>OX451735.1:1125435028-1126035028 GCA_948472305.1 Vicia faba
AAGTGAAGTGGGTGTTCAACTTGAAACACAATACTGATGGATTGATAGCAAGACATAAAGCAAGATTAGTAGCTCAAGGGTTTCTTCAACGAGAAGGAATCGACTACTATAAAGTATTTGCTCCAGTATAAAGATTGGAGACTGTTCGACTAGTGGTAGCATTGACATGCAACCAATGTTGGTCGACATTTCATTTAGATATAAAATCAGAATTTCTAAATGGTCCTTTATACAAAGAGGTCTATGTCACACAACCTCTAGGGTTTATAATTCATAAGGAAGTTAGTAAAGTATATAAGTTGCACAAAATGCTCTATGGCCTCAAGCAGGCGCCTAGAGCATGGAACAAGAAGATCGACTCATACTTAGTCGAATTGGGATTTGTAAAATGCAAATCAGAGTATGGTGTCCATGTTCAAGTTGTAGCACAAGGTATAACAATCATCTACATGTATGTCGATGACTTGCTTGTAATTGGAAATAACACTAAGAACTTGTCGAAGTTCAAAGAGCTGATGATGATGAAGGAATTTGAAATGTCGGATATGGGAAAGTTGTCTTATTTTGTAGGCATAGAATTTCAAATGTTGAAGCAAGGTATGGTGCTACATCAAAGGAAGTATGTGAAAGAGATACTTAAGAGATTTAGAATGGATGATTCAAATCCTGCATCCTCACCCGTCGAACCAAATGTGAAGTTGGAGTATGTAACTTTGTTTAAGCAAATTGTGGAATCTCTGAGGTATGTGTGCAACATTCGATTTGATATAGGTTTTGCTATCGGATTAGTAAGAAGATATATGAGTGAAGCAAGAGTGTCACATATGAAGACTGCAAGAAGAATCCTAAGATATTTAAAGGGTTCGATAAACTATGGAATATTATTTCGACGAGATCATGAAGAGAAAGAAGCAATAGTTAATTGGTTTTCATATGTTGATTGATGTGGATATATGGAAGATTGAAGAAGCACAACTGGATATTTCTTTCAAGTATTTGGTGCCTCATCCCATGGTGTTCAAAGAAGTAACCTGTGGTGGCATTGTCATCGTGTGAAGCTGAATATATAGCAGGATCCTATGTTGCATGTCAAGCAATTTGGATCAGATATGTACTTGAAGAAATGAAGGTCAATGTGAAGAAACCTCTAGTGTTACAAATTGACAACAAGTCAACCATAAATCTGTTGAAGAATCCAGTTTTGCATGGAAGAAGTAAGCATATCGAAGCTAGATTTCACTTCTTGAGGGAAAAGGTAAGTCGAGGTGAACTTGAAGTTAGGCATTTCTCAAGTGAAGCATAGTTAGACGATATTTTCACCAAAGGATTAAAGATCAACAGATTCCTGGATTTAAGAAAGACATTAGGAATAATTCAGATTGACTATTTTTAAGTATGTTCGACAACTTAGATTAATGGGGTGTGTTGAAATATTAGATTTGATTTGATTAGATTTAATATTTAAATATAATTCAAGTTGTGTTAGCCCAAACCCAATTAGAGTTGTATATAAATTAGTCATAGTTTGTATCATTATTTGTACAATACAAAATTCAAGTGATTAATAGAATCCTTATTTCTTTTATTATTTTCTCTTTCTCTTCTCACTAAAAGTGTTTCACGCACAACATGTAGGAGGTTCTTATAGAGGAAGAGATGGAATGGAGTATTTAAAGAATAATATTGAGTTCAATATTTTAAGAGGGAAGGAAAGAGGAGGGGATCATATTATCTCATAGTACGATTTTTGATTCTTTCTAAATTAGAATTTTTTTGGAGACAAGACGAGGGATATTAGAACATAATTTATTATATTCACGAAATTAATCTTAATTTTTTTATACAAATCATAATTTATCACTAAAAAAATATTAAAAATTTAGAATTTCTATCTAATTTTCTATCTTAATTTTTTGTTTATGTTGGTGTTTTCTCTTTTGAAGTTAAGAGTTTGTTACTTGTTACTACCTCAAATCAACAAAATATTTTATTTTTTAAATTTTGATATCAATTTTTAATTATTTTAATATTTTTTTATAATAACTTTTTTTTAGATTTTATTATATTTGATAATTTTTTAAAATTATATACCATATTATTATGTTTTTATAAAATGTTTTGTGATGCTCTCTAATTGAATACTTTAATTAAAATAGAGAATTTGTGATTGAATTATAAACAATATATATAATGAATCTTATGATAAAATTATAAAAATAAAAATAAAAATTAATTTTAAAATACTTTGTTCTCCTTTGTGAACAAAACATATTTCAATCATCTTTCACATTTTGAATCAAATATATAAGTAACTAAAATTTGTTCCCATCCTTCCCCTCCCCTTTTTTCCCATTGATACAAATTTATGTTCTCTCTTTCCTTCAATTGAACCAAACAGAGAGTTAGAGAAAATGATAAAATATTTTTTTTTAATTTTTATAAAAGTCAAAATTACTAGATAAAAAAGAAATAAAATGATGTAAGTATAAATAATTTAAGTTAGGGATTTTTATATGAAAATGTAATCAAACAAGGGTATAAAATAACTGATTTAAGTTATGTTTTTGGATAATTATGCACTTTAAAAAATATCAAAACTATTCAAAAATATAAATTAATAAATTTTTTTAAAGAAGTCAAATAAATGAATATTAAAAACTTAAATGCAAGACTTGTTACGAGAGAAACAACTTTTCACAATATAAATAACACAAAATAAAATTATGAATCAAATAAAAAATCTAAAAAAATATGAACTCAGTTAGATTAAACTATCACGAATTTGTATTAAAGTTTTAAAAAAATTAACTTTAAAACTTTCATAGTCCTGGATAACCTCCTCCACCTCCTTTTCGTTAAATGATATTTTCAATATGCGAACATCATTAGAGATGAGGAATGAAGATTCTCTATACTTGATCTAACTCAAGGAATAAATTTGAAGTGATTCTCAAAATGGTTTAAAACTCCTAGATAGATACATGTAATACCCTCAACATTGTTGGAATTAACCCCAATTTTGGAGATAATTTGAATAAATTTTGATGAACAAGAATCAATCTTTTTGATTAATTACTTCGCTTGTTTTTCACTCTTCACTCGAGTGAATTAACCACACCTTGATTGCAAGATGATTAAGCTACACAAAGATTTTAGAAGAAAAAGAAGAATACGAGAAATTAGGGTTTTAGAGATGGAGAAGGGAAGAAGAAGAAGTTATTGTTTCTGCAGAGTAAATCTCTGCCTTTTATTTGCAAACTGCAAAACAGGGTTCTCATCATTTACAATGATAATGTATATCCCTATTTATAGCTGAGTTTGTTTATTCACCAAACAAACTCTAACTAACTAACTAACTAACTAACTGACTAACTAAGCTAAAACACAAAACAAAATAACTAGTAAGTATGACTCTGTCGAAGTACACTCCTTTGACAATAACATATCTTGACAACTACTTGTTATATTCGACTCTCTATCGAATATAGTTAATACATACTTTGTCGAATACTGCTTCGAAACAAAGAATTACACATTCAACACATCACCTAATTCATTGTGTATAAGCTATCTAAATACATCATAGTTCTCATTCTCTTGGACAATTCAACCTGCACAACCTTAGTCATGATATTTGCGATCTAATTCTCAGTTCTGTATTTTTCCAAGTCCAGCTTCTCATTTGCTACTTGCTCTCGAAGATAATGGAACCTCATCTCGGTGTGTTTGTTTCTTCCACGTGCTATCGAATTCTTCGCCAAATTGATAGCATGCATGTTATCGATCTTCATGGTCATTGCTCCATGATTCTTCCATACAATCTCTTTGACCAGGTTCATCATCCATGTTTTTTGACATGCACAAAGAGAAGCAGCTATGTACTCTACTTTACACGACAATAGTGCTACCAATGGCTCTTTTCTTGAAGTCTTAGCAACTGGTGCACCACCTTACATAAACAAATAACTAGTTGTAGATTTTCTATCATCAGCATCACTACACCAACTTGAGTCTATGTGTCCCGCTAGTTTGCATTCTTTTCCTTTATCTATTGCAAGAAACAAAATTTTATATTCAAGAGTTCCTTTGAGATATTTTAGTATCCTCTTTATGGATGCGAGGTGTGATATCTTTGGCTTCTGCATAAATCTACTCACCATGCCTACATTATATGCTATTTCAGGCATTGTGTGATAAAGGTGTCTTAATGATCTAATAAATTTCATGTATTGTTGGTTGACATCATCTTCATCTTAGTCTTTCAACAATTAGTTGCATGCTCTAAATTTTTACACACACAACCCTCTTCAAAACCATTAATCTTACACAGTTGGTTGCATGCTCTAAATTTTTATAAAAATATTTTAACTTTCAAATTTTGCTAATCACAATAATGTTTTTTTTATAAATTTCATGCTAACCAGTATTATGTAAAATCTCAGGTCAATAAGAACACTCCTTGAAAGCAAGATTAGAAATGAATTACATGTTCTTGATTTCATTAAGAAACATGATTCTCTTACTTGTCATAATTGTAATCCTGCACACTTGAATAATACTAAGTTCAGTAATTTAGAAAATGACATATAACATCCTAGGCTTGGCCATGCCTCAAATATGATTGTCTCTTTTGCTTTGACAAATTTTAGTATACATCACAATATCAATAAAAATGAATTATGTTTGTAAAGCTTGTTGTTTTAGTAAATCTCATAAACTTTCTTTTACTAATCCCATTTTAAACTATGATACTCTTCTTAAATTAATATATTGTGATAATTGGGGACCAAATCCAATTAATTCACCAAACAATATCATATATTATCTGCATTTTATTGATGTCTTTTTCAAATATGTTTGGATATAATTGTTACAAAATAAATCTCAAGTCTTATCTTGCTTTATCTAAGGTTAGGTCTCAATTGCTATGTAGTTTTATCCCTTAATTTCATAGATGCGAAAAAAATACATTAGGCATAAAATATTTTTGAATAAATATAATAAATCTATTGTTTTAAAGAGAAAAACTAAATATATCACATAGTTCACATTACTGAGGAAAATTCATCTAAGAAGATTTAATCTAAGGGATTCATCTAAAAAAGAATGATTAAACCTTACAAATAATTAGGAATTAATTAATTCCTAATGATTCCTTCCCTTTTCCCCTAATCCAATGCTTTAGAATATGTCTCATTTATCACAAAATTTAAAACCCTAATGATTAAATATGTTTAACAATTTATAGAAAAAAATTGTTTTTACATAATAACATCGCTCTGTCTTATAGGTGCGCCGTAATTTTCACAATGTTTCTAACATGGTAATATGTGATTGAAGTTAGTGTGTTCTTGCTTCTTTGTATGAGCACCACAATTTTTCTAGTAATCAAATATGATGTCGCTTGGACTTGGCCTTTTGTATGGCACATTTTGTATGGCACATTTTCTTTATGTGTTCAATTTTGTTCTTCTCATACTCGAAATATCGCCACTCTTCTTTATAGGTCTGACACATATTTACTTCCTTTGACAATTTCTCTTCTTTTTCTTTCATTTTTTGTGTAAGAGTCCTCTTCTTGATTTGTTATCATAACTTCCATAATAAAAATACCAATTTTTTCTTCAAAAATATTGTTCATCATTCTTTGGTATGTAGTGAAGCGGCGCGAAAAATAACAATGAAGTCGTTGTCGAGATTTATTTATTCCAAAATGAGAGGGAAAATATTGAATAAACCCGCAAAAGAAAATAAATGGTCATCGCAACCCAGAGAAGGGTACGGGATTCGGTTATGCAAGGGGAAAATACTAGCACCTCTCACGTCCATCGTACTCGATGGGAATCATTTAGTTTGTGTGTGTTCGAGTGTTAGTGTAATAGTTTATGATCTTCTACTTACTAATCGAAAAAGGAGAGAAGAAATAATGGTTTTTTTAGTTTACTGAGTTTTCCAAGATATCTCATCTTGTGCCTATGTACTCCCTCGTGCAATGGGAAAGTCAGAATTCTGTAGTTCTACTAAAGAACACAAGAGTTTATTTGTTGTTTTTAGGAGAATGATGTGTTAGACATTTCAAACGTTTGAGCTTCGACTTGTTTTTCTCGTTCGGGGATGATAAGTCTTTGTATTCGTTTCGTGTTGAAATGGCTAAGACACATTCGTTTACGAAAAATATTTTTCAAAGGTCGCACAAGGGAAAAAAAACAAATTTAATAAGTTGAGTTGTTTTTAAGACGGAGACAAATATCCAAACAGGGAGTACTACAATAGTATCTGAATACTTGATAAGGAAAATGACCTAAATACAACCCCTTCTTCCAAAAAAAATTTGTTTTAAAAGTATGAGACAAATCGAGATTCACGTTATTAAGTCTTTTAATCAGGAAGTAAAACTACTCAAATAGTGAACTCTAAAGTAATATTCGAGTATTCTGTAAGGGAGATGATATAAATCCAACCCTAATGTCAATCTTGTTTTGTTTATGAAAATGGTTTTGAAAACAACTCGACATTGGATCGAGGTTTGAAACTTTATTATGAAAGTGGTGATATAGAACGTGAGAAGGTCGATTACGAGACACCAGGGCACTCAACTTACCAAGTGAGGTTAGGACTCAATATATGGATCAAGGTGCTTTGGTGATCGATTGTGAGACACAAGGTGCTCAACTTATCAAGAGGGGTTCTGACTCGGTATATGGGTCGAGAATGCGTGGGTTTAATTTTATTTCATATTAAGTGTGAAATAGTGGATAAGTGAATAAAAGAAAAATAAACTATTAAGTTATTACACATCCAAAATGGGGGATACACTTGTTGAATCACGATAAACAAGTAAAGCACACAAGCCCATACAAGGTGGCCTACATAAGCATATATATATATATATATATATATATATATATATATATATATATATATATATATATATATATATATATATATATATATATATATATATATATATATATATATATATATATATATATATATATATATATATATATATATATCAATGAAATGATAATGCATGCATTTGTAAGAAATGCTAAGAGTGAGTTATTTAGTGTTTGTGTGTGTGTCGCAAGGGCTCATTGTAAGAAAGCCCAAGAGTAAGCTATGTGTGGTTAATTGAGATGCTTAAAAGCAATTGACTTATGGTAGAAAAATGGCTTGCAATCGAGTATTAGTTCATTGAAAAGACTTAATGCATGAGATTCTTGATGATAAATAAATGAAAGCAATAAAACATACAAATAAACCATAAAAGTTCACACACACACACACAAAAATATCTAAGTTGTTCTAGCAAACAAAAATTGATTAAACGAATTAAAGGGAATTATTTAATATAATCAATAATTAAATTGATTAAATTAAACACAATCATTTAATTATATTAACCTTAACATACAATACAATAAAAGAAAACAAAATAATTGCAAAAACAAAAGAAATTAAATACAAATTATATAAGAAAATAAAAATAGAAAAATTGAAAGAAAAAAAGAACAAATAAATAAATAAACAAGGAAATGGGCTTGGTTATGAAGCAAATTGGGGGGATGCAGTCAGAAATTCATTCAAGGCCCAATACTAAAAAGGCCAATGCTGGTTGGTGAGTATCCATGGTGATCCTTCAGTCAACCTTGACTTTTGGGGGCTCCCCACAACCGTCAGAAAAGAGATCTGGCGGTGGTATACCAAAAGAAAGGGCAAGATGATGATGGTCCATGATAGGAGGGAGGGGAAACTTACAATTTTGTTTGTCCTCAAATAAATGTCAAACAAACTTAAAGAAACAACAAAAAACCACAAGAAATCATGAATAAACAAGTTTGGAAAACAAAAACAAATGTATGGTTCAAAATAAAAAATATACAAGCAAAGCAATGCTTACCACTATCCTACAACGGCAACACAAAAATGAAACAAATCCTAAGTATAAAAGTCATGCCAAAAATTCCAAAATAACACATACTCAATCATGAATCACACCTTTCAAAAATTTCATCAAGGGATAAAAAAAACACACAAATATGAGGAATTTGACACTCACCCAACAATCTTGAAAACAAAAGATTAAATTACGCATTCATCCTAAAAACTCGTATTGAAAACATAAAAGCAAGAATCACAAGGACTTTCAAGGTTGTAATGTGGTCTGGTTAACAAACAAGGGGAAATTTATAAAGGTAGTTGAAATTAAAACTTGCGTAATCCTATGGGAGTGATCAATTCACAAAGGCTCAAGCACAAAACTTCAATCACACTTTTTCTTCTTTCCCAATTTTTACACCAAATCAAACAACTTATTATTGCAATTATTTGTTTTTATCTTTTTCAAAGCTTTTCTCTTTTTTTCTTTCTTTTCCTTTTATTTTCTTTTTCACATTTTTTTTCTTTTTCTCAACCTTATAGCAACCAACCTTCTCTCCCTAACTTGAATACAACCAAACATATTATGTGAATGCTCCCAAGTTTCTAAGGCAGGGTAAAAATTCAAACCACAAGTTATGGCTAAGAGTTCAAGAAACAACAATCAAAATTCATTCAAAAATAAGTGAACTAAATACTCATTCACAAGCATCATAGTTAAACTACAACATGGATATTGACAAAAAGGCTCGAAGAGGGTAAGCATTCACTCATAATGTAAGTTAATTTTTGGTCAAGTGGTTATGCTCAAAATCAAACAAAATGCCTTGGTCATTTTTATGCTTCCATACAATAAATACAAATATAAGATTAAACATAATAAAACCTAGTTAAAACAATGATTTTTGGTCTCATGCATATGGTAAACAATGGAAAGCTTCCTCACATCTAGGGAAGGAAATAAAGTGATTCAACTATGAACAAGTAATGAAAAAGAATGAATAGCATGAAATTTGTACAAATTACAAGTTTCTTAATCATGCTATATTCTAAAAAGTAATAAACGAGTACCTTGATAATGCACCAAACTTTTAGGCTTTTATCATTACCACACAATTGCATGTTAATACAATCAAACTTGGAAAATCACTAGTTGCATCCTCAAGCAAATCAAAACAAGATTTTGGACAAACAACAAAGAATGGCAAAAATTGAATTAACTACTACCGAATACAAACTATAAAAACTCAAAAACCATTAGGTTACCTCCCAACAAGCGCTTGTTTTACATTGTTAGCTCGACACCTTTATTTATGCACAATCTTCCAAGTTTCCTCTTTACATGGCTAGTTGTAACCAACGGCTATTCCTAACCAAACACTTTAGCAAATGTGAAGGAAAACAAACATATACAATATACATAAGTATAAAAAGTATATAAAAAGCAAATATTTACACTATAAATAAGTATTTATAAACAAGTATGAAGTGAATATATATACAATATAGACCAATATGTACAAAGCTCAAAAACATAAAAACTCTTGCAATGCGATTCAATATCTAAACACTAATCCCCGACAACAACGCCATCTTGTTGTTGCGGTAAAAAAGCAAGCAAAAGTAAATATTTTTAGTCTTGTTTTATCGTCTCCACGGAGATTAGTGCAAGGGAAAGAATGTTTTTCAACAGCCTCTACGTTTCTAAGTTTGATTTTGAATGGGTTTAAATTAAAACATATGAACAAGAAAAATAAATTCATTCTTTAGAGATGAGAGAACTTGTCTGGCATGAATTTCATCTACTCATCACAAACTTATACCTATCAATCAGTTATATTCAACCTACAATACTCGTTAAAATCATCATGTATCTCTCACATCAACATTTGTTTATGAAAAACCTACGAGATGTACCACAATAAAGGTTATGTCTAACGCAAAGTTTCTAGAACAATCGTATTACTCTTGTCGGCGATGTCTCGTGCAACTCAAACAACACAGAGGCATTAAGCTTTGATACCCACAATGAATATTAGCTCTAAATCTATCTCTAGAATCTAGAAATTAATAGATATCCATCCTCAATCAGAATTTGGGAGGTATATGTCTATAACAACACAAATCCAAACATAAATAAAAAAGATTAAGGAAGACATCAACAATGATTTGTATAGCAAAGATTATAGAGTTTCAGTTGTATTTTAGTTAAAATTTTGTTTCTCTATAACTAAAATTTTATTTCAATTTTTTTAGTTATTTTTATTCTGTTACTAATAGTATGTTTCTGACATTTGTATGGAAGGAGAACCCTCAACTAATTTTACTTTTAATGCTGAAATTGAATGAACCTTGTACACAAATCTTAAGAAAGCTCGATTGTTGAAATTGGAATCCAAAGAAGAGCATATCTCCGTCTATTCAGATTGACAGTCAGAAAGAGAAGTAAAAACTATGGCTGAAGATCCACCATCACCTGATAGACTCCTTGGTGACTATGGTAGAACAAATGCATCGGTTGGTAGGGTGACAATAGTAAACAACCGATGAATATGCCAAACATTCAAATGCATCCGAGCATAATTACTCAACTAGAGAGGAGAACTTTCACATGAAAGGTAAATGAAGATGCTAATGAACATGTACAAAGGTTTCTGACTATGAGTACCACTTTAAAATTTTATGGGCACACTGATGAAGAAAAGAAGTTGAGAATGTTTCTGTTTACCTTAGCTGAAGATGTCGAAGAGTAGTTTTATTATCTCCCGACTGGCAGTATCACTTCGTGGGAAGAGATGGAAATGACTTTCCTGGACGAGTATTTTTCAGCATCTATTTCCTTGAGAAAAGACATGAGATCCTGAACTTTAAGCAGAAAGAGGGTGAGTCCTTAGGAGATGCTTATAAAAGATTTAAAAAGGCCCCTATTGGCTTATGTCGTACCCCAAAATTTCCCTATTAATTTTTAATTAATTTATTCTTTATTATTATCAGTTTCTTTATAAAGATTAGATTATTATGGATAATTTTGTTGTGGGGTTTAAACCTTAAAGAGGGGTGTGTTCTAATAGAGGGTTCATGGGTTTTTCTAAATCAGAAAAGCCCATGTAATTTTTTTTAGGCCCATTAAGGATCGTTTTGATTTATGTTAAGAGTTAGGCCCATTAAGGATTGTTAATTTTTTTTCTAATTAATGTAAAAGGGGGTGTATTGTCTTAAATGGACCATCAAAATCCGATGGTCCATTAAGACAATTTTGTTGGCCCGATTCAAATAAAAAAGGGAGGTGTAGATTATAAACTAAAAGGGGGGCGTTTTGGGCCATCAAAATTTGATGGCCCATAAAAGGGCTCGTGCATTTTGATAGAAAGGGGGGTATGTTTCGAAATTTTGAGGCTGAAGGCCCAATTGAAGGAGGTTGGCCCATTTTTATGGAGGGATTTCTAAAGCGCTTGTTGCTTCATTTTATGCTAAATTGATGTTAAGTTGAGGACTGTTGACTGAGGTAAACGTTTGGATTAAGCTTGCGTTATTATTATTATTATTATTACTACTGTCATTTAACATTATTAATAATATTGCTAATAATATTACATTTTATTTTAATTTATTGATTGTTATTAAGACGTGGTTGACTAAAGTCAATACAAGGGATTAAGAAACCCTAATTGCCCAGTAGCAGCCATGTTCTTCAAAATTACCCAGGCCCAATGAATAAGTACTGTATGAATCTAAAAAGAAAAACACATCTTTTGAAGCTATAAATAAGTACTGTACAAATCAAACATTAAATGAATAAAATAAAGTTATATCAATTATACAAACGAATTATCCAGATCTTACAAACAGAATCAGATACGAATCAAATACATATCTAAAATCTATAATTTACAACAAAATCTTCTAATTCCTAAATCAATCAACACTAATTAGCAATTGTAACAACAAATTACAGAAAAATTTCCTAAACTATCTAAAAACTAAAACTATAAATTTCCCTAATTCTAAGAGAGAAAGGGAGAAGAAGATTGGAGAAACCAAAAGAAAGTGGGAGAGACAAAACAAAAAGAAGAAAAGACTCGTCCTTGGGAGCCTTCTCGCCGCGTAGATCTAGGGTTTCAATTTCTGAAGCCCTACGATCTTGTTCTCCTTAGATCCGTGTCATTGTCATCTTCGTCATCATCACCTCTCCACGCTTGCGAACAAAAAGGAAGAGGATTAGAAGGAAGTTACTCGACGGTAAAAAAAACGAAATCACCATGACAAAGGTACTCCGATCGCACTTAGCTTATAAGTTTTCTGTTTGATTTTCTTATTGAGGTATATGGTTGGAGTTGAGGTGTAGAAGCCGCTGATGGGTCTGGGTTGGGACATGGTGCAGCGCTGCTAGGGTTTGGTAGCGTAGGGTTGCTGTTTGGAGATAGAAGAAAGGGGAGAGAGATAAGAGAACCAGTTTGAGAGAGAGAAGGGAAAAATAATGACGGAAATAAGATGAAAATAAAAAATATAACACCCCCAATAGTTTGATACTCGCAATCCCATAGTCATTATCATACGCTATCCATCACCACCGCTTGATCATCATCAAACACTCCTAATTCGCACGCCCATTGTAATGTCGTGCACACACCCGCATGAAGTCTAAACAGACTCCCAAACGTTTGTCAAACACTGGGCCTAGCCCATTGCTAATCACGCTACCCCTGTTATTTATTTTCTATTGTGTTAGAAAATTGTACACCCCTAGCGCTATTGGGCCAAGTCCAACATCTAGACTTGGGCCCTTGCTTCATGTACCACCTAGTTTTACTTTTTTTAGTTTAATTATACACCTCCCCTTGCGTTTGGGCCTAAATCCAATATCTGGATTTAGGGCCCTGCTTTTTATACCCCCTGAAATTACTCGCCAAACAGAAAATACACCCCCTTTTGTCTAATTAATTTTCTTTATTTCTTATATTTTATTATTATTTTATTTTATTTACTATACTAATATTTTTTAAAATTTAATATTTTTATATAAAATCTAAAATTATTATTATTATTATTATTATTATTATAAAATTCAATTTTTTTATACTAACTCATTGTTAATTGCTTTTAAAATTGCATTAAAAATATTTTTTCTTATATCACATAGTATATTTGAAAACATCCAACCAATCACATACTAATATTTTTTACTAACTTAATTAATTCAAGATTATTTTCAAAAAGGATTATGAAAACACCTTTAATTGATTGCGAACTCTGTCTACCAATTCCGCTATTCACACACCTAGACTTGGTTCAAGGAGAATTCGAAGTATTTTCGTAATCCATAAAAAACACTAACCAAACAACCACGAACTACGAATTGGGACTCTGATTTCTCATAAGAGGATATGTAGGCATACGACTTAAAATCGTGACGAGTTCCCCTAATTAAAATTAAAACCCTATTTCCTAAAAGATTGTAAATCTAAACCCTAGTATCTTTATGAACAAGGTAGATGAGGGGGGCCTAACACCTTCCCTTCGTCTAAAGTAAGTCAAACAACTTAGAATCTCTGATCAAATTCGGATTATCCTTTATATTCCCTTCCTTAGGATAAAAATTAAGGGTGCCGACTCTAAATTTTCAAACCGGTTACAACAACTGGCGACTCTGCTGGGGATTCAAGATCCTAGGGTTTAGAAGCCTTCCTCTTAGGTTTAAGGTTTTTGTTTATTTCCAGTTTTTGCTTTTATTTATTTATTTGCTTTCATTTATTATTTTTATTTGTTTGTTTTATCATATTATATTCATTTGATGTTGGGATTTTTATTTTTATTTAAAAAATAAAAAATTTCAAAAACCCTTAGAAAGAAGGTTCGTCTATTAGCCAAGGGGATACATCAGCCCTATGAGTTTATGTGACAACTTCGCTTAGAGTCGGTGGAATTCTGAAAAAGGAATACGTCTCAAGAGACATCCTCTTGGAGGGTAGGACTTTGGAATGAAACCTATGACTCTTTGTATAACCCTCAAACCAAAATCTCACGGTGAGACCTTTTATGGCCTAGAGACGAAAGGTTCGTTCTATAAAGAGGGTCCACTTAAGGGAGGCCCTTGCGCCTTTCCCTCTAGTGTTATCCATGATACCCTTAAGTAAACCACCTTATAGGGAGGTAGAATATACCTAGGGCAAAACTAAGAGCCTACCTTCTAAGGGTGCCTTTCATGAAATCCCATCATTAAGCCACACAATCATGCATTCATACATCTTGCATTTCATATATTCATTACCCTACATTTATTTTTGTTTGTCTTATTCACAGGATCAGAAAAATAATAATCAAAGGTTTTTTGGTGAAGTGTACTAAAAATGAATGCTAGAGGGAAACAACTTGTCTGTATTAATGTCACCAAGCCATATATGACGAAGATCAAGGCTATAAAAGGGAAACTGTCTGAAAGAGCTTAGAAGATGTTCACTCACTGTTATGGGAATACCCTGGAATTAACAAAAGTGGAGGTACAATTGGATGATGTTTCTGCCCTAATTCAATTATACGACCCTCCATTGAGGTGCTTTACCTTCCAAGACTTTCATCTAGCATCGACTCTGGAAGAATTTGATAGACTTTTGAATTTCTTTAAGGGGAAACCTTATGTGGGAATCAGGAAGACTATTGATATTAGAATCTTGGCAGAGGGTTTATGGATCCCTTATTCCGAATTGTCACTCAATTACAAAAAAGAAGGTGATGTACGAGGGATTAAGAGATGCTACTTAGAGACTAAAGCTCTTTATTTTGCTGATAAGAAAGAATGGAGTCTTGTGTTGATTGTTTAGGACTGCTTGTTTTTGGTGTAATCTTATTTCCATAGACTTTGGAGTATATTGACCCTGCGACTATTAGCGTATTTTGGGGCGCAAAAGTTTTCAATATGGACCCAAATCTTGCTTTACTTGCTAATATTTATTATACACTTCATACTCGGTACAAAAAGGGGAGGGGTACTCTAAACGGTTGCATCCCGCTCTTATATTCTTGGTTCATGACTCACCTCTATAAAGAAGATTACATGATTCTAAATCTGACGAGATATGAGTGGCCTCAAAAGTAAAGGTCCCTTACTGCTAATTCTGTGTTGTAGTATGAAAGGAAGCTAGACATCAGAGATGTCGTTTATAGTTGTGGAGACTTTCCAAATATTCCTTTGATTGCATCTAATGGTTGCATAAATTACAACTCTACCTTGGATATACGACAACTAGGGAAACACTGTAGTACCGCATACTTGAATTAAAAGACCAACAAATTCAGAAAGATCGTGAGTCATTTGAGAAGGAGAGTCTGAAGTGGAAGCATTCGATTGAAGGGTTATTAAGTGCTACTTTCAACTTGGATTCCCACAACCAATGGTTGAAAGATATTGCTCGCGAGATCGGGAAACTAAGTAGGTGGCACGAGAAGGAAATGAAAGACAAAAAGGAGATGGAAGAAGAAATGAGGGCTCAAATACAAAGTTTGGTGCAAGCTTCTTTAGATCAAGAAGATCAAATGAAGTATCTCACCAATAGACTCCGAGATAGCCAAGAATCAGATGTAGGGGAATGCCTCAAAAGGATGATGGAAGAAAGATTTCTCTCCCAAAAGACTGATGAATATTAGAAAGTATGTCTTGAGTTAGAAGGCCTCCAAAAGGATTTCCCAATATAACATAAACTCTACCAAGAGTACCGGTTCTAAAAAGACAAGCATCTAAGACTCACCTTCTTAGCCAACAATCTTATCAGCGACATCACTAGGAGTTTGAGAGATGCAGAAAATGTGATGTTCCCTCTCCCGAAAGATGCTGAAGACTTCCGCAAGTATTGTAGGACAATGGTCGATGGCTTAAGAGTAGAATTCCACAGGCGCACTTAAAAGACTTTTCCCTTGATTATTTCTTTCAGCAAGTTTAATATTTTAAAGCTTAAATATTTTTCAATATCTAAATTGTATTTTTTTAAGACAGTTATCATTTCAACAGAGGCTTTTGTTTCCATATCTTGTTTGCTTATTTATTTCTCTGGATATTCACCAATAAAAAGCAAAACGTGAAAAATATATATAAAAAAATGTATATATCCAAGTGAATAAGACATTAAAAAAATGAAACCCTTAGCACATTCATACACATTCATGCATTCACAAGCATTTGCATCTCATAAATCCGTACAAAAAAAACTCATCATTTTTCAAAACGTCTTCAGTTAAACCATTGGTAGAAGAACTAGATCCCATCAACATAAAGTGATGGAACAAATAGAAGAGAATCAAGAGGCATTCAAAGAAGATTTAGAGAAAGTCAAGGGCGACATCGACTCAATGAAAGGAGATATGAGTCAAGTTCTTCTAGCCTTGAAGAACATCATGAAAGACAGGAACAAATCCCCAGGGAAACCTTTGAAGAAGCAGCCCAAACCATTGGTGCATTGAGCGGTCACCAACCAAGAAAAGAATCGGAGTCAGGACCCCAAAAGTCAGCTATGGTTCAACAAGAAATAAGGCAAGCTGATACTGAAGGGTATGTCCCACCTCCACCAAAGGTATGAGTATCTCATACCTTACAGATTCCGATCAATAACATAGACAATTACATAGATTTGCAGTATGGAGACCACGACTTGGAAGATGTCAACCAAGCACCCCAAAGGAAAAACCATACACATGCTAATGAAAATCCATTGGCGCTCAACCAATACAAAGCTCTTGAAGAAAGATTAAAAGCTGTAGAGGGTTATGATGCTTTTGATGTCGACACCTTCGAAATGGGTCTAGTTCCTGATGTGGTGATCCCGTAAAATTTCAAAGTACTTGACTTTAGAAAATACAAGGGACTCACATGTCCGAGAAATCATCTATGCATGTATTACAAAAAGATGCATCCATATGCTCAGGACTAGAAGATGATGATCTACTGTTTCCAAGACAGTTTGAGTGGAGCATCCCTAGATTGGTACATGCAGTTCGAGCGGGTTCATATCCAGACATGGGCAGATCTTGCTAACGCTTTCCTGAGACAGTACACGTATAACTTAGATGGCGCCTAACCGCATGCAACTCCAAAAATTATCTCATAAAAAGGAGGAGTCTTTCAAGGAGTATGCTCAAAGGTGGAGACAGATGGCAGCCCGAGTACAACCATCACTTTTGGAGAAATAATTAGTCGATATGTTCATGGGAACTTTACAAGGGTTGTACTATGAAAAGATGGTAGGAAGCGTCTCTTCCAGATTTTATTATTTAGTAACTATCAGTGAAAGGATTGAAGTAGGTATAAAGAGTGGAAAGATACAAGGGGAATCTTCTAGTACCCCTTATAATGCAAAAATACACGTTCCTAACTTCTCGAAAAAGAAGGAGGGAGAAATTAATGTTGTAGCCTCACATCCAAGGGCACAACAACCATTAATAATTCCACCAGAAAAACAATAGAACAGGTTTGAAAGGCCGCCGAGAAAGTTTAACCCGCTCGCCATGTCGCACAGTCAATTATTGCAACACCTAGTCAAGGCATCTTTGGTAGAGTTAAAACCTCTAGCTCCTCCAATCGGGGCACCCCCACCAAGGTACGATGCCAACTCCAGATGCGAGTATCATGCCAATTCTCCTGGTCATACTATTGAAAAATGTTAGGCCTTCAGACATAAGGTTCAAGATTTGTTGGATTATCAGGATATCACTTTTGATAAGCCGAATATCAAGACGAACCACATGCCTCCGCATGGTGGAACAACAATAAATGCAATTTAAGTAGTCACTGACTTTGAGGCGGCCAGAAAAGTAAAGGCCTCAATAAACCTTTTGAAGGAATATCTGTTGGAGTGTGGGTTCCTCTTGGAACATAATGAATCTTTTGAGAAGACATTACAAAAATTGGTGGATCAGGGGATAGTCCAATTTGGATCATATCCCAAAGGAGAATATGTAGCTGCAATCAAGGGAAGTACAAAGAAGCCATTGGTAATTCCTTTCCAAGAGCTGAACCTTAATAAGAAGACTCTTGTGATTCCGTGGGGAGAATCAACTGAAGCACCAATGATGATACCAAGACAGACTCTAAGGATACCAATAGTTTTAAAGACTACAATGGTAATTAGGGGGCTATCTCATACCCGTTACAAAAGTGACAAAATGGTACCGTTGAGTTATTATTCTACTATATACATCAATGGTTTAAAGGAAGAATGTGAGCCATCGACAATTCAATGACCTGCAATCTTGAATATAGCAGGAAAAGGAGGCATGACTCGTAGTGGTCAAATCTTCAGCTCTGAATCACAAAAGAAGAATGATGTTATGGTGAAAAATAAGAATGATACTTTGGTGAAAGATAAAAGGAAACTTCTGTTGGAAGCAAGCCAAGAACAAGAACCTCCAAGCAAGAATTTTACCAACCAAGAGGCAGAAGAACTTTTGAAAATAATCAAGAGAAGTGATTACATGGTGGTGGATCAGCTTCACCAAACCCCAGCGAAAATTTAAATACTCTTGTTGCTACTCAACTCGGAGGTGCATCGAGACTCTCTAATGAAGGTGATAAGTTATGCTCATGTCATAGAAGTACAGTAAGTCAGTACAACAATGTTGTAGCAAATATGACATCTGGATCATATATAGGTTTCAATGACAGTGAGTTACTTCCATAAGGTAGAGCTCACAATAAGGCGTTACGCATTTCCATTTTGATAGGTACCATAAGTCTATCCAAGGTACTAACTGATACTGGTTCTGCCCTCAATGTGTTTCCAAAATACAACTTGATGAAATTAACACTAGATGGTGTTGTTATAAGGCCCAGTTCTATGATAATTAAAGCTTTTGACGGTTCTGAAAGTTCAGTATTTGGATAAGTGGACCTCCTTGTCAAGATCGGCCTACATATATTTTATATCACTTTTCAAGTGATGGATATAGAGCCAACATATACATGTTTACTTGGATGACCATGGATTCATACAACAGGGCCGGTCACATCAACCTTACACCAAAAATTGAATTTCCTTGTTGAACGGAGATTGGTTATAATTGACGGTGAAGAGGACATCTCTGTGAGTCACATAGAGTCCTACAGATATATCAACATTGATGAAGACTGTATAGCAACACCATTTCAAGTCTTAGAGGTTGCTTCAATGGTAACCCTACTAGTAGAGAAGATCAAGAAATCTACTGTGACTTTGTGGAGATATTTGTAAATTGCTATGGAAAGTAGTACCTCAAAAGGTTGGGGTAAACTCCCAGAAATAACTGAGAAGAAGAATCATTTTGGTTTGGGCTACTAATTGTCAAAGGATACTCTGAAAGGCAAAGCACGGTTTCCTATAATCCAGGAGACCTTCGTCAACAAAGGAGTAGAGCATGACGGACAGGTGGAAATGATATATGACAAAAGTAATACCAAAGAGGCATCTAATTTCATCCAAGAGTACGCCCGAGCGAAGAACTCAAGAATTGGACAGCTGTGGAGATTTTAGAGATCTTTTTCTTTCCAAAGTAATTTTTCTTATTTTTGAAAGAACCTATGTCAAGCCCGAGGCATATGGGTTTCTTGTAAGGGTCCCCCAATTTGTTTTAGACAGTATTCATAATTAATAAAAGTTATATTTCACATTCAATTTACATCCTTGTCTTTCTCTTGCATTTATCTCACATATTTTTAAAAATGGAAATGATTTTCTTCATATGCATTTTCCAAATTCACATACTAAAATTGCACCAAAACATGATAAATGTGTAGATCCATGCCTAAAATCACCGATAATATTATTGCTGTTATTTGATATAATTTGATGCACCCATCAACCAAGCGGAAGAGGAAGATGATGAAGATCTTGAACTCTCTGAAAAACTGGTGAGGGAGATAAAGTAAAAAGCTGACAATATATAACCATACCAATAATTAATTGATAATATTAACCTTGGCATAGAGAAAGATCCGAAAAAGATCAATCTAGGGGAAACATTGGAGAAAAGTGTCAAAGAAAGACTGATCAAGTTGTTACACGAGTATGTGGATCTATTATCCTGGTCTTACAGAGGAATGCAAGGATTAGATACATATATTTGTAGAAGTGAAAAACACAAGAAGGGGGGGGGGGGGGGGGGGGGTTGAATTGAAACTTAAAAATCAAAAGTAATAGACACGATGATTTTTATCCTGGTTCGCTTGATCTCAAACTACTCCAGTCCACCCGCCAAGATGATTTTGCCTCTCTCCAACGAGGACTTAATTCACTAATCAAACTGATTACAAATCTACTTTGACAACTGTCAAAGTATTCTTGAGTCTAAAACCACAACCCAGTTTTCTCAAGGAAATTCACTAAACAGTTAATTGAACAAGGGTGTACAATGATGTTTCTAATAAACAGTATCACTAACAGTGATGTTTTACACAGTTTAATATTGAATGTTGAAGATGAAGAATGTTTGCTGCGTTACTGACTTTTCACGTGAGTTTTTCTTTTTGGTGCACAGTTGTTCATCATCTTGAAATCTTCTTCTTGTCAGATTTATATAGGCCTTGCAATAGTGACATAAGAATATACTTTTGGTATGTCCATAACACGAGTTAATGAGCTTTCCAAATCAGGAGATCATTGTCTGTTTGTAGCCGTTACTTATGATCTTGCATTGATAGATTGTAACACTTCAAAACTTCTCACTTCAGAGGATGAATATTACCGTTGAGAGTCCTTTACAGCTTAATTAGAATATTTCCAATCAGAGTATCAAAGATTCTGTTTCACAAAGCTGGTGCATTCAGAAGTTGTAACAGAACTTCTTCATATAAGCGTGTCATGCATAATTGATGCGTCTGAATTTATCATGGTACTCTCAACTTCTATGCTCTCATAATCAGAACTTCTGGTGATATTCTGGCAGAACTCCTAGTTGCATCAGAACATCTTTTTCACATCAGAACTTCCTGCATGTAATGATACTTTTATTAGCGAGCATATTTGTTCTTTATATCATGTGTTTGTTATCATTAAAACTCTTATTGGGATGTAGAACCAAATTATGTTCTAACAATCTCCCCCTTTTTAATGATGACAAAAACTAGTATATTTTGATGAAATATAAAGAAAAATAATTAAAAGGCTCCCCCTGAGTAGAATAATCAACTAACGAGAAAAATAAAATACTTCCCTGACGATCTTCTGATTATGAGTCAAAATATTCTCCATCCCCCCCCCCCCCCCTTTTGTCAAGAATCAAAAAGTGGTAAAGACTCAGTTTGGCTTACTCTGATAGCAATTGCTTGAGAAGGTATGATATCCTCTTCTGGATATATCTGAGATACTTTAGAGAGCTTCTGATGCTGTAATTCCATCCTGTTTCCAATAGTTTCAAAGTCAGTAATCTTCAGTTTCTGATTGCCTCTGAAACCTGCGAATCTTTTAAATTCCAGGCTTTGGAACCTATTCTTTCTTTCCTCCATGAGTAGAGAGCATCCAGAGTCTAGGTGTTAATACTGGTGCTTCAACCTTACTGTTAAAAATATCAGCAACATAGATGATTTTGTCTTTTGGTACCAATATCTTTTTGGGTCCATGATTGTTAGAGTTTCCAAAATTTTGTTTGAATTTTGGTTTAGCAAAAAACGCATTAACAATCTGTTTTATATCATGTGTTTCCCCAATAGTGAAGTGATAATAGAGAGGAGTGTGTTTGATAACCAGATCTTTTACTTCCCTAGGTTGGGATACTTTACCTTTGTATCCTATACCTATTCTTCCGTTTCTGCTAACTCTATAGATCATTGAAGTCATCTTACTTCTATCTATGTTCTTAGCGAGGAATTTCTGAAAGCTAAGATCATATTCCTTTATGATTGTATCAGGATTACTAGGAACTTATGATACAGTTTCCTTCTGAGTAATTTGTAAATAATTTTCAAGTTTAAAAACCTTTTCTTTCAACTCAGAGTTTTCTAGTCTCAGATTCTTAGTTTCTTCAGAGTCAGAAACTAGATCCTTTTTTAGGTTCTTGTTTATGACTCGAAGCTTTTGATATCTTTCTAGAATTTCTGACATACTCTCCTCTAATTGGGATCTAGAAAAGTTAGAAAATACCTCTTCAGACTCTAATTCTGATTCAGATTCAGATTCTGATCCAGAGGATTCGAAGATATCTGATGAGTTATCCGTTTGAACTATATTGGCTTGTTCATCTTCTGATTCTGTTCCGTCTTCAGAAGATTCAGAGTCATCCCACGTCGCCATAAGACTTTTCTTTTTCTCCTTAAAGAACTTCCTTTTATGTTTCTCCTTCTGAAGCCTTGGATAATCACTTTTGTAGGGACCTTGTTTATTGCATTCATAACAGGTAATGATTCTTTTACTAGATTTTCTATATGCAGAAGATGGTTCAGAGTCACTTCCTGTTCTCCTGGAGTTTCTGAAATTCTTCTGCCTGTGCTTCCACAGCTGATTGATTCTTCTGGATAGAAAAAATAATTCTTCTTCTTCTGACGAGGATTCTCCAGAGTTTTCTGCTTCTGCTTGCAAAATTTTGGTTTCATATTTGTTAGATTTCAAAGCGAGAGACTTACATAGCTTCTGAGGCTCATCATCTTCTAACTCTATCTCATGGCTTATGAGAGAGCTGATAAGTTCTTCTAGAGATATTGTGTTAAGATCTTTTTCCAGTTTGAGAGCCGTGACAAAGGGTCTCCATTGCTTTGGTAAGCTTCTGACGATCTTCTTTACATGATCAACAGTTAAATACCCTTTGTCCAGCACCTTTAGCCCAACCGTCAGAATTTGAAATCTAGAGAACATTGTTTCAATGGTTTCATATTCTTCCATTCTGAAGGCTTCATATTTTTGAATGAGCATAAGGGCTTTAGTTTCTTTTACTTGCATGTTTCCTTCATGCGTCATTATCAGAGAATCAAACATGTTCTTAGCTATTTCCCTGTTTGTGATCTTCTCATACTCTGAATATGAGATGGCACCCAGGAGAATTGTTATGGCTTTGTGATGATTTCTGAAGTATTGATTTTGATAATATGTCATCCTTTTTCATTCAATCTTCTGACCTCTTTCATCAACAGGATGTATGTATCCATCAGTTACCATATCCCAGATGTCAGCATCATAGGCTAGGAAGAAACTTCTGATCATATCTTTCCAGTAGTCAAAATTTTCACCGTCAAAAATTGGAGGGCTGCTGCTGATGTTCTGACTTGTTCCCATCATAGTGTCTTTCCCCTTTTTGGATCTTTTATCTGACACGGTTAAGTGTTTGCACCCAGATCCAAGAGCTCTGATTCCAATCGTAGAAGTGAAAAACACAAGAAGGGGGGGTTGAATTGAAACTTAAAAATCAAAAGTAATAGACATGATGATTTTTATCCTGGTTCTCTTGATCTCAAACTACTCCAGTCCACCCGCCAAGATGATTTCGCCTCTCTCCAACGAGGACTTAATTCACTAATCAAACTGATTACAAATCTACTTTGACAAATGTCAAAGTATTCTTGAGTCTAAAACCACAACCCGGTTTTCTCAAGGAAATTCACTAAACAGTTAATTGAACAAGGTTGTACAATGACGTTTCTAATAAACAGTATCAATAACAGTGATGTTTTACACATTTTAATATTGAATGTTGAAGATGAAGAATGTTTGTTGCGTTACTGACTTTTCACGTGAGTTTTTCTTTTTGGTGCACAGTTGTTCATCATCTTGAAATCTTCTTCTTGTCAGCTTTATATAGGCCTTGCAATAGTGACATAAGAATATACTTTTGGTATGTCCATAACACGAGTTAATGAGCTTTCCAAATCAGGAGATCCTTGTCTGTTTGTAGCCGTTACTTATGATCTTGCATTGATAGATTGTAACACTTCAAAACTTCTCACTTCAGAGGATGAATATTACTGTTGAGAGTCCTTTACAGCTTAATCAGAATATTGCCAATCAGAGTATCAGAGATTCTGTTTCACAATGCTGGTGCATTCAGAACTTGTAACAGAACTTCTTCATATAAGCGTGTCATGCATAATTGATGCGTCTGAATTTATCATGGTACTCTCAACTTTTATGCTCGCATAATCAGAACTTCTGATGATATTCTGGCAGAACTCCTAGTTGCATCAGAACATCTTTTTCACATCAGAACTTCCTGCATGTAATGATACTTTTATTAGCGAGCATATTTGTTCTTTATATCATGTGTTTGTTATCATCAAAACTCTTATTGGGATGTAGAACAAAATGTTGTTTTAACAATCTCCCCCTTTTTGATGATGACAAAAACTAGTATATTTTGATGAAATATAAAGAAAAATAATTAAAAGGCTCCCCCTGAGTAGAATAATCAACTAACGAGAAAAATAAAATACTTCCCTGACGATCTTCTGATTATGAGTCAAAATATTCTCCATCCCCCCCCCCCTTTGTCAAGAATTAAAAAGTGGTAAAGACTCAGTTTGGCTTACTGTGACAGCAGTTGCTTGAGATGGTGTGATATCCTCTTCTGGATATATCTGAGATGCTTTAGAGAGCTTCTGATGCTGTAATTCCATCCTGTTTCCAATAGTTTCAAAGTCAGTAATCTTCAGTTTCTGATTGCCTCTGAAACCTGCGAATCTTTTAAATTCCAGGCTTTGGAACCTATTCTTTCTTTCCTCCATGAGTAGAGAGCATCCAGAGTCCAGGTGTTAATACTGGTGCTTCAACCTTACTGTTAAAAATATCAGCAACATAGATGATTTTGTCTTTTGGTACCCATATCTTTTTGGGTCCATGATTGTTAGAGTTTCCAAAATTCTGTTTGAATTTTGGTTTAGCAAAAAATGCCTTAACAGTATGTTTTATATCATGTGTTTTCCCAATAGTGAAGTGATAATAGAGAGGAGTGTGTTTGATAACCAGATCTTTTACTTCCTTAGGTTGGGATACTTTACCTTTGTATCCTATA
Source organism: Vicia faba (assembly GCA_948472305.1). NCBI lineage: Eukaryota > Viridiplantae > Streptophyta > Magnoliopsida > Fabales > Fabaceae > Vicia > Vicia faba. Next base: position 1,125,459,860 of record OX451735.1, read on the forward strand.
CCTATTCTTCCGTTTCTGCTAACTCTATAGATCATTGAAGCCATCTTACTTCTATCTATGTTCTTAGCGAGGAATTTCTGAAAGCTAAGATCATATTCCTTTATGATTGTATCCGGATTACTAGGAACTTCTGATATAGTTTCCTTCTGAGTAATTTGTAAATAATTTTCAAGTTTAAAAACCTTTTCTTTTAACTCAGAGTTTTCTAGTCTCAGATTCTTAGTTTCTTCAGAGTCAGAAACTAGATCCTTTTTTAGGTTCTTGTTTATGACTCGAAGCTTCTGATATCTTTCTAGAATTTCTGACATACTCTCCTCTAATTGGGATCTAGAAAAGTTAGAAAATACCTCTTCAGACTCTAATTCAGATTCAGATTCTGATTCAGATCCAGAGGATTCGAAGATATCTGATGAGTTATCCGTTTAAACTATATTGGCTTGTTCATCTTCTGATTATGTTCCATCTTCAGAAGATTCCGAGTCATCCCACGTCGCTATAAGACTTTTCTTTTTCTCCTTAAAGGACTTCCTTTTATGTTTCTCCTTCTGAAGCCTTGGATAATCACTTTTGTAGGGACCTTGTTTATTGCATTCATAGCAGGTAATGATTCTTTTACTGGATTTTCTATATGCAGAAGATGGTTCAGAGTCACTTCCTGTTCTCCTGGAGTTTCTGAAATTCTTCTGCCTGTGCTTCCATAGCTGATTGATTCTTCTGGATAGAAAAAATAATTCATCTTCTTCTGACGAGGATTCTCCATAGTTTTCTGCTTCTGCTTCTGCTTGCAAAATTTTGGTTTCATATTTGTTAGATTTCAAAGCGAGAGACTTACATAGCTTCTGAGGCTCATCATCTTCTAACTCTATCTCATGGCTTTTGAGAGAGCTGATAAGTTCTTCTAGAGATATTGTGTTAAGATCTTTTTCCAGTTTGAGAGCAGTGACAAAGGGTCTCCATTGCTTTGGTAAGCTTCTGACGATCTTCTTTACATGATCAGCAGTTGAATACCCTTTGTCCAGCACCTTTAGCCCAACCGTCAGAATTTGAAATCTAGAGAACATTGTTTCAATGGTTTCATCTTCTTCCATTCTGAAGGCTTCATATTTTTGAATCAGCGCAAGGGCTTTAGTTTCTTTTACTTGCATGTTTCCTTCATGCGTCATTATCAGAGAATCAAACATGTTCTTAGCTATTTCCCTGTTTGTGATCTTCTCATACTCTGAATATGAGATAACACCCAGGAGAATTGTTCTGGCTCTGTGATGATTTCTGAAGTCTTGATTTTGATGATCTGTCATCCTTTTTCATTCAATCTTCTGACCGCTTTCATCAACAGGATGTATGTATCCATCAGTTACCATATCCCAGATGTCAACGTCATAGGCTAGGAAGAAACTTCTGATCATATCTTTCCAGTAGTCAAAATTTTCACCGTAAAAAATTGGAGGGCTGCTGCTGATGTTCTGACTTGTTCCCATCATAGTGTCTTTCCCCTTTTTGGATCTTTTATCTGACACGGTTAAGTGTTTGCACCCAAATCCAAGAGCTCTGATTCCAATCGTAGAAGTGAAAAACACAAGAAGGGGGGGTTGAATTGAAACTTAAAAATCAAAAGTAATAGACATGATGATTTTTATCCTGGTTCGCTTGATCTCAAACTACTCTAGTCCACCCGCCAAGATGATTTCGCCTCTCTCCAACGAGGACTTAATTCACTAATCAAACTGATTACAAATCTACTTTGACAACTGTCAAAGTATTCTTGAGTCTAAAACCACAACCCGGTTTTCTCAAGGAAATTCACTAAACAGTTAATTGAACAAGGTTGTACAATGACGTTTCTAATAAACAGTATCAATAACAGTGATCTTTTACACAGTTTAATATTGAATGTTGAAGATGAAGAATGTTTGTTGCGTTACTGACTTTTCACGTGAGTTTTTCTTTTTGGTGCACAGTTGTTCATCATCTTGAAATCTTCTTCTTGTCAGCTTTATATAGGCCTTGCAATAGTGACATAAGAATATACTTTTGGTATGTCCATAACACGAGTTAATGAGCTTTCCAAATCAGGAGATCCTTGTCTGTTTGTAGCCGTTACTTATGATCTTGCATTGATAGATTGTAACACTTTAAAACTTCTCACTTCAGAGGATGAATATTACTGTTGAGAGTCCTTTACAGCTTAATCAGAATATTGCCAATCAGAGTATCAGAGATTCTGTTTCACAATGCTGGTGCATTCAGAACTTGTAACAGAACTTCTTCATATAAGCGTGTCATGCATAATTGATGCGTCTGAATTTATCATGGTACTCTCAACTTTTATGCTCGCATAATCAGAACTTCTGATGATATTCTGGCAGAACTCCTAGTTGCATCAGAACATCTTTTTCACATCAGAACTTCCTGCATGTAATGATACTTTTATTAGCGAGCATATTTGTTCTTTATATCATGTGTTTGTTATCATCAAAACTCTTATTGGGATGTAGAACAAAATGTTGTTTTAACAATCTCCCCCTTTTTGATGATGACAAAAACTAGTATATTTTGATGAAATATAAAGAAAAATAATTAAAAGGCTCCCCCTGAGTAGAATAATCAACTAACGAGAAAAATAAAATACTTCCCTGACGATCTTCTGATTATGAGTCAAAATATTCTCCATCCCCCCCCCCTTTTGTCAAGAATTAAAAAGTGGTAAAGACTCAGTTTGGCTTACTGTGACAGCAGTTGCTTGAGATGGTGTGATATCCTCTTCTGGATATATCTGAGATGCTTTAGAGAGCTTCTGATGCTGTAATTCCATCCTGTTTCCAATAGTTTCAAAGTCAGTAATCTTCAGTTTCTGATTGCCTCTGAAACATGCGAATCTTTTAAATTCCAGGCTTTGGAACCTATTCTTTCTTTCCTCCATGAGTAGAGAGCATCCAGAGTCCAGGTGTTAATACTGGTGCTTCAACCTTACTGTTAAAAATATCAGCAACATAGATGATTTTGTCTTTTGGTACCCATATCTTTTTGGGTCCATGATTGTTAGAGTTTCCAAAATTCTGTTTGAATTTTGGTTTAGCAAAAAATGCCTTAACAGTATGTTTTATATCATGTGTTTTCCCAATAGTGAAGTGATAATAGAGAGGAGTGTGTTTGATAACCAGATCTTTTACTTCCTTAGGTTGGGATACTTTACCTTTGTATCCTATACCTATTCTTCCGTTTCTGCTAACTCTATAGATCATTGAAGCCATCTTACTTCTATCTATGTTCTTAGCGAGGAATTTCTGAAAGCTAAGATCATATTCCTTTATGATTGTATCCGGATTACTAGGAACTTCTGATATAGTTTCCTTCTGAGTAATTTGTAAATAATTTTCAAGTTTAAAAACCTTTTCTTTTAACTCAGAGTTTTCTAGTCTCAGATTCTTAGTTTCTTCAGTCAGAAACTAGATCCTTTTTTAGGTTCTTGTTTATGACTCGAAGCTTCTGATATCTTTCTAGAATTTCTGACATACTCTCCTCTAATTGGGATCTAGAAAAGTTAGAAAATACCTCTTCAGACTCTAATTCAGATTCAGATTCTGATTCAGATCCAGAGGATTCGAAGATATCTGATGAGTTATCCGTTTAAACTATATTGGCTTGTTCATCTTCTGATTATGTTCCATCTTCAGAAGATTCAGAGTCATCCCACGTCGCTATAAGACTTTTCTTTTTCTCCTTAAAGGACTTCCTTTTATGTTTCTCCTTCTGAAGCCTTGGATAATCACTTTTGTAGGGACCTTGTTTATTGCATTCATAGCAGGTAATGATTCTTTTACTGGATTTTCTATATGCAGAAGATGGTTCAGAGTCACTTCCTGTTCTCCTGGAGTTTCTGAAATTCTTCTGCCTGTGCTTCCACAGCTGATTGATTCTTCTGGATAGAAAAAATAATTCATCTTCTTCTGACGAGGATTCTCCATAGTTTTCTGCTTCTGCTTCTGCTTGCAAAATTTTGGTTTCATATTTGTTAGATTTCAAAGCGAGAGACTTACATAGCTTCTGAGGCTCATCATCTTCTAACTCTATCTCATGGCTTTTGAGAGAGCTGATAAGTTCTTCTAGAGATATTGTGTTAAGATCTTTTTCCAGTTTGAGAGCAGTGACAAAGGGTCTCCATTGCTTTGGTAAGCTTCTGACGATCTTCTTTACATGATCAGCAGTTGAATACCCTTTGTCCAGCACCTTTAGCCCAACCGTCAGAATTTGAAATCTAGAGAACATTGTTTCAATGGTTTCATCTTCTTCCATTCTGAAGGCTTCATATTTTTGAATCAGCGCAAGGGCTTTAGTTTCTTTTACTTGCATGTTTCCTTCATGCGTCATTATCAGAGAATCAAACATGTTCTTAGCTATTTCCCTGTTTGTGATCTTCTCATACTCTGAATATGAGATAACACCCAGGAGAATTGTTCTGGCTCTGTGATGATTTCTGAAGTCTTGATTTTGATGATCTGTCATCCTTTTTCATTCAATCTTCTGACCGCTTTCATCAACAGGATGTATGTATCCATCAGTTACCATATCCCAGATGTCAACGTCATAGGCTAGGAAGAAACTTCTGATCATATCTTTCCAGTAGTCAAAATTTTCACCGTAAAAAATTGGAGGGCTGCTGCTGATGTTCTGACTTGTTCCCATCATAGTGTCTTTCCCCTTTTTGGATCTTTTATCTGACACGGTTAAGTGTTTGCACCCAAATCCAAGAGCTCTGATTCCAATCGTAGAAGTGAAAAACACAAGAAGGGGGGGTTGAATTGAAACTTAAAAATCAAAAGCAATAGACACAATGATTTTTATCCTGGTTCGCTTGATCTCAAACTACTCCAGTCCACCTGCCAAGGTGATTTCGCCTCTCTCCAACTAGGACTTAATTCACCATTCAAACTGATTACAAATCTACTTTGACAACTGTCAAACTTTTCTTGAGTCTAAAGCCACAACCCGGTTTTCTCAAGGAAATTCACTAAACAGTTAATTGAACAAGTTTGTACAATGACGTTTCTAATAAACAGTATCAATAACAGTGATGTTTTACACAGTTTAATATTGAATGTTGAAGATGAAGAATGTTTGTTGCGTTACTGACTTTTCACGTGAGTTTTTCTTTTTGGTGCACAGTTGTTCATCATCTTGAAATCTTCTTCTTGTCAGCTTTATATAGGCCTTGCAATAGTGACATAAGAATATACTTTTGGTATGTCCATAACACGAGTTAATGAGCTTTCCAAATCAGGAGATCCTTGTCTGTTTGTAGCCGTTACTTATGATCTTGCATTGATAGATTGTAACACTTCAAAACTTCTCACTTCAGAGGATGAATATTACCGTTGAGAGTCCTTTACAGCTTAATCAGAATATTGCCAATCAGAGTATCAAAGATTCTGTTTCACAATGCTGGTGCATTCAGAACTTGTAACAGAACTTCTTCATATAAGCGTGTCATGCATAATTGATGCGTCTGGATTTATCATGGTACTCTCAACTTCTATGCTCGCATAATCAGAACTTCTGATGATATTCTGGCAGAACTCCTAGTTGCATCAGAACATCTTTTTCACATCATAACTTCCTGCATGTAATGATACTTTTATTAGCGAGCATATTTGTTCTTTATATCATGTGTTTGTTATCATCAAAACTCTTATTGGGATGTAGAACAAAATGTTGTTTTAACAATCTCCCCCTTTTTGATGATGACAAAAACTAGTATATTTTGATGAAATATAAAGAAAAATAATTAAAAGGCTCCCCCTGAGTAGAATAATCAACTAACGAGAAAAATAAAATACTTCCCTGACGATCTTCTGATTATGAGTCAAAATATTCTCCATCCCCCCCCCCCCCCCTTTTGTCAAGAATTAAAAAGTGGTAAAGACTCAGTTTGGCTTACTGTGACAGCAGTTGCTTGAGATGGTGTGATATCCTCTTCTGGATATATCTGAGATGCTTTAGAGAGCTTCTGATGCTGTAATTCCATCCTGTTTCCAATAGTTTCAAAGTCAGTAATCTTCAGTTTCTGATTGCCTCTGAAACCTGCGAATCTTTTAAATTCCAGGCTTTGGAACCTATTCTTTCTTTCCTCCATGAGTAGAGAGCATCCAGAGTCCAGGTGTTAATACTGGTGCTTCAACCTTACTGTTAAAAATATCAGCAACATAGATGATTTTGTCTTTTGGTACCCATATCTTTTTGGGTCCATGATTGTTAGAGTTTCCAAAATTCTGTTTGAATTTTGGTTTAGCAAAAAATGCCTTAACAGTATGTTTTATATCATGTGTTTTCCCAATAGTGAAGTGATAATAGAGAGGAGTGTGTTTGATAACCAGATCTTTTACTTCCTTAGGTTGGGATACTTTACCTTTGTATCCTATACCTATTCTTCCGTTTCTGCTAACTCTATAGATCATTGAAGCCATCTTACTTCTATCTATGTTCTTAGCGAGGAATTTCTGAAAGCTAAGATCATATTCCTTTATGATTGTATCCGGATTACTAGGAACTTCTGATATAGTTTCCTTCTGAGTAATTTGTAAATAATTTTCAAGTTTAAAAACCTTTTCTTTTAACTCAGAGTTTTCTAGTCTCAGATTCTTAGTTTCTTCAGAGTCAGAAACTAGATCCTTTTTTAGGTTCTTGTTTATGACTCGAAGCTTCTGATATCTTTCTAGAATTTCTGACATACTCTCCTCTAATTGGGATCTAGAAAAGTTAGAAAATACCTCTTCAGACTCTAATTCAGATTCAGATTCTGATTCAGATCCAGAGGATTCGAAGATATCTGATGAGTTATCCGTTTAAACTATATTGGCTTGTTCATCTTCTGATTATGTTCCATCTTCAGAAGATTCAGAGTCATCCCACGTCGCTATAAGACTTTTCTTTTTCTCCTTAAAGGACTTCCTTTTATGTTTCTCCTTCTGAAGCCTTGGATAATCACTTTTGTAGGGACCTTGTTTATTGCATTCATAGCAGGTAATGATTCTTTTACTGGATTTTCTATATGCAGAAGATGGTTCAGAGTCACTTCCTGTTCTCCTGGAGTTTCTGAAATTCTTCTGCCTGTGCTTCCATAGCTGATTGATTCTTCTGGATAGAAAAAATAATTCATCTTCTTCTGACGAGGATTCTCCATAGTTTTCTGCTTCTGCTTCTGCTTGCAAAATTTTGGTTTCATATTTGTTAGATTTCAAAGCGAGAGACTTACATAGCTTCTGAGGCTCATCATCTTCTAACTCTATCTCATGGCTTTTGAGAGAGCTGATAAGTTCTTCTAGAGATATTGTGTTAAGATCTTTTTCCAGTTTGAGAGCAGTGACAAAGGGTCTCCATTGCTTTGGTAAGCTTCTGACGATCTTCTTTACATGATCAGCAGTTGAATACCCTTTGTCCAGCACCTTTAGCCCAACCGTCAGAATTTGAAATCTAGAGAACATTGTTTCAATGGTTTCATCTTCTTCCATTCTGAAGGCTTCATATTTTTGAATCAGCGCAAGGGCTTTAGTTTCTTTTACTTGCATGTTTCCTTCATGCGTCATTATCAGAGAATCAAACATGTTCTTAGCTATTTCCCTGTTTGTGATCTTCTCATACTCTGAATATGAGATAACACCCAGGAGAATTGTTCTGGCTCTGTGATGATTTCTGAAGTCTTGATTTTGATGATCTGTCATCCTTTTTCATTCAATCTTCTGACCGCTTTCATCAACAGGATGTATGTATCCATCAGTTACCATATCCAGATGTCAACGTCATAGGCTAGGAAGAAACTTCTGATCATATCTTTCCAGTAGTCAAAATTTTCACCGTCAAAAATTGGAGGGCTGCTGCTGATGTTCTGACTTGTTCCCATCATAGTGTCTTTCCCCTTTTTGGATCTTTTATCTGACACGGTTAAGTGTTTGCACCCAAATCCAAGAGCTCTGATTCCAATCGTAGAAGTGAAAAACACAAGAAGGGGGGGTTGAATTGAAACTTAAAAATCAAAAGCAATAGACACAATGATTTTTATCCTGGTTCGCTTGATCTCAAACTACTCCAGTCCACCCGCCAAGGTGATTTCGCCTCTCTCCAACTAGGACTTAATTCACCATTCAAACTGATTACAAATCTACTTTGACAACTGTCAAACTTTTCTTGAGTCTAAAGCCATAACCCGGTTTTCTCAAGGAAATTCACTAAACAGTTAATTGAATAAGGGTGTACAATGATGTTTCTAATAAACAATATCACTAACAGTGATGTTTTACACAGTTTAATATTGAATGTTGAAGATGAAGAATGTTTGCTATGTTACTTACTTTTCACATGAGTTTTTCTTTTTGGTGCGCAGTTGTTCATCATCTTGAAATCTTCTTTTTGTCAGCTTTATATAGGCCTTGCAATAGTGACATAAGAAGATACTTTTGGTATGTCCATAACACGAGTTAATGAGCTTTCCAAATCAGGAGATCATTGTCTGTTTGTAGCCGTTACTTATGATCTTGCATTGATAGATTCTAACACTTCAGAACTTCTCACTTCAGAGGATGAATATTACCGTTGAGAGTCCTTTACAGCTTAATCAGAATATTTCCAATCAAAGTATCAAAGATTCTGTTTCACAATGCTGGTGCATTCAAAAGTTGTAACATAACTTCTTCATATAAGCGTGTCATGCATAATTGATGCGTCTGAATTTATCATGGTACTCTCAACTTCTATGCTCGCATAATAAAAACTTCTGGTGATGTTCTGGAAGAACTCCTAGTTGCATCAAAACATCTTTTTCACATCAGAACTTCCTGCATGTAATGATACTTTTATTAGCGAGCATATTTGTTCTTTATATCATGTGTTTGTTATCATCCAAAATCTTACTGGGATGTATAACCAAATATATTCTAACAATATTGTGGTGCATAGACTACCTTTCAAGGAAGGTTGTTCTCCAGTTAGACAAAAACTGAAAAGAACTTGTCCAGACATGTCAAGCAAGATTCGAGAAGAGATCCTTAAACAATTTGACGTATGGTTTTTAGCGGTGGTAGATTATCCACTTTGGATAGCTAACACCGTGCCAGTACCCAAGAAGGGCGGGAAAGTGCGCATGTGTGTAGATTATCGGGATCTAAACAAAATAAGTCCCAAAGATGATTTCTCGTTACCTCACATATATGTTTTGGTGGATAATACAACTCAAGCTTTAGTATTCTCGTTCATGGACAGTTTCTCGGGTTATAATCAGATCAAAATGGCACCCGAAGACATGGAAAAGACTATGTTCATGACTCCTTTGGGCACTTTCTGTTACAAGGTAATGTTGTTCGTCCTGAAGAATGCCAAGGCAACTTATCAACGAGCTATGGTCACACTATTCCATGATATAACTCACAAAGAATTTGAGGTGTACGTAGATGATATGATTTCCAAATTTCATACAAAGGAGGATCACATCATACATTTACAAAAGTTATTCGAGCGTCTGCGAAAGTTCAAACTGAGATTGAATCCAAACAAATGTATATTTGGTGTCAGGTCAGGCAATTTGTTAGGTATTATTGTAAGTCAGCATGGTATTGAGTTAGATCCCGACAAAGTGAAAGCCATACAAGAAATGCTAGCTCCAAGAACAGAAAGGGAAATTAGTGGTTTCGTAGGACGATTAAACTACATTTCGAGATTCATATCGCACCTAACTGCTACGTGCGAACCTATATTCAAATTATTGCAAAGAAATCAAATGGTGGTATGGAATAATGATTGCTATACATCCTTCGAGACAGTAAATAAATATTTACAAGATCCACCAATCTTGATGCCACCAGTTCCCGAAATACCACTCATCATGTATCTGACAATGCTTGAAGGATCAATGGGATGTGTATTGGAACAACATGACGAAACGGGTAGAAAAGAGCATGCAATCTACTACCTCAACAAGGAATTCACTGACTGCGAAACCAAATACTCACTCCTCGAGAAGACTTATAGTGTATTGACTTGGGCTACTAAAAGATTGAGACAATATATGTTAACTCACACCACGTGGTTAATAGCCAGCTCTTACAGGAAGGATTTCCCGATGGAAAATGTTACTATCAGAGTACGACATCCAATATGTTACTCAAAAGGCCATCAAGGGTAGCATATTAGCTGACCATCTAGCTCATCAGCCATTACCAGAATATCAACCAATGAAGTTCGAATTTCCAGACGAAGATGTCATGGTTATAGGTGACTACGAGGTACCAGGGCCCGACGAAGGACCTGAACCAGGGGCACGTTGGACACTCACGTTTGACGGGGCTTCAAATGCACTAGGACACGACATTGAGGCAGTTTTGACTTCTCCGAAGAATTTTCATAAGCCTTATACCGCAAGGTTATGTTTTGTCTGCACCAACAATATCGCTGAATATGAAGCTTGCATCTAGGGTCTATAAGCTGCTATTGATTTAAGAATCAAGCATATTAAAGTATTTAAAGAAACATCGCTAGTTATATATCAGTTAAATGGTGAATGCGACACTAAACAACCTATATTGATTCCATATCAGGATCATGTTTTGAAGCTAGCTACAGAATTCACCGAGATTACCTTCTATCATATTCTGCAAGACGAAAATCAATTGGCAAACGCCTTGGCAACTTTGTCAGCCATGTTCGAAGTAACTTGGTCGAAACACAAACTACATTACAATAAGACATTTAAAGAGCTTGCACACTGCCTTGCTATTAAGGAGGGACCGAATAATAAGCCCTGGTTCTATGACATTGTAATACGGTGGGAGAACTGACTTGGTTTTGCATTATCGAAAATTTTGCGGATAGCAAGACTCGCCACCTACTTTTATTTTATCTAATGAGGAAAGGGAGAAAATAATAGGAAAGACCTTGAGATTATTGGTTTCGGGGGGTAGGTTATGAAAAGGGAAGGTGTTAGCACCCTTTTCATCTGTTGTTATCTACAGGCTCTTAATCGCTAGTTCACTTTTGAAAATTCTTTGGGTCGTGTGTTTGAAAAATATTTTGAAATGCCAATAGTAAGGCAAGACTTTGTAATGATTCTCGTATCTGTCCTCGAGAATGCGTACAAGGTGTTTTGAAAATATTTTGAAAGTGTCTGTGTGAAATGTTTTTGTTTTGAAGATTTTTGTGAGAAAGCATTAACAGCGGTCTACCTACTCAAGGTCTTTTATTGTACTTTTCCTCCTTCTTTAGATAGTGCTACCCTACCATTAGTTAGTAGGAAGCCCTATCGTTTGATGTGAAGGGACAGGTGTGGGTCATCGTACAGTCATTGAAGGCAACTCGTAGGGGCGCTTTAGCATTTATCGTTAAGGGACTAGATCGTTTACCAAAGGCAACATCGAAGGGTCATCGAGGGACTACGATCTTTGATTTCAAGGGACAGTACTAAAGCGTCCCAGCGTTCGAGGGACATGATTGTTTTTCTGAGGAAACAAGGGAGGTTACCCTAGAGGTGCGAGTGTGCAAAGTGGTTTGTGTTTCAGTTACTGTTCATCTCGCATTAGGGTTTGCTAAAATTTCATTTTTATCTTGTTATACGTGACCTACTAACAGCAATACAGTAAATATAATAAAACCATAAAGTACGGAAAGTAAAGCAGAAAATAAATCCTAAGCTATTACAGGGTTTTGGGGCAGTTACATAATAGTAGAAAGATGCGAAAAATAAACCCTAATTAACTATTACATCTCATAGACAGTTACAAATAATGATAAAAAGAAATGCAAGAAATAGAAAAACATTTGCAATAGCACAATTAGCCTAAAATTTGAATCGGAGTAAACAAGAATGTTTTTATTGTTTTTATGAAAAAAAGATATTTATAATTAATAAATTAAAACCCTAATTAACATTGATTAGGAAAGATATTATTAATTAAAAAAACTTAATTAATTTTGATTAAAAAAAAGAAATTAATTTAATTAAAAAAAGAAGATAGAAATTGGGTCTGAATAATAGCAAACCGGAGGGTGCAAATAGCATGAAGTTCAGGGCCCAATAGGTTTGGTCCATTTGATCTAGTGTGTTGTAGCTTCAGGGGTGTATGGCAGGGAAGCGTTTGAAGCGCTTGATGTTGAGGATGATGAGATATGATGGCTGAGAGTTGAGGGCACATGACTGAGGCATAGGACGTTTCACACTTGATATGCAAGAATCAGAAAGCATGAAAAAATGTTGTGACACACAAGGATCGAACCCGCGTCTAGGCATAGTAAGGACTTATCACACACGCTTCAACCACTGGGGTGGTAATACATCCGTTAACTTAAACAAAATGAAATATATATATAATATAAAAATGCTGCCTGACCAGGAGATGTGCCAAAGCCCTAGCTCCGGTCGTCTTCTTCGGTAACCTCTTTTCCTCAAACTTGCAAAACAACCAATATCAGCAATCCAGGGGGACCCTACCCCCCTAAATAAGGGTCTGCGAGTTCAATGGGATGGTTCTTTTGGACTGAAATGCACTAGATTTTGAGTTATGGTGATAATACATGGGATTCGTATGGTTATGGTGTTTTACGATTTGGCCATCATAGGACCTCCTTGATGGTTTTTTCCTACATATTATTACCTCATGAACATGTTAATAACATTAGTATGCGTAAAAACATAATGAACAAGAAATATGAAAAAACACGCAATGATGAAACCGACGAGGCATGTTTGTGGTGTTTCTGGCCTTTTGGATCGTTGTAAATGATCCAATCTTACCCTATGATCTTCCTGAAGTCGATTGGAATGGCTGGAGTGTATTGAAACTGGCTACAAACAGGTTTTGCAAGTTGCCCTAGATTTGAATATTTTTGTGATTTTTGGGGGTTTCTTTGGACAATGATTTTCGTGCTTTTTGTGTCTGATTTGGAGTGAATATATAAGTTGGAATTAGGTTAAAATATATGGGCTTGGACTTTTGTTAATAAGCCTTGTATTTTATCTTATTTATTTTGAATAAATAATGATTAAAATCAAAATGATTAAAAATAAAATAGATTAAGGGGTACACGAGAAAGATATGAGGTGTAAAAGGAGTGTAGTGCATGCTTGGACTCTGAAGCAATGACCCAATATCCCAAAATGTCAAGTTTGCTCAATTTGAACTTCATGCATTTGTTCTAAATTTCCCAACTTGCACTGGTTATAACTCTCTCAATTTTCATCTTTTGAAGGTGATCTAGGACTTTTTGTAAAGCTCAAGATGTTCTCTATAATCCCTATTTTGATCAGTTTTTCATCTAAAGAATTTATCTTGATGTACGTTGCCTTGATAAAAAGTGTCTATTTGTTGACTTTTGAAATGACCTATAATGTATTGGCTCATATCTCTCAAATGAAGCATTTTTTAGACTTGATCTTAGAGAGGAAAAGTTGTAGAGAATTGAATTTCCTTAAAAATGAGCTTTGGTTGGGGAAGATCTGATGAAACATGTGAAAGTTATGCATGGTCAAAGTTCAGTTGACTTCTCCTAAGGAAAACCCTAATTTGGCAACTTTTGACATTTGATGGTTTGAGAGTTTTCTTGATGAATCATGATCAACCCTTGATCAAGTGATGAATATCACTTCAAAACCTTGATTTTAACCAAAAATCTTGAAGTTTGACTGTATGTTGACCATAATTGACTTTTTGTCCAATACAGTTGATTTTTAGTCATCTGAGCTATTGAATGAGCAAACTTGTGATGCAAGGCTTGGAACTTGGTATCAACATTCTTGGAGACTTATGAGGAACCATGAAAACCACTTGAGACCTTCGAAACTCAAACTTCCTTGATAAAAATGACACCCTAGTTCTAAGTCCATTGCTTAGGAGGAGAATTTGTCTGATCAATTCTTGAGCAACCTTGAGCATTTGAGAACCCTAGGAGAATGTCTTGAAGATAAAGAGAGGGTAAATTTTGGTGTACAACAGCTTCCCCCTGTTCAATCTTCTTAAACTTGAGGAGTTAGATTGGCATGTCCGCCATTCGTGATATGAAGGTAGAAGAGGATTGAACACTTAAGTGCCCATAAACTTGCACTCGCATTTGCACTTAGTAACACCGTTGGTTGATCGTATTGCTTGAATGAGATTAAATATGCCATTATAAGAGATAATGGAATATTGTCGGAGATGGGCTTATAGATGCCATCCAAGGTAACTTAAGTAGATGCTCATCAGATTTAGTCTCTAAGGGAAATGCTTGTCAGAATTTAGTCTCTGAGGTAAATGCTTGATATGTAGATAGTCAGCCCGTCTTGTTTCGGGAATTGATACACAATCTGTTTTTGTTGGTAAACATGTCCTATTCCGAAAATTCATACCACCCGGTCATGTTGATAGTTTCTCCGTTCTGTTTCGGGAGTTAATCTTTGCCTGGTTATAAACATGGTTTCCTCGTCCAATTTCAGGAGTTAATATATGACCTACTTTTTTTTGGCGAACCCGTCCTATTTCGGGAATTCATACCTCCTGGTCGTATAGATATTTGCCCCGTCTTATTTCAGGAATTGATCTGTGACCTGTTTGAGAATTGTTGATAATATTCATCTATTTGTGAACTAACCTGAAAGAAACAAAGTTAGTTTCGTGCAATGTCATGATGTATGTAATGCATTGCGTAATGATGTTCTCAAAGTAAATGGGAGTTCTATATGCATTTCGTATGCATATGCTATGATAATTGTAAATGATGTATGGACGCATGATGTCGTTGAAGTGTATCGGTAGCTTCGTTTAACATCTTTACTGGGGAAAATAAATCCCTGACTGTTGTTGGGGATGAAGAATATGAATCTTCAATCTTGATTAGAATGTCTCCGCTAGGGATTCCTGGTTTCAGTTTTGAGGATACTCCACTGGGAATGTTGGATTTTTTGCTTGGGGATATAAGAGTTCAGGAACACTGGTCCTTCATCACTCTATTGGGGAATTTAGTTCTTATATACCCTGACTTAGGATAAAAGAGATGAATAACCTTTAGAGGTGTTGTATGATCGAGTTTTCGATATGGACGTCAACTCTTCTGGGGGAGGACAAAGTTAAATGATGTCTGGCTTGGTTCCAGATTCCATAGCAACTTTTTGGGGATAGTGACCTGGACTACACTTTACTGGAGAAGAGAATCTTACCGGGGATTTGTAGTAATGGGAGGAATGAACTTTGTTTGGGAAATTAAATTTTGTTGGGGAAATAAACCCTGCTGGAGAAATATACTCTACTGAGGAAATGAGCCCTGTTGGACAAGGGAACTTTGTAGGGGATTTTGCAGTGTTGGAGAAATAACTCAGCTGAGGAATTAAGTTCCTGTGAACTGTGCTGAGGACATATTTTTGATGGGAATCATAATTCCGTAGGCTGTGCGGACCAAACTTCCACTATATGTTGGGGAAATGATCAAACTCTTTTATCCGCTAAGGGGATCTGCTGGGGAGTATGATTAGATTAATAGCTGGAAGATGCCCTAATTCCTGTCTGGAAGCATATTAGACTTGTGAGGGGAATGTATCTTCGTTGGGGATGAGCTTGTAAAGGTAACTCTGTGGGGATAATCCTATGGAGATTGCTCTGTGGGGATTTGTGGATGACTTGAACATTATCCCAATTCCCAGAGTCTTGAGTAAATGCTTATTCCTGTTCTATGCATATATTTGTTAATAGTAATCATATTCACATACATATGTTCATTCAAATTAGTCATTGAATGTCTTTTGCAAACAAAACAGAAAAAGTCAAACAAATTTGAATTTTGAAATTGTAATGGTATTAATAATTTTGCCTATAAACAGGCGGATTTTGTACATAGAGACAAAAATCCTAGTAAGAGGAATTTGTTGTAAAATGAAAAGAGTACAAAGTAAAACAAAGAGAAACAACTATGTGGAAATAATCTCATTAAGTTTCAACTCTGCTATTGCCTTTATGTCTTCAAGCATCTCATCCTTCACTGTCGGAAGAAGTTGACTGAATTGATATGTAACATTTGAACTTGACGTTGGTAATAAAGCTTGTTGTATGTAGATGATCCAACGAGACAGAGTCGTACTTTTAATCCCTAACATTTTCCTGGACCTCCCTTTCGAGCTTTCAGTCCACCGGGATACCCTTTTTTGCCCAAGCCGCCTTTTCAGGTTTTCGACTTGTCGGGTGTATAATATTTATATATATCTCTGATTTTTGCCCGAACCTTTTTGGTTCGCCGGGATGCCCTTATTTTTTACTAGGCCAGTTAACCTACCGGGTCTCTTTCATGCGTAATATCTTTTGACTATGTCCGTGTTCATAGGGTGCAGAAAGTCTTCATCGTCTATGGTGGTAAGTATCATAGCACCGTCAGAAAATATCTTCTTGACTACAAATGGTCCTTCATAGGTGGGAGTCCATTTGCCCCTGGGAACACCTTGCGGTAGGATGATGTGCTTTATTACCAAGTCACAAGCCTGATATACCCGATGCTTGACCTTCTTGTTAAAGGATTTGATCACGCGCTTCTGGTACATCTGGCCATGACAGACTGCCGCAAGCCTCTTCTTGTCAATAAAATTCAACTGATCCAACCTAGTCTGAATCCATTCGTCTTCGTCTAAATCTGCATCTTTCATAATCCTTAGATAAGGAATCTGGACTTTGACAGGTATGACAGATTCCATATCATAGAATAGAGAAAACATGGTTACCTTAGTTAATGTTTGTACTGAAGTTCGATAGACATGAAGAGCAAATGGAAACATCTCATGCCAATATTTATATATCACCATCATCTTCTGTATAATCTTCTTAATGTACTTATTGGCGGCTTCCACTGTGCTGTTCATCTTGGGTCGATATGGAGAAGAGTTGTGGTGCTTAATCTTGAACTGCATGCAGAGTTCCGTGATCATAGTATTGTTAAGATTAGTACCATTGTCCGTGATGATCCTTTCGGGGATGCCATACCGACATATGAGGTTATGCTTAATGAACTGGGCCATAATATTCTTGGTAGCAGAGGTAAATGAGGCTGCTTCAACCCACTTTGTGAAGTAATCAATGGTGATAAGGATGAAATGATGTTCGTTGAAAGCAGTAGGCTTGATCTCTCCAATCTTATCAATTCCCCACATTGCAAATGGACAAGGAGTAGTGAATACATTCAGAGGGACCGGCGACACTTGTACCTTGTCATCATAGATCTGGCCTTTATGACAAGCCCTTGAATGACGATGGCAATCAGTTTCCATAGCCGACCAATAATAACCCCTATCAAAATCTTTTTAGCCATAGTATGCCCACTGGAATGAGTGCCAAAGATACCTTCGTGCATATCTTCCATGAAGCAGAGTTGAATTATGCTTGCGCTTGTATAAAATTCCGTTGCTCAGGAAGAACTTAGCAGAGAACCTTCGTAGGAATTTCTTGTCATTTATAGATGCTCCCTCGATATATTCTTGAGCCTCGAGGTATCTTTTCACTTCATGAAACCAAGGCTTCTCTTCTACTCTGTCCGTATCAACTTCGTAGCAATGTGCTGGTTTGTCCATTCTTTCGATAATAATTCGAGGAGCTTCGTTGTCACATCTGACTTTGAGCATAGACGACATGGTAGCTAATGCATCTGCCAGCTGATTCTCTTCTCGTGGAATATGTTCAAAGGTAATTGCCTCGAAGTACGAAATTAATGTCAACATATTCTCTCGATAAGGGATGAGGTTTGCATGCTTTGTATCCAATTATCCCTTAACTTGACTGATTACTAGGGCTAAGTCCCCATATACATTCGAATACTTGATTCTCATATCAATAGCATCTTTGAGGCCCATAATGAACGCTTCATATTCTGCCATATTGTTGGTACAATCAAAGCATAATCTGGTGGTGAAGGGAGTATGGAAACCCTCAGAAGAGATAATAAAAATACCAATTCCATTGCCCAGTGCGTTAGAAGCTCCATTAAAAACCATAGTCCATTGGGATCCTGGCTCAGGTCCTTCATACGGTCCAGGTTCTTCACAATTTGTAACTAGCATGATATTCTCATCCGGGAACTCGAAATTCATAGATTGGTAGTCGTCTACGGATTGATGCGTCAAATGGTATGCCAGTACACTTACTTTGATTGCTTTCTGAGTGGTGTACTGAATGTCGTATTCTGTTAAGACCATTTACCATCTGGCTATTCTTTCGGATAGAGCAGGCTTCTCGAATATGTATTTGATCGGATCCATCTTAGAGATCAACAAGGTAGTATGAGTTAACATATACTGTCTTAGTCGACGAGAAACCCATGCCAAAGCGTAACAAGTTTTCTCTAGCAGTGAGTATCTTGTTTCACAGCCGGTAAACTTTTATCTAAGGTAGTATATTGCATGGTCTTTTCGACCAGACTCATCATGCTGCCCCAATACACACCCCATTGAGTTCTCTAAGACAGTTAAATACATGATCAGAGGTCTTCCTTCAACTAGTGGCATCAGAATCAGAGGTTATTGAAGCTACTCCTTGATCTTGTCAAAATCTATATGGAAATCCTCATTCCATTTTACTACCTGATCTTTCTTCAGCAACTTGAAGATCGACTCACAAGTAGCAGTCAGATGAGAAATAAATCCGGCGACGTAATTCAGTCGTCCCAAGAAACCTCTGACTTCCTTCTTAGTATGGGGAAGTGGCATTTCTTGAATGGTTTTGACTTTGGAAGGATCAACTTAGATACCTTTACCAATGACAACGAAACCCAGGAGCTTACCAGATCTCACCCCAAAAGTGCACTTTTTTGGATTCAACCTCAGCTTGTACTTCTTCCACCTCTGAAACAACTTGTGTAGATGATCAAGATGTTCCTCTTCAATTTGGGATTTGGCTATCATGTCGTCAATGTAGACCTCCATCTCGTGATGGATCATGTCATGAAATAAAGCTACCATGGCACGCTGATATGTTGCGCCAACGTTCTTTAACCCAAAAGGAATAACCTTGTAGCAGAAAGTGCCCCACTGTGTGACAAAGGTGGTCTTTTCCATGTCTTCAGGTGCCATCTTGATTTGATTATACCCAGAGAAACCATCCACGAAGGAAAATACTTTATGTTGAGCAGTATTGTCGACCAGAACATTAATTTTTGGAAGGGGAAAGTCATCCTTGGGGCTTGTGCTGTTTAGATCTCTATAATCTACACACATACAGACTTTTCCATCCTTATTAGGTATTGGAACCACATTTGCAACCCACCGAGGATAGGACGTAACAACCACGAAGACGACATTGAACTGCTTCATAACCTCAGCTTTTGATATTTTCAGACATCCCGGGACGCATAAGACGAACCTTCTATTTTACTTGAGAATAACCTTCTTTCATAGGCAGAAGGTTAACCATAATATCAGTATCGAGCCCTGGAACATCCTCATACGACAAAGAAAAGATCTCAACATATTCATACAACATCTGCATTAACCTGTTCTTGATATCGTCTTCTAGGTTGGCACCTATCTTGACTTCTTTACTTCCTGCCTCAGTACCCAGGTTTACAACCTCGACCGACTCTTCATGCGGTTGTATACACTTTTCCTCTTGCACTAACAGTCTAGAAAGCTCTCCAGATATTTCACAATCTTCCCCACCTTCATCCTCGGCTTGATAGATCGGATTTTCAAAGTCATAAGTGGCAATAGCATAATCGTTATCAACGAGATCCAAAGTGGATGTGGATCTGCAATTTATTATGTGGGTGTGTGTAAGAACACATAACTATTTGGAAGTAATAAAAGTAAAAGAAAAGACAAATAACTCAAAATTTTAATGCAAAACGTCCAATACTTTATTAAATGAAGATATTTTTATGAAATGACAATCCTTAACAAGTGGATCATTGTGCCCCGGGTAAGGCACACGGCTTAAAGTCATTGTTTAAATAAATTACATAATCAAAACTTTGTAACCAAAAAACAGAAAGTAGGTATTACTTTTGACCAAAGGAGATTGAGATAATGTCTTAAGACTTCCAATTGCTGAGCCCATTGCCGATGGTCAGAAATATCCAGCTGTCAAAGTCATAGTCACTGTCAGCGTCTTCTATGGCATTGACTCTATTGTTGCTGATGCGGAATGGCGGTCTTCCAGCTGGAGCATGACGAACAGCCTTCTGAGCCTCTACAATGAAACCCAAACCAAATTTGTCAGATTTATACGGAATGTCAGGAAGCATACCCCAAGTAGTACAACCACCTTCTTCTATGACAACTCTAGAATCCTTCAAAGAAGCCATTCTGGGAGGAACCCTGGTAACCTTAGGGATAACATAAATGTCTTCAGTAGCGGTTAGAGGGATAACTTCAAAAGTCTGACAGGGAGTCTCGATGAATTCGTCGTCCATCTCAACATATCTGAATGAGTTTAGGTGACTAACCATATATTCTTCTTCACTGCAAACAACAACAACTTTTCTGTTCACAGGATATTTCAGCTTGTGGTGTAGGGTTGAAGTAACGGCGCCTGCCTCATGGATCAAAGAGAGTCTGAGTAAACAAGAATACGTTGGCCAAATATCTATCACATAGAAGGTAGATTCAAAGACCTGCGAACCTACCTTGATCAGAAGATCCTCTTCTCCGTGTACCATCCTCTTCAAACCATCAAAGGCTCTCACCACATGATTTTAAGGTTTCAATATAACCCCTTCATAATCAAGTCTATCAAGAGCACCTTTTGGTCGAACATTTAGCAAGGAACCGATATCAATCAATACATGTGCCAAAGTAGTGCCCCTGCATTCAATAGAGACATACAAGGCCTTGTTGTGGTTTCTTCCCTTAGGAGTCAAGTCAGCATCGGAAAAACCTAAACCATTATCCGTTGTTAGACTAGCAACGTAACTTCCAAATTGATCGGCAGAAATATCTTATGGTACGTGCATAGATTTTAGGAACTTTAATAAAGCTTGGGCATGGGCTTCAGAACATAGTAATATGGATAACATTGAGATCTTAGAAGGGGTCTACCCCAGCTGTTTGACAATCTTATAATCGCTCTTGCGGATAATCTTCAATACCTCCTCCAACTATTTCTTGGAAGTATCATTAGTGGTGACTTCATTAGGTGCCTTCGTCCGGGCAGGCTCCGTCATTTGTTATTTTCCCCAAGCCTCAATAGTTGGCTCAGCAGCAGTAACTCGAACTGGTGTAGCGACAAACTTCGGAGAGATTTCCAGAGAGAAAACCCTTTCGCTTCTAGTAACCTTACTGGTCCCAGCAATATTGTCAACAGTGGGATCAATAACTTTAGTACCTTCATATTCAGTAGTCGATAGTTCATGCTTGATGCCATGGTAGTAGACGTTGGCTCCATAATTCCATGGGATAGATTTGTCCGAGGAATATGGAATTGGTCCAGGTGTGGTGATTATTAAAGGAGCAACTTTGGGTTTGATAATGATCCTTACAGGACCATTGGAAGTGATCCCGATAGAAGTGTCAGATATTAGAGATAAGTCTCAAAACAAATTCTCAGCAGACAGAACCTTCTCAACCAGAATTATATGAATGTCTATTAGGCGCTGAATGCCTTCTTTCAGCAACTTATAACCATTAGGTTGGGTTGTGCAACAATAACATCTTTCAATACAACCCAGAAATAAACTGGCCTGTAACAAATTCTTCTTGATAATTGGTAGGGGACTAACCAATTCACTTACAGTAGAAATATAAAAAACATCATTAATAACACTTATGCCTTTGTCATACTTCGGCATTGGTGCAGTAATTACATTCGGGGTCTCAGGCAGATCAAACTCAATCTCTTTGTTGTCAATCATGTCCTGAATTTTATTTTTCAAGGCTCAACAGTTGTTGGTGTCGTGCCCAGGGCTATTGGAATGGTGAACAGACTTCACATTTGGATTGTATCAAGGAGAGGAGGTGTTGGGATTCTGAGGAGGATCCCTTAATGTAATCAGTTCCGCTTTCAGTAGATGTTGTAATGCTTGAGACAATGGCATACTGATTTTTGCGAACCATTTTCTAGGTTCATCCATCCTACTCTGGTTGCCCTGTTATTGTTGTTGTTGTTACACAGGCGCAAGATTAGAAATTAACACTGCTCCTACAGATTGATGGCAATCATTTCTAGTACGACCCTTATAGCCATAGACAACATTAACTTATTTCTTTCTACTAAATGTCTTCTTTACAGTACTCGAAGATGTAGCCACCTGAATCTTTCCACTCTTGATACCACTTTCGACGTGTTCCCAAGTTAGAATCAGCTCGGTAAAACCAGATGACGAGCTGCTAATTAGATGGTTAAATAAAGGACTTGTCAGAGTTCCCATGAACATATCAACCATCTCTCTGTCAGATAAAAGAGTTTGCACTCTTCCATCCAGATCTCTCCATTTTTGGGCATATTCTTTAAACCCTTCTTTCGAGCCTATAGTCATACTTTGTAATTGCACACAGGTTGGTGCAAGGTCAGCATTATATTGATAATGCTTATAAAAAGTAGTAGCCAGGTCATCCCAAGTGCGGGTGTTGGTTCCCTCCAGCTGATAGAACCACTCAAGTTGTGTCCTAGATAAACTCTCTTGAAAGAAGTGAACTCATAATTTTATGTCAGCAGTATGGGTTTGGATCTTCCGAACATAAGACCGTAGATGAAGCTTTGGAAAGGACACGCCATCATATTTGAAAAAAAGTAGGAACCTTGAACTTGTGAGGGATAACAACCCCCAAAATAAGACCCAACTCTTTAAAGTCCAGCCCATGCACTTTCTGTATCTCCATATCATTAAGTCGATCTTCCAACTGCTTGTATCTGTCGTCAGCAGGAGGATACTGTTCAACAGAATAGTCTTCATCAGAATCTTGGCTAGAACCAAGGTTGTTATTCTTTTCAGCTTTCACACTCTTGTCATCCCCTTCTTGGTTATCGTCTTCATTCAGGGGGACCTCAAAATCTAGAGCCCTTCTGACTGGACCGTTGAATCTTCTGCCCATATTAAGAAAAACTGTTGGCTTTTTAGTCTTCTTCTTATTCCCCTTTGTGATGAGGGTCTTCAACTTGTCTTGACCCTTAGCTAAGTCCAAGAACATCTGCTAAAACAGAGCGTTCTGAGTTTGAAGTTCTTTCACAGTTTGTTCGAGTGCCATATTTTACTGAAATAAACAGCAAGAAGATGAGAAAACCTATTTAGAAAGTACCTGTTATGTGATGATATGCATGATATGCAAGTGAAATTTTTTCAAGGACCTTTGCGGGATTTAAATTTGTTTAAAACAAAAGGAAACAAAAGAAATTTTAGTAACAATCTCAAATTATAATTGCCTTCTAGACTTATAATGATAACAAGAAGAGTTACAAAGAAATAAAATATGAATTCAAGTCTTCCATGGGCGTTTCCTCTTTGTGCCGACATATGCATTGGGGCTTTGTTCTTTGTGGAGTTATTTCGTCAGCTCCAGTACTTTCTGTTGCGACTGGTTTTTAAATCAAGAGTCACCACTATCAGTTTTTATGCTAGGGAAAGGAATCTAATAGAAAACCCTAATTCACAGAGATTCCAGGTTTCATACTCAATTAGACGAAAGGAAGGTGTTAGGCACCTTTCATTTATCTTGTTCACAAGGATATTAGGTTCTAGGTTTAGGTTCAGGGTAAACAGGATTTAAGTTTTAATTAGAAAGATTCACCACGATTGTTGATCATGCCTACGTATCCTCTTATGAGGAATCAGAGTCCCAATTTATAGCTCGTATGGGGTTGTTTTTTTAGGGGTCGCAAACGCATTTTGAATCACCTCGCATTTTGGTCGGAAGTAGTGATTGCAGAGATTTTGACTAAATGCGCGGTAAGTCAAAATCTGTTTGAAACCCTTTGTAAAAACTGTTGATTAGCTTAGTTTATTGCGAAAAATAGTTTGTTGTTTGTTGCATGTTTTTTAACTGTGTTGATTGCAAAAAATTCTTGATTAAGGCATGATTAAAAATATTTTAATGCAATATAAAAAAAATATATGAGTTTTTACATAAAATAATTTATTTATGATAACAAAAATAATAATATGATAATAAATAAAAACATGTAAAATATAAGAATTTAAAAAATAAAGAATAAAAATTAAATATATAATAATTATAGAAAGAAAATAAATAATAATAATAAAGAAATAAGAAAAATATAATATAAAAAAATTAGATATAAAGGAAAAGATAATAATTTAATTAATTCAAAGGGGGGTGCAAAAACAATTGGGCCTAAGTCCAGAATGCTTAAGGAAGGGCCAGATAGATCTAGTGTAGTAAGGGCACACGGTTACTATGGTGAAGACTTGGCCTCTGGCCGTCTGATGATAATCAAAGGGGTAAAACTGAAGGAACATGCTATTATAGTGCACTAGCGCGCATGGGATTGAAACGAATTATAATATGTTTTTTCCCACTTTTTTCAGTTTCATTTCTTTTTTGTTTTACAGCCCAAACCCTTCTTCTCTCTCGCCGTATCAGTCTTCAAACCCTTCTCTCTTCCTCGCCTTCTTCAACCTTACAACCCTTCTCTCTTCTAATCCGCGGCGGTGTAATCACAAACCCCAACCCATAACCCCTTAATCGTAACCTCTAAATACAAAAAAAAGCAAGCTATGTCTATTTACTCCTTTAGCTATTGTCGTTCTTCAACTTCAAATGTCTGATTCACCGATTCTTCTTCTTTTTTGCAGGTGACGATGGAATGAGGATGGTGATGGTGGCTAGCGGCGGTTAGCGGTGGCTCACGGATAGGGTTTAAGAAATTGAAACCTCAACCATCCTCTCTCGATCTTCTTCCTTCACGATTCTCCCTCAATGTTCAAGGCTTCTTCTCGGTAATCTCCACGATCCGATTTCCGTTCTTCCTCTCTGTAATCTAAACCCTATTCAGTATGTCGTGTTTCTCCTCCTTTCTGTAATTTTCTTATGTTCTTCTCCTTCTGTAAACCCCCCCTTTAGGATACTTAGTTTTTTGTATTTAGAGCTTTAGGGTTAGAATTTACAGTTAGCCTTAGATTTAGGGATTAGGTTAGTGATTTCTATAATTGATTGAGAGATTGGATTTAATTTGATTCTTTAATTGATACTGTAATAATATTTTTCCAGATTTTGTATTATATTAGATTTGTATTCTGATATTGCTTGAATGTTGTAATATGTTGAAGATTTGATTTGTAATACGCGATTGATTATAAATGAAGATTTGTTTTAATGTTATTTGATTTGGTTCTGTGAGTACGTTTCTGTGTTGGACTTTGTGCAGATTTGGTTTGTTCTATAATCTTATGGATTTAGTAAATTTAATTTAGTTGAATTTGAACAGGATCTGTTACTTATCACAAAATCCCGTCACTCAACCTTCCACCTACGCGTTCATACATTTCATGTATTCGTCATGCATTTCATATATTCGTCACCCTACTTTTGTCTTAATCACGGGGGGGGGGGGGGGGGGGGGGGGGTATAAAAGATAATAATAAACTCAAGATCTCGGTGACTGTCTTTTAAAATGGATACCAAAGGAAACAACTTTCCCGCGTCAGTATGCTAAACATGCCTGAAATTAAGGCCACAAAAGGGAAATAACGTGCTGAAGACTTTCTCAAGTTTTGTCCAGCAACAAGGGATGGTTTCAAGATCAGATGTTCGCAGGCGCACCTAGAAGACTTATTTCCTTTTTTCTTGATTTCAAGCAAATAAAGTTTTGGTTTAAGATTGTAACATTTTTCAATATCTGAATTATGTTAGCTTCAGTAAAGGCATCTTGTTTCCACATCCCATTTGCATATCTATTTTAAAGATATTCGCTAAGTAAAATAATAAGCAGAAGACAAATACATACCCAAGTGAATAAGACATTCAAAACAAGTAACCATTTCATATTCATACGTATTCATTCACATGCATGCATTCACGAACACCCGCATATCATGTCAAAACTCATTTTTCAAAAAACATCTCTCAAGTTGAACCATTGGTAGAAGGAGATCTCCATCTCCTTGGCCTCCATATCAAATAAGGGCCTATCAACAGAAAGCAATGGAGAAAATCGAGGTAGCTCAGGCTGCATTCAAAGAGGATCTCGACCAAGTAAAGGGTGATGTCACTTCAATGAAAGGAGATCTGAGTAAAGTTCTCCTAGCTTTGAAGAACATTATTGATAGGCAAGACCAGATTCCCAGGGCAACTTTCAAAGAAGTAGCCCAGACTATTGGTGTATCAAGCGATCACCAATTAATGAAAGAGTCAAAGGCAGGACTCCAGAAGTCCGTCATGGCCCAACAAGAAGCTGAAAATGAAGGGTTTGTCCTACCGCCGCTAAAAGCAGGGGCATCTCGTACCCTACAGATTCCAACCAATAATGCAGACAACTACTGGGACATGCAATACGGAGACCACGGCCCAGAGGAATCCAACAAAGCGCTATTAAAGATGACAAGTACTCATGATGTTGATAATCCACTAGCGATGAATCAATACAAAGCTCTGGAGGAAAGACTAAAAGCTGTGGAGGGTTTTGACACTTTCGAAGTAGACACTCTCGAAATGGGCCTAGTTCCTGATGTGGTGATTCCACCAAAGTTCAAAGTACATTACTTTAAAAAATACAAGGGGCTCACTTGCCTAAGAAATCATCTTCGCATGTATTGCAGGAAGATGCATGCCCATGCCCATGATCAGAAGCTGATGATTCACTATTTTCAAGATAGCCTGAGTGGGGCATATTCAGACTGGTATATGCAATTGGAGCAAACACATATTCGAACCTTGGCAGATCTTGCTAATTCTTTCATAAAGCATTACAAATATAACCTGGACATAGCGCCTACCCGCATGAAACTCCAGAATTTATCCTAGAAGAAAGAAGAGTCCTTCAAGGAGTATGCTCGGAGATGGAGGGAATTGGCATCCCGTGTGCAACCACCACTATTAGAGAAGGAGTTAGTAGACATGTTCATGGGAACTTTACACGGGTTGTATTATGAGATGATGGTTGGAAGTATCTCTTCGGGGTTCTCAGACCTAGTAATCATCAGACAAAGAATCGAGACCGGAATAAAAAGTGGGAAGATATCAGAGGGACCATCAAATGCTCCCTACAATTCAAAACGGCCTACTTCAAACTTCACCAAAGGAAAGGAGGGAGATATTAATGCTGTAGTGCCACAATCCAGGGTCGACAACCATTAGTGATCCCTATAGGGCAACAGCAAGGCAGAAGGCCACCCAGGAAATTTGATCCACTCCAGATGCCACCCAGTCAGCTATTACAACAACTAGTTAAGGCATCCTTAGTGGAACTCAAGCCTCTAGCTCTTCCATTCGGGCCATTCCCACGAAGATACGATGCCAACGCCAGATGTGAGTATCATGATGATTCTCCTGGACATACCATAAAGCAGTGTTGGCCTTTCAAGCACAAGGTGCAGGATTTGTTGGATTCTCAAGACATCACTTTTGAGGAGCCCAACATCACATCAAACCCTACGCCGTCGCATGATGGGCTAACAATAAACACAATTGAAGTAGTCACCGACTCGGGGGAAAGAAGACAAGCAAATACCCTGATGAACTCGTTGAAAGAATATCCGTTGGGATGTAGAATCCCGCTAGAACACATTGAAGCTTTCGAAAGAACTCTACAAAGGCTAAGGGACCAGGGGATAGTCCAGTTCGGACAATACCCTGAAGAAAAATATAAAGATACTCTGAAGGGCGAAGCACATTTTCCTCCGGTCCAAGAGACTTTTGTCAACAATGGAGTAATGCATGGCAGACATGGGGAAAAAATATTCAACAAAGCCAACACCAAAGGGGCAACTGAATTCATCCATGAATGCGCCCCAGAAAAAAACTCAAAAGATGGACGACCATGGAGATTCCTGAGATATTTTTCTTTCCTAATTAATTTTTCTTGTTTTCGAAAGAACCTATGTCAAGCTCAAGGCATAGGGGTTTCTTGTAAGGGTTTCCCTGTTTTGTTCCAGACAATAATTACGATTAATAAAAGTTATATTTTGTTTTTAATTAAGATCCCTTTATTTCTCTTGCATTTATATCTTAAATTAAAAAATGGCAATACTTTCTATGCATATGCATTTTCAAATCTCATATACTAAATCTGCACCAAAACATGATAAAGGTGCAAATTCATGCCCAAAACCAGCGATAATGCTACTGCTGGAATCTGATATAATTTTGATGATCCTATTAACCAAGCTAAAGAGGAAGATGATAAAGATCTTGAACTCTCTGAGAAAATGGCGAGGGAAATAAAAAGAAAAGCTAACAATATACAACCATATCAAGAGGCTATAAGAGACCATCAATCTAAGCACAGGGGAAGATCCGAAAGAAACCAAGCTAAGGGGAAATGTTAGAGCAAAGTCACAAAGAAGTTGATCAAGTTATTTCCCATATCTGCTTGTTCCTACAGAAACAGGCCAAGGTTAAATACAGACAGTGCAGTAAAAATAAGTGACTACGAAATACCAGGACCTGATGAAAAACCCGAGCCAGGAGCACGTTGGACATCCACGTTCGATGGGGCTTCAAATACACTAGGGCACAATATAGGGGAAGTTTTGGCTTCTCCAAAGAGGGCTCACGAGCCATATACCAAGTCGACAGCAAATGGAATACTACACATCCAAAATTTAATCCCTATCAAGATCATGTTTTAAAACTGACTACAAAATTCACAAAGATCACTTTCAGTTACATCCTACGAAAATAAAATCAAATGGAGGACGCTCGAGCAACTCTATCAGCTATGTTTAAAGTAACCTGGTCAAACCATGAATCACAGATCACAAACAAACACTTCGAAGAGTTTGCACATTGCCTTGAAAAATGACAATATAACGAGCCTTGAGTTTTACGACACCTAGAAAGGCCTCGAAAAACAAGAACATCCAGAAAATGCTTCCAGCATCGACAAGAAAACTCTATGAAAATTAGCCTCGAAATCCTTTGAGTAACAATATACTACATGAGATGAACCACGACATGGTCTAGTACTCAAGATGATTCTGCTACCTCGCCTCGACTCGCGTGGTAAACGGACCCCCAACTATGAAGGTCCATACGTAGTCAAAATAGCATCCTCCGGTGGTGGTCTTATCCCCACAACAATGGATGGGGAAGAACTACCACATCCGGAAAACTTAGACACAGTAAAAAATACTATGTATAAGAATCTCGCTAAGCTCGAACCCTAAAAGGGAGACTTAGGAAAAAAGGAGCGTCCCGGTGGATCGAAAACCCTAAAGGGAGACCCAGGAAAAAGTTAGGGATTTCATACAAAGAAATAAAGAACAAAAATACTGCGATCTAAGAACTACGACTACGAACCGCGAAGGGAGAGATAGATCTGAATCATAAAACTCATAAGCAAAGAAGATAAGATCATTAAAAGGATATTGGGGAACAGCAGCTGCAATTATCATTTTTTTATTTCCATTTATAGTCTCAAAAATTTATGTAATGACCTCTTTCTAGGAATTGCATCTTGTATTCCCGCCTATTCAGAGGCCTATCAATAAAACATTTGATTTCTTTGCATCTTTCAAAGTGCACTTTTTTCTTTTTCTCAGACTTGTTTACAAAATGCTATGATTATTACTTGTGAATATTGTCTTGAAATTATTTCAAGGGATTAACAAAACAAAAGCATTTGATAAAACATCGAAAAAACATTTTGGTTAGAAAAAATATTGAATGAAAATCCACGTCTACGTCCACGCACATGGCTATGCCTACTCTCACGTCTACAATACAAAAGTCTATACACACGTCTACGCCTATGCTTGCACTCACCATACAAAGGCTATACACTCGTCCACGCACATGGCTACTCCAATGTCTTGCAACACAAAATCTATGCATATCCACTCCTACGTCTACGCTTCGGTACACAAAGTGTATGTCCATGTCAACGCCTATGCCTACAATTGCAACACGAAGTCTACGTTCAGACGTGTCCACGCACATGTGCACTCCTGCAAATTCTATACATACGTCTACGCTTACGCCTGCACTTACAACACACGAATCTACATACCTCTACGCTTACGCCTGCGCTTACAACATAAATGGCTACACATATGCCAATACATACGTCTACGCCTGCACGTACAACATAAAAATCTACGCATATGTCATTACCTACGTCTACGTCTACTTCTACACCCGCACTCACAATATAAAATCAATGTTCAAATTTTGCTAACAATGTCCACTGTGTTCAAGTTCAACAATGCTACGATGATACAACACCAGAAATGGGCAACTCTAAGCCCATGGTTTAAAGGAGAGAATGCCATAAATAGTCCTCATAACATTTCAAGGCATACGCGCATGTTACACACATTTCATACATACACACATTTTGCATATCTAAAGCATACATACCCTATACATTTCAACATTCAATACGAATACACTCAGGGTTCCACACATCAAACATCATACATTTTGCATACATACAACATTTAATACGCTTGCATACGCATGTATCACATAGAAAACAAATAAACAGTCTTGCCCTCGATCTAGCTATCTAAGGGTCAACCAACAAAATACTTCTCCTACGATTCAGCCTGTCACCTAAGTCTTCATGTCGTGACGCGTTCAGCCCATTACCTAAATCTTCATGCAGTAATGAACAACAGTTGGCTCATTGCCTCTAAGCCGCAATGTATTATCCAAACTCAACTCATTGCCTCTAAGCCTCAATGTATTATCCAATCTCAACTCATTGCCTCTAAGCCGTAATGTATTCGAAAAACTTAGTATGTTGCCTCTAAGCCGCAATGTATTCTCAAAACTTATTACATTGCTTCTAAGCCGCAATGTATTCGTAAAAACTCATTACATTGTCTCTAAGTTGCAATGTATTCTCAAATCCCAGCCTATCGCCTTAGACTTCATGCATCTATTTGCAAACCTAACCCATTGCCTCAGTCTTCATGCAGCAATGTGTTTCTTTATCCCACGACACAGATCATCATCTCAGACTTCATGCAGCGATGTTCGAAACCAAATTCAGCTCATCACATCAGACTTCACGCAGTGATTTGCAAACCTAACCCATTGCCTCAGACTTCATGCAGCAATGTGTTCCAAACTCCATACCATCGCCTCAAACTTCATGCAGCAATGTTCGAAACCAAATTTAGCTCATCACATCAGACTTTACGTAGTGATTTGCGAACCTAACCCGTTGCCTCAGACTTCATGCAGCAATGTGTTCCAAACTCCATACCATCGCCTAATACTTCATGCAACGATGTTCGAAACCAAATTTAGCCCATCACATCAAACTTCACGCAGTGATTTGGGAACCTAACACATTGCCTTAGTATTCATGCAGCAATGTATTTCTTTATTCCATAAAACCCAGCCTATCGCATTAGACTTTACGCAATGATTTGCAAGCCAAACCGATTGCCTCATACTTCATGCAGCAATGTGCTTCCTTATCTTGCTACACAAATCATCGCCTCAGACTTTATGTAGCGATGTTCGAAATAATAAATTTAGCTTATCACCTCAGACTTCACACAATAATTTGCAAACTTAACCCGTTGCCTCAGACTTCATGCAACAATGTGTTTCTTTACTCCATAAAATCTAGCCTATCGCCTCAGACTTCACGCAGCGATGTCCGAAAACCAAATACATATCATCGCCTCAGACTTCATGCAGCGATGCTCGAAAGAAAACAAAACTTTAACCCATTGCCTCAGACTTCATACATCAATGTGTTTCTTCACTCCGTAACACAGACCATCACCTCAGACTTCATGCTGCGATGCTAAAAAAAAACAAAACTCTAACCCATCGCCTCACACGTCATGCAGCGATTCACAAACATAATCCATGGCCTCAGTCTTCAAGCAGCCATGCATCATCAATCATTGTTGTATTCATCCCCCAAATGGGTGAGTAATCAAAAACCAAACTAAGACATACAAAGTTTGGCTCGTAAAACCGTCTGCCTCGTTATCAAACCCTGGTAAGCGATATATCATCAGCTTCGCCTACTTTCCTAAAGACTCATAAGGGTATGCTATATCAGTGTAACCTTATGTTTGTCGGACAAATTTTGGGGATACTTCAAGTATTCAATAAACTTCCAATAAGAATGCGCAAGATTTGAGTTTTCTCGCGCTATTCGCCTGAAAGATAATTGAATAGGGGTAGCTGTCGTACCTAAAATTTGTCCTACCTCAATAATTTTATTTTTCGAGATTAAAATAGAAGAAATATTTAAGTAAAGATGGTACAACATTATCAGATGGCCCATCTTTATCCAAGACTAGGGGGTGTATTTTAATTCGCGAAAATGAGAGCTTTCTAAAGCAGAAAGACTCATGCATCCGTGAACCCATTCACGTGGCATGTTGGCCAATGGCCCATGCGATTCAAATGTAAAGTTATTTTAGGATAATAACTACTAAATAGTTGTTATTAGCAAAATTAAAATTGCTATTAAATAATAATTGATTTATTAAGGAAACTTAGTAAGAAGGGTGGGAGCTATTTACTTAGTTGGCCTGTTTCTAGCTTTCGTTGATAGCAAAAGAGGGGTATTGGTATTAAAAGCCCGTCAAAATTCTTGGGCATTCTTATTTAAACATTTGTTTGATTGTGCTTAATATAAGGCCCAATGATTTTTGTTGTTTTTAAGAGAGGGGCATGATTACAAAATTATAGGCCCATTAAGGTTTTAATAAAGCTAATGCATTTGTGGTCTTATGTTATTACTGATTTAAAAAAAAAGGAAGAGGGGGATTATTGTTAAAACTTTTGTTATTATAAAAGAGATAATAAATGTTTTTTAAGGAGGAAGCGTAATATATTATTGTTGATGAGCTTCTTATTACAATATTGCTTTGTTAAATATTTAGTTTATTAATATTTTCTTTTGGGGAAAAAAGGCCAATTGGGCCGGTTGCATTAAGAGAATACTTTCTGCGTTGTAATAAAAAATGTTGCTAATTACAAGCCCAATAAAGTAAACGCAGGGCCCAATTTAAAATAACAACAACTATTCCAATTAAATCAAAATTAAGCGCAGGGTTTTGTTTACTAACAGATCCTGTTCAAATTCAACTAAATTAAATTTACTAAATCAATAAGATTACATAATAAACCAAATCTGCAGAGTCCAGCACAAAAACGTACTCACAGAACCAAATCAAATAACATTAAAACAAATCTTCATTTACAATCAATCGCATATTACAAATCAAATCTTCAACATATTACAACATTCAAGCAATATCAGAATACAAATCTAATATAATAAAAAATATGGAAAAATATTATTACAATATCAATTACAGAATCAAATTAAATCCAATCTCTCAATCAATTACAGAAATCACTAACCTAATCCCTAAATCTAAGGCTAACAGGTATCCTAAAAGGGGAGGGGGGGGGGGTTACAGAATGAGAAGAACGAAGAAAATTACAGAAAGGAGGAGAAAGACGACATACAAAATAGGTTTTGGATTACAGAGAGGAAGAACGGAAACTGGATCGCGAAGATTACCGAGAAGAAGCCTTGAACATTGAGGGAGAATCGCGAAGGAAGAAGATCGAGAGAGGACGGTTGGGGTTTCAATTTCTGAAACCTTAACCGTGATCCACCGCTAGCCACCATCACCATCCTCATTCCACCGTCACCTATAAAAAAGAAGAAGAATCGGTGAATCAGACATTTGAAGTTGAAGAATGACAATCGCTAAAGGGGTAAATAGACATTGCTTGCTTTTTTGTTGTTTTTGTATTTGGGGGTTTCGATTAAGGGGTTCTGGGTTGGGGTTTGTGATTACACCGCCACAGATTAGAAGAGAGAAGGGTTGTAAGGTTGAAGAAGGCGAGGAAGAGAAAAGGGTTTGAATACTAATACGGCAAGAGAGAAGAAGGGTTTTGACTATAAAACAAAAAAGAAATGAAACTGAAAGAAGTGAAAAAAACATATTATAATTCGTTTCAATCCCATGCGCGCTAGTGCACTATAATAGCATGTTCCTTCAGTTTTACCCATTTGATCATCATCAGACGGCCAGAGATCAAGTCTGCACCGTAGTAATCATGAGCCCTCACTACACTAGATCTATCCGGCCCTTCCTTAAGCATCCTGGGCTTAGGCCCAATTGTTTTTGCACCCCCCTTCTGCCTAATTACTAAGCCATCAAAGAAAATTCACCCCCTATCTGTGCCAGCACCTTTGGGCCTAACCCAATCTAATTACCACACCCCCTGTTTTACTTACTAACATAAACTGCACCCCCTTTGAATTAATTAAATTATTATCTTTTCCTTTATACCTATTTTTTTAAATTATATTTTTCTTATTTCTTTATTATTATTATTTATTTTCTTTCTATAATTATTATATATTTAATTTTTATACTTTATTTTTTAAATTCTTATATTTTACATGTTTTTATTTATTATCATATTATTATTTTTGTTATCATAAATAAATTATTTTATGTAAAAACTCATATATTATTTTCTATATATTGCATTAAAATATTTTTAATCATGCATTAATTAAGAATTTTTTGCAATTAACACGATTAAAAAACACACAACAAACAACAAACTATTTTTCGTAATAAACTAAGCTAATCAACAGTTTTTGCAAAGGGTTTCAAACAGATTTTGACTTACCGCGCATTTAGTCAAAATCTCCGCAATCACTACTCCCGACCAAAATGCGAGGTGATTCAAAATGCATTTGTGACCCCTAAAAAACACCAACCCCATACGAACTACGAATCAGGACTCTGATTCCTCATAAGAGGATACGTAGGCATACGATAAAAAATCATGGTGAGTCTTTCTAATTAAAACTTAAATCCTGTTTACTTGAACCTAAACCTAGAACCTAATATCCTTGTGAACAAGATTGATGAAAGGTGCTAACACCTTCCTTTCGTCTAATTGAGTCTGAAACCTAGAATCTCAACGAATTAGGGTTTTCTGTTAGATTCCCTTCCCTAGGATAAAAACTAATAGTGGCGACTCTTGATTTAAAAACCAGTCGCAACACTTTCTTCTCACTAGCATAGAGCTGAGTTTCAAAGGTATCCCTTTCTTCCTTTAGTTGAATCCAGGACTTCTGCAATTCTTCAAAGTCGATAGACATGTCTGGATGAAGAAGTGTGTGAGGAACATCTCCTTCAATAAGAAGTTCTACGATCACTAGTAGGATAGCAGGATATGGCATCATAAGATTTTGAGCATGATATCGCACCCATATGAGGTAAGGCTCTAGAGGAATGGAATTCTTGTGTCCCAAAGTCTTACTATCAATCTTGTTGACCAGGCCCCAGACACATATAAACCTTTAATGGTAATTTTGAGGATCGTTCTCAATGTCGAACACAATACCATGGATGAGCATATCATAAGGATCATCCCTTCGAGCATAACCAAACTGACGCAGAGCTAGATAAGCGTTGTAAGTGATGCCCCCTCTTATACTAAGGGGTGGTACATTAGGTAATTCCCTACAGCAGTCAATAATAATAATGATATCTTCCTGAGATCGAGAACACTAACGGATATCCGAATGAGAGAGTGACATCAACCTTTGCGACCACCTCAAACCTTATTCATTCTTCATCACTGATCGGGGCAGGTGCGAAGCAAACCACCTGGTCAGTAGAGGTAAACACATGATAGTTCCCAACTTCTTCAGAGTACGAGTGTGAAGGGAATGCATGACATCTCCAAGCAAAGTAGGTACCAGATTATGAGTGAGAAATATTTTAATGGCATTCACATATACAAATTAGTTTGGATTAGGGAATAGTACCAAACCATAGATTAACAAAGCCAAAATATCCTCAAAAGCATGAAAATTTATGGAATCTAGAGACCAACGAGCCTTCTCTATCAGAAATTTAGGAGAAAAACCCTTGACTCCATTTCTTGTCTCCCAATTAGATATGATGTCTGATTGTTTCAGATGTAAGTCTGCTGCGATGTCTTCAGGTTTTGGGACTTGCTCTAGAGCGGTGATAGTTATCTGATCAAGAATAGGCACTTCGAGTAATTTAGAGAACTCTTCCATTGTGGGCACCAATTGATAATCTGGGAAGGTAAAACAATGATGCTTAGGATCAAAGAAATGGAACATAACACTCATCATGTCTTCTTGGAAACTGGGAGTGTTGTACCCCAAAATTTTCCCTCTCATTTCACAAGGGATCACCCTGGATCCCAGGTTTGCTTCTATCAAGTTTCCAGGCCTTGAATTATCAATTTTTCCAAGGAAGTCATTCACAAGGGAAAAATGCTCACTTTCACACTGAGAAGTCTAACTTTGACTTTTGGATCAAAATCAAATCTCAAAAATCATATTTCATTAAGACATGTTGGAATGTGAAGTCTGTTTCATCAGGAAATTTAAAAGTTAAATTTTAATTTGGAAAAGTCAAATTCTAAGTACTTAGAAATTTTTCTAAGTGTTTAAGGATTATGACAATTTCAGAACTTCTGACCAGATTATCACTAAAGCACTCAACAAATTTTGGATATTCTCAAGACAGAGTTTGGTCAGAACTTTTGGGCAAGTTTTCATAAAAGCTTCAGTCAGAGTTTGCCAGGGTAGTTCAAAGAAGGTTAAGAAGCATGCTGCAAGCTTTCTAGATGGTCTAAAAGCTCCTTCAGAACATGCTGGAGCCAGAAGATAAGAGGACCAAAAGATTAGATGCTACGCTGAAGCAGAACTTCTAATCTAGAGTTAAGCTAGGATGCAGAGTTTCACATGGCAGGATTTCTGATTTGATAAATCTCATCATCATTTAATGCTCACAACCACTTGTGAGTTGTTATCCAAATGATTTCCGCCACGTGTACCCCTACTGTCTTGAGAAGACAAACTTTTGTGCAAAAGTATGCTAGGCCCATGTGTTGTTTCTACTTTTCCTTAATTCATGCTGACAATTCTAGCTTAGGCTTTGTTAACCATCCTATTTGGTGCATTGAACCACACTTGTTTAAGCTTACTTCAAGAGTAATTCAGCATCTAACGTATGATGTTGGTGCCACTTGACCTCTCCAAACTGCAAAACCTTTGCCTATAAATAGAACACCTTTGGCTATTGAAAAAAGGTCGGAAAAATTTGAGAAAGAGGTGTGGAATTTGAGAAAGAAAAAACCTTGAACCCCTATAAAAATTCCAAGAGGCCAAAAAGATTGCAAACAAAAATACAAAACCTTAGCATTTGATTCTTGCATTAAAACTCCATTTTTTCTCAGGTTTTTTCCTGACCAAAACCACCCATATAGTTCCTAATATACATTCAAAAGCCATCCAAAATTCTGTAATCAAACAGTAACACATTCTCCACCAATATCCACTTCAAAGGATCATAACTTTATCCCTTGGTTGTTCTAGAATTTTCTAAATCATTTACAACCCAAGTTGAAAGTTTCCAACCTGCTGAAAACGTGAGGATGCTGTTCAAAACACCACAAGTGGTCAGAACCAGATTCCAGCTCCCAGAGTATTTTCCGTCTGTAAGGTAAGTGTCTGCTGACTCTCATCATATTATTTAGGCATTGTCAGATCTTGCATATTTAACACAATGTAGATATTCTGATTCTGATGATGTACATATTCTGAGATTTCATGCATCTGCCTGCCTAAGTAGAGAGAATTCCAGTTCAGAGTTTCATAAAGAAATTAGGACTCAGAATTAGGATTAGCAAATTCATGTTGCTTTTGATATTTCTTGAAACTTGTCATAATTGTCATGTATGCAACTTCTGTTCTGTTGAGAAATGACTAAGTTGCAGATGTTCTGACTAGCATGGATAAGAGAGGCAAAGTTCTGTCAGTTACGTCAGAACTTCTGAAAAACTTCTAAATTCTCAGAAGATCCAGAACTTCTGAACTTCCATATTTTTACTAACGTTGTTTCTGTTTGTGCAGCACGTCAGAGTCAGAACTTCTGACCTCTTCTGTTTCAGCATTTATGCTGATTTTGTCTTCTTTCCTTCATTATTTGTTTTCATCACTTTTATCTTTCATTAATAAATAAAACACCAAAAATATTTCATATTCATATATCATATTTTATTTCTTTTAACTTAAAAAGACAAAAAATATTTTCTTAAACAAAACTTATTTCTTTTCTTAAATAAATGAGCATTTTACATTTCGTGTACATTCTTATCTATTTAAATATGGTTGTAATAGTAACCTAGAATTTTAATTTGCAATCCCCATTTGAAATTTGTACACCCCATCCCCCTAATGATTGTAATAGCGTAGAATCTTTACTTTCCGCACTTTTATTGCTTTCATATATTGTTAGTAATTAGGATGTGTATGGCAAGACTAAAACCAATGATAGAAAACCCTAATTCAAGACAAAATTATGCATGCAATCAAATACACTTGCACACTACCATCCTAGGGTGATTCCACTTGTTGCCTTACAAAAATGGCCATGTTACGCATGTGGGATGTCTTAGCACAAACAAAATAAAAAATACAAGATCATAGTCCCTCGATGACGCTATCAAAGTTGCCTTTCTAAATGATCTTAGTCCCTAAAGAAAAAGTGCTAAGTCATCTCACAACATTGCTATCACGGTCATACGATGACCCAATGCCCGTCCCTTCACATCCAACGATGGGGATTCTTACCAAAACAATGGTAAGATATCAACGTCTAAAGGAGGAGGAAAAAGAACACCTAAGACCTTTTGAGTAGGTAGATTGCTCCTAGTTTCTTGCTCAATTTCAAAATAAACATCCTTGCTATTTTCAAAAATCAATCACAAACACTTTCAAAACACTTTCCAAACATGGAATATTTTCAAAAGCTCAACACTTTGTATACGTTCTTACGAACGAGAACTATTACAAAGTTTGCCTAAATGATGGCGCCTTTTCAAAATACTTTCAAAAACCACACAATGCATAATTTTCAAACAAAAGCAAGTGATCTAGAAAGTAACTAAGAGCCCATGGAAAACCATGGATGAAAAGGGTTCTAATACCTTCCCTTTTCATAATCTACCCCCCGAACTTAATAAAACATCTCTAAAGGTCTTTCCTTTGCTTTTTCACCTTTCCTTTTTGGATAAAAGAAAAGTCGGTGGCGACTCTTGCTAAACCGCAACATTTGCGACTCAAGTCAGTTCTCCCACCGTATCACAGAACTGGCGAATCTGCTGGAGAATTTCTAAAAGTGGGGTTTCCTTAGGGATAGATCACATTTACTTACTTACATTGTTTGATTTGCATGCTTTACATTTTGGTTCCTTGTTTGGGTTTGTTTTAAATCCTACACCCAGATTTGGGGACACCTTTTAGGTAAGTAGCAATAGACTGTGAGGGAACTGTGCAAGGTATACCGACATGGTTGAAGCAGTAGCTACATTGATGTGGCACTTTGGTTGGTACTGGTAACCCTTGAGTTGAATCAAGGAGAGTACGGGGCCGCCAAGTGGTGTTGTGAAGCATCAACTGACCTTAGAACCTTATTCGACCAACTTGGCCATTAGGACGTAGTGAGATAACCGGTTTCGGTGTAGAGGTGAAAATTGGTTGATAGTCGATATTACACTCATTGAGGATGGACTTTTGGGATATCTCGGCCGCAAGAAAAGATTGATTATGTTGAGACAACGCCTAAAAGAAAGGTCGGTGATATTGAGATCCTTTAGAACCCGATCACTATTACTAGGACAGGTTGAGCCAACTAAACTTCAAGAGGATACTTACCTATGAAACCTCATGCAAGCCTAAAACACAGGGATTTGTTTGCTCTATGTGTATATACTTACTTGTACATAACATCATAAACATCATAAGCATCATACACATACTCACTAACCATTTCAAGGATTTAGAAATTTATCTTTGTTTTTGTTTTGTAGGTCATGAATTCCGGCCGAAGAAACACCATCCGAATCAACTTTGTAAAAGCACACCCCAGCTTCAAGAGTTAGCCTCAAGAGTGCCCAGGGATTCCCCTTTTACCAAGAAATATGGTCGACTCCTCAGTTTGGCTACATCTAACTTCCAAGAGGAGATGATGTGTGTGCTGTTCCAATTCTTTGATCCTATACATCATTGTTTCACTTTCCCGGACTATCAATTGGTACTTACACTGGAAGAGTTCTCTCTACTCTTAGGGGTTCCCGTGCTTGATCAAATACCATTCACCGGCCTAGAAGGGATTCCAAATCCTGAAGTCATCGCCAAAGCTTTGCATCTGAAAAGAGCTGACGTCATAACCAATTGGGAGACAAGAAGTGGGGTCAAAGGTTTCCAAGCCAAGTTTCTATTGGAGAAGGCTCGTTCATTCTGGGACGACATGAATTTCTAAGCTTTTGAAGACGCTCTGGCTCTCCTCATTTATGGTTTGGTTCTGTTCCCCAACTTAGACCAATTCATAAATGTTAATGCCATCAAAGTCTTTCTCTCTTGCAATCCCGTACCTACCTTATTAGGAGTCATCTTGCATTGCCTTCATACCCGCACCATGAAGAAAAGAGGTACTCTCTTGTGTTGTATTCCCTTACTCGCCAAATGGTTCGCTTCACACCTACCTCATTCAGTACTGATGAACGAGCAAAGATTGACTTGGTCTCAAAGGATAATGTCCCTCACCCATTTTGACATCTGTTGGTGTTCAAGATCCTTGGAAGACGTCTCCATCATTGACCGCTATGGGTAATTCCCTAACGTCCCTTTGCTTGGTATTAGGGGAGGTATCACATACAATCC
Organism: Vicia faba; assembly: GCA_948472305.1. Taxonomy (NCBI): domain Eukaryota; kingdom Viridiplantae; phylum Streptophyta; class Magnoliopsida; order Fabales; family Fabaceae; genus Vicia; species Vicia faba. Next base: position 1,125,500,665 of record OX451735.1, read on the forward strand.
TTGTTTATCTCTTCGACAATTTGGGTATGCCCGAAGAGACGGCCCTCATGAGATGCTCATTCAAGGTATGGTGTTCGACTATGACAAAGAAGACCAGGATTACCGCCAAAGGTTTACACGAGCTTGGAGAATGGTGAACAAGGTGGACAGTAGGACTTTGGGACACAAAAACTCCATCCCTCTCAAGCCTTACCTCAGGTGGGTACGGGCTCGCACTCAGACACTCGTGATGCCTTATCCTTCCATTTTACCAGTCATCATGGAGCCTGTGGTCGAAGGAGATGTTTTCTAAACTATCATCCATCCCGATATGCCTACCTCTCTCGAAGACTTACAAAAGGGTTGGATCCAGCTGAAGGAAGAACGAGATATTTTCGAGGCTCAGTTCTATGCTAGTGAGAAGAGGGTCTTGGAGCTTACGAAACAGCTACAAGAAGAGCAGAATGTGAATGCTTATCTCGCGCCAAAGAGGATGCGTTCGATCTTTTTATCATAGAAAGCTATTTTGTAAGCCTAAGGGGCATAATGTAATCTTTCTTGTTTGACTAATGAAAGTTAATGTTTGTTCATTCTTTTGTCTATGCAAATTTAAATTTCTTTAATCCTTGAAACCATTCGCATATTGCATATTCATGCATCATGACATGACAGGTTTTCGCATAACAGGTTTCCTCATCTCTCCGCTGTTTATTTCAGCAAGATGGATCTAGAGGAAACTGTGACGGAACTCCAAGCACAAAATTCTCAATTTCAAGAAGCTTTACTCGCCCTGGCCAAGGGGCAACAAGATATGATGACTTTGTTGGCCGCTAAGAAGAAGCCAAAGAAGAAAGCTCTACTTAACATGGGTAGAAGGTTCAAGGAGACAATCCACCAGATCCCAGTAGGAGAAGACTCATCTAAAGAGGATGAGAACCAGGTTGGCGAGGACAAAAGTACTCAGGCTGAGTATGCCAATGATCAGGAATCTGATGATGGTTAGTTCAACGAACAGTATCCACCCACATACATCAAATACAAGCAGTTAGAAGACAGATTGAAAGCTGTTGAAATCCAAGCCATCCCCGATTTAAATTGTGATGATTTGGGCTTAATCTATGGGGTAGTCATTCCCCACAAATTCAAAATACCAACCTTTGCAAAATATGATGAGGTTTCTTTTCCAAAGCTCCATTTGAAGTCTTATGTGCGCAAGATACAACCGCACACTGCCGATAAAAAGCTATGGGTTCACTTTTTTCCAAGAGAGTCTGGCTGGAACACAACTTGAATGGTTTTATCAGTTGGATGGTTCTCGTATCAACACTTGGGAGGGTTTAGCTACTGCCTTCTACCATCAATATTAGTACAACACCGACTTGGCACCGACAAGGGTTCAATTTCAAGATATGACCATGGGAAAGAATGAGGGATTTAAAGAGTATGCGCAGAAGTGGAGAGACCTTGCTAGTAGGGTTCAACCTCCCTTGACTGATATGGAACACATTGACATGTTCATGGGCACTTTATCTGGTCCTTTCTTTAATCTGTTGGCCGGCTGCTCTTCTTATGGTTTCACCGAATTAATCTTAACCGGTGAAAGAGTTGAAAGTGGCATTAAAAGTGGGAAGATCTCTGTGGCATCCACCTCCACTCCCAATCCTGTCAAGAAATATTTTGCTGCGAAGAAGGAAGTTAATGCTGTGTATGGGGAAAGGGCCCATACCAAAAAGAATAATCATCCATCTGTCAATGTTGTCCGAATCTCCAATCCAACTCCTACTCCAAGACCATCTACAAATCATCAACGCTTTGAAGCTCTAAGAAGACAGTTTACGAGGTTAGGCATGTCACAATCTCAAGCCCTTCAACATCTGCTCAAGGATAATTTAGTGATATTGCGCGATCCTCCCGCCAAACCTGACACCTCGTCACCAAAATATAATCCGAATGCAAAGTGCGCTTACCACTAAAATATCCCAAGGCATGAGACTGATCAGTGCTGGGCCTTGAAAAACAAGATCCAGAATTTAATTGACAACAAGACCATTGAATTTGATCCTCCTCCAATTCCGAATATAATTACCGCTCCAATGCTGAAGCATGACAAAGGTGTTAATGCTATCGAAGATACAATTTTCAATTCCTCTATTGAAGAATTGATTATTCCGCTGAATGTAATCAAGAACAATCTGTTGAAAGATGAGATTTCCCCTGGCTATAAAAAAGACTATGTGTGATGTACGAAATAATACAATGGTTGTGAAAGGCTGAAGAAAGGTATACAACGCCTGATGGATAGCCACAAAATTCTGTTTGAAAAGACTCCACCTGTCAAGAGTTTGGTTAACAAATGTGAAGACCTCTCCATTATTACCATCTCCAATAAACCTATTAGGATCACCTCCAAAGGTCCTATTAGGATTTCAAATGAACCCACTGTTGCTCCCCTAATAATTACCAATCCTGGACCGATTCCTTACTCTTCAAACAAAGCGATACCATGGAATTACGGTGCTGAAGTGTTCTATCATGGGATTAAACAAGATGCCTGGATCGGAGAAGGAAAAGATGATGATGTCGGCAACATAGCTAGATCAAGCAAAGTAACTAGAACTGGGAGAATATTCTCACCCAATATCTCACCTCCAGTAGTTACAAAGACGCCCATCCGCATTACTGTCGCCAAACCAGATGCTGATATCAGAGGGAAGGGGAAGGCCGTTGAGCCTGATGTGATTGAGGTACCTACCAAAGATGTAGCTAATGAAGAACCCTCCGCCCGTGAAATGGACGATATTTTAAAGATCATCAAGAAAAGCGACTTCAAAATTGTAGAACAATTGGGGCAAACCCCCTCTAAGATTTCAATGTTGTCATTGCTGCTTTGCTCCGATGCACATGCTCGGACATTAATTAAGTTCCTAAAAAAGGCTCATGTCCCCTATGAGACAACATCAGACCAATTTGAGAATTGCATGGCTAGCCTGACAACTGATAATGGTTTGAGTTTTTCAGATGTTGACTTAACACCTCTCGAGAAGAATCACAATAAAACTTTACATGTTTCTATCGAGTGCAAAGGGACTACCTTAGCACATGTGCTAGTCGATACTGGTTCTTCTCTGAATGTATTACCAAAGGGGGCGTTAGAACGTCTTGACTGTGAAGATTTAATCTTGAAGCCAAGTGATATCATTGTAAGGGCGTTTGATGGATCAAAGAGGACTGTTCATGGGGAGGTAGATCTTCCAATCAAAGTGGATTCCCAAACCTTCAACTCTACCTTCTATATTATGGATATTCGTCCGACTTATTCTTGCCTGTTAGGTCGCCCGTGGATTCATAAGGCTGGGGAAGTGACTTTAACTCTCCATCAGAAACTCAAATACCCAGTCAAAGGCAAGATAATCACTGTCTGTGGGGAAGAAGAGTTTATGGTAAGCCACCTTAATTCTTTCAAGTATGTAGAGATGGACGGAGAATTCATTGAGACCCCATGTCAAGCCTTTGAGGTTGTACCACCAACAATTGCTGCTACTAAATGTTCTTCTGATGAGTCTAAAGTTGTTAAGGCTACACCAAAGATGGTTTCAGTCAAGGATGCCCGTGCGACAATTGAAGAAGGAAACTGTGATACTTGGGGGAAACTCCTCGATATCCCTTTTAAAGTAGACAAATTTGGGTTGGGATTCACTAGCAAAGCTCAGAAGGAAGTGAGGCGTGCTCGTTCTGGAAAGACACCTCTCCGCATTAGAAGCCATGAAGTCAACGCCATGGATGACTCTGAAGAAGAAGCCGCATTTGAAGAATGGGTGTATCCAACTACTACGGAGCTGAAGAATTGGCATACAAAGGACTTTGTGCCCATCTCCTTCATTGATGAGTAATCTACTTGTTATTTCTTTTCTTTCAATTCAAGAACATATTGTCTGTAATATTTTAACAATGATTTTTCAGCCATTTGCCTGGCCCGGGGTACTTTGGTCCATTTGTCAAGGGTTTTATTTATGTTCATCTAATCATATGATCATTCAACACATTGGACTCTTTTGCATTCAAATATTTATGTTCATTGTCTTTCCTTTCTTTCAATTACATTTTTCAAAAAAAATGTAGCCATGTATCTTACATGCACACACACACACACACTCTTGCAGGTCCACATCCAATCTGGATCCTATTGCCAATAACTCTACTATTGCTGACTATGACTTTGAATATCCTATCAACCAAGCCAAAGACGAAGGCGAGGAAGATTGTGACATACCAGGAGAATTAGCCAGACTCCTATTACAAGAGGAAAAAGCTATTCAACCACATGAAGAATCAGTTGAGGTTATCAACTTGGGTACTGAGTTAGATAAGAAGGAAATCAAGATCGGCGCTAACTTGGAAAGCAGTGTCAAGAGCAGGTTGGTTTGGATGTTGCATGATTATATGGAAGTTTTTTCTTGGTCTTATGAAGATATGCCTGGGTTGGATATTTACATCGTAGTTCATCGTCTGCCGACAAAAGAAGACTGTCCGCCTGTCAAGCAAAAGGTTCACCGCATGAGGCCTGATAAGTCTGAAAAGATCAAAGCTGAAGTGATGAAACAATTTGATGCAGGGTTCCTAGCTATAACATCCTATCCTCAATGGGTGGCCAATATAGTGCCAGTTCCAAAGAAAGACAGGAAAGTGCGCATGTGCGTAGACTATAGGGATCTGAATAGGGAAAGCCCCAAGGATGACTTCCCTCTACCTCACATTGACGTCTTAGTCGATAATAGTGCTCAACATAAGGTCTTCTCATTCATGGATGGCTTCTAAGGCTATAATCAAATAAGGATGGCTCCCGAAGATATGGAAAAGACTACTTTCGTTATGCAATGGGGCACCTTCTTCTACAAGGTCATGCCGTTCGGATTAAAGAATGCAGGGGAAACATATAAGAGGGATATGGTTGCTTTATTTCATGACATGATTCATCATGAGATAGAGGTATATGTGGATGATATGATTTCCAGATCACAAACCGAAGAAGAACATCTCGATGAGATGCACAAACTATTCGAGAGACTGAAGAAGTACAAACTGAGGTTAAACTCTAACAAGTGCACATTTGGAGTACGCTCTGGAAAGCTTCTAGGTTTTGTTGTCAGCACTAAAGGCATTGAAGTTGATCCTGCCAAGGTAAAGGCCATCAGAGAAATGCCAGTCCCTCATTCTGAAAAAGAAGTCAGAGGATTCTTGGGTCGTCTCAATTACATTGCTCGTTTCATATCCCACTTGACTGCTACTTGTGAACCACTCTTCAAACTCTTGGAGAAAGATCAGGTAGTCAGATGGAACGATGAATGCCAGATTGCTTTTGACAAAATCAAAGAATATTTACAAGAACCTCCTATTCTCATGCCTCCAGTTGAAGGAATACCCTTGATCATGTACTTGACTGTACTAGAGAACTCTATGGGGTGTGTGTTGGGCCAACATGACGAGTCTGGCCAAAAAGAGCATGCTATTTATTACCTGAGCAAAAAGTTTACCGACTGTTAAACCAGATATTCACTGCTCGAGAAAACTTACTGCACTCTGGCATGGGCTGCTCGCCGACTGAGATAGTATATGTTGACTCATACCACTCTGTTGATTTCTAAAATGGACCCAATCAAGTACATCTTTAAGAAACCTGCCCTCTCCGGACGGATAGCCAGATGGAAAATGATCTTGACTGAGTACGACATCCAATACACAACTCAAAAAGCCATAAAAGGAAGTGTACTAGCAGATCATTTGGCCTACCAAGCTGTAGATGATTATCAGTCAATGAACTTTGACTTCCATGATGAGAACATCATGTTGGTAACCGACTGTGCGACACTTGGACCATATGACAGACCTGAACAAGGATCCCGATGGACTATGGTATTCGATGGGGCTTCCAACGCCTTAGGTAGCGGAATTGGTGCTGTGATCATCACTCTTGAAGGTTGCCACACTCCTTTCACTGCCAGACTATGTTTCAATTGCACAAACAACATGGCCGAGTACGAAGCATGCATCTTAGGTCTGAAAGCTGCTATTGACTTAAGGATCAAGCCTTTGAATGTGTTTGGGGACTCCGCCCTAGTGATTAGCCAAGTAAAAGGAGATTGGGACACTAAACACCCTAATCTCATCCCTTACAAGGAACTTGTGCTATCCCTGATCCCTTACTTTGAAGAGATTACTTTTGAGCACTTCCCTAGGGAAGAAAACCAGTTGGCTGACGCTTTGGCAACCATGTCTTCAATGTTCAAGGTCAGATGGTATAATGAAGCCCCTATGATAACAATTGAAATATTCGATGAACCTGCACATTGCTATGAGCTTGGCACCAATGCGGAAAAACCATGGTACCATGAGGTGATGAGATACCTTGAAGCACAAGAATATCCAGAGGGGGCATCTATCAATGATAGAAAGTTCTTGCGAAGATTTGCAGCCAAATTCTTCCTAAGTAACGGGATATTGTACAAACGCAACCATGATTTGACTCTACTCTGATGTGTGGATAAGAAGGAGGCAGAGGAAATTATGGAAGACATGCACGATGGTCTCTTCGGTACTCACTCAAGTGGTTAACAATGGAGCTGGTTACAATTAGTCAACAATGGAGACTGATGGAGACTGATTGCCATCAACATTCAAAGACCTGTCACAAAGGCCAAATCTACACTGACAAGGTCCATGTGCCTCATATCCCTCTGAATGTCATGACCGCTCCATGGCTATTTGCAATGTGGGGCATTGACATGATCAGAGAGATCAAGCCCACAGCTTCCAACGGACATCGCTTCATTCTTGTTGCTATCGACTATTTCACCAAATGGGTCGAAGCCGCCTCATTTTCCTCAGTCACCAAGAATGTGGTAGCAAGATTCATCAGACACAACCTCATCTGCCGTTATGGTATCCCCGAAAGGATCATCACCGATAATGGGACTAACCTTAACAATGCTATGATCAGGGAGCTGTGCACTCAGTTTAGGATCAAGCGTCACAATTCTTCTTCGTATAGACCAAAAATGAACGGCGCAGTCGAAACGGCCAACAAAAATATCAAGAAAATTATGCAGAAAATGGTAGTAACCTATAAAGATTGGCATGAGATGTTGCCGTTTGCTCTACATGGCTACCGTACTTCAGCTAGAACATCAACTGGGGAAACTCCCTTTTCTCTAGTCTATAGCATGGAAGCTATTTTGCCAATGGAAGTTCAAATTCCCTCGCTGAGGATTATGACTAAGGCAGGCCTAGGCGAAGACGAGTGGATTCAAACGAGATTGGATCAGCTGAACTTGATTGACGAAAAATGATTAGCTGCTGTTTTTCATGGTCAGACATATCAAAAATGGATGGTCAAGGCTTTCAACAAAAAGATCAAGCCTCGAGTATATCAAGTTGGTGACTTGGTGATAAAACGCATCATTCTACCACAAGGAGACCCTAGAGGCAAATGGACTCCCACCTATGAAGGGACATTTGTTGTCAAGAGAGTTTTCTCTGGTGGTGCCATGATGTTGACCACCATGGACGGTAAAGATTTCCCACATCCTATAAACGCGAACATAGTTAAAAAATACTACGCATAAGAGACCCGTTAGGTTGACACACCTAAGCAAAATAAGGGCATCCCGGAAAACCAAAAGGTTTGGGAAAAAATTAGGGATTTATGCCAAAGATTGTACACCCGACAAAATGAAAACTCGAAAGGGCGACTTGGACAAAAAGGGGTATCCTGGTGGAATGAAAACCCGAAAGGGCGGTCCAGGCAAAAATTAAGGATTAAAAGCATACGACTATGTCCCGTGGAGTCAACACAGTCAAATCTATCACCAAGGTCCAAGTTCAAATGGTCCAGGATCAATCCAATCAATTTCGATCAACGACAAGGGACGTTCGAAGACATTGGGAAAATAGTAGAGTTGGAAGGCAATGAGATCATTTCACATGGCTATTTGTTTTCATTCTCAATTTTGTTTTCCTTTTTGACGATTTCCTCTTACTAGGATCTCCGTATCTATGTACAAAAAACGCCTATTCATGGGCAAAATATCAATAAAAATACATTTTGAAGTGCAAAATTTTATGTCTATGTTTTGAATGCAAATTTGTCCAATGACTAAAATTGAATGAACATATGCATATGAACATAATTAAAACTATTTGGCACATATGTCCTACTAAGCAGCAGCATCAACAACAGAGCATCAGCATACATCAGCAGTAAGCATCTCTTTAATGTATATGAAATGGCCCCACAAAGTTATCTCATCATCATTATCCCCGCCAGGACGGCGATAATAAACCTTTCCCCAACGAAGTTGCCCACAAGGTCTCTTTGCATAGGGAAATCCCTGACCAAAATCTCAACCTCTTGGGCATTTATTCCCCAGCTAAGTCAATTTTTACAAGATTGAAGCCTCAGGAATCTCTTCCTAAAGGAAATCCACTTCGTTAACAGGGTTTATTTCCCCAACAGAGTTATTTCCCCAGCCGAGTTCAAATTACAACAATCAAGACACCACGAAGTTCCCCACCTGAGCCTATTATCCCCAACTGAGCATATCATCCCCAGCCAAGGCTTTTATCTCCAAACAGAGTCTATCATCCCCAGTTGAGTGTATACTCTCCAGTTTGAATTTCCCTTTCAAATTACTGCAAATCACAGGGCCACAACTCCTAATTCCCAGTAAAGCCGTCAGCAAATCCTTATCAACTTCAAGATGCTATGGAGCCTGGATCCGACCAGATATTAGCACAATTTTCAAGTTATTACTGAAGCCTGGACCCGACCAGATAACAGTTGATCTCAACTTCAAGATGCTATGAAACCTGGATCCGACCAAATATTAGCACAATTTTCAAATTATTACTGAAGCCTGGACCCGACCGGATAACAGTTGATCTTAAAGATGCTATGAAACCTGGACCCGACCAGATAATAGCCTAACTCTTCAAACATATAGAAGAACCTGAACTCAATCCCACCAAGGTTTAACCTCTTTTCCCCAGTAGAGATTCCTCCATATCCCCAACAAATTGCTGAGAAACCTGGACCCGACCAGATATTAGTTTTCATTTCCATCCTCTGAAACAATTTATTGTAAAACCTGGACCCGACCAGATATCAGTTTTCATTTCCATCTTCTGAAACAATTTATTGTGAAACCTATACCCGACCAGATAACAATCATCCTCAGAGATTCGTTGTGAACCCTAGAAACCAACCAGATAACAACTAAATCCCCAAGCAGTTTATTTTGAAACCTGGACCCGACCAGATAACAATTGACCGCATCAACCTCAGAAATCTGCAAAGCCTGGACCCGACCAGATAACAGTTTTCAAGTAGTTTATTGTGAAACATGGACCCGACCAGATAATAATTGACCGCATCGACCTCAGAAATCTGCAAAGCCTGGACCCGACCAGATAACAGTTTTCAAGCAGTTTATTATGAAACCTGGACCCGACCAGATAACAATTGACCGCATCGACCTCAGAAATCTACAAAGCCTGGACCCGACCAGATAACAGTTTTCAAGCAGTTTATTGTGAAATCTGGACCCGACCAGATAACAATTGACCGCATTGACCTCAGAAATCTGCAAAGCCTGGACCCGACCAGATAATAGTTTTCAAGCAGTTTATTATGAAACCTGGACCCGACCAGATAAAAATTGACCGTATCGACCTCATAAATCTGCAAAGCCTGGACCCGACCAGATAACAATTTTCAAGCAGTTTATTGTGAAACCTGGACCCGACCAGATAACAATTGACCGCATCGACCTCAAAAATCTGCAAAGCTTGGACTCGACCAGATAACAATTTTCAAGCAGTTTATTGTGAAACCTGCACCCGACCAGATAACAATTGACCTCATCGACCTCAAAAATATGCAAAGCCTGTACCCGACCAGATAACAGTTTTCAAACAGTTTATTGTGAAACTTGGAGCCCGGGCAGATAACATTTAACTATGATCCCTAAAAAGACACTATGAAGCCTGTACTCGACCAAATAATAGTGCAGCTTTCCCAAAGGACCATGAAGCCTGGATACGACCAGATAACTATTCAAATTCAAGGAATTCTCTGTGACGCCTGGAATCCGACCAGAAAACAGTTAATTCGTCTTTTCCTCCGGTCAGTTACTACGAAGCCTAGATCCGACCAGATAACAGTTAACTTCTGTATTCCCAACAAGTTGTTGTGAAGCCTGGATCCGACCAGATAACTACTCAATTTCAAGGAATTTTCTGTAAAGCCTGGGATCCGACCAGATAACAGTTAATTTGTCTCATCCTCTAGTAAGTGGTTGTGAAGCCTGGACCCGACCAGATAGCAATCGACTACTTCATTCTTAGCAACTGTGAAGCCTGGATCCGACCAGATAACAACTGACATTGGAGCGATCTTCCCCAACAAAAGCATCCTTTCAATAAAATTTGAAGATATGCATATTCATCTTCTCCAACAGGCAATCAGGGATTCAATCTCCTAGAATTTCCTCAACAGTAGTCAGGGATTTATTTTCCTGGACAAAAACATACACTTCGCATTCATACATCATAGCATGTACATACCATACACATTTGGCATGATACCACATCTGGTGAACATCATGCAACCATCTGCATTTTACTAACCCTTTTCTCACAGGTGGAACATCAAGTTTTAGTATAAATCGACAAGAAGATTTGTGCTGATACTTCTTCCAGCGTTTACCAACATTCCTCCAAATGGCATCTATAAGCCCATTCACCATCCATCTTCGAGTGCAAATTTCTGGGTACTTTAATGTTCAATCATCTTTCACCTTCAAGTCACGAATGGCGGATCCTCCAATCTAACTCTTCAGGTTCAAGAAGTTCGAACAGGGGCAGCTGTTGTACCCCAAAATTTGCCCTCTCATTACACAAGGGATCACCTTGGATCCCAGGTTTGCTTCTATCAAGTTTCTAGGCCTTGAATTATCAATTTTTCCAAGCAAGTCATTCACAAGGGCAAAATGGTCATTTGCACACTGAGAAGTCTAACTTTGACTTTTGGATCAAAATTAAATCTCAAAAATCATATTTCATCAAGACATGTTGGAATGTGAAGTCTGTTTCATCAGGAAATTTAAAAGTTATATTTTACTTTGGAAAAGTCAAATTCTAAGTACTTAGAAATTTTTCTAAGTGTTTAAGGATTATGACAATTTCAGAACTTCTGACCAGATTATCACTAAAGCACTCAACAAATTCTGGATATTCTCAAGACAGAGTTTGGTCAGAACTTCTGGGCAAGTTTTCACAAAAGCTTCAGTCAGAGTTTGCCATGGTAGTTCAAAGAAGGTTAAGAAGCGTGCTGCAAGCTTTCTAGAAGGTATGAAAGCTCCTTCAGAACATGCTGGAGCCAGAAGATAAGAGTATCAGAAGATTAGATGCTACGCTAAAGCAAAACTTCTAATCCAGAGTTAAGCTAGGATGCAGAGTTTCACATGGCAGGATTTTTGATTTGATAAATCTCATCATCATTTAATGCTCACAACCACTTGTGAGTTGTTATCCAAAGGATTTCCCCCACATGTACCCCTACTTTCTTGGGAAGACAAACTTTTGTGCAAAAGTATGCTAAGCCCATGCGCTGTTTCTACTTTTCCTTAATTCATGCTGACAAATCCAGCTTAGGCGCTGTTAACCATCCTACTTGGTGCATTGAACCACACTTGTTTAAGCTTACTTCAAGAGTAAGTAAGCATCTAGCATATGATGTTGGTGCCACTTGACCTCTCAAAACTGCAAAACCTTTTCCTATAAAAAGAACACCTTTGGCCATTGAAAAGAAGTCGTAAAAATTTGAGAAAGAGGTATGGGATTTCAGAAAGAAAAAACCTTGAACCCCTGCAAAAATTCCAAGAGGACAAAAAGATTTCAAACAAAAATACAAAACCTTAGAATTTGATTTTTGCATTAAAACTCCATTTTTTCTCAAGTTGTTTCCTGACCAATACTACCCATACAGTTCCTAATATACATTCAAAAGCCATCCAAAATTCTGTAATCAAACAGTAACACATTCGCCACAAATATCCACTTCAAAGGATCAGAACTTTATCCCTTGGTTGTTCCAGAATTTTCTAAATCATTTACAACCCAAGTTGAAAGTTTCCAACCTGCTGAAAACGTGAGGAAGTTGTTCAGAACACCACAAGTGGTCAGAACCAGATTCCAGCTCCTAGAGTATTTTCCAGCTGCAAGGTAAGTGTCTGCTGACTCTCATCATATTATTTAGGCATAATCAAATCTTGCATATTTAACACAATGTAGATATTTTGATTCTGATGATGTACATATTCTGAGATTTCATGCATCTGCCTGCCTAAGTAGAGAGAATTCTAGTTCAGAGTTTCATAAAGAAATTAGGACTCAAAATTAGGATTAGTAAATTCATGTTGCTTCTGATTTATGTTTATGATATTTCTTGAAACTTGTCATAACTGTCATGTATGCAACTTCTGTTCTGTTGAGAAATGACTAAGTTGCAGATGCTCTGACTAGCATGGAGAAGAGAGGCAAAGTTCTGTCAGTTGCGTCAGAACTTCTGAAAACTTTTGAATTCTCAGAAGATCCAGAACTTCTGAACTTCCACATTTTTACTAACGTTTTTTCTGTTTGTGCAGCACATCATATTCAAAACTTCTGACCTCTTCTGTTTCAACATTTATGCTGATTTTGTCTTCTTTCCTTTATTATTTCTTTTCATCACTTTTATCGTTAATTAATAAAAAAAACACCAAAAATATTTCATATTCATATATCATATTTTATCTCTTTTAACTTAAAAAGACAAAAAATATTTTCTTAAACAAAACTTATTTCTTTTCTTAAATAAATGAGCATTTTACATTTCCTATACATTCTTATCTATTTCAATATGGTTGTAATAGTAACCTAGAATTTTAATTTGCAATCCCCATTTGAAATTTGTACACCCCATCCCCCTAATGATTGTAATAGCATAGAATCTTTACTTTCCGCACTGTTATTGCTTTCATATATTGTTAGTAATTAGGATGTGTATGGCAAGACTAAAACCAATGTTAGAAAACTCTAATTAAAGACAAAAAATATGCATGGAATCAAATACACTTACACACTACCACCCCTAGGATGATTCCACTTGCTTCCTTACAAAAATGGCCATGTTACGCATGTGGGATGTCTTAGCACAAACAAAATCAAAAATACAAGATCATAGTCCCTCGATGACACTATCAAAGTTGCCTTTCTAAATGATCTTAGTACCTAAAGAAAAAATGCTAAGTCATCTCACAACATTGCTATCATGGTCATACGATGACCCAATGCCCGTCCCTTCACATCCAACTATGGGGCTTCTTACTAAAACAATGGTAAGATAGTAACGTCTAAAGGAGGAGGAAAAATAACACCTAAGACCTTTTGAGTAGGTATATTGCTCCTAGTTGCTTGCTCAATTTCAAAACAAACAAGCTTGCTATTTTCAAAAATCAATCACAAACACTTTCAAAACACTTTCCAAACATGGAATATTTTCAAAAGCTCAACACTTTGTATACGTTCTTACGAACGAGAACTATTACAAAGTTTTACTAAATGATGGCGCCTTTTCAAAATACTTTCAAAAACCACACAAAGCACATTTTTCAAACAAAAGCAAGTGATCTAGCAAATAACTAAGAGCCCATGGAAAACCATGGATGAAAAGGGTGCTAATACCTTCCCTTTTCATAATCTACCCCTCGAACTCAAGAAAACATCTCTAAAGGTCTTTCCTGTGATTTTTCACCTTTCCTTTTTGGATAAAATAAAAATCGGTGGCGACTCTTGGTAAACCGCAACATTTGCGAATACAAACGCAAAACCTCAAGTCAGTTATCCCACCGTATCACAGGGAGTAACTAAACTGAGTAGATGACCATGTCTCTTGGTGAATTGAGAATTGTCAGGAACCTTTGAGACTAATTCCTCAAGCTTGGAAGCTACTCTTACAAAGTTGATTCAGATAGTATTCCTACGATTGGAAGCCATGACCCTGCAACACAGAACAAAGATAAATCCCCTAGATCCTTAAAATGGTTAGTCATGATATGATCTTATGATGTCATGTTTAAATAGTTAACAAACACAAACAAAGCACACAAGAGCCTTAGGTTTAAGGCTTGCATGGGGTTTGTAGGTAAGTACCCTCTTGAAGTTTAGTTGGCTCAACCTGTCCTAAAGAAGTAACCGGGTTCTAGGGATCTCAATATCACTGATTTTTCTCGCAGGTTTTATTTAGAATGGTAACTGATTTGCCACCAAACAAAAACCCGAAGGTCGAATCTCAATGAGCGTAGAATCGAGTATCAATCAACTTCGGACTGAACCAAAGCCGGCTATCTCACTACCTTCTAATGGCTAAGTTGGGTCAATTAAGGTTCTAAAGGTCAATTACTGCTTATGACACCATGAAAAATCCTAGTGTTCTTCCCGACTGACTCGAGGGACACCAGTACAAACCAATGTGTTTCACTAACGTAGACATCACTTCAACCATATCGGTATACGCTGTATAGTTTCCATGATCTATTGTTACTTACCTAAAATTCCCCCAGATCCGGGTGTAGGATCTTTGCAAGAAAAGTAAACCCGAGCAACCATCAAATGTAAAGCATATAAATCAAACAAGAAAATCATTTAAAAGTGATCTAACTCTAAAGGTAACCCCTCTTTTTTTAGTTCATCCCCAGCAGAGTCTCCAGTTCTGTAATACGGTGGGAGAACTGACTTGGTTTTGTGTTTTATCACAAATGTTGCAGATAGAAAGAGTCGCCACCGAGTTTTCTTTTATCCAATGAGGAAAGGGTGAAAATAACAAGAAAGACATTGAGATTATTGAGTTTGGGGGGTAGTTTATGAAAAGTGAAGGTGTTAGCACCCTTTTCATCCATAGTTATCTACGGGCTCTTAATCGCTAGCTCACTTTTGAAAATGCTTTGTGTCGTGTGTTTGAAAAATATTTTGAAATGCCAATAGTAAGGCAAGACTTTGTAATGATTCTTGTATATATCCCCGAGAACGCGTACAAGGTGTTTTGAAAATATTTTGAAAGTGTTTGTGTGAAGTGTTTTGGTTTTGAAGAGATTTATGAGCAAGCGATTAACAGCGGTCTACCTACTCAAGGTCTTTTATTGTACTTTTCCTCCTCCTTTATATATTTCTACCCTACCATTAGTTAGTAGGAAGCCCTATCGTTGGATGTGAAGGAATAGGTGTGGGTCATCGTACAGTCATTGAAGGCAACTCGTAGGGGCGCTTTAGCAATTATCGTTAAGAGACTAGATCGTTTACCGAAGGCAGCATCAAAGGGTCACCGAGGGACTACAATCTTTGATTTCGAGGGATAGTGCTAAAGTGTCCCCATGTTCGAGGGACATGACTATTTTTTTGAGGAAACAAGGGTGGTTACCCTAGAGGTGCGAGTGTGCAAAGTGGTTTGTGTTTCAGTTACTGTTTATCTTGCATTAGGGTTTGCTACCGTTTCATTTTTATCTTTCCATACATGACCTAATTACTAACAGTAATATAGTAAACATAATAAAAACATAAAGTATGAAAGTAAAGCAGAAAATAAACCCTAAGCTATTACAGGGCTTTGGGGCAGTTACATAATAGTAGAAAGATGCAAAAAATAAACCCTAATTAACTATTACATCCCATAGACAGTTACAAATAATGATGAAATGAAATGTAAGAAATAGAAAAACATTCGAAAAAGCACAATTGTAAGTGTTTATTGGCAGCAATTTTGGTAAAACAATGACTTGGGAATGTTTTTCTAAATGTCTTAACATTTGGAGCAAAACTATTTTGTATAATTTCAAAGCAGATGTCTTGACATCTGCCTACTGAATTGATCTCAGCCCAACATTAGTTAAGTTTTTCTGTTTCTTGTTTCCATGCGTGCCATAATTCAGGATTTATGACCTACAGGATGTGAAAAATATGGAGGAATATTTTTCAAATTGCATGATTTTTATCTTAGCCTATTTTTATGGAAATATTCATAAGATTTGAATATTTGATTTTAAGCCCAAGCCCACAGCTACGCATATATAAGGACTTTCTTCCTTATTCAAAGACAAGCAACTTTTGAAGAAGAATACTTTCTTTCTGATTAGAAGTATAGGCTTTTTATTTGTAATACACTATAAGTATTAGTTTAAATACTTGAGTTGTTATTTGGGTTGTTAATTGTGTATCATTCATAAGCGTTTAAGCATTGTATGATTGAAGTATTTCAAACTTATTAATTCTATTAAGTTCTTCACTGTAAGTGGTTGAAGGGATTTGAGGATGGCCTCATACCTAGGCGAGTCTTAGGTAGAATTTAACTTGGGTAGTGATTAAGTGATTAGATCATAAACTGGTTGTTTACTGAGGGTCTATGAATTGATACTATTTAGTGAACTTGTCCCTGGCTTGGTAGCCCTCAGAGTAGGTGTTGTTATACACTGAACTGGGTGAAAAATCTCTTGTGTTTTTACTACTTTTTATTTTATTGCACCTTACTTGCAAACTAATATATATGTCTTGACATCTCATTCGACATCACATATCTGATACTAGAATTTCAATTGGTATCAGAGCAGGCATCCTGCTCTTTATCTGGGTGAGATCTAGGGAAGATACTTTCTAGTACTATGGACAAGGAAGGAGGATTTATGAACAGACCACCCATTCTAGATTGAAGTAATTATGACTACTGGAAACTACGTATGGTTGCCTTTTTAAAGTCCTTAGACAACAGGGTTTGGAAAGCTATTTTAAGAGGATGGAAACACCCTGTCAAATTGGGAGAAAATGGAGAATCTACTTCTAAATTAAAACCAAAAGAAGATTGGTCTAAGGAAGAAGATGAAATTGCTCTTGGAAATTCTAAAGCCTTGGATGCTATATTCAACGGAATTGACAAGAATATTTTCAGATTGGTGAATACATGTGAAGTTGCTAAGGATGCATGGGGGATTCTTCAATATACTCATGAAGGAACATTCAAAGTTAAGATGTCAAGACTTTAGCTGCTCACCACAAAATTTAAGAATTTGAGAATGAAGGATGATGAAAGTATAAATGACTTTCATATGAACATTCTTGAATTTCTAATGCCTCCAGTGCTTTAGGAGAGAAAATACCTGAAGATAAATTGGTGAGAAAGATGCTCTGGTCTCTTCCCAAGAGATTTGATATGAAAGAAAATGCTACAGAAGAAGCTCAAGACATTGACAAAATGAAAGTGGATGAATTTGTTGGATCCCTTCTAACATTTGAATTAAGCATCAATGAAAGATCTGAAAAGAAAAACAAAAGCATATCCTTTGCATCAAATACTAAAGATCAAGAGGAGGACTGTGATGTGGATACGGATTAAGGAATATCAAATTCCTTAGCTATGCTTGGAAGACAATTTAATAAAGTGATAAAAAGAATGGACAGGAACCAAAGATCAAATGTCAAGAACATCTTATCTGACATCCATAAGTCAAACGAGATGGGAAGAAAAAGAGCTAAAGAAAAATCTTCTCAAGGGAAGGGAATACAATGTCATGAATGTGAAGGATTTGGGCACATTAGAGTTGAATGTCCTATATATCTTAAGAAACAAAAGAAGAATCTATCTATTACTTGGTATGAATAGGACTCAGAGAGTGATCTTGAAGAATCTTCCAAATATGTTAAAGCATTGATAGGAAAATATGTAACTGATGAAGAGTCTAGTGATGGGGAACTAACCTTTAATGAGTTAGCTGCTTCATACAAAGAATAATGTCTCAGAAGTGCAGAAGTGTGTCTTGAAGGCGAGAAATAGAAAGCCATCATAACTCAGCCAAAGGAGGAAATGGAAGAGCATCTTAAAACTATTTCTGATCTGGAAAGTGAAGTGTCCTCTCTAAATTCAAATCTTGATAGAATGGTCAAATCTCTCAAGATGCTGAATAATGGGTCTGACACATTAGATGAAATTCTCCAAGCAGGAAGAGTGACAGGTGATAAGAGTGGTTTAGGTTTCAATGAGAAAAAGGAACTTAACTCATAACAGCCTGCATCTGTTTCCACACATGCCAAGCCTAAACCAAATATGTCGAATCAGATGTCTCAACATGTGGGCAAACATCATGATAAGAAAAGACATCTTGGGAAACCTCATGTGAAGAAATGACATCATGGAAAACCTCATGGGAAGAAAAAGCTTAATCACACTAGAGAGAATACCCAGCCCTGGATATGTCATCACTGTGGAAGGCTTGGACATAAAAGGCCCTCCTGTTTCAAGTTGTATGGATATCCCAAAAATACTCCTCTTCCCAAAACTGATAAGATTCCCCAAAGAAGCAAAAAGAAGAAACAGTGGGTTCCCAAGTCCAATGTTGGTAGTTTCATTTCTCACACCTTTCTCAGAGTATCAACCAAAGATAATTGGTACTTTGACAGTGGTTGTTCTAGACACATGACATGTGTCAAGAATCTGTTGGTGGATGTTAAATCTCACTCCACCAGTTATGTGACTTTTGGTGATGGAGCAAAACCTGAAATCAAAGGTGTTGGCAAGCTTGACTGTTCAGGAGTTCCTAAGCTTGATAACATGTTACTTGTTAAGGGGTTAACAACTAACCTAATAAGTATAATCCAACTATGTGATCAAGGATTCAAAGTGAACTTCACCAAGGAAGAATGTCTTGTGTGCAATGAAAAGAATGAAGTTGTCAGATCTAAAGACAATTGTTATCTATGGGTACCTCAAGAGTTGAACCTCTCCTCAACATGTGTTTTAGACAAAGAGAATGAGGTTAAACTATGACATCAAAAATTGGGGCACTTGCATCTGAAAGGGATGAAAAGAATTATATCCGAAGAAGCAGTGAGAGGGTTTCCTAAGCTCAAAATAGAAGAAGGAATGGTATGTGGTGATTGTCAAATTGGAAAGCAAACTAAGATGTCACATAAGAAGATTCAACATCTTACTACATCAAAAGTTTTGGAACCTCTTCACATGGACTTGATGGGACCTATGCAGGTTGAAAGTCTTGGTGGTAAGAAGTATGCATATGTTGTTGTAGATGACTTTTCTAGATACACATGGATAAGCTTTATTAGAGAAAAATCATAAATTTTTGAAGTGTTCAAAGATATTTGTCAAAAACTTCAAAGGGAAAAGGAAAGTCATGTCATAAGAATCAGGAGTGATCATGGAAAGGAATTTGAGAACAACAAATTTGCTAAGTTTTGCTCATCTGAAGGAATCAACCATGAATTCTCTTCTCCCATTACTCCTCAACAGAATGAGATTGTAGAATGCAAGAATAGAACTCTCCAAGAATCTACCAGAGCCATGATTCATGATAAGAAGCCACCCTACCATTTTTGGGCTGAAGCTATGAATACTGCATGCTATATTCATAACAGAGTCACTCTAAGGAAAGTCACTTTAGCTACTTTATATGAAATATGGAGGGGCAGTAAACCAACTGTATAATACTTTCATGTTTTTGGAAGTAAATGTTACATCTTAGCTGATCATGAACGAAGGAGGAAGATGGATCCCAAGAGTGATGAAGGAATATTCCTACGTTATTCAACAAACAACAGAGCATACAGAGTTTTTAACTCCATAACCAAAGTTAGGATGGAGTCAATAAATGTTACTATTCATGATAGAGGATGTAATGTTGAAGAAGATATCTCAGAAGATGTTGGAACATCTTTGCCTGATAGTACAACTAAATCAAATGACACAAGAATTGATTCTAATCCTCCTCAAGAAGATCCCCATCCTAGTCACCTTAATAAAGGACCTTCAATTAGAACTCATAAAGATCATCCTAAGTAGCTTATCATAGGAGATCCAAACAAATGAGTTACTACGAGATCAAGAGAAGGGATTTCTAACTCTTGCTTTGTATCAAAAATTAAGCCTAAGAATGTCAAAGAGGCCCTAACTGATGAGTTCTGGATTTATGCTATGCAAGAGGAGCTAGAACAATTAAGTAGGAATGAAGTTTGGGATCTGGTTCCAAGACCTGAAGGAACAAATGTGATTGACACTAAATGGGTATACAAGAATGAATCTGATGAAAAAGGGGTGGTCACTAGAATAAAAGCAAGGTTAGTTGCACATGGATCCACTCAAATTAAAGGAGTGGACTTTGATGAAACCTTTGCTCATGTGGCTAAACTTGAATCAATCAGACAGTTTTTGGGAGTTGCATGCATTCTGAAATTTAAATTGTTTCAAATGGATGTAAATAGTGCCTTCTTAAATAGGTATCTGAATGAAAAGTTTTTGTTGAACAACCAAAAGGATTTTTTGAACCATGTTTTCCTAAACATGTTTATAAACTGAAGAAAGCTCTGTATGGATTGAAGCAAGCTCCAAGAGCTTGGTATGAGAGACTGATAGAATTTCTTTGGGAGAATGGATATAGGAAATGTGCCATAGACAAAACCCTCTTTGTCAAAGAAGAAGCAGGGAAGATTATGATTGCTCAAATTTATGTTGATGATATTGTATTTGGTGGGATGTCAAATGAGATGGTTCAACATTTTGTCAAGCAACTGCAGTCTGAATTTGAAATGAAGAAGTAACTCAGAACAAGTATGCCAAGAATATAGTGAAGAAGTTTGGGATGGAGAATGCCAGTTGTTGTACCCCAACATTTGCCCTCTCATGTTTCCCAAGGTTTCTTTTACATGGTTGGTTACAAACACTTGCTAAAAGAAAAAAATGAAATTTTTTGAATGATAGCAAAGTGTCTTTCGGTTGGCATGCCAACAATGTCTTTCTATTAGCATCTGAGTAATGTCATTCGATTGGAAAATCAGAGCAAAGGGTCCTTCGATTGGAATGTTAACAAGCTTTGATTGGACGTCTGAAACCCTTCGATCAAGCACTGGCCCATCAAATTCGATGGCGTGTTGGTTCCCCCTTCGAGCAAGGCTTGGTTTGAGTTGCACAAGGCCAAAGGCCTCTTCATGCAACCTTCGGTTCACTAGACTAAAAGCCTCTTCATGTTTGCCTTGGATTCACTAAGTCAAAAGCTTCCCCCAACTGGCCTTTGATCCACAAGACAAAAGCTTCCTCAGACTTGTCATGGATTCACAAGGACAAATGCTTTGATGAAGAGAACTTTGTGAAATTTGAATTGATGCAGATACTGACTTAATTAAAGAAAACTGATAAGGGAAAAATCTGAAGATCTGGGCAATTCGAATTGGTATGGATGGACTCCATCGAAGAAGGCCATTAAAGCCATTCTAAGGAGGTTGAATCAGAGCCATTCGAAGGAGGCAATCAAAGACATTCAAAGGAGATGAATCAGATCCATTCGAAGGAGGCAATTAGAGCCACTCGAATGAGCTGAATCAGAGCAATTAGAAGGAGGCAATCAGAGCCATTCGAAGGAGGACATCAGAGTCATTCGAAGGATCTGAATTAGAGCCATTCGAGGGAGGCCATCCGAGACATTCGAATGAGGCCATATGAGCCATTCAAAGGAGCCGAATCAGAGCCATTCAAAGGAGGAAATCAGAGCCATTCGAAGGAGGCCATCAAAGCTATTTGAAGGAGCTGAGTCAGAGCTATTCGAAGGAGATGAATCAGAGACATTCAAAAGAGGCCATCAAAGCCATTCGAAGGAGGCAATCAGAGTCATTCGAAGGAGAGCATTCGAAAGTCAAATGTCCAGGTTCATTTAAGAAACCATATCTTTTGTAACGTTTCAAGATGGTACTCATGGCCTTAAAACACCAACTTAATGGTTGTTTACTCCTTTGCCTTCTTATCCCCTCCATCCCCTCTATATAAGGATACCACATACATACACACATAAGGTAGAGATGGAAGCCCAGGGGAACCATACACACATATTGTTTTACACGCATACACAGCCTAAGAGAAACACACCAAAAAACTCTCAAAACTCAACAAGATCACACCACACTTGCCTCTCTCCTTTCAAATCCAAAAGAATCCAACAACTCTAGTTCCCTACGCAAGTTCCAGTTTTAAGCAACGTAAACCCCCTTTACCTTGCATCTTTCATTTCAGCATGGCATGTAAATAGCCTTTACTTACTTTTCGTTTTAGCATAATGTAGATAGCCTCTTAGTTATGTTCTTTGTTTCTGCCCTTTTAGTTTGTTCCCTTTTCTTGTTGGAACTAACCTGTACAGATTTAAAAGAAAGACAAAAATAATATGAACAAAGGATATGTATTCATGCTTCTCCGTAGGTCCATTTTACTTCATATTCTAAATCGAAAGAAGCAGAGAAGACTGCAGTCGAAGGTTTCTCATGCCCACTCCCTGACTCAATCGAAAGAAGTAGAGAAGGCTGTAATCGAAGGTTGCCCATATCATTCCCAAACCCAGTCGAAGGAGGCAGGAAAGGGTGCAAATTGAAGCTTGCTCACGTCAACCCTTTAGCCCAATAGAAAAAATGCAAAAAAGGGTGAATCGAAGGAGTCCATGGCCTGGATCGAAGAATTAATTTCTCTTCTTTATTTTTATATTTTACTTGTCTTTCAATTTGGTTGTAATAGTGCAAGACCCTTACCTTCTGCATTTTTTTACAGCTTTTCATATTAACTGCTAGATGTATGATTAATATGATTGTACGACAAAGACTAAAATCAAATGCTAGCAAACCTAACAAAAAAAGATAAAAATGATAATTGAACATAACACATCATGCACATATACACCTCTAGGGTACCCCACTTCGGTTGCCTTCGGAAAACAATCACAATTCTCAAAACGTGAGAAGTTTTAGTGGCTGTCCTCTAGTTTGAAACATCACAAGTCCCTCGATGACCCTCCCGACGTTTACTCAGTTAAAAGTGATCTTAGAACTTTAGGACAGTCACTAAAATTTCTTGCCAAGTTGCCTTCGTGACCGTATCGTCCCTTTGATGTCCCTTATATATCCAACGACTATGGCTACCTACTCACTAATAGTAGGATAGCGCTGTCTAAAGATATGAGGAAAAGAATAACCTTTTTCAAGTATAAAGTAAATAGCTGTTAGAAGTTTGCTCAAAACATTTTTCACTTACACAAATACTACTTTTTAAAAACATTTTTCAAAACACTTTGTATACTTTCTCCACTATCCTGAGAAACATTAAAAAGTTCTCCATACTAAGGCATTTTCAAAACATTTTCAAATACACAAAGCACAAAGGTATTTCAAAATGAGCAAACCTCTAAGAGCATGTAGATAACTACAGATAGAAAGGGTGCTAACACCTTTCCTTTCCATAATCTACCCCCCTTACTCAGAAAACTCTCAAAAATGTCTTTTTCTGTTCTTTTCACCCTTTCCTTTGTTAGATAAAAGAAAAGTCGATGGAGACTCTTGCTTATCACAACATTTGCAAATACAAAATGCAAAACCATTATTAAACAGTCGGTTCTATCACCGTATCACAGAACTGGCGAATCTGCTGGGGATAAATAAATAAAAAGTTGGGTTACCTTAGAGTTAGTTCATTTTAAAATTGTTGTAATTGTTTGCTTTGTGTGCTTTATCCTTGGAGGGTTGTTTGGGTTGTTACTATAGATCCTACACCAAGATCTGGGGGCATCTTTTTAGGTAAACATCAATAGTTCGTGGAGACTGTACGACATAGACTGATATGGTTGAAGCGATAGCTGTGTTGGTGTGACACTTTGGTCGGTACCAGTATCCCTTGTGTTGAATCGAGGAGAATACGGGGCCACCGCATGGTGTCGTGAATCACTAACGGACCTTAGAACCTTAGTTGAACAAACTTGGCCATTAGAAAGTAGTGAGATAGCCGGCCTTAGTGTAAAGTTGGGGATTGGTTGATACTCGATGCTACACTCATTGAGATTGGACTTTCGAGATGTTTTGGCTGCAAGAAAAGATTGCTAAGCTGAAATAACGCTCGATAAAGAAAGTTCAGTGATATTGAGATTCCATAGAACCCAATTAATTTTCTAAGATAGGTTGAACCAACTAAACTTTAAGAGGGTACTTGCCTACAGACCACATGCAAGCCTAAACCTAAGGCTACTTGTTTGAATTGTTTGCCTTTTTTTATCTAACAACCTGAACTCTATGCAGGGTTTTGCTTATTATCTGATGATATGAGTCATTGTCTAATAAACTGGTTTTCTGGAAAGACATACTTGTCTTCATCACCCTACATTTTGCTTGATGCATATCATACACATCATAACATTACACCGTAGTATTTCCTTAACCATTTAAAGGATCTCTAGGGCCTATGATGCAGGTCATGATGAACTAGACGTCTAGCAAGGGAAAAGGGGATTTATTTTCCTCTAGCCAATACCTTCAAAAGACCAAAACACAACAACTTGAGTTAGGGGCTATGACCCACTCGATATGGTGAGCTTGACTCTTGTAGAAGGTCATTTAATGATACGAAGTTCTTCAATCAAAGATGAAACATTCAACTTCTGACATTTTCTTGTTTAACCAGCGAGATCCTTGAAAACATTTGCATATCATACATGTCATTGCATAACAGGTATTCTCTAGACAAGTTTCTTATCTCTTCGCTGTTTATTTTAGCAGAAGAAATGGCTCTTGAACAAACAATCAAAGAGCTTCAAGCTCAAAAGGCTCAGTTCCAACAAATGTTCCTAGCTCTGACCCAGGGGCAAGAAGACCTGAAAGATCTGTTCGTCAAAGAGAAGACTAAGAAGGCAAAGAAACCAGCCAGTGTCTTGAATTTGGGAAGAAGACTTAAAAGACCAGCCAAGAGAGCTCTAGTACTTGCAACTCCACCAAATAAGGACGATAATCATAAAAATGATAACAATCCTGGGTCTGAGGAAGATGAACCTGACTATTCTGAAGAGCAGTATCCTCCTGCTGATGATGAATACAAACAGCTGGAGGATCGTCTCAATGCTATGGAGATTCATTAGATACCTGGCTTGGACTTTAAAGAATTAGGGATGGTTCCTGGCGTGATCATACCACCAAAATTAAAGGTTCCCACATTTTCCAAATATGACAAGGTTTCTTGTCCTAAACTTCACTTGAGGTCATATGTCAGAAAGATCCAGCCTCACACTGTTGACCGGAAGCTATGGGTCCATTTCTTCCATGAAAGTTTGGCTGGAACTCAACTAGAGTGGTTCTATCAGCTAGAAGGAACTGACATCCATACTTGGGAAGACTTGGCTGCTACTTTCTACAAGCAGTACCAATACAATGCTGACCTGGCTCCAACTCGAGTTTAATTGCAGAATATGTCCATGGGCTCAAGAGAAGGGTTCAAGGAATATGCGCAAAAATAGAGGGATTTGGCTGGCAGGGTGCAAACTCCTTTGACTAATCGGGAAATGGTGGACATGTTCATGGGCACTCTGACATGCCCGTTCTTTAATTTGTTGATTGTAAGTTCCTCTTCCAGTTTTACAGAGATGGTTCTGACTGGGGAGAGGATTGAAAGCAATATCAAGACTGGGAAGATTCCGATGGCTGCATCTTCTATTGTTGGGAAGAAGCCACTTGGTGGAAAAAAAGAAATTAATGTTGTCTATGGCCAAAAGAGCCATAGTAAAAATAACCACCATCAGACCATGGGAGTGGTGTTAATGTCTAATCCTACACTTGTTCAACATCAACGGGGCAATAGGTGTAGGATAAAATATCAAGAGAGGTAATATACTGATATTAATATGCCTTTGTCTTAAGCATTACAACAATTGCTAAAAGTGAAGCTGATTACACTAAAGGATTCTCGTCAAAAACCTGATACCTCTTCTCCTAAGTACAATCCTAATGTAAAATGTGTTTACCATTCTGATATCCCTGGGCACGACACCGACAGCTGTTGGACTTTGAAGAACAAGATTCAGGATTTGATAAAAAACAAGGAGATCTAATTTGACTCTCCTAAGACCCCAGTGTGATCACTGCTCCCATGCCAAATCATGGTAAAAATTGAGAGCGTTTAATTCATTTGAATTATCAGTTGTAATTTCGTTGTTGCTTAAAAACATTTATCTTTATGTCAAACTTTGGTTATTCATATTAATGCACTGCATATGTTTTGTGTTGAATTATTTAATCCGTATTCATTATATTCAAATTGTGCTTTTTCTTCCTTTTTGTGATATTCAACTCTCGATCAAAAGCTCTAAGCCTTTAGAGGGAGGATGACAAAGACGATACCATAACCTCTACAATATGCTTTTGAACAGACCCCGCTGACGATGTACAGACGTTGTTTCAAATCCTAAATAGTGGAGTTATAAGGAAGATAATCCCTAGTCAACCCCTTTGAGCCTAAGAAGTAGGAGTTTTTCTTTTCACACAAATTAAAACCTTTAATCATAACTTGGGGCAGAGTAGCTTTCTCAGTTAATTCAGAGGTGCATTCAGTCGTAAGCTCATCCTTCATATACGACAAATAGTGTAGCAGATACCCTCTAAAAGATGGTGATGGTTCCACATAATTGTCAAGACGGACAATCATTATCTCTCAAAATAAAAGCCCGCTAAGTTAAAACCTATGAAGGAGACTTAATAAAAACTTGGGCAGCCCGCTGACTGTAAATACAAAAGAAATAATTCAGGAAAAAGTAGGGATGATAAAAACAAAAAAAAAGGTCCCTATGAATCCTCCACAAAAAAGAAAAGGTTACAAAAATGAATGCCTTCTCAAACAAATGTTCAATTCCTGAACCATCACTAAGTATCAGAGCAAATATTCCAGACTCAATCGAGATTTAAACGCACAATTAGTTGAGCATAGGACTGAAGAACATCACGAAGAACGGGTTGGGGACAAATAAATTTTGACCCTTTATCCTTTGTTTCTTAAACCGTGAACCAGGCCACGTTACAATCCTTAAAAGTCTTAGCTGAAGCGTGGGTTAGTTTGAAATCATACTGTTACAAAAGGTATCCTGACTCCTGTAAGGTTTGCTATAAATCATGAGTTGATATCACATTATTACAAATTTTGTTTTACTACAAAAAACGCATTTTCAAAAAGAAAAAAAAATTCAAGATAGACATAAGCTTTACATTCTTTAAATGACATTGTTTGCATACGGCTAATTGTTCAAACATCAGAGAAATTCACACAATGAATATTCAGTGAACGAAAATTCTCTCAATGGACATAATCACCTCAGATGGAAAGACATTCCAGTAACAGGCCTTCCATAATCAGGGGCATAGCATAGTGTTCAGCCGATCTGGGGCAGTCAAGTCAAGGTTCAAGGAATCTCTCCAAAATGCCAAATATCTAGGGGCAAATCTCCATCTGAATCACTTGGGGCATTGGACATGAATTCCAGCAACGAATCACGTTCAATCAAGCAAACATCTTCTGGCAGTGTGGTAACACTTACCACTATGGACAGTGAGAATCCTCCGTACCCGGTGAACATGGACATAGTCGGAAAAACTACGCATGAACAAAGACCTGCTAGGTTGACTGGCCAAGGTAAAAATTTGGGCATCCCAACGAACCAAAAGGGTTCGGGCAAAAATTAGGGATATACATATGAAAAATATGTACACCAGGCAAGTCAAAAACCTGAAAAGGCGGCTTAGGCAAAAAGGGGTATCCCGATGGACTGAAAATATGAAAGGACAGACCAGGATAAAGTTAGGGATTAAATCATACGACTACGTCCCACCATCTCGTCATTTGTCTATCAGTAGAAGGTTTATTACCCTGATTAACATTCACCAAGGTCTCCAAGAGTTGGGATAACAGTAGAACCATCTACGAAATCCCTGGAAGATATTTTCTCCAGTAGGTACAAAGGCAGGGGCATCCTGCTACAAGGTCACTGCCATATTCTCAGTATGCAATCTAATGGTGTCCGGTTCTCATATGCCCGACAGAGAAAAATCTCCAATTATTGCTCCAAAAAACTCCCCAGTGAAGCCGCCAAGCTTCTCAAGATTACCCAATAGGATCTCAACAAAATCCCCAAGCAGTTCATGGAGTTTTCCTTCCCCAACAGATTTTATTTCTCTAACAATGGAAGTTCATCTCTCAGCGTTTCAACTTCAAAATTGAAGATCTACATTCTTCACAATAATCAGGGATTCATTTTCCCTAGTTCAACAATACAATAATTAAATGACTGACACATTCATGCATTGCACTCATACATATGTAATAGCATAGGCAAAACAAATGCATATATTACAAATCTCATTCATTTTGAGAACATCATTTGCACTTTATGCATCATGACATTGAATGCAGCTAAACCTTATCTTTTCAGGTAAAGTCTATACACAGACAAATTTCTGGTACTCTATTGAGGTAGAAATCGTCAAAGGTTCCTTCATTATCTATCGAGGTAGCAATCGTCAAAGATTCTTGCATTATCTATTGAGGTAGAAATCGTCAAAGATTCCTTCATTATCTGTTGAGGTAGCAATCATCAAAGATTCCTTCATTATCTATTGAGGTAAGAATCGTCAAATATCCCTTCATTATCTATTGAGGTAGAAATCGTCAAAGATTACTTCATTATCTATTGAGGTAGCAATCGTCAAAGATTCCTTCCTTATCTATTGAGGTAGCAATCGTCAAAGATTCCTTCCTTATCTATTGAGGTAGCAATCATCAAAGATTCCTTCATTATCTATTGAGGTAGAAATCGTCAAAGATTCCTTTATTATCTGTTGAGGTAGCAATCATTCAAGATTCCTTCATTATCAGTTGAGGTAGCAATTGTTAAAGACTCCTTCATTATCTATTGAGGTAGAAATCCTCAAATATTCCTTCATTATATATTGAGGTAGCAATCATCAAAGATTCCTTCATTATCTATTGAGGTAGAAATCGTCAAAGATTCCTTCATTATCTATTGAGGTAGCAATCGTCAAAGATTCCTTCATTATCTATTTAGGTAGAAATCGTCAAAGATTCCTTCATTATCTATTGAGGTAGCAATCGTCAAAGATTCCTTCCTTATCTACTGAGGTGGCAATCGTCAAAGATTCCTTCCTTATCCATTGAGGTAGCAATCGTCAAAGATTCCTTCATTATTTGTTGAGGTAGAAATCATCAAAGATTCCTTCATTATTTGTTGAAGTAGCAATCGTCAAAGATTCCTTCATTATCCGTTGAGGTAGGAATCATCAAAGATTCCTTCATTATCTATTGAGGTAGAAATCGTCAAAGATTCCTTCATTATCTATTGAGGTAGAAATTGTTAAAGATTCCTTCTATATCTGTTGAGGTAGCAATCGTCCAAGATTCCTTCATTATCTATCAAGGTAGCAATCGTCAAATATTACTCCGTATAACCCTCCAGAGGCAGTCCAACACGGACTCATCCTGAAACAGCCCTACACAGGATTTTTCTAATACATTTTCATGTAAAGGTTAATTCCATTATCCATAGCAAGTTACTGTGAAGCCTGGACTTCAACCAGAAAACAGTAAACTTTCATCTCCCCAGTCCAGAGATAGCTTCCCCAGTAGAGTAATGGACAACTGAAGTTCCTAGACTGTATTCCCCACAGAGTTTTCCTCAAGCAGGAGAACAACATAAACCCACATTCCCCAGCAGACTCCTCCTTAGAGAGCAAGAACAGGAACCCCTAAAGAGGCCATGTGTAAAATAAGTATCTGCTTTGGATGGCATCTATAAGCCCATCTCCGACAACTCTCTATCATCTTATCAAAACGGAATTTGTAAGTCCATTTCCGCCATCATCAACAATCAGTGTTACTTCATACGAGTGCAAATTTCTGGGTACTCTAGTATTCAATACTCTTCCACCTTCAGATCAAGAATCGCTGACAAGCCAATCTAAATCGTCAAGTTTAAGAAGATTGAACAGGGGCAGTTGTTGTACCCCGAAATATTTCCTCTCATTTTTCCCAAGGTTTCTTTTACATGGTTGGTTACAAACACTTGCCAAAAGAAAAAAAATGAATTTTTTGAATGATAGCAAAGTGTCTTTCGATTGGCATGCTAACAATGTCTTTCGATTGGCATCTGAGTAATGTCCTTCGATTGGCACATCAAAGCAAAGGGTCCTTCAATTGGCATGTCAACAAGCTTCGATTGGACATTTGAAACCATCCGATAAAGCACTGGCCCATCAGCTTCAATGGCGTGTTGGTTCCCCCTTCGAGCAAGCCTTGGTTCGAGTTGCACAATGCCAAAGGCCTCTTCATGAAATCATCAGTTCACTAGACCAAAAGCCTCTTCATGCTTGCCTTAGATTCGCTAAGTCAAAAGCTGCCCCCAACTAGACTTTGATCCATAAGACAGAAGCTTCCTCAGACTTGTCTTGGATTCACAAGGACAAATGCTCTGACGAAGAGAACTTTGGACAATTCGAATTGATGCAGATATTGACTTAATTATAGAAAATATGATGAGTGAAAACTCTGAAGATCTAGGAAATTTCAATTGGTATGGATGGACTCCACGAAGGAGGCCATCAGAGCCATTCAAAGGAGGCTAAATCAGAGCCATTTGAAGGAGGAAATCAGAGCCATTCGAAGGAGATGAATCAGAGCCATTCGAAGGAGGCAATCAAAGTCATTCGAAGGAGCTGAATCAGAGCCATTTGAAGGAGGAAATCAGATCCATTCGAAGGAGGCCATCAGAGCCATTCGAAGGAGGCAATCAGAGCCATTCAAAGGAGGCCATCACAGCTATTCGAAGGAGCTGAATTAGAGCTATTCGAAGGAGCTGAATCAGAGCCATTCGAAGGAGGCCAGCAGAGCCATTCGAAGGAGGAAATCAGAGTCATTCGAAGGAGTGAATTCAAAATTCAAATGTCTAAGTTCATTCAAATTCAAAAAGGGACAAGAAACCATGTCTTTTGAAATGTTTCAAAATGGTATTCATGGCCTTAAAACACTAAGTTTATGGCTGTTTACTCCTTTGCCTTCTTGTCCCCTTCATCCCCTCTATATAAGGAGACCACATACATATTCATAGAGGGTAGATACGGAAGCCCAGGGGAACCATACACACATATTGTTTTACACGCATACACAACCTAAGAGAAGCACACCAAAAACCACTCAAAACTCAACAAGATCTCACCACACTTGCCTCTCTCCTTTCGAATCCAAAAGCATCCAGCAACTCTAGTTCCCCATGTAAGTTCCAGTTTTAAGCAAGGTAAGCCCCCTTTACCTTGAATCTTTCAATTTTAGCATGGAATTTAAATAGCCTGTTAGATATCGGAGTATTCCATATTATGTAAATAGAATATTCTGTAAGTAATTAGGATATCATGTAAATAGGAAATAGAATATTGTGTAATTATTATAGAATATTATGTAATTATTATGGCATTTATGCCTCTTATTATATATAATAAGCTCCGATGTGTAATACATACACACGGATTCAATCCAACCTTCCTCTTATTCTCTCATTATTCAACATGGTATCAGAGCCTCATCTAAGATCCATTGGGCCACCCACCATTTAGTTCCACGCTCCAGCCCTAATTTCTGGGCGTGAGAGAGGGTGTTAAGAGTCCCACATCGGACAATATATGGCCTGAACATGACTTTATAAGTAGGAGTAATCCTCACCTTACAAGCCAGTTTTGTAGGGTCGAGTTAGGCTTAACCCACACATTCTAAGAGGCAACCCTAATTCGTGCTTTCCCAGTAGATCCACTATCTATCAGAGCCAAATTTTTTTTCGGTAACCATGCTTCATCTCCGGTTTCCAATATTCCTTCTCAGATATTCCATTTTTTTTGTCACTTCTCCCACCATTTTTGGAATCCATGGTCGCCGTTCCCCCTCCAAGGGTTGAGGCCCATATTTTCACAATTTATATCACTACTCCTCTTGCCATTGACAAATTGGATGGTACTAACTATGATTCTTGGGCTTCCGACATCAAGTTATGGCTCCCGGGACAGGCCTATGAAGATCACCTCAGTATGAAGGATGACTCGGTGGCTGCCACTGATAGTGCTCGTTGGAAGAAAATTGATGCTCAACTCTGTAGTCTTATTAAGTCGACCATTAGTCCATTCTTGAAACAGATCTTTCGTTCTCATGAGACTTGCGAATCTGTTTGGGCACAAGCTAAGATCCTTTATACCAATGATACACAATGCTAATATGGAGTGTGTCAAAATTTGCAGAATATTATTTCCCCTCGTCACCTGGATGGTTCTATGGCTGAATACTTGGGCCGTGTTCAAGGTCTTCTTTATGATTTCAATGAATTATTTCCCCTAGTTTCTACCACTGCTATAGAACTTGAACAACGTCGATCCTTCTTCATGCTTCTGGCTCTGTATGGCCTACCTCTAGAGTATCCGTCTGTTCACGATCAGATATTGGGGTCTCCTACAATCCCAACTCTGGATACTACATGGTCTACTTTGTTGTGTGTCCCAGCAAAACCATCATCTGAAGATGGAGTCCCACCCACACCAGTTGATTCATCTGCTTTGGTTTCTCAAGGAAGTAATCGTGCTTCGGGTGGTGATCGTTGCCACTTTCAGAAGACAAGAAAGCCTCGTCCTAAGTGTGATCATTGTCATAAGCTTGGCCACACTATTGATCGGTGTTATGCCTTACATGGACGTCCCTCTCCTCGGACTGCCCATGTTGCCCAGACGGCTCCACCTCCACAGACTGCTACTACGACTGATTCTGCCACCTCACCTGCTATCTTCAACGACTTTATCAAGTGGTATGAGGCGCGTCAGGCCTCTAGTTCCACTGCCTTTGTTGTGCACATTCTTTTGCTGGTCTTTCTCACTCCACATCTCTTTGCTCATGGATCTTTGATTCAAGCACCACTGATCACATTACTTGTAATAAATCTCTTTTTTCTTCATTCTCTACTTCTGGTTTATTACCCTTTGTCACATTAGCAAATGGCTCCCAAACTCAATCTCAAGGTACTGGTACTATCCACCTTTTCCCCCCGCTCTCCATTACTAATGTTCTTTATGTACCCGAATCTCCATTTAACTTCTTGTCTCTAAGTCGTTTGACTCGATCTCTTGATTATACTATCTCATTAACCAAAGATTCTTTTTTCTTGTAGGACCGGAGTTCGAGACGGGTGATTGGCACCAGATGTGAGTCTAATGGTCTTTATCTTCTTCAACCATCTGCACATGTCGGTTCCGTGGTGGATTCTCCCCTCCCGGTTCATGCTCAGTTAGGACATCCATGAAGAAGTGAAAAACACAAAAAGGGGGGGTTGAATTGAAACTTAAAATCAAATGCAATAGACTCAAGATTTTTATCCTTGTTAGTTTGATCTCAAACTACTCCAGTACACCCTCCAAGGTGATTTTGCCTCTCTCCAACGAGGACTTAATCCACTAATCCAACAGATTACGAACTACTTTGACAATTGTCAAAGTCTTCTTGAGTAAGACCACAACCCGGTTTATCTCAAGGAACAATATCTTAATCAAAGAACAATTGACTATGTACTATATGTTTTTCGTTAAAAAAACCGTATCACTACTGTGATGTATTACACAATTTGAGAGTATCAGAGAATATGAATATTTGTAGCATTTTTAGATGCATGAGCAGTCGTTGGTGAAATTATAAATGATTTGTCCTTTAAGCTTGTTTATATAGGCATGGAAATCTGTCCAAAGTAAAACGTGATAATGGACACTCAATGCATTTTCCATACTGAGAAGATTCTTGTCTGAATGAAGCCGTTGCATATGATACTGTCTTAATTAAAAAGTAACGCTTCAAAACTAGAAAATCTTGCATGCTGCTTTTACTTCAGAACTTTGATGACTCAGAGATATGAGGATCTGTTGGCGTATTAGACTTTTGTTCAGAGTCAAAGTATCTTTTACTTTAACGCAAATTTTGATCATCATTCTTCAGAACATTCTGATTAGCTCAACTTGAAAGCTTCTTTGGTTTAACTTCTAATGTTTTTTCAGTCACAACTTCTGTATAAAAAGCAACATAAATTTAGAGTGCATATTTGTTCTTTATGTTTGTTATCATCAAAACTCTAATTAAGGTTTATAGAATCAAACTATGTTCTAACGATCTCCCCCTTTTTTATGATGATAAAAACTAGGATTTCTCAGATAGAGATGAGTTACTTCCCTGAAGTTCCTTCTCGTCATAGCTTTTGATGCATCTCCTTCTGTCCATATCAGAATATGTTCTTGTTCAAGCTTTCAGAAAAGATAGAAGTTAAGATATTCAGAATGTTTGAGACTTTGTCCCGGTATACTGTTATTGAAAATATCTTACGTTCTCCCCCTTTTTGTCAGGTATCAAAAAGCAATATAATCATAGTCAAAAAAGATGATTTGTAATGAAAACAGAATGCAATGACATTTTTCAGAAACAAAGAGGATAAGATGAAGAATACAGAAAATAAGTTAAAGAAAATATAAGAAGGAGGGGGAAGTCGTGTGAACAACGCTTCTAGCAAGCTCTTAATCTGAGTGCTTGATTCTTCCTTCTTTCCCAAAATGTCTTTGATTTCTTTTGTTGTATCTTCTTGTTTGTCCAATATATCCCTGATCTCTTTGTTTGTGTCTTCTTGCTTATCCAGTCTGGCGTGGATTAAAGCATCCTCCTTCTTCAACTCTTCCAGAGTTTGCATGACTAGAGACGAAGCTGGTGTATCTTCAGGGGTTACATGTCGTTCAAAGCACTCTGCAGCCTCTTCTGATTGAACAACTTCTTCTGTTGCAGTTTCTTTTTCTGGAGTAGTAGTCAGAGGGTGACTATCAGAATCTAGTTTAGTGGCTTCTGAATGTTGGTGCTCTTTCCAGGGAGCATTTTCCAGCAGAAGAATTTCTTTCTTGTCCTAATGACTTAGAACTTGTTCTTTGAAGGCTTTCAGCTGATCACTTAAGTTCTGCTGAGCCATCTCATAGCTCAATTCATCCAGCTTCTGAGATTCAGAGTTGAACCATTTTTTGAATCTATCCCACATAGAACCAGAAGCAGCAGGATTAGAATTCTCTTGACTTGCTTACTTCAAAGAAGTAACCCATTCCTGTATTTCTGTTTCAAAAATCAACAAGTTCTTACCAACATCTGATTTGGTTAAGGTTGGTTGGGGTTTGGGAATGTCAATTTTATTTGAGGTGGAAGCTATATGGTCTGGCGATTCTAGATCAATGACAGTTCTGAGATGATCAACTGGATGGTTAATTGGTGAGGGAGTAGAAGAATCAGAAATCAGGATTGGTGAGTGAGGAGTGTTTGGTGGTGTGGATTCATATGGTGAAGGTATTTCTGGAATATCATGAATGGAGAGAGGTAAATGAACCATAAGAGGTTCTGTTATTCCAGGAATTGGGGTAGAGGTATCAGAGTCTGAAAGGGAGTCTTCTGATTGGTATGCGGTAGCGTGTTGAATTTCTGGTTCAGGTGTTTCAGAAGTTGAATTTTCAGATTGAGGAGTGATAGGGTTTTCATTTTCTGGTTGGGGTGAGTTGAGGTTTTGATGTTCTGGTTGAGGAGAGAGTGGTTGTGGATTTTCTGGTTATTGAAACTGAGTATTTGGATTTTCTGGGATTGGTGAGAGAAAGTCTTGATCAAACAGTTCAATATCAGAGAGAACTCTTACAAGTTCTGGTTGATTTTGTTCTGGATTTGGATTGGGGGAGTGAGGTTCATTTAAGAAATTACCAAGAGTTACAGATGGGTCAAACTCTATGTCAAAATCCTCAAATGTTTGAGGTGAAGGATTTTCTGTTGGTTGAGGGGGAATTGTTTTAGATGTTGGAACAACTATTGATTCTACAACAGAAACAAAAGATGTGTTACCTTTCTTTTTCGCAGCTTTGGGTGTCCTCTGAGAGGATCCTTCTCCTGCTACCTTCCTCTTTCTGGATTTCTTTAGCACAACCTCTAGAACTGGCTTGTGCAGGTCACGAATGTTGATTTCTAGAATAGTCCCATCTTCCTTGCAAGCTTCAAGGTATCTGACTACAATCTCTAGAGAAGCATCTATCTCAGAGAATAGTGGAAAATCCTCCAGAGGGATTCTCCTATAAGTGACGACCTCATGAGAAGAAATTTTTGTTTCCTTCTTAATGCTTTCAATAATCTTCATTTTCTTCAGATTCTTGGCATTCAGTGGTTTCCCAGCAGTTGCTTCTAGAGTGTTGATCTCTTGAGCCTCTGTCAGATGTTCTATCAACCTGTTTTTTGTCAGAATATCTGAAATCAATCTTCCCAGAGGAATCCAATCCCCCTTAGTTATTTCTTCTTATCTTGTCTCTTTCACACTTGTTCTGAGATGGTTGAAGAGCAAATGTGGAAGATTTATTTTGGTCTTCTTTACAATGAAGTATAACAGAAACTGCTGATCAATGTTGATGTAATCAATAGAGCTTGTAGGCTTCCTATGATTGATATATCCCAAAATGATTCTAGCCCAGATTCTGTAATGATCTTTCAAGTCTTTGATCTTGCTGGATGGCTGTCCAGAAGTGAAAGTGACCCTAGCAATGGATTTTAGATCAGAACACTTATCAACCATATCAATGCATCTGACTCCGCCGCCATTGTATCCAATGAGTTTCTCAGTCAAATCTTCTGTAATCACTATCTTCTTCCCCATAACATATGACGTGACTTGGTGGTTGGATGAGGTAGCATGAATCCAAAACTCTTTAATGAGAATGGGAAAATTAGGACCCAATAGACGATCAATGTATTTGTTCCATCCCTGTGCAATTACATCTTCATACAGATCAAACCCATTTTCCTGTAAGCTCTCAAAGTCGATGATCAATTCACATATAACTTCAAGGTTATCGACCAGAGTGAGCAGTGTTCTAATGGGATCCTCATATTGTTCTGTTGACGAAGAACCAGGAGCGCTGTTGAGATTCTTGAGACTTGATGAGGATGCCATTGTTCACACAGATTCTTTGAAGAAAAATGATAGAGAGGGTTTTTCAAAAACTAGAGCAAGAGAGAATATTGAAGGTGGTAAACGTGAATGAATGAAATAGTAAATTTAGTTTTATAAGCACTTTTGAAAACGTAATTAATAAGAAAGAGGAAATAAGTAATGATTACACTAAATTAATTAAACCTTAAATTAGGGGATTTAGTGAGATATTGAACAATTACCAATGACAAGTGTCTCAATGCATCCAATCAGAGCCTTGGACCTTTCAGAATTTGAACGCGTGTTCATCCTTAGAAGGTAGCTTGTGTAGAATGAGAGATGTTTGATGGTTTGAACTACACGCCTCTATCCTTGAAATAAAAAGTCCAGATCTTCATAGATAGATTTTGAGGCAACTGTACTTCTAACTTCTGAAGACAAGTTGATTAGATGTTCACATAAAACAATAAAATTCTGAGGGTTAGAATATTCAAATAAAATTTTTTATTCTGGACACAATTTCATGCTGAGATGTTTCAAAATGAAATTGAATCTATCTTCAGGAAGGGGTTTTTTAAACACATCAGCCCATTGATGGCCTGTGTCAATAAATTTTAAAGTGAGAATTCCTTTCTAAATATAATCCCTAATAAAATGATGTTTTATTTCTATATGCTTAGCCCTAGAATGCAAAATGGGATTTCTGGATAGACAGATGGCAGAAGTGTTATCACAGAAGATAGGGATGTTACTTTTAAATATGTTGAAGTCTTCAAGTTGACTTTTCATCCAGAGCATTTGTGTGCTAAATCCAGCAGCTGTTATGTATTCAGCTTCTGCTGTTGACAATGCTATGTGGACTGTCTCTTGCTGGTCCATGAGATCAGATTGTCTCGCAGAAACTAGCAGCTTCCAGAAGTGCTTTTATGCTCTACTCTGTCTCCAGCAAAGTCAGCATCACAGTATCCTACTAAGCTGTATTCATTGGATTTTCTATAAAACAAACCCAGCTTAGTAAATACCTTTCAGATACTTGAAAATTCGCTTAACTGATGTTAAGTGAGATTCTCTAGGATCTGATTGGAATCTTGCACATAAGCAAACACTGAATAAAATATCAGGCCTTGAAGCCGTTAGATAAAGGAGAGATCCAATCATACCTTTGTAGATCTTCTGTACTACCTTTTTACTCACCTCTTCCTTTTCCAGAATTCACGTGGGATGCATTGGAGTCTTTGAGGACTTACATTCTGAGAGGTCAAATTTCTTCAGAAGTTCTCTGACATATTTTCTCTGGTGAATGTAAGTTCCTTCTGGAGTCTGGTTTATCTGAATGCCCAAAAAGAATTTAAGTTCCCCCATTAAGTTCATGTCAAACTCTGCCTGCATGCACTTAGCAAATTCTCTTCCCAGAGAAGGTTTAATAGATCCAAAAATAATATCATCTACATAAATCTGACAAACTAAAATGTCATTCTTAAATGTCTTACAGAACAAGGTTGTGTCCACTTTCCCTCTGGTGAATTCCTTTTCTAACAGAAAGTTACTTAGTCTTTCATACCAAGCTATGTGAGTTTGTTTCAGACCATAGAGTGACTTTTTTAGTTTGAAAACATATTCTGGGTGTTTGGAATTTTCAAACCCAGGGGGTTGGTGCACATATACCTCTTCATCAATGTAACCATTTAAGAATGCACTTTTGACATCCATCTGATATAGAGTGATGCCATTATTTATGGCAAAAGAGATTAAGAGTCTGATAGATTCTAACCTGGCAACTGGAGCAAAGGTTTCTGTATAGTCTATCCCCTCTTGCTGACTATAACCTTGTGCCACAAGTCGTGCCTTGTTTCTGATGACTTCTCCTTGCCCATTCAGTTTGTTTCTGAACACCCACTTTATTCCAATGACGTTGAATCCTTTTGGTTTGGGAACCAGATCCCATACGTCATTTCTGGTGAAATGGTTTAACTCCTCCTGCATTTCCAGAATCCAGTCATTGTCCAGAAGAGCTTCATCAATTGTTGTTGGTTCAATCAGTGAGACTAGTCCCATGAGGGATTCTTTAGAGTTTCTGAATGTTGATCATGTTCTGATTGGATCATCCTTCTTTCCCAGAATCTTATCTTCTGGGTGAACTATGCTGCTTCTGGATAACTTTTTTTGGAGTTGATCAACAGAAGGTACTGGAAAACTTGTGACATTTCCTTCTGAAGTTGTTGGAGTGTCTCTGTTGGGAACTTCTGATGAGTCATTTTCAGCACCAAGGAATTCAACTTCTATATCTGCAAAAGATTCATTCAGCTCTATACCCTCTTGAGCATTCAGAGTATCCTAACATAATACACTTTTATTCTTTAGAGTCAAACTTGTTCAGATGATCTTTAGTATTCATAATAAAACATGTGCATCCAAAAGGATGGAAATAAGAAATGTTGGGCTTTCTGTTCTTCCACAATTCATATGGAGTCTTTTCTAGAATAGGTCTTATAGAGATTCTATTCTGAATATAACACGTTGTGTTAATTGCTTCTGCCCAGAAGATCTTAGCAATGTTAGTCTCATTGATCATGGTTCTGGCCATTTCTTGCAATGTTCTGTTCTTTCATTCTACAACTCCATTTTGTTGGGGAGTTCTAGGACAAGAGAAGTCATGTGAAATTCCTTTTTCATTAAAAAATGTTTCAAATTTTTTATTTTCAAATTCTCCACCATGATCACTTCTGACTTTGACAATTCTAAGATCCTTTTCATTCTGAACTTGGTTACAGAATGCA
This sequence comes from Vicia faba, assembly GCA_948472305.1. Classification (NCBI taxonomy): domain Eukaryota; kingdom Viridiplantae; phylum Streptophyta; class Magnoliopsida; order Fabales; family Fabaceae; genus Vicia; species Vicia faba. The sequence continues at coordinate 1,125,540,353 of OX451735.1, forward strand.
ATGAACACATATTGTGACTCGTCCTTGTGTCTTAAGAACTTTACACATGTCCATCTTCTATAGTCATCTACGATCACTAACCCATACTTCTTTCCACTATAAGACGTAGTTTTCGCTGGTCCAAATAAGTCTATGTGCAGAAGTTCTAATGGCCTAGAGGTGGAAACAACATTTTTAGCTTTAAAAGCAGGTTTTGCAAATTTGCCTTTCAGACATGCTTCACACAGAGCATCTGAGATGAACTTCAGATTAGGAAGTCCTCTGACCAGATTGAGTTTGTTAATCTGAGATATTCTTCTCATACTAGCATGCCCCAATCTTCTGTTCCAGACCCATTGCTCGTTGTTAACAGAAAGAAGGCATTTTACATTCTGACTTTTTAGTTCATAAAGTTTTATCTTATAAATGTTATTTTTCCTCTTTCCATTAAACATGATAGTTCCATCTTTCTGACTAACAGCTTTGCATGAATTTTGATTAAAGATTATATCATAACCGTTATCACTTAATTGACTTATGGATAACAGGTTATGCATCAATCCATAAACTAAAAACACATTATTAATAGAAGGAAGATTACCATTACCTACTGTTCCCGAGCCAATGATCTTCCCTCTTTGGTTTCCTCCAAAGCTCACGTAGCCTCCAGGTTTAAATTCCAGGCTTTGGAACATATGCTTTCTTCTCGTCATGTGTCGAGAGCATCCAAAGTCCAGGTACCATGACTGGTGTTTTAGCCTTGCTGCTAAAGATATCTGCTACATATATAATTTTGTCCTTAGGTACCCATATCTTTTTTGGTCCTAGTTTGTTAGCTTTACCAAAATTCTGTTTGAATTTTGGTTTGGCAGAAATCATTGCTAGTGTACTTCAGGTCATGTGTGTGCCCATATGTGAAGTGTGATTTTAGTGGTGTGAGTTTTATTACTAGGTCCATGAATTTCTTAGGTGGAGATACCTTACCTTGGTATCCTATTCCTTTTCTGCCATTCCTGCTAACTCCATAGATCATTGAAGCCATCTTGCTTCTATCTATGTTTTTAGCCAGAAACTTCTGAAAGTTGTGATCATATTCTTTTATGATTTTATCAGTGCTACTGGGAACCTCTGAGATTATTTCTTTCTGAGAGTTTTGTAAATCAATTTCTAATTTTGAAATCTTTTCTTTTAGATCAGAATTTTCTAATCTTAGACTCACGGTTTCTTCAGAGTCAGAGACAATATCCCGTTTTAGGTTCTTGAATTTGACTCTGATGTGCTGATATCTTTCCAGAATCTCATTTAGGCTTTATGCTAGTTCAGCTTTAGTGAAATTAATAGTAAAATCAGGAAATACCTCTTCTGTGTCTAATTTTGAGTCTGACTGAGATGCTTCGCTGTCTTCTGTCACATTAGCCATAAGAGCAATGTTTTCTCTTTCATCATCAGATTTTGAGTCTACGTAAGAAGTGTCTGAATCATCCCATGTAGCCATGAGACTTTTCTTCTTCTCCTTAAATAACTTCTTTTTGGGATTCTCCTTCCGAAGCCTTGGACAATCACTTTTGTAGTTCCCCTGTTCATTGCACTCATAGTAGATGATGTCTCTGTTGTTTGACTTCCTGTGACTAGATGAAGCTTCAGATCTTCTGTGTCCAGAGGAGGACTCAGACCTTTTGTATCCAGAGGAGGATTCATTCTGATTTCCTGACCTTCTAGAATTCTTGAATTTTCTTTGCCTCTGCTTCCACAGCTGATTTACCCTTCTGGAGAGAAGAGACAGTTCGTCTTCTTCTGATAAGGATCCATCAGAGATTTCCTCCATAGCCTGCAAAACCTTAGAATCAAGTTTTTGGTTAGATTTTAATGCTAAAGGTTTACCTTACTTCTGAGGCTCGTCATCTTATATCTCTATCTCATGGCTTCTCAAGGAGCTAACAAGTTCCACCAGAGATATCTTGTTGAGATCTTTAGCCAACTTAAGCGTAGTGACCATTGGCCTCCATTGCTTTGGTAGAATTCTGATGATCTTCTTTACATGATTAGCAGTAGAATACCCTTTGTCAAGAACTCTCATTCCAATAACAAGAATCTGGAATCTTGAGAACATAGCTTCTATGGATTCATTGTCTTCCATCTTGAAGGCTTCGTATTTTTTATTAAGCGCAAGGGCCTTGGTTTCTTTAACTTGTATGTTTCCTTCATGCGTCATTCTCAGATAGTCAAACTTGTTTTTGGCTGTCTCTCTGTTTGAGATCTTCTCATATTCTGAGTATGAGATGGCACTGAGAAGTATTGTTCTGGCTTTATGATGGTTTCTGAAATCACGCTTTTGATGGTCAGACATTCTTTTTCTATCTATCTTCTAACCACTTTCATCCACTAAATGTGTGTATCCATCAATTACCATGTCCCATAGACTAGCATCATGAGCCAAAAAGAAGCTCTTAATTCTGTCTTTCCAGTAGTCAAAATTTTCTCCATCAAAGACTGGAGGTTTACCCCTGATTCTGTCATTGTCATCATGATAGTCATTGCTGATGTTTTGGCTTGGTCCCACCATAGTGTTTTTCTAAAGCCTGGATCTTGTACTGACACGGTTAAGTGTATGAACTCAGAACCAGGCGCTCGGATTCCAATTGAAGAAGTGAAAAACACAAGAAGGGGGGTTGAATTGAAACTTAAAATCAAATGCAATAGACTCAAGATTTTTATCCTGCTTCGTTTGATCTCAAACTACTCCAGTCCACCCGCCAAGGTGATTTCTCCTCTCTCCAACGAGGACTTAATCCACTAATCAAAAAGATTACAAACTACTTTGACAACTGTCAAAGTCTTCTTGAGTAAGACCACAACCCGATTTATCTCAAGGAACAATATCTTAATCAAAGAACAATTGACTGTGTACTATATGTTTTTCATTACAAAAATTGTATCACTGCTGTGATGTATTACACAATTTGAGAGTATGAGAGAATATGAATATTTGCAGCATTTTTAGATGTATGAGCCGTCGTTGGTGAAATCGTAAATGAATTGTCCTTTAAGCTTGTTTATATAGGCGTGGAAATCTGTCCAAAATAAAACATGATAATGTACACTCAATGCACTTTCCATACTGAGAAGATTCTTGTCTGAATGAAGTCGTTGCATATGATATTGTCTTAATTAAAAAGTAACGCTTCAGAACTAGAGAATCTTGCATGTTGCTTTTACTTCAGAACTTTGATGACTCAGAGATATGAGGATCTGTTGGCGTATTAGACTTCTGTTCAGAGTCAGAGTATCTTTTACTTTAACACAAATTCTGATCATAATTCTTCTGAACATTATGATTAGCTCAGTGTTGTACCCCAAAATTTTCCCTCCCATATTCTTCAAGGTTTGTCAAGGATCATCTACAAATGGTTCAAGATTCCTCAAGGGGTTGCGCAGTCCAAATGCCTCCTAAGCCAGTCAAAATTAGGGTTTTGTTTCTTTCAAGAAATCTAGGGTTTTCAATGGCTCAATCAAGTCTCAAAGGCCTATACACATTGTCAAGCATCTACATGCCAAGTCTCAAGACTCACAGTGCCAAATTCCACAGTCAAAAGCCCTATTTGAACTACAGTCAACTGCAGGGGTAAAATGGTCATTTTATAGTCAAAAGTCAGATTTTTTGGTCAACATCTTATTTTGAGTCCACAATCATCATTTGATCAAGTCTTGATCATGATTCCACAAGCATGGCTCAAAAATCATCAAGATGCAAGAAGTTATTATTTTTGGACAGCAAAAAAGTCAACTGTATCTTGACCAAGGCATAACTTTTTCATGGTTCATCAGAAAAATCCCATCCAATGCTCATTTTTAAGGGGATGACATTTCCTACAATTCATCTTCATATTCCAAGTCCAAGAAATGTTCTCACAAAAAGTTATCAATTTCTACATTATAGGTCAATTTCAAAAGTCAACAAAAATGCACTTTAAGTCAAAACCCATAACTTGAGATTGGTAAATCCAAATGACATGGGACCAAAGGCATTGGTTAGAGGACTTCAAGACCTTTCCAAAATGTCCAAGAACATGTTCATATGATCCAAATTGAGCAAGATATGCATTGGAGAAGTTGGGAAATTTTTATGAATTTGCAAAACTCAACTTTGCCCAAAACACCTTGTTTTTGCTAATGAGCCTCAAATTCCTTCTTGAAACTTTATTCAAAGCTTATGCACGACCCATTGAGATTATTTGAATTTATTTTCTTATTTTTTATTAATTAATTGGATTTTTAATTGATTTTAATTCATTTAATTAATTTAAAATGTAGGAAATTCAAAGATATGGTTTTTCAATCTTTTTATGAAGCAAACAAGCTCAAGATATGCTGGCAATTCGTTTGCAAATCAAAGGGACAAAAATCTCCAAGTTTGGCAAGTTTCTTCAATCAAAAAGATTCAAAAAGATGTGATTGCAAATCAAATATTCAAACCATCATGCAATGGATTTTTCGTGCAAGATTTAACCTAATTCTCTTCTACTATATATACACAAGCAAAACCTAATGCATTGGACGTGAAATTGCTGCAAACAAAGCCATAGCCATATTGAATTTTTCCAAGAAAATTGCAAAACTGATTTCCATATTCTAACGTGATTCAAAGGATTTTATTGTTTCTAATACATTGCAGGGGTTCCCAGGAACGTGTAGGAATCAAAACCAAGTGCTAAAGCTCAAAGAATCCAAAGAAACATAATCACGGTTTGTCCACTTTTTTTCAGAATCGTAACTCATGATTCATGCATCATTAATGTGATTTTTTGTGTGTTTTGCATTGCTAGAACTCATATGAAGCTAATGGTACAGGTTAATTGGATTAAAACTCACAGAATCGTAAGTTACCATTGACAAAATCTAGGGTTCTTGAGCTTCCAAATTGGGGCTTTTCAGTATAGGAAAAATCAAGCCTCATAATGCCTATGGTTGAAACCGTTGCAACCAGACGAATAAAAAGCCATATTCGCGAAATATTTATGTTAAGCATAGGCCTAATCTCTATTTTTGGTCATCATGTTTTGTGGGGGTTAAAAACCCCCGCTATTTAACTTTGTTTTTACAGGGAATCTGGGGAAGACGATGACATGCTGATTCTTGGTTGGATGATTCAAAAAGCGCGCGCATGATTTTATGTTTCCAGCATAATTGATATTTTTTATATATTATGTTCGTTGTCCATCATAATAACAAACGCAGGCAAGTGGTTCAGTGGATGGTGTGCTGGCTGATATCCATTGGGACCTGGGTTCGAATCCCAGGTCCCCCAATATTTGTTTCTATTTTTCATAACGTGATCATATGCAGGATTCCCAACATGTTCCACCATGAACCTCCCACCTCAGCATGCCATGTGTCTTCACATTCCAATCCAGTGGCCAAAAGATGATGAGCACCATGTTCCCAGTCAACTTTGCCATAGAGGATCTCAAAAAGTCAGAAGGGCTTGATTGTTAATGGGCCTGAGAAATTGCTTCTTCACCCCCAAAGCTGGCCCATCACCCTTGGTTTCTTTATTCTTTTTCTTTTCTATTTTAATTTCTATTCAATTATTTTATTAATTATAACTATTATTATTATTATTTAATTAACTCACAAATTATTATTTTCATAATAAAATCAGAAATATAATTATTATTATTATTAATTTCACCTTAATTTAATTATTTTCTAAATAAATTCTAACAAATTAATTTAGTTTAATTAGGTTTAATTTTGACTTTTTCATACTAAATAAAATAAATTAGAATTAGGGTTTTTTACTAACTTTTGACTTAATTTCTTTTATTTTTATTTTCCTTAAAACATAAAAGATACTCTTTTCTTTTAATCATTTAATTAATTAGAATTAGGTTTAATTAAATGCAAAAAGGACCAAATTCATTCTTTTCTCAAAAAGGGGTCAAAACACTAAGGACTTTCCCGATTCAATTCTTTCGCGCGCATATTTATTATTGATTCATTATTTTGATCATATTTATGTAACTACTCCGAGAATGTAATAGCGTAATTAGGACCTTTTTTATCGCTTTCTTTATTTTCTCGCAATTTACTTTTCAAGGGTTTGCTTTTGGCGATGTAAATACCCGACGCCTTGTAATAGCGTAGATTTACTTTCCGCAATTTACTTTCCACACAACTATTAACTGCTATGCATGACAAGACTTTCCTGAAAATAAAATCAAAACGTAGCTCACCATAATACATGTGCAAAGATAATCTTAAACTGAATCCTGACACACTCGCACATGCCACTCCCAGGGTACGCCTCACTTGGTTGCCTCGAGGTGGTCATTGAGTATAGGGTGTTTTAGAGGTCGCCCTCCTGTCTAAAGATCAAGTTGCCTCGAAACGGTTGCCTCGGATAAAAAGGATCTAGGAAATTAGGGTTACCGCTAAGGCGTCCTACTATTGCTTCGGTGACCACACATGTCACTATAATCGAATTGACCGGAATAACTCCAACAACGGTGCTACCTACTTCTCAATAGTGGGATAGTACTGTCTAAAGGACATTTACACAGCTTAATTCCTTAGAGTAGGTAGATTTCTCCTGGGTACTTGCTCTTTCAAAAAACAAAAACAACTTTTCGCACCTACACTTTCAAAAAGTTTTTAAACAAACACTTCATACACTCTTGAGGACTGATACAAGAGTTACCTAGAAGTTTTCAAACAAACTTTTTCAAAACCCACAAACACAAGAAAAGCAAACATTTTTTGAAAACATAGTGAGCAAGTACCTAAGAGCCCGTGGATAACCACGGATAGAAAGGGTGCTAACACCTTCCCTTTCTATAATTTACCTCCTGAACCGAGAAACATCTCGAAAAGGAATTTTGCTGTGATTTTGTCCTTTCCTTGTTGGAGAACATAAAAGACGGTGGCGACTCTTGCTTACGGCGACATTTTGCGACCCAACATTTCAAAACAGTCAGTTCTATTTCCACTGATCACAGAACTGACGACTCTGCTGGGGAGATTATAAGTGAGGTGTACCTTAGGATTAGATCATTCTATGTTTTCAATTGTATGTCTTGATTGCTTTTATATTTGTGGGCTTGCATCGGAGTTTCATAGATCCTAACCCGGATCTGGGGAATACCCTTTAGGTAGCAATAAGCTGTGAGGGACCTGTCCGGCGTAGACCGACACGGGTGAAGCAGTAGCTACGTTGGTGTGACACCTTGGTCTGTACCGATATCCCTTGTGTTGGAACAAGGAGAATATGGGTCTTCTGAGGAGTCATTAAGCACCAACCGACCTTAGAACCTTAAATTGACCCAACTTGGCCATAGAACAGTAGCAGTATGCTACACTCATTGAGGCTAAACTCTCGCGATGGTTCTGGCCGCAAGAAAAGATTGTGAAGCTGGAGTTATGACCGATTGAGGGTAGTCAGTGATATTGAGATCCTCTAGGACCCGGTTACTATTCATAGGACAGGTTTTGAGCCAACTAACTTCAAGAGGGTAGTACCTAAACTTCATGCCAGCCTGAAATCTAAGGGCTCTTTTGTGTGACTTGTGTGCCTACAAACTTGAACTACTTGCACATTCTTGTTATCTGACAACATGAGTTCCTTGTAGGTTTTGTTTACAGTCCTTAATCTGGACTTATCACAGGGCTTACTTACACCTCATACCTTTGCATCCACGTACATAACATCATACACATCATAACATCATACCATAGCATTTCCTTAACCATTTCAAGGATCTCAAAGGTTTGTGATGCAGGTCATGATGAACCAACTGTCTAGCAAGAGGCAAAGGGGATTTATTTTCCTCTAGCCAAAGTTGTGTGGAGATCAAAAAACACGATGACTTGAGTCACGGGCTATGACCCACTCGATATGGTGAGCCTTGACTCTTGAAGAAGGACTCTCAGCAACATGAAGTTCCTTCAATCAAGCCCAAATTCAAATTCTAACAAGTTTCTTTGTTTACCCCACGAGATCCTTGAAAATATTGCATACATCATACATATCATTGCATAACAGGTCATCTGATACAGGTCTCTCACGTTCTCGCTGTTTATTTCAGCAATGGATTTCCCACAAGACAACCAGGATCTCCATACTCAAGAGGCTCAATTCAGGGAGATCTTCCTAAACCTATCCAAGGGGCAGGAAGAATTGAGACCACTCCTCCTGGGGAATTTGGTCGAGAAAAGTCCTGAAGACAATAGGGGTGAACGACTGAAACATTTGCAAGCAGAGGTAGATGCAATGAGGACCCAGATGCTGGGGCAGATGGCTCTCATCCAAGGCTTAGCTCGGGAGCAAGAAGAGCTAAGAACCATTGTGAACCAGCTTCGTCAAGACAACGACATGAAGAAAACAGTCAAGGTTGAGGATCAAGTCACTAATCAACTTCAGAGAAGTCAAAGGTTTGGTTTGATAAAGAAAGGACCTCTCCCAGTTGCTACTACTTCACAGGTCTAACAACAACCTCGCCAAGAACAACGGGTCGATCAGAGCAAGCCAAACAAGCCCAAGAGGCAATTCACCAAGCTCAACGTGTCACTGACTCAAGCACTACAGCAAATTTTGAAGGCAGGTCTGATTACCTTAAGGGCTCCTCTCCGGAATCCAAACACTTCTGCTCCTACCTATCATCCCAATGAAAGGTGTGCATACCACTCTGACAGTCCGGGACATGACACAAACAACTGTTGGGCTCTGAAGAACAAGGTTCAAGACATGATTGATGCCAAAGAAATCCAGTTTGACCCTCCAGAGACTCCAAGCATAATCACTGCTCCTATGCCAAATCATTGTAGGCTTTTGTTTTATTTGAATTTCCGAGTTGTATTTTTCGTTGCTTATTCAAACAATTATTGTCATAGCAAACTCTTTTATTTCATTAATGCATCGCATATGTCTGTTCTGAATCAATATATTCGTATTCACTATATTCAAACTGCTTTCATTTTTGTGTGATGTTCAACTCTCGATTAAAAAATTCTAAACCTTTTGAGGGAAGATGACAAAAACGATACCACGATCTTTACAGTATGCTTTTGAACAGACCCCGCTGATGAGGTACAAGCATTGTTTCAAATCCTAAACAGTGGAGTTATAAGGAAGATAATTCCTTGTTAACCCCTTCGAGCCAAAGAAGTTGGAGTTTTTCTTTTCACAAAAATTAAAACCCTTAAATACAACCCGGGGCAGGGTAGTTTTCTCAGTTGATCCAAGTGCACAATGAATGGCATCCAAGGAGTCCTTTCAAAGCAAGAGACAGTGATGGTTCCATACAATCGTCAAGACAGGCAGTCGTTATCTTTCAAAAATAAAAAATAAAAAATAAAAGCCCAATAAGTCAAAACCTATGAAGGAGACTTACAAAACTGGGGCATCCCATTGACTGTAATCACAAAAGAAACAGTTCAGGCAAAATATAGGGATAATAAAATCAAAAAGAAAGAGGTCCTACAAACCCTCAACAAAAAAGAAATGACTGCCTATTCGAAATAAATTGTCAGTATCTGAACCATCACTGGTATGTCAGAGCAAAGACTCAAACAAGATCTAATGCACGATTAGCTAAGTTTAGGTTTGAAGAACATCACGAAGAGCGGGTGGGTACAAATAAAATTTGAGCCTTTATCCTTTGTTTCTTAAACTGTGAACCAGGCCACGTTACAACCCTAAAAAAGTCCTAGCCAAAGCATGGGTTAGTTCGAAAGCATACTGTTACCAAAGGTATCCTGACTCCTGTAGGGCTTGCTATAAAATCTTGAGTTGACATCACATTTTACGAAAAAAAATCACTTTTTTATTGAAAACTGCATTTTCAAAAAACTTCAAGACAGACATAAGCTTTGCGTTCTTAGAATAACATTATTTGCATATGACTATTTGTACAACATCAGAGAACTTCGCACGACGAATATCTAGTGAACAAAAATCTTCTCAAGTGGAAAAACACTTCCAACCAAGGGGAAGACATGATCATGGTCCGTCATCTGGGGCAGTCCAGTCAAGATTCAAGGAATCTCTCAAAAATGCCAAATAGCCAGGGGCAAATCTCCGCCTGAGTCACTTGGGGCATTGGGCATGAATTCCAGCAATGAATCTTGCATGATCAAACATCTTCTGGTAATATGGCAACACAACACTACTGATAGTGACAACTCCCTACATTCTGAGAGCGTGGACATAGTCGAAAAAATACTACGCACAATCAAAGACCCGCTAGGTCGATCGGCCTAGGCAAAAATAAGGGCTTCCCGGCGAACCAAAAGGGTTCGGGAAAAAATAAGGGATGAAAATGATAAAAGCTGTACACCTGGCAAGTCGAAAACCTGAAAAGGCGGCATGGGTAAAAAAGGGTATCCCGGTGGACTGAAAACCCGAAAGGGAGGTCCAGGAAAAAGTTAGGGATCACAGCGTACGACTATGTCCCGACATCTCGTCACTCGCCTACCAGAAGAAGATTGGTCAATCGGCAGTTGTCAAGCACCTCCACATGTACCTTCTCCCACAGGAACTGTGGCAATAAGGAATGTCCGAACTGTACAAGTTGCTCTGTCCACCAAGGTACCAAGGTAGGTTCGGCTGAAGAATTTGACCAAGATACCTTCACTCCCCGCAGAGTAAGACAAGATTCAGCAATGCTCTCCCCAAGCAGAGGTGGTCTCCCATCAGCCCCGAAAAGGCACAATATCCCTAGCAAGTCAGTAACACTCTCCCCAAGCAGAGTTAGGCTACTGTCAGTCCTAAGGAAGTTGGGTATCCCCAGAAGATCTCAATATTCTCCAGTAGAGTATACATATATTCGTCAGCAAGCATCCCCGGCAGTCTTAATATAAGATTGTTCCCCGGCGGAATACAGACACCCCAGCGGAGCCATTTCCCCAGTACAGCCCAAAGAGTTTCCCCAGGAAAGTTGAATCATCTCCCCAGTAGACTCTGGAAGCTTGTCCCCTGCAGAGTACAAACATATCTCTCCCAGCCATATTCAGAAGGTTATCCCCCACCAGAGTATAACTGGGTTATCCTCAGCAAATTACAATGGAAAGATCGTCCTCGGCGAAGTTCTTCCTATCCCCAGCGGAGTTCATCAAATCCCTCAACAGAGCTTATCAACGGATTCCCCAACGGAGTTATCGTTAAATTCTCAGTGAAGTATCTCTTCCCCACAGAGTAGTTCCCCGCAGAATAATCTCTTCGCCAGGTTTATTCCCCAACAGAGTCATCTTCTCCTACCGGTTTATTCTTGCAAACATCTTTGTTCATCATCCCCAGTGGAAACGAAGAACTCTACTCTTCAACATCAACCCAGGATTCAACAAACTCCCGACATTCGTCAAGGATTTATTTTCCCAGACGAAAATACATTCATAAACATTTCACATTTCATACCTCCTGCTTACATACATGATAAAGTGCATACGACACAATCTCATTTATTTTTGAGAACATCATGACATCATGCATCTCATACATCATGACATTGCATACGACTAATGTTTGCCTTTTCAGGAAAAGGTCAATCAAAAGATATTACCATCACCTTTTGAAGTTCCAGATTCGATACCTGTATCTAGCCAGGGCATATCTGTGAGCGATTGATTGTAGATCTATACCTGTATCTAGCCAGGAAAGTATCTGCATGAAGAGTTTGAAGATCAACACCTGTATCAGGCCAGGAAAATTATCTTTCATTCTCAAGTCAGAGGTCTACACCTGTATCCAGCCAGGAAAGCTATCTCGACCAACCTTTTGAAGTTCCGGATTCGATACCTGTATCTAGCCAGGGCATATCTGTGAGCGACTGATTAGAGGTCTACACCTGTATCCATCCAGGAAAGCTATCTCGATCAACCTTTTTGAAGTTCCAGATTCGATACCTGTATCTAGCCAGGGCATATCTGTGAGCGACTGATTAGAGGTCTACACCTGTATCCAGCCAGGAAAGCTATCTCGATCAACCTTTTGAAGTTCCAGATTCGATACCTGTATCTAGCCAGGGCATATCTGTGAGCGACTTATTAGAGGTCTACGCCTGTATCCAGCCAGGAAAGCTATCTCGATCAACCTTTTGAAGTTCCAGATTCGATACCTGTATCTAGCCAGGGCATATCTGTGAGCGACTGATTAGAGGTCTACGCCTGTATCCAGCCAGGAAAGCTATCTCGATCAACCTTTTGAAGTTCCAAATTCAATACCTGTATCTAGCCAGGGCATATCTATGAGCAACTGATTAGAGGTCTACGCCTGTATCCAGCCAGGAAAGCTATCTCGATCAACCTTTTGAAGTTCCAGATTCGATACCTGTATCTAGCCAGGGAATATCTGTGAGCGATTGATTGTAGATCTATACCTGTATCTAGCCAGGAAAGTATCTGCATGAAGAGTTTGAAGATCAACACCTGTAACAGGCCAGGAAATTATCTTTCATTCTCAAGTCAGAGGTCTACACCTGTATCCAGCCAGGAAAGCTATCTCAACCAACCTTTTGAAGTTCCAGATTCGATACCTGTACCTAGCCAGGGCATATCTGTGAGCAACTGATTGTAGATCTATACCTGTATCTAGCCAGGAAAGTTATCTACATGAAGAGATTGAAGATCAACACCTATAACAGGCCAGGAAATTATCTTTCTTTCTCAGGTACGCAAGTTCTCGCTAAGGAATCTCTTACGCGATCAACACCTCTGGATGGCATCTTTAAGCCCATCTCCACAACTATCCATTACATCTCCAAATGGCATCTGTAAGCCCATTCCCGACAAGATTCTATTACATCTCCTAATGGCATCTATAAGCCCATCCTCCTATCCATCATATCTCCAAATGGCATCTGTAAGCCCATTCCCGACATCACATTGCTGATACTCCACTATGTGAGTGCAAATTTCTGGGCACTCTAGTGTTCAATCATCTTCCACCTTCGGATCACGAAAGGCACGCAAGCCAATCTACATCCTCAGGTTTAAGAAGATTGAACAGGGGCAACTGTTGTACCCCAAAATTTGCCCTCCCATATTCTTCAAGGTTTGTCAAGGATCATCTACAAATGGTTCAAGATTCCTCAAGGGGTTGCACAGTCCAAATGCCTCCTAAGCGAGTCAAAATTAGGGTTTTGTTTCTTTCAAGAAATCTAGGGTATTAAATGTCTCAATCAAGTCTCAAAGGCCTATACACATTATCAAGCATCTACATGCCAAGTCTCAAGACTCACAGTGCCAAATTCCACAGTCAAAAGCCCTATTTGAACTACAGTCAACTGCAGGGGTAAAATGGTCATTTTAAAGTCAAAAGTCATATTTTTTGGTCAACATCTTATTTTGAGTCCACAATCATCATTTGATCAAGTCTTGATCATGATTCCACAAGCATGGCTAAAAAATCATCAAGATGCAAGAAGTTATTATTTTTGGACAGCAGAAAAGTCAACTGTATCTTGACCAAGGCATAGCTTTTTCATGGTTCATCAGAAAAATCCCATCCAATGCTCATTTTGAAGGGGATGACATTTCCTACGATTCATCTTCACATTCCAAGTCCAAGAAATGTTCTCACAAAAAGTTATCAATTTCTACATTATAGGTCAATTTTAAAAGTCAACAAAAATGCACTTTAAGTCAAAGACCATAACTTGAGATTGGTAAATTCAAATGACATAAGACTAAAGGAATTGGTTAGAGGACTTCAAGACCTTTCCAAAATGTCCAAGAACATGTTCATATGATCAAAATTGAGCAAGATATGCATTGGAGAAGTTGGGAAATTTTTATGAATTTGCAAAACTCAACTTTGCCCAAAACACCTTGTTTTTGCTAATGGGCCTCAAATTCCTTCTTGAAACTTTATTCAAAGCTTATGCACGACCCATTGAGATTATTTGAATTTATTTTCTTATTTTTTATTAATTAATTGAATTTTTAATTGATTTTAATTCATTTAATTAATTTAAAATGTAGGAAATTCAAAGATATGGTTTTTCAATCTTTTTGTGAAGCAAACAAGCTCAAGATATGCTGGCAATTCGTGTGCAAATCAAAGGGACAAAAATCTCCAAGTTTGGCAAGTTTCTTCAATCAAAAAGATTCAAAAAGATGTGATTGCAAATCAAATATTCAAACCATCATGCAATGGATTTTTTGTGCAAGATTTAACCTAATTCTCTTCTACTATATATACACAAGCAAAACCTAATGCATTGGACGTGAAATTGCTGCAAACAAAGCCATAGCCATATTGAATTTTTCCAAGAAAATTGCAAAACTGATTTCCATATTCTAACGTGATTCAAAGGCTTTTATTGTTTCTAATACATTGCAGGGGTTCCCAGGAACGTGTAGGAATCAAAACCAAGTGCTAAAGCTCAAAGAATCCAAAGAAACAGAATCACAGTTTGTCCACTTTTTTTCAGAATCGTAACTCATAATTCATGCATCATTAACGTGATTTTTTGTGTGTTTTGCATTGCTAGAACTCCTATGAAGCTAATGGTACAAGTTAATAGGATTAAAACTCACAGAATCGTAAGTTGCCATTGACAAAATCTAGGGTTCTTGAGCTTCCAAATTGGGGCTTTTCAGTATAGCGAAAAATCAAGCCTCATAATGCCTATGTTTGAAATCGTTGCAACCAGACGAATCAAAAGCCATATTCGCGAAATATTTATGTTAAGCATAGGCCTAATCGCTATTTTTGGTCATCATGTTTTGTGGGGGTTAAAAACCCCCGCTATTTAACTTTGTTTTTACAGGGAATCTGGGGAAGACGATGACGTGCTGATTCTTGGTTGGATGATTCAAAAAGCGCGCACGTGATTTTATGTTTCCAGCATAATTGATATTTTTTATATATTATGTTCATTGTCCATCATAATTACAAACGCATGCAAGTGGTTCAGTGGATGGTGCGCTGGCTGATATCAATTGGGACCTGGGTTCGAATCCCAGGTCCCCCAATATTTGTTTCTTTTTTTCATAACGTGATCATATGCAGGATTCCCAACATGTTCCACCATGAACCTCCCACCTCAGCATGCCATGTGTCTTCACATTCCAATCCAGTGGCCAAAAGATGATGAGCACCATGTTCCCAGTCAACTTTGCCATAGAGGATCTCAAAAAGTCAGAAGGGCTTGATTGTTAATGGGCCTGAGAAATTGCTTCTTCACCCCCAAAGCTAGCCCAGCACCCCTGGTTTCTTTATTCTTTTTCTTTTCTATTTTAATTTCTATTCAATTATTTTATTAATTATAACTATTATTATTATTATTTAATTAACTCACAAATTATTATTTTCATAATAAAATCAGAAATATAATTATTATTATTATTATTAATTTCACCTTAATTTAATTATTTTCTAAATAAATTCTAACAAATTAATTCAGTTTAATTAGGTTTAATTTTGACTTTTTCATACTAAATAAAATAAATTAGAATTAGGGTTTTTTACTAACTTTTGACTTAATTTCTTTTATTTTTATTTTCCTTAAAACATAAAAGATACTCTTTTCTTTTAATCATTTAATTAATTAGAATTAGGTTTAATTAAATGCAAAAAGGACCAAAATTCATTCTTTTCTCAAAAAGGGGTCAAAACACTAAGGACTTTCCCGATTCAATTCTTTCGCGCGCATATTTATTGTTGATTCATTATTTTGATCATATTTATGTAACTGCTCCGACAATGTAATAGCGTAATTATGACCTTTTTTATCGCTTTCTTTATTTTCTCGCAATTTACTTTTCAAGGGTTTGCTTTTGGCGATGTAAATACCCGACGCCTTGTAATAGCGTAGATTTACTTTCCGCAATTTACTTTCCGCACAACTATTAACTGCTATGCATGACAAGACTTTCCTGAAAATAAAATCAAAACGTAGCTCACCATAATACATGTGCAAAGATAATCTTAAACTGAATCCTGACACACTCGCACATGCCACTCCCAGGGTACGCCTCAATTGGTTGCCTCGAGGTGGTCATTGAGTATAGGGTGTTTTAGAGGTCGCCCTCCTGTCTAAAGATCAAGTTTCCTCGAAACGGTTGCCTCGGATAAAAAGGATCTAGGAAATTAGGGTTACCGCTAAGGTGTCCTACTATTGCTTCGGTGACCACACATGTCCCTATAATCGAATTGACCCGAATAACTCCAACGACGGTGCTACCTACTTCTCAATAGTGGGATAGTACTGTCTAAAGGACATTTACACAGCTTAATTCCTTAGAGTATGTATATTTCTCCTGGGTACTTGCTCTTTCAAAAAACAAAAACAACTTTTCGCACCTACACTTTCAAAAAGTTTTTAAACAAACACTTCATACACTCTTGAGAACTGATACAAGAGTTACCTAGAAGTTTTCAAACAAACTTTTTCAAAACCCACAAACACAAGAAAAGCAAACATTTTTTGAAAACATAGTGAGCAAGTACCTAAGAGCCCGTGGATAACCACAGATAGAAAGGGTGCTAACACCTTCCCTTTCTATAATTTACCTCCCGAACTGAGAAACATCTCGAAAAGCAATTTTGCTGTGCTTTTGTCCTTTCCTTGTTGGAGAACATAAAAGACGGTGGCGACTCTTGCTTACCGCGACATTTCGCGATACAGCATTTCAAAACAGTCAGTTCTATTTCCACCGATCACACTCAGCTTGAAAGCTTTTGTGGCTTAACTTCCGATGTTGTTTCAGTCAGAACTTATGTATAAAAAACAACACAAATTTAGAGTACATATTTGTTTTTTGTGTTTGTTATCATCAAAACTCTAATTAAGGGTTGTAGAATCAAACTATGTTCTAACAATCCAAGTCTTGCAAAGTTACAAAAGTTGGTGCCCAACCTTTCCAAGTTATCTACATTGTCTTGTGAGTCTTGTCAATTAGGAAAACATGTTCGTAGTTCTTTTCCGAGTCGTGTCAATCGTCGTTCTAAGTCTCCGTTTGCTCTAGTTCATTCAGATGTTTGGGGTCCTAGTCGCATTGTTTCCATTTTAGGGTCTAAGTATTTTGTTACCTTCATTGATGATTATTCTCGATGTGCCTGGTTATTTTTAATGCAAAATCGATTGGAGTTATTTGCTATTTTTCAAACATTTTATAATGAAATAAAAAATCAGTTTGGTATATCCATTAGTACTTTGCCCAGTGATAATGCTCGAGAATATTTAACTACTCAATTTCAAACTTTCATGGCTACTAATGGTATGCTTCATCAAAGGTCTTGTGCTCACACACCACAACAAAACGGAACCGCTGAATGTAAAAATAGACACCTAGTTGAAACCACTAGGACACTCTTACTTCACAATAATGTTCCTCAACATTTTTGGGGTGATGCTATCCTTACGGCTTGTTATCTCATAAATAGGATGCCATCATCTGTCCTCAACAATCAGATCCCTCACTCTATTATATCTCCTCACCAGTCTCTTCACCCATTACAGCCTAGAGTCTTTGGGTCTACATGTTTTGTCCATAATGTTAGTCCTGGGCTAGACAAACTCTCAGCTTGTTCTCATAAGTGTGTGTTCTTAGGCTATACAAGATCCCAAAAGGGATATAAATGTTACTCCTCGTCTCTTCATCGATATTTCGTCTCTGCTGATGTCGCATTCTTTGAGTCAGTCCCTTACTTTGGGACATCTACAGGGTCTGAGTCCCTATCACCCATGTTTTCTTCATCTACCACTACTTCCCCACCAAACGTAGTTCTGTGTCCTTTGCCATCCAATCCACCCCATTAGATCCTTTGTAGGTTTATCAGTGTCTACCATGGAAACCTCCACTACCATCAACTAATGCAGAAATCACCATAGACTCCCCTCTAGATCCAACTCCTTCGTCCCCTCTTGTCCTGCCCCCTGAGACTGATCTTCCAATTGCGCTTCAGAAAGGTATATGTTCCACTCGTAATCCATCTCCTCATTATGTTAATTTGTCTTATCAGCGCTTGTCTTCTTTGCATTATGCTTGTATTTCTTCTTTGTTTTCTGTGTGTATTCCCAAGACTGTAGGTGATGCTTTATCTCACCCTGGCTGGAAACAAGCTATGCTTGATGAGATGTGAGCTCTTCCAAACAATGGCACGTGGGACCTTGTTCCTCTTCCTCTTGGGAAATATGTTATAGGTTGCAGGTGGGTTTTCACAGTCAAAGTTGGGCCTGATGGACAAGTTGATCATCTCAAGTCACGTTTAGTGGCCAAAGGTTATACACAACTGTTTGGCCTAGATTATGGTGACACCTTCTCTCCCGTGGCTAAAATGGCCTCGGTTATATTATTTCTCTCTATGGAAGCTATTCGCCACTAGCCCCTTTACCAGCTTGAAATTGAGAACACATTCCTCCATGGTGATTTGTGTGAGGAAGTTTATATGGAGCAACCTCCTGGGTTTGTTGCTCAGGGGGAGTCTTCTGGACTAGTTTGTCATCTTCATAAGTCTTTGTATGGACTTAAGCAATCTCCTAGGGCTTGGTTTGAGAGATTTAGAACTGTTATTCAAGAGTTTAGTATGACACGATATGAAGCTGATCATTCAGTGTTTTATCGTCACTCAGTTGTTGGGTGTATTAACTTAATTGTGTATGTCGACGACATTGTCATTACAGGTAATGATCATCATGGAATCACACATGTAAAACAAGACCTTTGTCATCAGTTCCAGACAAAATACCTCGGCAAACTTCATTATTTCTTAGGCATAGAGATTGCCCAATCCAAACGGGGGATTGTGATTTCACAAAGAAAGTATACTATGGATATTTTAGAGGAGACAAGACTGTTAAATTCCAAGCCAGTTGACACTCCGATGGATCCGAACGCTAAACTTATGCCAGCTCAGGGGGAGCCACTCACGATCCTGGAAAATATAGAAGATTAGTTGGAAAACTGAATTACCTCACTGTTACTCGCCCATGTATTTCATTTCCTGTTAGTGTGGTAAGTCAATTTCTTAACTCTCCTTGTGAAGGACATTGGGAAGCTGTGATTCGCATCTTGAAATATATTAAAAGAGCTCCAGGAAAATGCTTACTCTATAAAGACAAGGGACACACTCGAGTTGTAGGATACTCAGATGCAGATTGGGCAGGTTCTCCTTCTGATAGGAGATCCACCTCAGGTTATTGTGTTTTCTTGGGTGGTAACTTAATTTCCTGGAAGAGTAAGAAACAAAGTGTAGTGGCAAGGTCAAGTGCGGAAGCAGAATATCGAGCCATGGCAATAATAACCTGTGAGCTTATATGGCTTAAAGAAGTTCTTCACGACCTGAGATTCAGGGATGTTTCACAGATGACACTTATTTGTGACAATCAGGAAGCTTTGCATATTGCATCAAATCAATGTTCCATGAGAGAACCAAACACATTGAGATTGATTGTCATTTCGTCAGAGAGAAGATTTTATCTGGAGATGTCAGCACTAGTTTTGTCAATTCAAATGATCAGTTAGCTGATGTTTTCACTAAGCCTTTGAGAGGTCCTCGAATTAATTATATTTGTAACAAGCTTGGTGCATATGACATATATGCTCCAGCTTGAGGAGGAGTGTTAGATATCAGAATATTCCATATTATGTAAATAGAATATTCTGTAAGTAATTAGGATATCATGTAAATAGGAAATAGAATATTATGTAATTATTATAGAATATTATGTAATTACTATGGCATTTATGCCTCCTATTATATATCATGAGCTCCGATGTGTAATACACACACACGAATTCAATCCAACCTTCCTCTTGTTCTCTCATTATTCAACATAGCCTTTACTTACTTGTTATTTAAGCATAATGTAGATAGCCTCTTAGTTATGTTCTTTGTTTATGCCATTTTGGTTTGTTTGCTTTTCTTATTGGAACTAACCTGTACAGATTTAAACGAAAGACAAAAAGAATATGAACAAAAGATATGCATTCATGCTGCTCCATAGGTCTATTTTACTTCATATTCTAAATCGAAAGAAGTAGAGAAGGCTGCAGTCGAAGGTTGCTCATGCCCACTCCCTAACTCAATCGAAAGAAGTTGAGAAGGCTGCAATCGATGGTTGCCCATATCATTCCCAAACCCAGTCAAAGGAGGCAGAAAAGAGTGCAAATCGAAGCTTTCTCATGTCAACCCTTAAGCCCAATCGAAATAAGGCAAAAGAATGGTGAATCAAAGGAGTCCATGGCCTGGATCGAAGAATTCATTTCTCTTCTTTACTTTTATATTTTACTTGTCTTTTGATTTGGTTGTAATAGTGTAGGACCCTTACCTTCTGCATTTTTTTACTGCTTTTCATATTAACTACTAGATGTATGATTAATAGAATTGTATGGCAAAGACTAAAATCAAATTCTAGAAAACCTAACAAAAAAATATTAAAAAAAAACTGAACATAACACACCATGCACATATACACCTCTAGGGTACCCCACTTCGGTTGCCTTCGGAAAACTGTCACAATTCTCGAAATGTGAGAAGTTTTAGTGGCTGTCCTCTAGTTTGAAATATCACAAGTCCCTTGATGACCCTCTCGATGTTTCCTCGGTTTAAATTGATCTTAGAACTTTAGGACAATTACTAAATTTTCTTGCCAAGTTACCTTCGTGACCGTATCGTCCCTTCGATGTCCCTTATACATCCAACGACTAGGGCTTCCTACTCACTAATAGTAGGATAACGCTGTCTAAAGGATAAGAGGAAAAGAATAACCTTTTTTGAGTACAAAGTAGATAGCTGTTAGAAGTTTGCTCAAAACATTTTGCACTTACACAAATACTACTTTTCAAAAACATTTTTAAAAACACTTTGTATACTTTCTCCACTATCCCGAGAAACATTACAAAGTTCGCCATACTAAGGCATTTCCAAAACATTTTCAAATACACAAAGCACAAAGGTATTTCAAAATGAGCAAACCTCTAAGAGCCCGTAGATAACTATGGATGGAAAGGGTGCTAACACCTTCCCTTTCCATAATCTACCCCCTTACTCAGAAAACTCTCAAAAAGGTCTTTTTATATTCTTTTCACCCTTTCCTTTGTTGGATAAAAGAAAAGCCGGTGGCGACTCTTGCTTACCACAAAATTTGCGAATACAAAATGCAAAACCAGTATTAAACAGTCGGTTCTGCCACCGTATCACACCAGTCACAAACGAAGCCCTGCTCCCACACATCTGAAGCTTACTAAAGATGAAAAAGGAGTAAGTGTAGATCAAAGTCTCTACAGAAGCATGATAGGCAATCTCCTATATCTCACAGCTAGCAGACCAGACATTGCCTTTGCTGTAGCGGTGTGTGCAAGATATCAAGCTGAACCTAAAATTAGCCATGCCAACCATGTGAAGAGGATTCTTAAATATGTGAATGGTACAAGTGACTATGGTATGTTGTACTCTCATGGATCAAATTCTTCCTTAATTGGTTTTTGTGATGCTGATTGGGAAGGAAGTGCTGATGATAAAAAGAGTACATCAAAAGGATGCTTCTTTCTGGGAAATAATCTCATATCTTGGTTCAGTAAGAAGCAAAATTGTGTGTCTCTGTCCACTGCTGAGGCTGAGTACATTGCTGCAGGAAGCAATTGTTCTTAATTGGTTTGGATGAAACAAATGTTAACATAATACAATGTCAAACAAGATGTTATGATATTATTCTGTGACAACTTAAGCGCCATAAACATTTCAAAGAATGCCATTCAACACAGTAGGACCAAGCATATTGACATCCGTCATCAATTTATAAGAGAACTTGTTGAAGAAAAAAATGTTGCCTTAGAACATGTAGCCACTGAATTGCAACTGGCTGACATCTTCACAAAGGCTTTGGATGCTGATCAATTTGAGAATTTAAGAAGAAAATTAGGGATATGTTTATATGAGGGTTTGTAGCAATTAAAATTGTGTGGGAATATCATTAAAATGATATTGTATTATTTGTGTTTCCAACAAATAAATTTTAGAAAGCAATCATTACAAGACTGCCTCAAATTGTTTCCCACACGCTACGACAATTCTTCTCTCTACTTTCACAAACTCTTCATTCTCCTTCACAGAAAAAGAACCCTTGCCATTCTTCATCTCCTTGCTAGAAAATTTTCAAACATGTCTCAACATCACACATCATCTTCCTCAAAATCTGCCAATGAAAATCTTTCCCTTGACAGAGTACTAGATGTTACTCCTCTATCAATGATCCCTCCGCTTGAGAAAAAGGTCAAGAAACCTAGATCATCACCAATTAAGAAATCTAAAGATGATAGAGGTAACTCTTCTACTGCTACTGACAATAGAACTGAAGAAGAAATTGTTATTGTTGATAGAAGCATCAGAAGTCTTGTGGACAGAGTATTAAATGAAGGCTTCATTGTTCCTAGTATTTCTACTCCCCTTGCTCGCATGCCTCCTCCTACTGACAAAGGAAGTGATCCTAAAAATGATGTTGCTGAATCATCCAAGAAAGATGCTGCTGAAAGAAAACTTGAGAAGCTTGCTACCTCTGCCCTAAAAGAAGTGGAAGAAGAAGACGTTGATCAAGATGTTGAGGAAAATGTTGAACAAAATGTTGAAGAAAACTCTCCATCTAAAGAAGATGTTGTTGCCTCCAAGGATGGAGAAGGTCAAAATGATGACAATATAGTCAATGTAGAAGAGCTGTCTAACAATGAGATCATCACTAATGTTGTACCTGGTATTGCAAGAAGGCTAAAATCCAGGAAAGTGAAAAATGCTAGTGTCACACCCCCTTCCAAAACAATCAAGAATAAAACCATGTATGGACCCCCAAAAGCAGGAAGTAAAGTGGCCCCTCCCTCTAGTAAAAGAAAAGCTAGACCTGTTAGCTCTACTGATGATGATGCGGATGCTGTAAAATAATCCAAGAGTAAGAAGAAAGTTGTTCTAGTTGAAGAGACTGACTCTGAGTATGATGTCGAGCAAGATGTCCAGGACATATCTCCTATCAAAAAGTCTGCAAATAAGAAATTGTCTGTTAGGGTTCCTGATGCCCCACTTGACAACATCTCCTTTCACTCTGTTGGGAATGCTGAAAAGTGGAAGTATGTGTATCAAAGAAGGATTTCCTTGGAAAGAGAACTAGGAGGTGGTGCTTTGGAATGCAAGGAAATCATGAAGCTGATCTCTTATGTTGGAATGATGAAAATAGTTACCATGTTTTCCAATTTCTATGAAACTCTTGTTAAGGAGTTTATTGTTATTATTCCTCTTGACTGTGCTGACCATAAAAGTAAGGAGTATAGAAACCTTTTTGTTAGAGGAAAGTGTGTAGAATTTTCTCCTGCCATTATAAAAAAATTTCTAGATAGGTCTGAAGATGTCTGTTGTGAGCTGGAAGTAACAGACAATCAAGTTTGTAGAGCCATTACTGCTAATCAAGTAAGTGAATGGCCAATGAAAAATAAGCTTCCTGTCAGCAAACTGAGTGTGAAATATGATATTTTACATAACATTGGAGCTGCAAATTGGGTTTCCACTAATCACACTTCAATCATCTCCATTGGATTAGAAAAGTTCATTTATGCTGTAGGAAACCAATTTTTTTTTTGATTATGGTACTTACATCTTTGATCAGACTATTAAGCATGCAGGAACTTGTGCCATTAAAATGCCAATTGATTTTCCTTCCCTCATATGTGGAATTGTTCTTAATCAGCATCCTGGAATCCTAAATGGTAATGATGTAGTGTGCAAGAGGGAGTCTGCCTTGACACTTTATTTTATGCTTTTTTCAGGAAAACATATCCCAGATATTATTTTGACATCTTCAACTGCTAAAAACAAGACCTCCACCAAGGATGAAATGATCAATGAATTAAGGGAAGCCTGCAAGGAATTAGATGATGTGATCAGAGTGAGCTCAACTAGGAAGCTAATTTTTGAAAAGATGATCAAGGACCTGCAAAAGGACAACAACCTTGATGATATAGTTAGCTCTGAAGGTGAAGACTCTAGTGAGGAAAGAAGTTATGGTTCAACCAAGTCAACTGGTCCTGATGACAATTAGACTATTTGATATTTCTCTGAACTCTTTATTTCTTTTTTGGCACTTGCATCTGCTTGACATTTGAATTCTATGGTCTGTACCCTAATACTGATATTCTCTTGAATGCATTCTTTTGTTTGGAATATTATGACTAAAAAGGGGGAGAGAAAGTGAGTGTGACTGACTAACAATTTACCACTGACTGACCACTAACCATTGATTGAGGGGGAGCCTCATGTCTTAGAAGATGTTTTGACATCTTACTTTGCTAACAACTAACTGCTAACTGAATGCATGTTTTGATTGCTTGTGTTGCTGCTCTGATAATGCTCTGATAATTATGCTGCTGCTCTGATAATATGCTCTAATATTGTTTTAGCCAAAATTTGCCAAAGGGGGAGTTAGTAAGTGTTTGTTGGCAACAATTTTGGTAAAACAATGACTTGAGAATGTTTTGCTAAATGTCTTAATATTTGGAGCAAAATTGTTTTGTATAATGTCAAAGCAAATATCTTGACATCTGCCTACTGAACTGATCTCAACCCAACACCAGTTAAGTATTTTTGTTTCCTGTTTTCATGCGTTCCATAATTCAAGATTTGTGACCTACGGCTACGAAAAAATATGGAGGAATATTTTTCAAATTTCATATTTTTTATCTTAGCCTGTTTTTATGGAAATATTCAAAAGATTTGAATATTTGATTTTAAGCCCAAGCCCACAACTGCGAATATATAAGGACTTGTTTCCTTATTCAAAGACAAGCAACTTTTGAAGAAGAATAATTTCTTTCTGATTAGAAGTCTAGGCTTTTTATTTTTAATACACTCTAAGTATTAGTTTAATTACTTGAGTTGTTATTTGGATTGTTAATTGTGTATCATTCATAAGCTTTTAAGCATTGAATATTTGAAGTGTTTCAAACTTATTAATTCTATTAAGTTCTTCACTGTAAGTGATTGAAGGGATTTGGGGATGGCCTTATACCTAGGTGAGTCTTAGGTAGAATTTTAACTTGGGTAGTGATTAAGTGATTAGATCGTAAACAGGTTGTTTACTAAGGGTCTATGAATTGATACTATTTAGTGAACTTGTCCCTGGCTTGGTAGCCCCCATAGTAGGTGTTGTTGTATACTGAACTGGGTGAACAATCTCTTATGTTTTTACTGCTTTTGATTTTACTGCACCTTACTTACAAACATATATTTGTGTCGTGACATCTCATTCGACATCACATATCTGATACCATATTTACAACAGTTAACCTAAAAATTTGAATCGGAGGAAACACGAATGTTTTTATTGTTTTTATGAAAAAAAAAGATATTTATAATTAATAAATTAAAACCCTAATTAACATTGATTAGGAAAGAAATTATTAATTAAAAAAACTTAATTAATTTTGATTAAAAAAAGAAATTAATTTAATTATAGAAAAAAGTTGATTAGTTAAATTAATTAGAAAATAATTAAAAACCCTAAAAGTATAAATCAATTTTAATTAATTAAATAAAAAATAATTATGTTGTAAAAAAAAAGATATAAAGTGGGCCTTAATAATAGAAAACCGGAGGGTGCAAATATCATGAAGTTCAGGGCATAATAGGTTTGATCTATTTGATCCAGTGTGTTGTAGCTTCAGGGGTGTATGGCAGGGAAGCATTTGAAGCACTTGATGTTGAGGATGATGAGATCTGATGGATGAGAGTTGAGGGCGCATGGCTGAGGCATATGATGTATCACACTTTATTTGCAAGAATCAGAAAACATGAAAAAAATATTGTGACACGCAAGGATTGAACTCGCGTCTAGGCGTAATAAGGACTTATCACACATGCTTCACCTGATGGGGAGTGTGATCGGTGAATCTGGAACTGACTGTTTAACGCTGGTTCGCGAAATGTCGCGGAAGCAAGAGTCGCCACCGTCTTTTATTTTCTCCAAATGGAAAGGACAAAAGCACAGAAAAATTCCTTAAAGAGATTGCTCTCGGTTCGGGAGGTAGATTATAGAAAGGGAAGGTGTTAGCACCCTTTCTATCCATGGTTATCCATGGGCTCTTAGATGCTTGCTCATTGTGTTTTCAAAAATGGTTTGTTTGCTTTTCAACTGTGGGTTTTAAAAAGTTTCTTTGAAAATTCCAGTTCGACTCTTGTATCGGTCCTCAAGAGTGTTTGAAAAATGCTTTCGAAAGCTTTTTGAAAATGTGTTGGTGTGAAAAGTATTTTTGATTTGTTTTGTTTTGAATTAGATCAAGTATCCACGAGTCGTCTACCTACCCTAAGGAATTCGTCTGTGTAAATGTCCTTTAAAGTAGTGCCATCCCACCATTGAGAGGTAGGTAGCACCACCGTTGGAGGTGTTCGGGTCAATTCGAGTTTGTAGGGACATGGTGATCACCAGAGCAATGGGAAGACACCTTAGAAGCTACCCTCATGCCAGGTTCCCGGATCATGAGGACTTACTAAGACATCCTCTACTCGACGATCACCTTTCGAGGCAAGGCAACAGTGAGGCGTACCCTAGGGGTGGTGTGTGATTTGTGTGTCATGTTCATTTATTTTTGTCTTTTGTCATGTCATTGGTGATCTAGCGTTTGTTTTTTTATTTTTTGTCCATACATTCTTTCATGCCTTGATTAACAGTTAAAGATTGCGAGAAGGTAAAAATTCTAAGCTATTACAAAAGGCGCGGGTCCACATCGCCAAAATTTCTTGAACCCGACTTGACAGAAAAAATAAAGAATTAAAAGTGTGACAAATAATTTACAAGGCCTTGGGAGAGATACAGAAATATTATACGAAAAAGAAATAAACGCGCGAATTAAATAAGAATTAAAACGAGGGCGTTGGACCCTTTTTGCAAAATTAAATTAAATGATGAAATTAATTAATTAAAAAAAAGAAGAAATTGTTTTTTTTTTGGTATTTTTTGGTACTTTATGATTTTAATGGGAAAAAGAATTAAATGCAATTAAAATAAATGCTAAACCTAATTCTAATTGTTTTTTTAATTTATTAAGAAAAGAAGATTAAATTTTAACCTAAAATTATCCCTAATTAATTTACATGCATTTTAATTACAAAAATAAATATTTAATATTTTAATTATTATGAAAGAAAAATAAAAAGGAATAAAAATTATCATAAACCCTAGTTCTACAAATTTTAAATTAATTATGAAAACATTACTATTAAACCTAATTTAATAACTAAATTTAATTAATGTAATTTATTTATAAAAATACTAAAATAAAATATTTATTATATTTTTTCTCTTTTTTTGATTTTTTATGGTGTTTTTTATATTTATGAAAATAATAAATTAATTAAGAAAACAATAATTTAAAAGAAAATAGAAATAATAAAAAAACAAAGAAAGTAAAAAAGTTTAGCAAACCTAGGGGGGTTGCAGTCCCCAAAGTGGAGGTATAGCCCAGCAATTTGAGGCCCATTTATTCATGGCCTGATTGACTTTTGCGCTGGCATGGATCTTTGTTGACTGAGTGCATCATGTTCTTCAGATTATGGCCATTGATCATCTCCATTGGGACGCGTGGACGTCTGATTTTGAAGGCGTATGATGCATCTTCAGCATTGACACTGCAGGTAATTATTAAAGAAAAAATAATATGAAAGTGGGGTGAGGACCTGGGATCGAACCCAGGTCCTAGGGGTTACCAGTGCCACGCTTCACCACGGAGCCATCAAACGCACTTTGTATATTAAATAACGCACAAATAACATAAGCAATAATATGGATTAATGGAATTCTGGCGCGAATTTTTGAACAAACCAATCAGCGCTTGCCACCACATCGTCTTCTTCATTGATTTGTTTTCCTGAAAAAATAACAAACATTTAACGGGGGTTTTGAACCCCCTCAAAACATGCCTAATCTGATAATAGCGATTAGGCCATGTGGCCTCAGAAATTTGGCGTGATGGTCTCTTCCAATTCGTCCCAACCTGCTGATTTCGTTTATGGCATTGACATGTCTCAATTTTACAGGAATGGAAAACGCCTAAATTAAAAACCTGGAAACCCTAGATATCTCTAATGGTGGATCTTCATATGGGGCACGAAAACAAAATCAAACCACACGGTTAGCATCAGAATTGCATAAGGAATATAAATCACATGTTAAAAATTGCAAAAAGCGCATGAATTGAGATGCACGAGTATGAAAATTTTTCGGTACAGATGAGATTGTTCTCACGTTTATGGGCACGAAAGATTGTGGTTTTTGATGCAAAATCCTTCTATGAAGCCTTAGTAAGCTAATGAGATCAAAATCTTGCCTTGAATCGCCCTAGGACTAGGTTTTCAGAATTCACTTTTCAAGCAAAAATTTCAAGTTTTTTGTATGCTTTTCTGCGCAGCTTTTTTGTCCATGAGCATGAGGGTTTTGATCCAGCTTATGTATGGAATGATTAGGTCAAATAAAATTGGTCCACAATCCATGAATTGATGAATGCAATATTTGATTTTTTTCACCATGATTTTCAAATCTTTTTCACATGCTTTTGCTACCAAATCATGACCAATCCAATTGATTCTTTCCATATATGGTTAGGCACGAAATCTTGAGGATATAATATGCACAAAAAGATTGAAAAACTTAGGTTAAGTATTTTTCATGTATTTAATTGATTTAAATGAATTATTATTAATAAAAATTCAAATAAATAAATAAAAAATGAAGAAAAACTTCCCTTTGGGCCAAGTGGTCGTGCACATGCTTGGGATGATGAATTGTGGAAGAAAAAGAGGCCCATTAGCAATTTTAGGTCATTTGAGTCAATGTTGACTTTTCAAAATATCCAAAAATTTCCCAACTTCTACAAGGCATAACTTGCTCAATTTTTAAGCTTTGCTCATGTTCTTAGACATTTTGGAAAGGACTTTGAGTCCTCTAACCAATGTCTTTGGTCCCATGTCATTTTGATTTACCAATCTCAAGTTATGGCCTTTGACTTAAAGTCCCTTTTTGTTGACTTTTGAAAATGACCTATAATGTTGAAATTGATAGCTTTTTGTGAGAGCATTTCTTGGACTTGGAGTGTGAAGAGGAGTTGTAGGAAATTTCTTTCTCTTCAAAATGAGCTTTGGATGGAATTTTTATGATAATCCATGTGAAAGTTATGCCCTGGTCAATTTACAGTTGACTTTTTCAGCTGTCCAAATAAGGAAACTTTTGCATCTTGATGATTTTTGAGCCAAGCTTTGAGAATCATGATTAAGCATTTATCAAATGATGTTTGTGGCTTCAAAATGATATGTTGACCAAAAATTTGAACTTTTGACTGTCAAATGACCATTTTGCCCCTACAGTTGACTGTAGTGCAATTAGGGTTTTGACTGTGCAATTTTGTGCTGAAAGTCTTGAAACTTTGTATGAGGATGCTTGACCATATTTATAGGCATGTGGGACTTGGTTGGACCCTTGGAAACTTCATTTTCTTGATCAGAATCAAAACCCTAATCTTGACTGTTTAGGAGGCCCTTATACTGTGCAACCCTTGGGGGAATTTTGAAGCATGACTTGGCAATTTCTTGAAGAGTATGGGAGGGCAAATTTTGGGGTACAAAAGTTGCCCCTGTTCAATCTTCTTAGACCTGAGGATGCAGATTGGCTGACATGCCTTTCGTAATCCGAAGGTGGAAGATGATTGAACACTAGAGTGCCCAGAAATTTGCGCTCACATAGTAGCAGTGTGATGGAAATGGGCTTATAGATGCCATTTAGAGATTGATGAATATGATGATGGGCTTATAGATGCCATGCTGAGAGGTGATGGAAAGTGGATGGGCTTATAGACGCCATCTGGATGTTGATCGCGTAAGAGATTCCTTAGCGAGAACCTGCGTACCTGCAAAAGAAAAAAATGAGTACCTGACATGTTGCAGGAGCTGGTCTTCAGATGCTTGGTATAGATGTGTCCTGACTGGTTACAGGGGCTGGTCTTCAGATGCTTGGTATAGATGTGTCCTGACTGGTTACATGAGCTGGTCTTCAGATGCTTGGTATAGATGTGTCCTGACTGGTTACAGGAGCTGAGTCTGGATCTTCAAAAGATGATGAATGAACCAGGGGTGGTTACTACCTCAGCAGGAACGGTGAGAGAACCTTGGATGACTTTAACTTCAACAGCAATCGTTGAAAAAAGACTTGGGATTACCACCTCCGCAGGATCGGGAAGAGAACCATAGGCAATTATAATCTCGAAGGCAAACATTGAGAAAAACCTGGAATGGAATTATCGTCTCCGCAGCATTGGGGAGAGAACCATAGGCAATTATAATCTCAAAAGCGGACGTTTGAGAAAAACCTGGAATTATCGTCTCCGCAGCATCGGGGAGAGAACCATAGGAAATTATAATCTCAAAAGCGGACGTTTGAGAAAAACCTGGGATGGAATTATCATCTCCGCAACATTGGGGAGAGAACCATAGGAAATTATAATCTCAAAAGCGGACGTTTGAGAAAAACCTGGGATGGAATTATCATCTCCGCAGCATTGGGGAGAGAACCATAGGAAATTATAATCTCAAAAGCGAACGTTTGAGAAAAACCTGGAATGGAATTATCGTCTCCGCAACATTGGGGAGAGAACCATAGGAAATTATAATCTCAAAAGCGGACGTTTGAGAAAAACCTGGGATGGAATTATCGTCTCCGCAGCGTTGGGGAGAGAACCATAGGAAATTATAATCTCAAAAGCGGACGTTTGAGAAAAACCTTTGATAACTTCTACTGAGTCTTCATCAGAAAAATCTGTTTGGGGTCGATTTAGCTGGACTAGAGAAAGCCTTGGACTGGATAAGAAATCTTTGGAGTCGATTAACTGAACCGGTCTAGGTTTTGAAATATGATTGAGAATTTAACTGAATCTTTCCTGAAAGACAGAGGTCAGTCATATGCAATGCATGATATGGATCAAGCGATGATGTTCTCAACATAAATGAGATTTGTAAGATATGATGCGTCTATGCATGCTATAATGATGTATGTGATGTTTATGTATGTTTTCGTCTAGGAAAGTAGATCCTTGACGGGTGCCGGGAAATCACTCCTGGGCTGATGTTGAAGAATGAGCTTTTGCTTCCGCTAGGGATGATAGTTGCAAGAATACCGGTAGGAGAAGATAACTCCGTTGGGGAATAAACTTGGCGAATGGATTACTCTGCGGGGAGAAAAATGCTCTAGTAATCTTGCTGGGGAGCAATACTCTGTGGGGAGAGAGATACTTTGCTGAGTTGTTGATAATAACTTGTTGGGGATACCCTTGTTGTATTGGAAGTGTTGATAGACTTCGCTGAGGATAAGAAGACTTTGTCGACGACGATCTTTCCGTGGCCTTTGGCTGAGGATAACCCAGTTATATCCTGTTAAGGAAATAACTCTTTAAATAAAGCCGGGAGACGCGTTCGTGCTCTGTGAGGGATAAGCTTCCAGAATCTACTGGGGATAAGCTTACTGCTTGGGGAGATAAATTCCAACTTTCCTGGGGAACTGGATTGGACTCTCTTGGGGAAGATTTGAACTTGTATCAGGGAAATGACTCCATTGAATGTCTGATATACCGCCGGGGAACAATCTTTAGGCCAAGACTGCCAGGGATGCTTGTTAAGGATATATATGCTGCCGGAGAATGTTGATATCTGCTGGAGGATACCCAACTTCCTTAAGATTTGATAACTTTGCTTGAGGAAGAGTGCACTGACTTGCTGACTCACTCTCTGGGGAATTGGGATGTACTGATTATGTTTTTCAGCTGAACATCCCTTATATCTTGTGGACAGAGCAATTAGATCGCTTGGACGGCTCATCATTGCCCCTGTTTCTGAGGTGGGAGAGGAAGACCTGTGAAGGTGTTTGACGACCGCCGTTTGACAAATCTTCTTCCGGTAGGCAAGTGACGAGATATCGGGACATAGTCATACGCTTCGATCCCTAATTTTTGCCTGGACCGCCCTTTCGGGTTTTCAGTCCACCGGGATACCCATTTTTGCCCAAGCCGCCTTTTCAGGTTTTCGACTTGCCGGGTGTACAGATTTTTCATTTTCATCCCTTATTTTTGCCCGAACCCTTTTGGTTCGTCGGGAAGCCCTAATTTTTGCCTAGGTATGTCAACCTAGCAGGTCTTTGATTTTGCGTAGTGTTTTTCGGCTATGTCCATGTTCTCAGAATGTAGGGAGTTGCCCCTGTTAGCAGTGTTTTGTCATGCCACCAGAGGGTATTTGATCAGGTCAGATTCGTCGTTGGAATGCCCCAAGTGACTCAGGCGGAGATTTGTCCCCAGGCTATTTGGTCTTTGAGAGATTCTCCGAATCTTGACTTAATTGCCCCAGATGATGGACAATAATTACGTCTGCCCCTTGATTGGAAGTGATTTTGTTCACTAGGTATTCATCGTGCGAATTTCCCTGCTGTTCAAACAAATATTCATATGCAAACAAAGTTATGTTAAAAATGCAAAGCTTATGTCTGTCTTGAAGATTTTGAAAATGCATCCTTTTTCATAAAACAAATGAATGTTTGTAAAACGTGATGTCAACTCCGTTTTTACCGTAGGCCTTAAGGAGTCAGGATACCTTTCGGAACAGTATGCTTTCGAACTAACCCATGCTTCAGCTAGGACTTTTAAGGGTTATAACGTGGCTTGGTTCACGGTTTAAGAAACAAAGGATAAAGGCTCAAATTATTTGTACCCCCCCACTCTTCGTGATGTTCTCCAAACCTAAACTCAGTTGATCATACGTTAGACCTTGTTTGAATCTTTGCTTTGATTTTCCGGTGATGATTCGAATGTTAATAACTTATTTTGAATAGGCAGTCATTTTCTTTTGTCGTTGAGGGTTTGTAGGACCTCTTCCTTTTTTGATTTTGTTTATCCCTATTTTTTTTTTGCCTGAGCTGTTTCCCTTTTTTTTGGAATTACAGTCAGCGGGATGCCCCAGTTTTGTAAGTCTCCTTCATGGGTTTTTCATTTATGATTTTTTTTTTGATAATGACTGCCTGTCCTTAAGATTGTTCTGAACCATCACTGTCTTTCGTTTTGTAAGGATCTTTTTGGTGCCATTTGCTATGCACTTGGATCAACTGAGAGAACTACCCTGCCCCGGGTTATGATAAAGGGTTTTAATTTTCGAAAAGAAAAACTCCTACTTCTTCGGCTCAGAGGGGTTGACGAGGGATTATCATCCTTATAACTCCAGTATTTAGGAATTGAAACAATGCCTGTACCTCATCAGCGGAGTCTGTTCAGAAGCATACTGTACATTGTGGTATCGTTTTCGTCATCCTCCCTCAAGAGGCTTAGAATTATTAATTAAGAGTTGATCATCAGAAAAAATATGAAAATAATTTGCGTATAGTGAGTACGAATATATTGCTTCAAAACAGACATATGCGATGCATTAATGAAATAACAATGTTTAACATGAGCAAATGTTTGAACAGAAGAAAATTGCAACTTGAACATTCGAGTGAACAAAAATTTCTCAATCCTAGCCATGTTTTGGCAAGGGAGCAGTGATCACGTGAGGAGTCTTGGGTACTTTACACTGAATCTTTCCAGCGTCGATCATGTCTTGGATCTTATTTTTCAAGCTCCAACAATCATCCGTAGTATGTCCCGGGCTGTCAGAGTGATAAGCGCAGCGGGCGTTGGGATTGTACTTCGGTGACGTTGTATTTTGATTCTTCGGAGCTTCTTTTAGAGTTACCAGCTTGGTCTCCAGCAACTGTGGCAATATCTGGGATAAGGTCATGCTGAGCCGAGTGAACTGCCTTCTCTCACTCTTTTGTTGGTTGTGATGTTGAATTTGTGACACTGTAGCCATTGGAGGAGCTCTCCCCTTACCTCCTTGTCTCAAAGGTGGTTGAACAATGACTGGCTTTTTGCCCTTAGACTTTTGCCCCAATGGGTTGCCCTGAAGCAGTTGGTTGACGAGAAACCAGAACTCATCTTATCTTTGAGCTAACCCTTGAATGGCATTCACCTGCCCCAGCATCTGGACCTTCAATGTATCCACCTCAGCTTGTAGGTGTTTCAGCCTTTCATCCCCAGCACTGTTCCTGACAAAGGTCTCCATGAGAAGTGTCCTTAGCTCCTCCTGCCCCCTGGATAGATTCAGGAGGATTTCCCCGAACTGAGTCTCTTGAGCAAGGAAATCCTGGTTATCTTGTGGGCAAGCCATTGCTGAAATAAACAGCGAGAAAGATAAGTGACCTGCAACAAGGATACCTGTTATGCAATGATGAGTATGACATGCATGTAATGTTTTCAAGGACCTCGCGGGGTAAACAAGAAAATTTGTTAGCGTTTGGATCCGGTAGCTTGATTGAAAGAAACTTCATATTTGTTGAGAGTCTCTCCTCCAAGGGTCAAAGGCTCACCATATCAAGTGGGTCATAGCCCCTGACTCAAGTCATCAACCTTATTTTGCTTTCCAAACAACCTTGGCTGGGGGAACCTTCTTCAGGAGTCAAAGCTCACCATATCAAGTGGGTCATAGCCTCTGACAACTTTGGCTAGAGGAAAATAAATCCTCTTTGCCCCTTTCTAGATGTTTGATTCATCATGACCTGCATCACAGACCCTTGAGATCCTTGAAATGGGTTAGTCCTTATGCAGGATGTATGCAATGGTATGATGTTATGCTATGCATGGGGGTAATGTAAGTAACCCTGTTATGAGTCCCAATTAAGGACTGCAAACCAAAACCTGCAAGAAACTCAAGTAAAACCTGTCATGAGTCCCAATTAAGGACTAAAACAAAACCTGCAAGAAACTCGGTAAACCTTGTTATGAGTCCTAATTAAGGACTACAAACAAAACCTGCAAGAAGCTCAAGTGTCAGACAACAAGCATGCAAATAGTCAAGTTGGAAGGCACGCAAGTCACACAAGAGAAGCCCTTAGAGTTCAGGCTAGCATGGGGTCTGGGTATTACCCTCTTTCAGTTTGTTGGTTCATACCTGTCCTATCAAAGTAACCGGGTTCTTAGAGGATCCCAATATCATTGACTACCCTCAATTGGTCATAACTCCAGCGTCGCAATCTTTTCTTGCGGCCAGAACCATCACGAGAGTTTAGCCTCAATGGGCGTAGCATACTGCTACAATTCTAAAGGCCAAGTTGTGTCAATTAAGGTTCTAAGGTTGTTGGTGCTTAATGACTCCTTAGAAGACCCATATTCTCCTCGTTGCGACACAAGGGATATCGGTACAGACCAAGGTGCCACACCAACGTAGCCACTGCTTCACCCGTGTCGGTCTAAGCCGGACAGGTCCCTCACAGCTTATGCTACCTAAACAGGGTATCCCCAGATCCGGGTTAGGATCTATGTAACTCCCATGCAACCCACAAATTTAAAGCAAGCAAAGAAAACAATTGAAAACACAGTTATGAACTAAGCCCTAAGGTACACCTCACTTTAAGTTATATCCCCAGCAGAGTCGCCAGTTCTATGATCGGTGGATCTGGAACTGACTGTTTAACGCTGGTTCGCGAAATGTCGCGGAAGCAAGAGTCGCCACCGTCTTTTATTTTCTCCAAATGGAAAGGACAAAAGCACAGAAAAATTCCTTAAAGAGATTACTCTCGGTTCGGGAGGTAGATTATAGAAAGGGAAGGTGTTAGCACCCTTTCTATCCATGGTTATCCATGGGCTCTTAGATACTTGCTCATTGTGTTTTCAAAAATGGTTTGTTTGCTTTTCAACTGTGGGTTTTAAAAAGTTTCTTTGAAAATTCCAGTTCGACTCTTGTATCGGTCCTCAAGAGTGTTTGAAAAATGCTTTCGAAAGCTTTTTGAAAATGTGTTGGTGTGAAAAGTATTTTTGATTTGTTTTGTTTTGAATTAGAGCAAGTATCTACGAGTCGTCTACCTACCCTAAGGAATTCGTCTGTGTAAATGTCCTTTAAAGTAGTGCCATCCCACCATTGAGAGGTAGATAACACCACCGTTGGAGGTGTTCGGGTCAATTCGAGTTTGTAGGGACATGGTGATCACCAGAACAATGGGAAGACACCTTAGAAGCTACCGTCATGCCAGGTTCCCGGATCATGAGGACTTACTAAGACATCCTCTACTCGACGATCACCTTTCGAGGCAAGGCAACAGTGAGGCGTACCCTAGGGGTGGTGTGTGATTTGTGTGTCATGTTCATTTATTTTTGTCTTTTGTCATGTCATTGGTGATCTAGCGTTTGTTTTTTTTTATTTTTTGTCCATACATTCTTTCATGCCTTGATTAACAGTTAAAGATTGCGAGAAGGTAAAAATTCTAAGCTATTACAAAAGGCGTGGGTCCACATCGCCAAAATTTCTTGAACCCGATTTGACAGAAAAAATAAAGAATTAAAAGTGCGACAAATAATTTACAAGGCCTTGGGAGAGATACAAAAATATTATACGAAAAAGAAATAAACGCGCGAATTAAATAAGAATTAAAACGAGGGCGTTGGACCCTTTTTGCAAAATTAAATTAAATGATGAAATTAATTAATTAAAAAAAAGAAGAAATTGTTTTTTTTTTGGTATTTTTTGGAACTTTATGATTTTAATGGGAAAAAGAATTAAATGCAATTAAAATAAATGCTAACCCTAATTCTAATTGTTTTTTTAATTTATTAAGAAAAGAAGATTAAATTTTAACCTAAAATTATCCCTAATTAATTTACATGCATTTTAATTACAAAAATAAATATTTAATATTTTAATTATTATGAAAGAAAAATAAAAAGGAATAAAAATTATCATAAACCCTAGTTCTACAAATTTTAAATTAATTATGAAAACATTACTATTAAACCTAATTTAATAACTAAATTTAATTAATGTAATTTATTTATAAAAATACTAAAATAAAATATTTATTATATTTTTTCTCTTTTTCTGATTTTTTATGGTGTTTTTTATATTTATGAAAATAATAAATTAATTAAGAAAACAATAATTTAAAAGAAAATAGAAATAATAAAAAAACAAAGAAAGTAAAAAAGTTTAGGAAACCTAGGGGGGTTGCAGTCCCCAAAGTGGAGGTATAGCCAAGCAATTTGAGGCCCATTTATTCATGGCCTGATTGACTTTTGCGCTGGCATGGATCTTTGTTGACTGAGTGCATCATGTTCTTCAGATTATGGCCATTGATCATCTCCATTGGGACGTGTGGACGTCTGATTTTGAAGGCGTATGATGCATCTTCAGCATTGACACTGCAGGTAATTATTAAAGAAAAAATAATATGAAAGTGGGGTGAGGACCTGGGATCGAACCCAGGTCCTAGGGGTTACCAGTGCCACGCTTCACCACGGAGCCATCAAACGCGCTTTGTATATTAAATAACGCACAAATAACATAAGCAATAATATGGATTAATGGAATTCTGGCGCGAATTTTTGAACAAACCAATCAGCGCTTGCCACCACATCGTCTTTTTCATTGATTTGTTTTCCTGAAAAAATAACAAACATTTAACGGGGGTTTTGAACCCCCTCAAAACATGCCTATTCTGATAATAGCGATTAGGCCATGTGGCCTCAGAAATTTGGCGCGATGGTCTCTTCCAATTCGTCCCAACCTGCTGATTTCGTTTATGGCATTGACATGTCTCAATTTTACAGGAATGGAAAACGCCTAAATTAAAAACCTAGAAACCCTAGATATCTCTAATGGTGGATCTTCATATGGGGCACGAAAACAAAATCAAACCACACGGTTAGCATCAGAATTGCATGAGGAATATAAATCACATGTTAAAAATTGCAAAAAGCGCATGAATTGAGATGCACGAGTATGAAAATTTTTCGGTACAGATGAGATTTTTCTCACGTTTCTGGGCACGAAAGCTTGTGGTTTTTGATGCAAAATCCTTCTATGAAGCCTTAGTAAGCTAATGAGATCAAAATCTTGCCTTGAATCGCCCTAGGACTAGGTTTTCAGAATTCACTTTTCAAGCAAAAATTTCAAGTTTTTTGTATGCTTTTCTGCGCAGCTTTTTTGTCCATGAGCATGAGGGTTTTGATCCAGCTTATGTATGGAATGATTAGGTCAAATAAAATTGGTCCACAATCCATGAATTGATGAATGCAATATTTGATTTTTTTCACCATGATTTTCAAATCTTTTTCACATGCTTTTGCTACCAAATCATGACCAATCCAATTGATTCTTTCCATATATGGTTAGGCACGAAATCTTGAGGATATAATATGCACAAAAAGATTGAAAAACTTAGGTTAAGTATTTTTCATGTATTTAATTGATTTAAATGAATTATTATTAATAAAAATTCAAATAAATAAATAAAAAATGAAGAAAAACTTCCCTTTGGGCCAAGTGGTCGTGCACATGCTTGGGATGATGAATTGTGGAAGAAAAAGAGGCCCATTAGCAATTTTAGGTCATTTGAGTCAATGTTGACTTTTCAAAATATCCAAAAATTTCCCAACTTCTACAAGGCATAACTTGCTCAATTTTTAAGCTTTGCTCATGTTCTTAGACATTTTGGAAAGGTCTTTGAGTCCTCTAACCAATGTCTTTGGTCCCATGTCATTTTGATTTACCAATCTCAAGTTATGGCCTTTTACTTAAAGTCCCTTTTTGTTGACTTTTGAAAATGACCTATAATGTTGAAATTAATAGCTTTTTGTGAGAGCATTTCTTGGACTTGGAGTGTGAAGAGGAGTTGTAGGAAATGTCTTTCTCTTCAAAATGAGCTTTGGATGGAATTTTTCTGATAATCCATGTGAAAGTTATGCCCTGGTCAATTTACAGTTGACTTTTTCAGCTGTCCAAATAAGGAAACTTTTGCATCTTGATGATTTTTGAGCCAAGCTTTGAGAATCATGATTAAGCATTGATCAAATGATTTTTGTGGCTTCAAAATGATATGTTGACCAAAAATTTGAACTTTTGACTGTCAAATGACCATTTTGCCCCTACAGTTGACTGTAGTGCAATTAGGGTTTTGACTGTGCAATTTTGTGCTGAAAGTCTTGAAACTTTGTATGAGGATGCTTGACCATATTTATAGGCATGTGGGACTTGGTTGGACCCTTGGAAACTTCATTTTCTTGATCAGAATCAAAACCCTAATCTTGACTGTTTAGGAGGCCCTTATACTGTGCAACCCTTGGGGGAATTTTGAAGCATGACTTGGCAATTTCTTGAAGAGTATGGGAGGGCAAATTTTGGGGTACAACAGGGAGGTAATACATTCGTTAACTTAAACAAAATGAAATATATATAATATAAAAATGCTGCCTTATCTGGAGAGACACCGAAGCCCTAGCTCCGACCGTCTTCTCCGGTAACCTCTTTTCCTCAAACCTGCAAAACAACCAATATCAGCAATCCAGTGAGACCCTGCCCCCCTAAATAAGGGTCTGCGAGTTCAATCGAATGGTTCTTTTGGACTAAAACACACTAGATTTTGTGCTATGGCAAAAATACATGGGATCGATATAGTTATGGTGTTTTACGATTTGGCCAGCATGGGACCTCCTTGGTGGGTTTTTCCTGCATATCATTACCTCATGAACATGTTAATAACATTAGTACGCATAAAAACATAATGAACAACAAATATGAAAAAACATGCAATGATGAAACCGAAGAGGCATGTTTGTAGTGTTTCTGGCCTTTTGGATCGTTGTAAATGATCCAATCTTACCCTATGATCATCCTGAAGTCGATTGGAATGGCTGAAGTGTATTGAAACTGGCCGCAAATAGGTTTTGCAAGTTGCCCTAGAATTGAATATTTTTGTGATTTTTGGAGTTTTCTTTGGACAAGGATTTTCGTGCCTTTTGTGTCTGATTTGGAGTGAATATATAGGTTGTAATTAGGTCAAAATATATGGGCTTGGACTTTTGTTAATAAGCCTTGTATTTTATCTTATTTATTTTGAATAAATAATGATTAAAATCAAAATAATTAAAATAAAATAGATCAAGGGGTACCTTAGCAAGATCTGAGGTGTATAAGAAGTGTAGTGCAAGCTTGGACTCTGAAACAATGGCCCAATAGCCCAAAAAAATAAGTTTGCTCAATTTGAACTTCATGCATTTTCTCAAAATTTCCCAACTTGCACTGATCATAACTCTCTCAAATTTCACCTTTTGAAGGTGATCTTACACTTTTTGGAAAGCTCTAGATGTCCTCTATAATCCCTCTTTGGGTCATTTTTGTATTTGAAGAATTTAACTTGATGTAAGTTGCCTTGACAAAAAGTATCTTTTTGTTGACCTTTGAAATGACCTATAATGTATTGGCTCATATCTCTCAAATGAAGCATTTTTTGTACT
Source organism: Vicia faba (assembly GCA_948472305.1). NCBI lineage: Eukaryota > Viridiplantae > Streptophyta > Magnoliopsida > Fabales > Fabaceae > Vicia > Vicia faba. The sequence goes on from OX451735.1 coordinate 1,125,580,646, forward strand.
TGAGCTTAGAGAGACAAAGTTGTATAAATTTGAATTTCCTTCAAAATCAGATTTGGTTGGGGAAGATATGATGAAGCATGTGAAAGTTATGCTTGGTCAAAGTTCAATTGACTTCTCTTAAGGAAAACCCTAATTTGGCAACTTTTGACTTTTGATGGTTTGAGAGTTTTCTTGATGAGTCATGATCAACCCTTAATAAAGTTATGAATATCACTTCAAAACATTGATGTTAACCAAAAATCTTAAAGTGTGCTTGTATGTTGACCACAATTGACTTTTTGTCCAATACAATTGATTTTTAGTCATCTGAGCCATTGATTGAGCAAACTTGTGATGCAAGGCTCGAAACTTGGTATGAGCATTTTGGAGACATATGAGGAACCATGAAAACCACTTGATACCTTTGAAACCTAAACTTCCTTGAGAAAAATGAAACCCTAGTTGTAAGTCCATTGCTTAGGAGGAGAATTTGTCTGATCAATTCTTGAGCAACCTTGAGCATTTGAGAACCCTAGGAGAATGTCTTGAAGAAAAATGGAGGGAAATTTTTTGGGTACAACAGACATCAAGAGGTACCTTGAGAAACAAGAATATCCAAAAACTGCCTCTGTCATTGATAAACAAACTCTGCAGAAGCTAGCCTCAAAATTATTTTTGAGTAATGATGTACTGTACAAAAGAAACTATGATATAGTGTTACTCAGGTGTATGGAGAAACTATAAGAAGATACACTTATGAGATAAATCCATGAAGGTACTTTTGGAACTCATACAAATGGATATGCCATGGCTAGAAAAATCCTGCGAGCATGTTATTATTGGTTGACGATGGACGTCGACTGCCACAATTATACAAAGACATATCACAAATGCCAAATCTACGCTGACAAAATGTATGTGCCATCAATTCCTCTGACTGTCATGAGCTCTCCTTGGCCATTTTCGATGTGGCTAATTGATATGATATGCATGATCGAACCGAAAGCATCTAACGAACACCAGTTCATACTAGTTTCCATTGATTACTTCACCAAATGGGTGGAAGCGGCATCCTACGCAAATGTGACAAGTCAAGTGGTTACTCGATTCATCAAGCAGAATCTCATATGCAGATATGGGGTTCCAAGCAGAATCATTATGCACAACGGGTCCATTATGAACAACAAAATGATGAAGGAATTATGTGATAATTTCAAGATTGAGCATCATAATTCCTCACCATATCGACCCAAGATGAACGGGTCCGTTGAAGCTGCCAATAAGAAGATTAAGAAAATCATTCAGAAAATGGTGAAGACATATAAAGATTGGCATGAAATGCTTCCCTTTGCTCTACATGGCTATCATACTTTCGCACGAACGTCAATAGGTGCAACTCCTTTCTCTCTAGTATATGGTATGGAGGTTGTGCTCCCAGTTGAAGTAGATATTCTGTCACTTTGAGTTCTAATGGAAACAAAACTTGAAGAAGAGGAGTGGGTTCAGACACGACTTAAACAACTTAACCTCATTGAAGAAAAAATCTTGACAGATTTGTGCCATAGTCAGTTGTACCAAAAATGGATGAAGAAAGCACTCGACAAGAAGGTTCTTCCTTGAGTATTCAAAGAAGGGGATTTGGTGCTCAATAAGATCATGCCACCTCGCCTTGATTCACGTGGTAAATGGACACCCAACTACGGAGGTCCATATATGGTAAAAACAACATTCTCTGGTTGTGGCGTTATCCTTACAACAATGGATGGGGAAGAATTACCACATCCAGTAAATTCAGACGCAGTCAAAAAATACTATGTATAAAAAACTTGCTAAGTTCGAACCTTAAACGAGAGACTTAGGAAAAAAGGAGCGTACCATTGGATTGAAAACCATAAAGGGTGATCCAGACAAAAATTAGGGACATACAAAATTTTTTATCCCGATGGATTGAAAACCCGAAAGAGCGGTCCAGGAAAAAGTTAGCGATCTTATTAAAAAAATAAAGAACAAAAATACTGGGATCTAAGAAACCCAACCACGACTACGAAGAAAAGGGATTAATCAAAATCATTTGACTCAGAAGCAAAGGAGATTGGACCTATCAAAAGGACATTGGGGAAACAATAGTAACAATTATCATTTTCATTGCCATTTTCAGTTTTTCTGTAAATACCTCTTTCACGGAATTTCACCTTGTACTATCGCCTTTTCAGAGGCATACTTATTAATAAAACATTTACTTTCTCAAATATTTCAATTGTGTTTTTCCTTTTCAGACTTGTTTGAAAATACTAAGATTATTTTTATAAATACACCATTTAAATCATTTTGGGGATTTGACAAAAAAACATTTGATATAACATCAAAAAGCATCTTGGTTAAAAAAACATCAAAAGAAAATCCACGCCTACGTCGACGCCTACGCTGGCCCATGCGATACCAATATCAAAGATCTTGATGACACCTTTCATCTTGTTCAAATCAATTCTAAGATACCACAACAATGCAACATTGGGGAGTTTATAACACAAAACCACTGGTTTAAAATGAGAGAATATAGAAAAACATTTTTATTACATTTTGGGGCTTACACACACATTGGTGCATATTTAAACATTTGGGACATACACAAAGTACTCGATGCATATACATTATAGGTTCCATGTAAATCTAGGACATTATGCAAATACATCATACATGGCATTTTTCAAACATGCTTTGGGTAAAACTCCCATCACCAGAACACTTTTTCAATCATCTACCCCTAGGTTGTGGTAGGTGTGCGAATTACCAGGTTCATATTATTCATTCCCTAGGTTGTAATGAATACGTGAATCTATCTCCGTGCCGTTTATCCACTAGGTAGTGGTAAATGCACAAATTCTTCAAATATATTTCCCCTAGGTTGTGATCGGTATGTGAAGTTTCAAGGTTATGTTATTCATCCCCTAGGTCGTGATGAATAACATTAGCCTATCCTTGTTTTCCTTTATCCCCTAGGTCGTGATAAATGCACATGTTCATCCTCATATTGTTTACTCTCTAGGTTGTAGTAAACATGACGAAATCAGCATAATTCATCGCGTTAGTCTCCATGCGGCGATGCATTATTAAAACTCAGTTTTTTTCAGCCCCTAGGTTACGATGAATAGAAAAAATCTACAATCCCTTTTAGATATTGATGAGTTATCTGCATCGTCGTATCTAAGTCAAATCAAAACTTTCTGCTCAAACTCTGGTAAGATGATACATCATCATTTATGCCTATTTTTCGTACTCTTGGGAATGCTGTACAGTGTATCCATATAATCTTTCAGACAAATTTTGGGATCATCCATTATTTAATAGACCTACGATTTGAATGTGCGAGACCTGCGTATTCTTTCACTATTCAATCGAACGAAAATTAAATAGGGACAGCTGTCATACACCAAATTTTCCCTATTAATTTTTAATTGATTTATTCTTTATTATTATCAGTTTCTTTATAAAGTTTAGATTACTTTGGATAATTTCATTGTGGGGTTTAAACCTTAAAGAGGGGGTGTGTTTTAATAGAGGGTTCATGGGTTTCTCTAAATCAGAAAAGCCCATGTAATTTGTTTTTAGGCCCATTAAGAATTGTTTTGATTTATGTTAAGAGTTAGGCCCATTAAGGTTTGTTAAAAGTTTTGTAATTAATGGAAAGGGGGTGTATTGTCTTAAATGGACCATTAAAATCTGATGGCCCATTAAGACAATTTTGATGGCCCGGTTAAAAAAAAGGTAGGTGTTGATAAAGGGGGGAGTTTTGGGCCATTAAAATATGATGGCCCATAAAAGGGCTTGTGTATTTTGATAGAAAGGGGGGTACGTTTCAAAATTTTGAGGCTGAAGGCCCAAATGAATGAGGTTGGTCCATTTTTATGGAGGGATTGATAAAGGGCTTGTTGCTTCATTTTGTGCTAAATTAATGTTAAGTTAAGGAAGGACTGTTGACTGAGGTCAATGTTTGTATTAAGCTTGCATTATTATTTTTATTACTGTCATTTAACATATTAATAATATTACTAATAATATATGTTTTATTTTAATTTATTGATTGTTATTAAGACATGGTTGCCTGAAGTCAACACAAGGGATTAAGAAACCCTAATTACCCAACAACAACCCTGTTCTTCAAAATTACCTAGGCCCAATGAACAAGTACTGTATAAATCTAAAAAGGAAATCACATCTTTTGAAGCTATAAACAAGTACTATACAAATCAAACATTAAATAAATCAAATCAAATCATATCAATTATACAAAATAATTGTCCAGATCTTACAAATAGAATCAGATACAGAATCAATTACAAGTCTAAAATCTATAATTTACAACAAAATCTTCAAATTCCAAAATCAATCAACACTAATAAATAATTGTAATGACAAGTTACAGAAAAATTTCCCAAACTGTCTAAAAACTAAAACTATAAATTTCCCTAATTCTAACAGAGAAAAGGAGAAGAAGATTGAAGAAACCAAAAGAAAGGGGGAGAGACAAAACAAAAAGAAGAAGAAACTCGTCCCTGAGAGCCTTCTCGCCGCGTAGATTTAGGGTTTCAATTTCTGAAACCCTAAGATATGTTCTCCTTCAAGCCGCACCGTCGTCATCTTCATCATCGTCGCCTCTACACACTTGCAAATAAAAAGGAAGAGGATTAGAAGGAAGTTACCCTGAGGGCCAAAACAAAACAAAATCACCACGAAAAAGGTACTATGATTGCACTTAGCTTATAAGTTTTCTATTTGATTTTTTATTGTGGTACATGGTTGGAGTTGAGGTGTAGAAGCTGTCGATGGGTTCAGGTTGGAACAGGGTGTGTTGTCGCTAGGGTTTGGTGGAGTACGGTTGTTGTTTGGAGATAGAAGAAAGGGGAGATAGATAAGAGAACTAGGTTGAGAGAAAGAGAGAAGGGAAAAATAAAATGATGGAAATGAGATGAAAATGAAAAATATAATGCACCCAATAATCTGATGCACACAATCTTATAATCACTATCATACGCCATCCATCACCATCGCTTGATCATCATCAAACGCTCCTAATCCACATGCCTATTGTAACGCCGTGTACTCGCCCGCATAAAGTCCAAACAGACTCCCAAACGTTTGTAAAACACTGGGCCTAGCCGACTGTTAATCATGCCACCCCTATTTTTTATTTTACTACTAAGTTTGAGAGTTGTACACCCTTAGCGCTATTGAGCCAAGTCCAACATCTGGACTTGGGCCCTTGCTTCATGTACCCCCCAGTTTTACTTTTTTTATTTCAATTATACACCCCATGCGTTTGGGACTAAATCCAATATATGGATTTAGGGTCCTGTTTTTATACCCCCTAAAGTTACTCCCAAACAGAAAATACACCCCCCTTGTCTAATTAATTTTCTTTATTTCTTATATTTTATTTATTTATTTTATTTACTATATTAATATTTTTTAATATTTAATATTTTTATATAAATTCGAAATTTATTTTTATTATTATTATTATAAAATTCAATTTTTTTATACTAACTCATTGTTAATTACTTTTAAAATTGCATTAAATTCTTTTTATCATGCATTAAAAATATATTTTCTTATATCATATAGTATATTTGAAAAATCTAACCAATCACATACTAACATTTTTTACTAACTTAATTAAATCAAGATTATTTTCAAAAAGGATTATGAAAACACCTTTAATCGACTGTGAACTTCGTCTCCCAATTCTGCTATTCACACACCCAGACTTGGTTCAAGGAGAATTCGAAGTATTTTTGTAATCCGTAAAAAACACTAACCAAACAACTACGAACTACGAATTGGGGCTCTGATTTATCATAAGAGGATACATAGGGATACGACTTAAAATCGTGGTGAGTTCCCCTAATTAAAATTAAATCCTTATTTCCTAAAAGATTGTAAATCTAAACCCTAGTATCCTTGTGAATAAGGTAGATGAGGGGTGTCTAACACCTTACCTTCGTCTAAAGCGAGTCAAACAACTTAGAATCTCTGATCAAATTAGGGTTATCCTTTATATTCCCTTCCTTAGGCTAAAAATTAAGGGTGGCGAATCTAAATTTTGAAACCGGTTACAACAGCTTGTCATACACATAATATGAATCAGAATGAACAAATGCAAATGTTTGTTAATGGTCTTAGAATAAAGACATAACAGTTGATCGATATAACAACTAGTGGCTCGTCTAATTTTTCAACAGCCACTTGTATTAAAAAGATCATCTAGGCAATATCTGCAAATGAGCATTTAGAGTTGTATGATAGATGTGCAAGCAAGGCTGAGAAAGTTATTGATCTAAATTTAGAAACCAATAAAATAAGGATAGAGGACACATTTGTTATAGAAGTGGAAAAAAGACTTAAGGCACTGAATATAGGTACCTAACATGTAGCTCAAATTCAACCTGCTCAGACTGTTAGTTGTGAAATTTGTGGTGGACCTCATTTTGCTATATATTATGTTGCAACTACGAAAAAAATTGAAGAGATAAACTACTTGAAGAAGAATAATTGTGAGGGAAATGTTCCTTAAATAAGGTTTTCAATGATGTCAAAACTTTCCACTATATTTTGGAAATGTTGCTAGATGATTTGGTGAATCAGGTAGCATGAAAAGTATTCAAGAATTGGTATTTTTGGAAATTTACATGTTGTGAGACGAATCGAAGAAAGCTCAGGTCAACACATGATTGAAAGTTTCCACTTATAGAAGTATCTGGGTTGTACCCCAAAATATTCCCTCTCTTTTCTCAAAACATTTCTCACCAAAGATCTCAAATGCTCAAGGGTTTGATCAGACAAGCTCACCTCCTAAGCACTGAGCCTCCAAATCAGGGTCTTGGTTTTCTCAAGGACAATTGAAGTTTTTATGCCTCAAATGACTTTCATGGTTCATTATAGGTGTCCAATATTTCCCATACCAAGTTTCAGGTCTTGCATTACAAATTTGCTCAGTCAATTGCTCAGATGGCCGGAAATCAACTGTATTGGGTAAAAAGTCAACTATGGATAATATACAGTCAAACTTAATTATTTTTGGCAAACATCAACATTTTGAAGTCATATTCATCAATTGATCAAGTGTTGATCACAATTCTTCAAGAAAAGCACTCAAATCATAAAAGGGGTAAAATGGTCAAAATTAAGGTTTTGATTATGAATGGCTGATCATTGACTTTTAACCTAGTACATGACTCAGTGACTTAGAGCATAATCTTAAGGACTCAAACACAACATATTGACCTAACTTCATGGCTCAAATCATTTCTCAAGATCAATGAATTGATAGATGAAATTTGATCAACTGATGAAAAGTCAACTGATACACAAAAAGTCAAACTTTGACTTTTTGATCAACATTGAATTTCAAAGATCAAGATTCATCAAGATATTAAAAAATGTCAAACTTTATCATAAAGAATCAAGAAAGTCAAGAAAGTCCACAAAAAGTCAAAGTTTTCAACACTTAGAAAATTTCTAAGTATTTTTTAACCTTGATAATTTCAATACTTCATGACAATTTTTCACCAAGATGCAAGATGATTCAAGGAAAACTTTCAACATGAAAGTTGTAGATCTTGATGAAATCTACAACTTTGTATTAAAGGGTTGATGTCCAAAAAGTGCTTGGATTAGGAGATATAAGCCCATGAAGTCATGGCATTTTGTCCCAACTTCTTGGAAATTTTTCACCTAGCTCCAATTTTATTTAGCCAAAGTGGTCAACACGAAGGTTGAAGACAATGTTTCAAGCTTTCCAAAATGTCCAAGAACTTAAAGATATCATTCTTGAGCTAAGAGAATCAAAGAGAAGAAGTTGAGCTTTCATTATTGAACTATAGGTCATTTTGATGATGAACACTTGATCAAATCTCAAGCCATGCTGCATAAATCTTGCTTTGCAGATTTCTATCTTGCAAACCACTCCATAATTAATTGTTTACACAATTGTTAGAGCTATGATCCAAGCATTTGAGCCATTGTCCAAAAGATTCATCCATTTTTGGCACATAGTAACATTGCCATTTTTGTAAAGTTTCTTTAATCACAATGTCAACTTGTCTTGAGCCTCTAACTTATTTGTTCAGAACATGCTTAACATACAAGATTAGATAAGCATGTTTAAATCCTCTAAATACTCTAGATTTCTTTGTACATCACCTTGGGACAATGTTTGTCAAGATTGCTTCGAAAACAAGTCAAAAAACCATAACATGTGATCTTGTGAATCTGATCACTTCAAGCCCTCAAACCTCTTGCCTATAAATAGAGGCAATATTTTTAAAGCCAAACACGAATGCACAAGCCTTGAAACTCCTTCAAACACTCCCAAACTCATAATTTATCTCCAACTCCATTTTTGTGGCATTTCTGACCTTGAATCCCAAACTCACATTTCACTCGTGTGTTCTCACTCAAAATCAATCACAAAGCTCCCATACATCATTTAGGACCTATCCAGGACCCTGTTACACAACTGTAACACCTCCATCACCATACTCCATTTCCAGAAACAGTCATCTGCACAGTGACTTCTATAAGAAGATTCAAGCACTCTCAGCATAAGTTAAGCTTTACATTAGCTTCCTAGGAGTCTAGTGAAGATATCCATATCATCACAACACCTCCAGGAGTGCTCAAACTTCAAACACGATTTCCAGTTTTGAGGTAAGTTTTCTCAACTTTGAACTTCCCATACAAGCATCATTAATAGTTATTTTGTAAAGATAAAATGTAGACATCATTGCCATGAAGCTAACCATACGCTTACATTTCATTTATATTGCCTGGGTGATGCAAATTTTGAGTTTGAATTTACTGAGAAATTAGGTCATAATTTGGTACCAAGCAAAATTCGTGCTCATCTTTTAGTGCAGTCAGAACTGAGTTTATTTTAAATTTAGTGCAAGTTGTATTATTACTGGATGAAACAGACACCCCAGTGGAAGAGAAGTGTGCGCTAAGGCATTTGTATGTAGGGACCTGGGTTCGAGCCCCAGCGATACCCTTTTGCATTTTTCACACTTTATTTTGTTTTGTTTTTGTTCCCAAGCGCGCCTGGGCCTCCAACCTTGGGCCTCTTTCATTTTTATTATTTCTCACCCCTTAACTTCTTACACTAACAGGCCCATTATTTTTTTAATCTTATTTTTCTGATTAAAAAAGAAAGTTGTTTTGGGCCTAACCAAAACTAATTACTTCACACCCCTTTTTACTCTCTAAACACCAGACCCAACTTCTCATTTCTTTTATATTTTGTATATTTTTCTTTACTTAATTTATTTTATCAAAATACCAAAATATATTTTCTTAAATGATTAGACTAAAAACATTCTTATTTTATTTTATTTTCATTTTATTTATTTTTATAAGTAAAACAATAAAAATATTTTTTAAAATTAATTAATCTCTTTTTAGAATTAAAAATAATTAGACTTAGGTTTTATCTAATTTTCTCTTTTAATTAGATTTTAGGTTTTGTTAAATAACTTCTCTGGTAAATTAATTAGTTAAATTAGTTTAGTTAAAACCTTTTTTCCATAAAAAGCCTTAAAAACATTTTTCTTTTATCTTGTTTTCATCTTTACATTTTTGTACATTTCATTATTTTGCATTACAATTTATGTAACTGTTAAAGCCTTGTAATAGCAATTAGAATTTATTTTACTTGTCATTCCCATTTGTAAATTTGTATCCCCCATCCCTAAAAAGTATTGTAATAGCGTAGGACATTTAAATTCTGCAGTTTATCGCTTTTCATATTATTCCTAGTAATTAGTGTTTGTACGACAAGATTTAAAATCAATATTAGCCAACCCTAATTCAAGATAAAATAATTGAAAACAACACACTTTGCATACACGGACCTCTAGGGTAACCACACTTGTTGCCACAAATAAAAAATAGGCATGTCCCTTGAACGTGGGATGTTTTAGCAAATACCCTCGATTAAAAGGTCGTAGTCCCTCGATGATCCTTCGATGTTGCCTTCGATAAACGATCTTAGTCCCTTATGAAAAATTGCTAAAACATCTCATAAGTTGCCTTCTATGACTGTACGATGACCCACACCCGTCCCTCACATCCAATGATATAGCTCTCTACCCACTAATGGTAGACAAGCACTATCTAAAGGAGGAGGAAAAGAATAAAGACTTTCTGAGTAGGTATATTGCTCGTAATTGCTTTCTCACAAACTAAAATCATTTTCACCCTGTTAGCTCCTAAATTCAACACCTACAACAAGTTGGTCTTATGGGCCAAAAATAAATTGAACAAGTCTAAGTTGGAAAGGCTTCGGCAGATTAGAAAAGTACTTAGAGAAATTATAAGTTAAAATGAATCTTCGACCAAAAGGTTCTTGCATCCTTCGACTGAAAGGGTCCCAAGGTATTCGACTAGAAGGAAACTTTGTATCTGCAACAGAAGATTTTGAATCTGAAGAAAGGAGGGAAAAGCAGTTCGCTTGGCAGTTGAGGAAAGAAACATGGCATGAAGAGAGGGGTCAAAACACATACAAAAGACACTTGTCTCCATCCTAGAGCAAGGAAACTCCTAGACTATTACCTAGTTTTAGTATAAATATAGGAAGTTTATGTAGATTTACGTGTGTTCAACTCATCGTACAAATTATTCAATATTATTCAAGTACCTGCTGCGTGAGAAAGAATACTGAAAATGCACATTTGAAACACCATATTTTACAATCAAAGTCTTTTATTTCTCTCTTTACATTTCTTGCCTTTTTATCTTGTTTTCACTTTATCTGCACTTTTACCCAGACTCCTGCGCCTAAAATCTCCTCAACCCCTTTTTTCTATTTACTTTCTGCACTCAAACTCATCCCTTTCCCAGTCAAATGTGCGTTCTTCACTTACATTAGAATTCATGTCCAAACAACATCAAAAATTAGCATATGTCCTAGTATCAAACTGATCGATCCTGTGAGTAACCAAAAAATTACCCTTTTTGGAAGATCAACGGTTGTTTACTAGAAAACACGATGATCAGAGTTAGTTATAAAACAAGTTACAAAAGAATATAAATGCATAAGAGAAAATCTTATCATGTATTTTGTAATAGTCAATCGTTTGTTGAAAAACTTTGAAAAGATCAACATCTGACATATACCAAGACTAGAGAATCAAGTGGCTAATGACTTAGCACAGATTGCATCCGGTTATAAAATTTCGAAAGAGAAATTACAACAGGTAATCGAAGTTAGAGGAAGAGTGACATTGACTAAGTTGTCTCCAACTGATTTGAAAACAACAAAGTTAGGGTACGCTGATCACGAAAAATTCGAAATTTCATTCATAGATAATCTAACAGAACAAGATTGGAGAAATCCTATAGTGGATTATTTGCAAAATCCTGTAGCTTCGACAGAACGAAAGATAAAGTACAGGGTGCTGAGTTATACCCTAATGGGAAAGGAGTTATTTAAAAATACGCCTGAAGGGGTGCTATTAAAATTCCTAAATGAAATAGAGGCATACATAGCCCTTTCAACTACACATGCCGGGGTATATGGAGCATACCAAGTGGTCCATAAAATGAAATGGTTATTGTTTCGACAAGGACTATATTGGCCCACCATGTTGAAAGATTGTGTTGAGTTTGCAAAAGGATGTTAGGAATGTGAAGTACATACAAGTATCCAGCACGTACCTGCAAGTGAACTTCACTCAATTATGAAACCTTTGCCTTTTAGGGGATGGGCTTTGGATCTTATTGGAGAGATTCGACCAGCGTCATCTAAAATCCAGAAGTACATATTGGTAGGCATTGATTATTTTAGTAAATGGATTGAAGCAATTCCTTTAGTCAACGTAGACCAGGAAAATGTCATTGAATTCATTCAAAAGCACATTATATACAGGTTTGGAATCCCTGAGACAATAACAACTAATCAAGGGCCAGTCTTTATTGGTCGAAAAATTTAAGAGTTCGCTACAGAAGTGGGGTTAAAATTATTAACATCTACGCGTTACTATGCACAATCCAATGGTCAAGTCGAAGCGGCAAACAAGGTGATAATCAGCTTAATAAAGAAGCATGTAGGAAAGAGGCCAAAAAATTGGCACAAGACTTTTAGATCACATTTTATAGGCTTGTCGAACGTCTCTTAAGGAAGCTACCAGAACAATACCCTTTCGACTAACTTATGGCCATGGCGCAGTATTGTCAGTAGAAATCTATCTACAATCAACAAGAATTCAGAAACATCAAGACATCCCTTCCGAAGTTTATTGGAATGTGATGTTAGACGAATTGATTGATTTGGACGAAGAAATACTGAGGGCTTTGGATCTCTTAAGGTCACAAAAGAGGAGAGTGGAAAGATCTTACAATAAAAGAGTAAAGCCCAAGGCATTCTTGCCTGAGGACCTGGTATGGAAAGTAATCCTCCCAATGGATCGAAAGGATAGAAATATGGGAAAATGGTCTCCTAAATGGGAAGGACCTTTTAAGATCATCCAAATGTTATCTAGTGGCCCATATGAGGTCGAGGAGTTAAATGAAGACCAAAGGCTCTTGAGAGTAAATGGTAAATACTTAAAAAAGTATAGACCTGCACTTCAAGAGGTTAGAGTAACCAATACTTGATCTTAATCAAGTTAAAAAGCCAAGATGGGAAATATATTACAAAGCCAAAATGGCTAAAAGTCATTACAAAATATATAAGCATACAACTAAAAAATAATTCGAAATCAAAACGGGAGTTTGGCCTTAATTTGGAGGTATTTTATCTTCTTCAGCTCCAAGCGTCTTTCGCACAGGGCTTTCGACTAATGAAGAGTATCGATTTTGACATCCAATGCTTGGGCTTGTTTAGCATATGCTAATCCCTCATTGAGTTCCTCTTGACTCTCTGAATTAGTGCCGATAGCGATAAGTTCTTCCTTTCGTTTATCATTGGCAGCAATCTTGGCTTCTAACTCTCTGATCTGAGCCTTCATACAGGCTGTATTTTGATCAAGTTCTTCTACTTATTTCTCGCTAGCTTCTTGCACCCTCGACAACTCCTTCAACTTCGAAGCTGATTCAGCAGCAGCACCCCAGGCAGCAGCTACATGGCCATTGGCCTCCTCAATTTCACGAGTAAGTGTTCTTCGACGACTATAGTCAGCTGAAACCTGATCGATGATGGAAATCAAATCCAGGATAATGCTGGCAATGTCAGGCGAGGAAACAAGAAGGTCGACAACTCTTAAAGTAGTCTTTAAAAAGGAAGGAGCTCTAGGTTCTCCCTCCAAGGTCAGGAATAAATCTCTTTTGAAAAGTTGCGACTTAACCTTTTGAAGTGCTTATTCAAGAGGAGATGTTGAAGTGGATTTTCCAGACGCTATCGAAGCACTCTGAGCAGAAGAACTTTCTCTACCCTCAAGGATGGTAGTCAAGTAGCCAAGAGGATTTTGTCATTTCAGCAATGCCAAATCTTCCTTAGTATGAGACCCTATCGAAGTAACCCTTTTGTTTACAATACAAGCCACATTGGCTTCGACAGGCATCTGAACAGGGACATCTTTAACACGCGCAGAGTTTCCGGCTCCCCCTGTGAGGTTTTCTCTCTCATCAGTCGCCGAAATATCTTCAGTATGATTCCCTCCCGCTGGTGTGTTTTCCTTCTCCATTTAGATCACATCTTCAGCAACCTCCTCTTCCCCATCCTTTTGTCCATCATCGTTAGCTCGTGGAGTCCCAAGATTCACATGTTCTTCACTAGGAACTTCTTCATTAGGATTCCCAATGGCTTCGTGCCCAAAAGTTTGGTTCACTTCGCTAGAAGAACTCACAAAAGATTCTTTTTCCTAAGAAGGCCTGTAAGTAGGATCACCCTCACTGTTTATTAAGGTGACAAATTCTTCTACAAGGTTCTATTTTGAAGTACCAGTAGTGTCCTGAAGATTACAAGATGGTTATTAGAACCATTGAAAAAAGAAAAAGAAGTCAAAGTCAGTAAACAATCGTGAGGGGTCGAAGTAATTACCTTAGGCGGAATTTCAGCGCCAGGACTTGAGTTGTCGCTCTCACTAGGATTGTTTAGTCTAGCAGCTATCTCCTTCTCCGTTGGTTCTATGATGACGACAGGAGGAGGTCTCGACCCAATGACTTTAATCTTGACCTTGGTTTTTGGACGAAGCTCCGGAATGGGGGCTAGTTTCTTTAACTTGTGTCTTTTTAGGGGGATATGAAGAGATTATTCTTCTTCATCATTGGAAATTCCAATTTCTTAAACATTCCTTTTCTGCGGATTGATTTCAAATGACCATAAAGAAAGGAGTCGAAGGCATTAAAGTCAAAAGTAATATGTCGGAAAGAAAGATATAGCAGCAAAAAGTGTTTACTTTTGGTGAAGGTTTCACAGAAGGGTCTCCTCCCTTTGCGCTTTCAGCGACTTTCTTAGTGACGGTCCTCTTGACCGCTAGAAAATGAACAAGTATAAATTAGATGTCAAATGATTAGATTGAAGAAGATAAAGACATTTTCTTTGAGAAAAAATAAATACCCTTTTTATCTTGTCAGAGACTAGTGTAAACGCCTCTTGAAGATGAGCAGAAAAGTCTTTTTCGTTAAAAAATTCTTCGTTATCATACTGCTTCCACCAGTCTTCAAAAAGAGGAGAACACAACAAATTGAGATTGAAGTCGAACATAGTTAGTACGGTTCGACCAACGTACCTACCAATATGCTTAGTTGCAGAATCCTCTGAATAGTCTGCATTGTAAAACAACAGAAGCTTTTCTCGGGAGTAGATTGGTGAAGGGAGCGTCTGGATAATACCAAATTATCTAGAGACAAGATTCGGTTGATAAGCAATTAAGGTAAGTTGATTCTTCAAACTCTTGAATCTCAAAGGCATGATTCTTGGTCGAAGAAATGACTCCCAAATAGCTACATATTCATCCACATGGTCATCTTCGTCAGACGAGAGATACGGTCGAATGAACCATTCCGGGCCAACCTTTCTACTAGCAAAGGGAGCCATGGTCGAAACAAATTCCTTCCACTTTGCAAAAATCATTACAAAGCTGGTAAACGCCTTTTGGAATTATTGACCTTCGTCAGTTGGAGTCAACAGGACTAATCTAGTCCCTTCGACCCTTCTATTCAGGATCTCTGGGGGCCTCTCATTAATCTTATTCTTCTGCGGAAGAAAAGATTCAAAAGTGGCATTTAGCCAAAGTTTCAGAAGCCAAAAGGGGTCGAAAATGAGTAAACTCTCCTTGTCTCCAATAACCTTAAGTTAAGTCACACCATTGTTGATGGACTCATACAGGTTGGCTAGAATCAACTCAGCCAAACAAAGAGGATAACCATGGTGAAGCTGTGTTGCAAGAGTAAGTATTTTCTTAGTCACTTGAAGTGACTTGGTGAAAAAAACAAAACGAGATAACCACAAAGATAGAAAAGCTACGTGTTCCACTTCAGAGAAAGTGGTACTCGATTTGTCGTGGAAATGATTGATGAATATGGTATACATGGGCTTCATGGCCGAAAACCTGATAGGATCTTCAGATAGATCCTCAGGGTCGAAGTAGTCACCCGTTGGTCGAAGACTAGTAATGGCGGCTATACATAAGAGAGTTGGAGTTACCATTCCACAAGGCAAATGGAAGGTAAAATGTGTGTTGTCCTAGAAATACAATGAAGACACCAACACGAGAGGGCAATAAACTAACCCAGTCTTCGACAGCATGATCAAGTCATAGATCCCCATATCTTTCCAGTTTGGGCTTATACTTTTTCCATATTGCTCAAGCATTCTGAGTATTCTGAAATAAGACTATGGAAACATCCTAATTCCATTGTTCATGAACTAAAGGTTGATATCTTCCTTTGTTTGAGAATGTTGCTGGTTGGCAGGGGTTACATTTTCAAGATCATTCTTGGGTTTCTTCGCTCAACCTATAAGCTTGAGCCTAAGGTGAGTTGGGAAGACGTTTTTATTTTGTTTTGGGTTCTCGAAACATGTAGAGAATGGGCCAGATATAGCATACATCTGCCCAGAGTACCTAACAGGGATAAGCAACTGGGAGTCATAAGCCTCACGCCACTCTTTGGCATTGGTTCAGATACGACCCTTTGTTCCCCAGTCGAAATAGGTACATGGTTAGTGGAGAAAACCTCTGGTTGTATTTGGAGATCAGAAACTTTCTTAGTTTTTGGATTGTTGCGTGCATTGGAAAGGAAATCCATTGTTGAAAGTAGTAGTGAAAGAACAAAGAAGATGAAGTTGTTAAGACTTTTTCTTTGCAAGGAAGTGAAGAATACTAGGAGTTGTAAAAGAATTCCAAAGAGAGGATTCGTCTATTTATACTGTTTAGGGAGGAGTGTTTTCCCTCAAGAACATTTAATGTTGCAGAGTTAGTGGGGCACGTGGCGAGCGTTGAAGCAGTTATCGTAAGAGTAGTAAAAATGTTGGCCATACTTTCCTAGGTTGTAGGGATAATGGCCATCATGGCAGCGTGGTAACGGCTGATTGACAGCAACATGTTAGGAAAAAAGGTAATGATGACTCTGAATACCATCAGTGGTGGGTAGAAGGCGAAAAGCACACAAGCGATTTCTATGGTCAAAGAGAAGACATGTGTCGAATGGGAATCTCAAAGAATGATCATCTCTCCTTGCGTCGAAACTGATATTCTCGGGGGGCACTTTGTTAGATCCTAAATTCGACACCTACAATAAGTTGGTCTTATGGGCCAAAAATAGATTGAACAAGTCTAAGTTGAAAATGCTTCGACAGATTAGAAAACTACTTAGAGAAATTCTAAGTTAAAATGAATCTTCGACCAAAAGGTTCTCGCATCCTTCGACCGAAAGGGTCCCAAGGTCTTCGAATAGAAGGAAACTTTGTATCTGCAATAGAAGATTTTAAATCTGAAGAAAGGAGGGAAAAGCAGTTCGCTTGGCAGTTGAGGAAAGAAACATGGCGTGAAGAGAGGGGTCGAAGCACATGCAGAAGACACTTGTCTCCATCCTAGAGCAAGGCAACTCCTCGACGGTTACCTAGTTTTAGTATAAATATATGAAATTTATGTAGATTTCCGTGTGTTCAATTGATCGTAGAAATTATTTAATACTATTCAAGTACCTGTTGCGTGAGAAAGAATATTGAAAATGTACGTTCGAAACAACAAATTTTACAATCAAAGTCTTTTATTTCTCTCTTTACATTTCTTGCCTTTTTATCTTGTTTGCACTTTATCTGCACTTTTACCCAGATTCTTGCGCCTAAAATCTCCTCAACCCCTTTTTTCTATTTACTTTCTCCACTCAAAGTCATCCTTTCCCAGTCGAACGTGTGTTTTTCACTTACATTAGTATTCATGTCCAAACAACATCAAAAATTAGCATATGTCCTAGGATAAAACGGATCGATACTGCGAGTAACCAAAAAGTTACCCTTTTTGGAAGATCATCGATTGTTTACCAGAAAACACGGTGAACACACCCCTCGCATTTTCAAAACACTTTTCAAAACAAACATTTTTGCATACATTCTTAACGATGCGAGAATCATTACAAAATTGCCTTACATTGGAATTTTCAAAAAATCTTCCAATCACTCATTTTCAACCAATATTTTCAAAACCAACACTTTGTATACATTCTCAATGATACAAGAATCATTACAAAGTTTTCAAAACAAAGGCTTTTTCAAAATATTTTCAAACTTACACAAATACAGATGAAAAGGGTGCTAACACCTTCCATTTTCATAACATACCCACTGAACTCAATAAAATTCTCAAAAGGTCTTTCCTATTCTTTTCACCCTTTCCTTTATTGGATAAAAGAAAAGTCGATGGAGACTCTTGCCATCCGCAACATTTGCGATCAAATGCAAAACACCCAAGTCAGTTCTCCCACCGTATCACAGAACTGGCGACTCTGCTGGGGATTATTAACTAAAAGTGGGGTTACCTTAAGAGATAGATCACCTTTATTACTTTAGTTGCTTGATTTGTTTGCTTTACATTTGTGGGTAATGCTTGGGTTTATTACTTTTAAAGATCATATACCCGCATCTGGGGCATATTAGGTAAGTAGTAATAGATCGTGGAGACTGTACGGCATAGACTGATATGATTGAAGCGATGGCTACATTAGTGCGACACATTTGTGGGTACCGGTGTCCCTTGAGTTAAACCGAGGAGAATACAAGGACTCTGAGTGTTGTCATATAGCACTAACTGACTGTAGAACCTTAGTTGAACAACTTGGCCATTAGAAAGTAGTGAGATATCCGATTTTGGTGCAAGACTGAAGTTGGTTGATACTCGATACTACACTCATTGAGATCGAACTTTCGGGATATTTCAGTCGTGAAAAAAGATTGCTTATGCTGAAACAATGCCTGATGAAGAAAGATCAATGATATTGAGATTCCTTAGAACCCAATTATTTTCTTTTAGGACAGGTTGAACCAACTAAAACTTCAAGAGGGTACTTACCTATAAACCTCATGCAAGCCTAAACCTAAGGATGTGTATGCTTTGTGTGTATATTATTATTTGTTCATAAACATCATGACATCATGCCATAATATTTTCACTAACCATTTCAAGGACCTAGGGATTTATCTTTGTCCTGTATTTTAGGATATGGCTTCCACTCGTGGAAATACCATCTGAATCAGCTTTGTAAAAGTGCCTCCTCAACTGCAAGAGATAGCATCACGGGTTCCTAAAGATTCTCCGTTCACCAAAATATATGGCCGACTTCTCAATTTGGTTACCTTAAGCTTTAAAGAAGAAATGATGTGTGTGCTCTTTCAATTCTTTGATCCTAAACATCATTGTTTCACCTTTCCCGATTATCAATTGGTGCCCACAATGGAAGAGTTCTCTAAACTGTTAGGAGTACCAGTCCTTGATCAAATTCCATTCACTAGTTTAGAGGAAACTCCAAAAACTGAAGTTATTGCCAAGGCCTTACATTTGAAAAAGTCTAACATTGTAGATAATTGAGAAATAAGAAGTGGAATCAAGGGTTTTCTAGCTAAGTTTCTGTTGTAGAAGTATCAATTATTTTGGGAGGCTATGGATTTTCAAGCTGTCGAAGAAGTCTTGGCTCTTCTAATCTATGGGTTAGTACTGTTCCCTAATCCAGACCAACTCATAGATGTGAGTGCTGTCAAGATTTTCCTTTCTCGTAACCCTGTTCCTGCTTTACTCGGAGATATTTTGCATACTCTTCACACTTGCACCATGAGGAAGAGAGGAGATCTTATGTGTTCCATCCCGTTGCTGTCTAGGTAGTTTATTTCACACCTTCCCTAGTCAGTTTTGAATAATGAACAAGGTCTGAATTGGTCACAGAGAATAATGTCTCTTTCTCATACAGATATCCATTAGTGCTCCCGATCTCTAGAGGACATTACTATCATTGACCGGTGTGGGGAGTTCCCTAATGTTCCACTCTTGGGAATTAGGGGAGGTATTACTCATAACCCTTCACTGGCTCAACAAAAATTTGGCTATGCTCGAAGAGATGGTCCTCATGACGCGCTAATCCAGGGTATTGTATTTGAATATGAGAACAATGTCCAAGGTTACCGTTAAAGGTTTGTTCAATCCCAGGGCATGATAAACAAGGTTGATATAAAGACTCTGGGGCATAAGAACTCTATTCTGTTGGAGCCTTATCTAAAATGGGTGCGAGCTTGTGCTCAAAATCTTATGATGCAATATCCTGATATCCTACCAATAGTTGTGGAGCCTGTTTCCGAGGGTGATATTCCTTATACCACTCTTCATTGGACATGCCTACCGACCTCGAAGAATTACAGAGACCGTGGATTCAACTCAAGAGGGAATGAGACACCTTTGAAGCTCGACTCTACGCAATCGAGAATAAAGTGTTGGAGCTCACAAGGCAACTTCATGAGGAGAAAAGCTTGAATGCATACACTGCACTAAAGAGGAAGCGTCTGTGGTAGATTTAAGTCTTTTGTTTTAGAAGTCTATTTTGTTGTCTTTTGACACCCTTTTTTCTTTCATTGTAAGCCCAAGGGGAAGTTGTAATATTGAATTTATTAATACAATTGTTGTGTTTGTTTCCTTTTTGGCTAGCAAATTTAAATTCCTTATGGTCCTTGGAAATATTGCATCCATATAGCATGCATCATATCATAACCAGGTTTTCCAATACAAGTTTTCTCATCTTTCTATTGTTTATTTCAGTATAATATGGCTCTAAAGAAAACCGTCAAAGATATGCAAACTCAACAAACACAGTTCCAAGAGACTCTCCTCAACCTAGATAAAGGTCAGCAAGAGATGATGGCACTCCTTTACACCAAGAAGAAAATCAATTAGAGGGATGTTATCCTCAACATGGGAAGAAGGTTGAAGGGGCCCGCCTAACTGGATCAAATAGAAGAAGCTTCTTGTGAGGATGAAGACAATCAAGAAGAGGAGGTTAGAAGCACTAGAGCTGGGGTGGAAATAACTAGATTACTGAGGACGAAGACTACTCCGAAGAGCAGTATCCACCGGCGGATGAGAAATACAAGCAGCTGGAAGACCGACTTAAGGCTGTAGAGATCCAAATAGTGTCTGGTTTGGACTTTGGAAACTTGGGTCTGGTCCCTGGGGTGATCATTCCCCACAAATTTAAAGTTCCCGTCTTCGCCAAATACGTTAGGGTCTCCTGTCCAAATATGCATCTGAAGTCTTATGTCTGCAAGATTTAACCACACACCGCCGATAGGAAGTTATGGGTACACTTATTCTAAGAAAGCTTACCTGGGACACAGTTGGACTGGTTCTATCAACTCGAGGATGTTGTACCCCAATTTTTTCCCCTAAAATCCCTTCATCAACCATGTTGATTCAATCACGACAAGACCACATTAGGGCTTTTGGTTCTCCTCCATATCTTTAGCTTTTCTCCTTGAGAGATCACCAAGCACCTTGACTTGTTTTTCTTTTGTGATTATGCATGTTTTGTTTTGACTTTCTTTCTAATTAACAAAATACAATTTTGGTTTGTCTTACTTGTTAGTAATGTAGGTAAACGCAATGTGGCTTAGCAAGTTTATCCATAGGTTCATGAGTTTATTTCCATGCCCTAGTCATTAAAGCTTGAGAAATTCAAACCTCACCATTGAAGTTATTTTGGAAGAAATGGCATGGCAAGGTTCATTTTTGTTCACCACATTTCAAAGTTATCAAGATTGATTCAAAAGTACAAGGGGTTGATTGAAGAAGTTGTCATGGTTGGACAAGGCCTTGTTCCCATTGGTCCCAAGTGCACATTTCTATCAATTCTCAAGATATGGAAGTGGTTTTGGTTTATATGAGTTATCATTATCATCCTCAACAACTTCTATCTACAAAGCAAAAGTGTTGGTACAAGAAGTTTGTTCAAAATTGTCAAAGTTCCTCAAAGCATTTTATTGATCTAGTAGCTAGGGTTTTGAACTTGAAAGAAGTATATCTTTCTCATCTTTTGGTATTTTTCAGTGATTCCAAAAACACACTTCTCTTCAAAGGGTTATTAACAAATCACTTCAAATGTTTCAAGGAGTTTTCATGTGGAAGAAGCTTGATGATGAAGAAAGATTACAAGTCCTCTAGACGAACCCTCAAATCACTTCATGTGACTACAATTGATCATAACTTGGTAAATAATTATCATCTTGAGCCCACTCTTTTTCCAAAATGATCTTGAGGATGTGAACATTATTCCTTATTTTATATTCAAAGTGAGAAAATGGATGGAAGATGCCTTAAGGATACAAAAGATTATAGGTCATTTCATGATTTTTTTCCAACTTCAACAATTCATAACTCTCTCAATTTTTGGATATTTTTAATGGTTAAAGTCTCAAAATGTCATTCAAGAGGTCTATTTCATTCCATCTTTTTTGATCAACAGTAAATTCCAAGTGGAAGGCCATGTTTGGATGCAAAACATTATAGGTCACTTTTGAAGAAAAATTTGAAATATTTCTAAGTATGGAAAACCAACCCTTTTTCCCCAACTTTGACTCATTGAAAATTTCAGCTCAAACATCCATTTGATTCCACTCTTTTTCCATTACAAAGCTTGTAATCTCATCTTTCTAAAGCATTAATAATCATGCCTTAAGACCCATTGAGATGAGAATGTTATTGGATTGAACTTGGTAACTTGGAACTGAAGTTTCTTCATAAGTCGGAATTTGAAATTCATGTTTTGGCTTCTAAATATATAACTAGCACGTGTTTGTGATTTAAACATTTTTAACCAAGTTGCCAAAGTGGATTAGAGCCTTAAAACGCAAGGATTGGATGAGTTTTGATGCAAAACAGATCACACTTTGCTCGTGTATCAGGTTCACACGATTTCCCTCCAAACATCATCATTTCACACGCTTGAACATTCCATTTGATTCCCTATAAATAGAGGGTCATCCCCCATTCATTTCCTCAAGCTTTGAGAGACAAATACACTATGTCAAAACCTCACACGAACTTCAAATTTTTGAAATCATTTTCTGAGATTCAAGCCTTTTCTTCCAAAATTCATTTCACATTCATCATCCTTCACCATCATACAAACTCTCCAGCACTTAAACCAAGCAAAACGAACCATAATTCAGGCTACAGAAGTCCAGTTTCAGAGCTTCTTTCTTGAACTTCGAAAAGGTAGAATTCTCCACCATTTGGATCCAAATAAAGAACTAACATATTCTACTGTTTCTCCCGATTCTTGTGCTTCTTACAATTATTAAATCTATTGAGAAATGAGAGAGAAATCTCAAATTGAAGGTGCTCGCTATTTTCTGGGTTTTTGATTCATATCTCTTTGCATACCTTATATAAATATGGCGCGATGGTGGTGTTAGGATCGTCTTGAAGACACGAATCCAATGATACTAGTCTGGGATCCTAATTTTTGCATTTGAAGGATCTCACAAAATCTCCATTGCAGGGTGTCTGGAGGTTGAAGATGATGACATGTCTCGTCTCAGCCAATGTTGTGCCAAACGTTTTAATTTCACTGGTTTCCTTTTTTTCTGATCTTATGCGTATCTCACTAAGGTCCATATCAAGCACATCGCGTCTGGTCCATTGGATCAGCTTACTAACGCGTTTTGACTATGATCTGGTGACCCACATCTTTTATTTTTTATCCAAAAATTATGAAAAAATTCACAACACTTTGAATTATTTCTGACCTCATGACTATTTTTTAACATTTTTATTTTGACATTTGATATTTTTTTTATTTTTTTGCATTATTTGCTTCCTTTTAATTACTTTAAAAATATTTTCTGACATTTTTTAATTTTAAAAAAATTCATAAATATCATTTTACATATTTCTGACTTTTTGAAAATTTTATGGAATTTTATATTGATGTTTACTATTTTTGATCTATTTTCTATTTGTTTAACCAATTTTAATTAGTTTAAAAATAGTTTCTGACTTTAAAAAATTACCAAAAATTTTACAAATATATATGAGTTAATCTCTGATTTTTCTATGGTCTTACTTATTATTTCTTGATTAATTTGAACATGGTTTATTTTTTCTCTTTTATTTTCTATTTTAAAACATTTTAAAACCCTTTTTAATGTATATAATAAATGTATTATTATTTAGTGATTATTTTCTGGCTGATCTTGGGTTGAATTTTTGATCATGAACTTTGTTAACATCATTGGATCCATGGTATTGAGTTTAACTCCATAAAAATTGATGAATGATTTTAATAATATTTTGATTAAAATTTAATTCAAATGTGGTTTTATATTTCCCCGCATCCTTCTTCTTCTCATCCCTTTCTTATTGTACTAAGTGTTGTTGGAGCATGATCTCTATATCATGTCTCAAAACAAATGGTGCATAGATTTCTATTGACCGGCCTTAAAATAGGTGTAACTTCTATATAAGTCCACCTACGATTGCTTAACATAGCGCTAAATTTTGTCCCGATTCGAATAAATGATCATTTGTGGCCTAAACCTATGTTTGCAAGCCCAAATATGTTAATTTGTTCTCTTTGATCCAATAACCTTGAGATTCATTGTGTGGAGGATTTAGTTCTACCAATCCTCTAATGGATCTACATCACTTTTGGTCAACGTGGATCACTTAAACATCGTTGATCACTAAATTGTACTTGTGAGATTTCCAAATGGATGATATACTCGACAAAAAGCAAATGCAACTTGTTGTTTGGAGGTTTTGGTTCTGCCAATCCTCTAATGAGTTCCAAATGAAAGTTTCAAGATGGTCATCCAACTAACCACTAATTACTAATAATTGACTTTATCTTGTGTTTTTATTATATGTCCTTTTATTTTATGCACCATTTACTTTTATCATTTATATTTCATGCTATTTTCATCTTTGCTCATTTGAGCATTTACTTTCGTATCATTTTTATTTTTTGCTCACTTGAGCTTGTCTTTCCTTTTTGAAGATACCTAATATTCAATATAAACCATAAAAAAAAAGCTTTAATGGTACTTGGACTATTTGGTTACTATCCTTGGCATTATGAAGTATTGGACTTCTTGGACTTAGGATTAGAAACCTTGGCCTATGTTGGAGACCTTGTGACCTTAATTGATATTTTGTCTAGATTTCTTGAGGTTTACCTCAAGACATTGGGTTGTTTTTTTGTTTTATGTGTAGGTTATTATGATTACATACTTTGTTTGTAATCTGGAATTCACCCGTATACAGCCGTTACTCTGCACAAATTTTATGAAGAATTAATACATTTGAAGTTTGGTTATCTCAAGAGGTCTAGTATCTTTGCTTGTTTGGTTTCAATCCAAATAATGGGAATTCTATCTTGACTCATAATGTCAAGTGTTGGCTTCTTGTTGGTCATATGCGGAAACCTGTCATATCATGATGCATGAATATGCAATATGAAAATTATTTCAAGGATTTAAAGAATTTAAATTTGTATAGACAAAGAGTGAACAAACGTTAACTTGCATTTAAAGAGTTCTGGTTTGAATACAAACATGCCTCTTGGGCTTACAAAAACAAAAATAAGCATAAAGTAACCTCCTAAGACAAAAAAGTTGTGCGCATCCTCTTTGGCGCAATGTAGGTGTTTAAGCTCCTTTCTTCATGAAGCTTCTTTGTAAGCTCTAATATCTTCCTCTCGCCCTCATAGAACTTAACTTCAAAGGTGTCTCGCTCTCCTTTTAACTGAATCCAAGTGTTTTGCAAAAATTCAAGAGAAGTAGGCATATCAGGATAAAGGATAGTATGTGGAACGTCTCCCTCAACTACTGGCTCCATGATAACATGTAAGACGGCTTCATAAGGCATCTTAAGACTTTGAGCGCGAGCCCTCTCCCATTTAAGATAAGACTCCAAAGGAATGGAATTCTTACGCCCCAACGTCTTGCTATCAACCTTGTTAACCATAACCCAAGCCCGTATAAATATTTGACAGTAACCTTGGGTATCGCTTTCGTAGTCGAATGCAATTACTTGGATGAGTACCTCATGAGGGCCATCTCTCCTAGAGTATCCAAATTGTCGCAAAGCTAAACAAGGGTTGTAAGTAATGCCTCCCCTAATGCCAAGTAGAGGTACATTGGGTAATTCCCCACAGCGATCAATGATGGTAATGTCTTCCGAAGAGCGATAATACCAACAAATATCAGCATGTTAATGTGACATCAATCTTTTAGACCATCTCATTCCTTGCTCATTCTTCACCACGGATCGAGGTAGGTGCGAAATAAACCACCTATCCAAAAGAGGAGTGCAACACATCAAAGCCCCTATTTTCTTCAAAGTGCGAGAGTGAAGAGAATGCAAGATGTCTCCAAGCAATGTAGGCACCGGATTACGAGATATGAAAACTTTGATCGCATTTACATCTATAAATTGGTCAGGATTGGGAAATAGTACCAACCCATAGATGAGAAGAGCCAAAATTTCCTCAAAGGCTTGTAGATCCAAAGTATTCCAACACTCTCGAGCCTTCTCCAACAAAAACTTTACTAGGAACCCTTTAACACCACTCCTTGTTACCTAATTTGCTACTATGTCAGATGGTTGCAAATGTAGAGCTCGAGCAATTTCCCCAGGTTTAGGGTCTCTTTCAATACCTTTGAAAGGTAACTGATTAAGAATATGGGTCCTCATGAGTTGATAAAATTCTTCCAAAGTGGGAACAAGTTGGTAATCGGGAAAAGTGAAGCAATGATGTAACGGGTCGAAGAATTGGACAAGCACCTTTACCATATCTTCTTCAATACTTGAGGTAACCAGACTAAGGAGTCGACCTTGTCTTTTGGTGAATGGAGAATCTTCAGGGACCCTTGATACTAAATCCTTGAGTTGTGGAGGTATCCTCATGAGGCTGACTTGGATAGTGCTCTTACGAGTGGAAGCCATGTCCTACAAAACAGGACAAAGATAAATCCAAAAATCCTTGAAATGGTTAGTGAGAATGCTTATGATATGATGTTTATGATGCTTATGATGTTATGTACAAGTGTGTATATACAAAGCAAACAAGTCCTTGGGTTTAGGCTTGCATGGGGTTTCAGGTAAGTACCCTCTTGATGTTTAGTTGGCTCATCCTATCCTAGTTAATAGTAACTGGGTTCTAAGGGATCTCAATATCACTGATCTTTCCCCCAAGTTTCATTTAATAAGCGATTGACTCAAAACCAAACAAAACTCAAGATTCAAACCTCAATGAGTGTAGTATCGAGTATCTACCAACTTCGGACTGCACCAAATCCGATCATCTCACTACGTCCTAATGGCCAAGTTGGTCAAGTAAGGTTCTAAGGTCAGTTGATGCTTTACGACACCACGCGGCGACCCCGTACTCTCCTTGACTGACTCAAGGGTTACCGGTACCAACAAAAGTGCCACATCAACGTAGTTACTGCTTCAACCGTGTCGATATACCCTGCAAAGTTCCCTCACAGTTTATTGCTACTTACCTAAAGGGTGTCCCCAAATCCAGGTGTAGGATTTAAAACAAACCCAAACAAGGAACCAAAATGTAAAGCAAACAAATCAAACAATGTAAGCAAGTAAATATGATCTAACCCTAAGGTAACCCCACTTTTAAGATAAATCAAAGTCCCCAGCAGAGTCGCCAATTCTGTGATACGGTGGGAGAACTGACTTGAGGTTTTGTGTTTGTGTTTGCAAATGTTGCGGTTTAGCAAGAGTCGCCACCGACTTTTCTTTTATTCAATAAGGAAAGGTGAAAAAGCATAGGAAATACCTTTAGAGATGTTTTCTTGAGTTCGGGGGTTAGATTATGAAAAGGGAAGGTATTAGCACCCTTTCCATCCATGGTTTTCCATGGGCTCTTAGTTTCTTGCTAGATCACTTGCTTTTTGTTTGAAAATTATGCTTGGTGTGGTTTTGAAATTATTTTGAAAAGGTTCTATCGTTAGGCAAACTTTGTAATAGTTCTTGTTCGTAAGAACGTATACAAAGTTTGAGCTTTTGAAAATGTTTCAAGTTTGGAAAGATGCTTGGAAAGTGTATGTGATTGTTTTGAAAATAGCAAGGATATCTGTTTTGAGAGTGAGCAAGTAACTAAGAGTAATCAACCTACTCAAAAGGTCTTAGATGTGTTTTTCCTCCTCCTTTACATGTTGTTATCTTACCATTGACTTGGTAAGAAGCCCCATCATTGGATGTGAAGGGACGGGCGTTGGGTCATCGTATGACCATGATAGCAATGTTGTGAGATGACTTAGAACTTTTTCTTTAGGGAATAAGATCATTTTGAATGGAAACTTTGATAGCATCATCGAGGGACTATGATCTTGTATTTTTCGATTTGTTTGTGCTAAGACATCCCACATGCATAACATGACCATTTTTTATAAGGCAACAAGTGGAATTACCCTAAGGATGTAAGTGTGCGAGTGTATTGGATTGCATGCATAATTTGTCTTGAATTAGGGTTTTCTAAACATTGGTTTTAGACTTGTCATACATACCCTTAATTACTAACAATTTATGAAAACAATAAAAGTACGGAAAATAAAGATTCTACGCTATTACAAACATTTTGGGGGATGGGGGTACATTTTTATGAATGGGGGTTGCAAGTTAAAATTCTAGGTTACTATTACAACCATATTGAAATAGATAAGAATGTACAAGAAATGAAAAGATGCTTATTTATTTAAGAAAAGAAATAAGTTTTGTTTAAGAAAATATTTTTTGTCTTTTCATGTTAAAAGGAAATATAATATGTGAATATGAAATATTTTTGGTATTTTTTTGATTAATGATAAAAAATAATATGACGACAAAATAATAAAAGAG
Organism: Vicia faba; assembly: GCA_948472305.1. Taxonomy (NCBI): domain Eukaryota; kingdom Viridiplantae; phylum Streptophyta; class Magnoliopsida; order Fabales; family Fabaceae; genus Vicia; species Vicia faba. Next base: position 1,125,608,953 of record OX451735.1, read on the forward strand.
AAAGAAAACATAATCAGCGCAAAATGCTGAAAATAGAAGAGGTCAGAAGTTCTGACTCTGACGTGCTACACAAACAGAAACATGTTAGTAAAAATATGGAAGTTCAAAATTCTGGATCTTCTGAGGATAAGGAAGTTTTCAGAAGTTCTGATGCAAATGTTAAAACTTTGCCTTTATCCATGCCAGTCAAAACATCTGCAACTTAGTTATTTCTTAAAAGAACAGAAGTTGCATACATAATAATTATGACAAAATTCAAGAAATATCAGAAACAAAAATCAGAAGCAACATGTATTTGCTAATTCCAATTTTGAGTCCTAATTTCTTTATGAAGCACTGAATAGGGATTTCTTCTACTTAGGCAGGCAGATGCATGAATTTTCAGGATATATACATCATCAGGATCAGAATATCTACTTTGTGTTAAATAAGCAAAATCTGACAATGCTTAATCAGTATGATGAGAGTAAGTAGAAAACTTACCTTGCAGCTGGAAAGGATTTTTTGAACTGAGGATTGGTCTTGAATTCTGGTTATGTTCTGAGTAACTTCTTCACGTACTCAGTAGGATGGAAGTTTGCAACTTCTGGAATAGCCAAGGGGTGATATTCTGACTTCTTTGAGGTGGAAGTGAATGGAGAGTGTATGGCAACAGGAATACATAAGTTAAGGTAGCTTCTAATGTGTGAATCAGCAACTGCGTGGATGACTTTAGTCAAGAACACTTGAGGAAAAATTGGAGTTTAAATGTAAGGAATCAATGCTAAGATTTTGGTATTTTGTGTTTATAGTTTCCTGGGTTCTTGGGATTTTTGCAGTGGCTCAAAGCTTTCTTTCTCAATTTTCTTGTCTCTTTCACAAATTTTTCTGGACCTTTTCTTAGTGGCCAATGATGTTCTATTTATAGGCAACTTTTTGCAGTTGGGGCGGTCAAGTGGCACCAACATAATATGCTATATGCTGACTTACTCTTGAAGTAAGCTTAAACAAGTGGGGTTCAATGCATCAAGTTGGATGGTTAACAGCGCCTAAGCTGGATTTGGCAGCGTGAATTAAGGAAAAGTAGAAGCAGCGCGTGGGCATAGCATACTTTTTCATAAAAGTTTCTCTTCCCAAGACAGTAGGGGTGTACGTGGAGAGAATCCCTTGGATAAAGACTTCACAAGTGGTTGTGAGCATTAAATGGGTACCCAGGTGAAACTCTACATCCTTGCTTAACTCTGGATCAGAAGTTCTGTTTTAGCATAGCATCCAATCTTCTGATCCTCTTATCTTCTGGCTTCAACATGTTCTGAGGGATCCTTCAGAACTTCCAGTATACTTACAACATGCTTTGTTACCTTCTTTGATTTAACCTTTGCAAACTCTGACTGAACCTTTGTGAACACTGGCCCAGAAGTTCTGACTAAACTCTGTCTTGAGAATATCCAAAATTTGCTGAGTATGAACACTGGCCCAGAAGTTCTGAAATTGTCATATTTCTTAAATACTTAGAGGAATTTCTAAGTATTTTGAATTTGGCTTTTCCAAAGCAAATTTTGACTTTTGAAATTCTTGATGAAATAAGCTTCATATTCCAACATGTCTTGATGAAATATGATTTTTGAGATTTGATTTTGATCCAAAAGTCAAAGTTAGACTTCCCAGTATGCAAATGACCATTTTGTCCTTGTGAATGGTTTACTTGGAAAAATTGATAATTCAAGGCCTGGAGACTTGATGAAAGCAAACTTGAGGATCCAGGGTGATTCCTTGAGAAATGAGAGGGTAAATTTTGGGGTGCAACAGCTGCCCCTGTTCAAACTTCTTGAACCTGAAGAGTTAGATTGGCGGATCCGCCATTCGTGACTTGAAGGTGAAAGCTGATTGAACACTAGAGTGCCCAGAAATTTGCACTCAAAGATGGATGATGAATGGGCTTATAGATGCCATTTGGAGGAATGTTGGTAAACGCAGGAAGAAGTATCAGCACAAATCTCTTGTTGATTCATACTAAACTTGATGTTTTACCTGTGAGAAAAGGGGTTAGTAAAATGCAGATGCTTGCATGATGTTCACCAGATATGGTATCATGCTAAATGCATATGGTATGTACGTGCTATGATGTATGAATGTGAAATGTATGCTTTCGTCCGGGAAAATAAATCCCTGACTACTACTGAGGAAATCTTTGGAGGTTGAATCCCTGATTGCCTGTTGGAAATGAAGAATATGCATATCTTCAAATTTTATTAAAGGGATGCTTTTGCTGGGGAACATCACTCAAATATCAGCTGTTATCTGGTCAGACCCGGGCTTCACAGTTGTTGAGGATGAAGTAGTCGGTTGCTATCTGGTCGGATCCAGGCTTCATGGAAACTTACTGGAAGAAGAGATGAATTAACGGTTATCTGGTCGAATCCAGGCTTTGTAGAAAATTCCTTGAAATTGAATAGTCATCTGGTCGGGTCCAGGTTTCACAATAACTTGCTGGGGATGTGGAGGTTAACTGTTATCTGGTCGGATCCAGGCTTCACAGTAACTTACCAGAGGAAAGGATGAACTAACTGTTATCTGGTCGGATCCAGGCTTTGTAGAGAATTCCTTGAAATTGAATAGTCATCTGGTCGGGTCCAGGCTTTATGGTCTTTTTAAAAGCTATACTATTATCTGGTCGAATTCAGGCTTCATAGTGTCTTTCTGGGAATCATGGTTAATTTTTATCTGGTCGGGTCCAGGCTTTACAATATACTGTTTGCAAACTGTTATCTGGTCAGGTACAAGCTTTGCAGATTTCTTTGATGAGGTTAATTGTTATTTGGTCGGGTCCAGGCTTCACAATAAACTGGTTGAAAACTGTTATCTGGTCGGGTCCAGGCTTTTCAGATTTCTTTATGAAGTCAATTGTTATCTGGTCGGGTCCAGGCTTCACAATAAACTGGTTGAAAATTGTTATCCGGTCGGGTCCAGGCTTTGCAGATTTCTTTAATGAAGTCAATTGTTATCTGGTCGGATCCAGGCTTCACAATAGACTGTTTGGGGATTTAGTTGTTATATGGTCGGTTTCCAGGTTTCACAATGAATCTCTGAGGACGATTGCTATATGGTTGGATCCAGGCTTCACAACGGCTTTCTTGAAAGGATGGAAATGAGGATTGATATCTGGTCGGGTCCAGGTTTCTCAGCCATTTGTTGGGGATAGAGAGACAACTCTACTGGGGAAAAGAAGTTAAACCTTGGTCAGATTGAGTTTAGGTTCTTCTATATATTTGAAGAGTTAGGCTATTATCTGGTCGGGTCCAGGTTTCACAGTATTTTGAAATCATCTATTATCTGGTTGGGTCCAGGCTTCAGTAATTGAAGAAGTCAAACTATTATCTGGTCGGGTCCAGGCTTCAGTAATTGAAGAAGTCAAATTGTTATCTGGTCGGGTCCAGGCTTCAGTAATTGAAGAAGTCAAACTATTATCTGGTCGGGTCCAGGCTTCAGTAATTGAAGAAATCAAACTGTTATCTAGTCAAGTCCAGGCTTCACTAATTGAAGAAGTCAAACTATTATCTGGTCGAGTCCAGGCTTCAGTAATTGAAGAATTCAAACTGTTATCTAGTCGGGTCCAGGCTTCAGTAATTGAAGAAGTCAAACTGTTATCTGGTCGGGTCCAGGCTTCAGTAATAACTTGAAAATTGTGCTAATATCTGGTTGGATCCAGGCTTCATAGCATTTCTTGGTAATAATAAAGGCTTTGGAAGGCTTTATTGGGAATTAGGGGTTGTGGCCCTGTGATTTGCAGTCATTTGAAAGGGAACTTGAAACTAGAGAGTATAGACTCAGTCGGGTAAGGCAGACTCAGTTTGGGGAGGATACGCTCAACTGGGGATGACGGGCTCAGCCAGGGATAATGGGATCATCTGAGGATGATGGGCTCATCTGGGGAGGATAGATTTTGTTTGGAGAAAATAGCCTTGGTCGGAGAAGATGCACTCAGCTGGGCAATTTGGACTCAATTGGGGAATTTGGGTTTAGCTGGAGAATTTGGGTTCAGCTGGAGAAGATATACTTAGCTGGGGAGGATATACTCAGCTGGGAAAATTGGACTCAACTGGGGAAGATATACTCAAGTGGGCAATTTGGACTCAGCTGGGCAATTTGGACTCAACTGGAGAAGATATACTCAACTGGGCAATTTGGACTCAGCTGGGCAATTCGTGGTGTCTTGATTGTTGTACATTGAGAAATTTGCACTTGGCTGGGGAAATAACTCTGTTGGGGAAATAAACCCTGTTGAGGAGGTGAGTTCCCTTTAGGAGGAGATCTCCTAGGCTTCAATCTTGTAAAAATTGATTTAGCTGGGGATTAAGTTGCCAAGAGATTGGGACTCTGGCCAGGGATTATCTCATGTAAAGAGATTTTGTGGGCAACTTTGTTGGTGAAAGGTTTGTTGTCACCGCCCTGGTGGGGATAATGATGATGGGATAACTCTGTGGGGCTATTTCACATACATTAAAAGAGATGCTTACTGCTGTTGTGTGCTGATGCTTTGTTGATGCTGCTTCTTGGTAGAACACATGTGCCAAATAGCTTTAATTATGTTCATATGCATATGTTCATTCAATTTTAGTCATTGGACAAATTTGCATTCAAAACAGAGATAGAAAATTTTGCACTTCAATGTGTATTTGTATTGATATTTTTCCCATGAATAGGCGTTTTTGTACATGGAGACGGAAATCCTAGTAAGAGGAAATCTCCAAAAAGGAAAACAATTCTGAGAATGAAAACAAATAGCCATGTGGAATGATCTCGTTGCCTTCCAGTTCTACTATTGCCCCAATGTCTTCGAACATCCTTTGCCATTGATCGAAATTGATTGGATTGATCCTGGACCATTTGAACTTGGACCTTGGTGATAGAATTGACTGTGTTAATTTCACGGGACATAGTCGTACACTTTTATTCCTTAATTTTTGCCTGAACCTCCCTTTCGGGTTTTCGGTCCACCAGGATACCCTTTTTTGCCCAAGTTGCCCTTTAGGGTTTTCAACTTGCTGGGTGTATAATCTTTTGCATATATCCCTAATTTTTGCCCAAACCTTTTGGTTTGCCGGGATGCCCTTATTTTGCTTAGGTGTGTCAACCTAACAGGTCTCTTATGCATAGTATTTTTTAACTATGTTCGTGTTTATAGGATGTGGGAAATCTTCTCCGTCCATGGTGCTCAGCATCATGGAACCGCCAGAAAAAATTATCTTGACAACAAACGGCCCTTCATAGGTGGGAGTCCATTTTCCTCTGGGGTCACCTTGTGGTAATATGATGCGTTTTATCACCAGGTCACCAACTTGATATACTCGAGGCTTGACCTTTTTGTTGAAAGCCTTGATCATTTGTTTTTGATACATCTGACCATGGCAAATAGCAGCTAATTGTTTTTTCATCAATCATGTTAAGCTGATCCAATCTCGTTTGAATCCACTTATCCTCTCCTAGGCCTGCCTCAATCATAATCCTCAGCGAGGGAATTAGAATCTCTACTGGCAAAACTACTTCCATGCCATAGACTAGAGAGAAGGGAGTTTCCCCAGTTGATGTTCTAGCTGAAGTACGGTAGCCATGTAGAGCAAATGGTAACATCTCATTCCAATCTTTATAGGTCACTACCATTTTCTGCACGATCTTCTTGATATTTTTGTTGGCCGCTTCGACTGCGCCAATCATTTTCGGTATATATAGAGAAGAATTGTGATGCTTGATCTTAAGTTTAATGCACAACTCCTTGATCATGGCATTGTTGAGGTTAGTCCCATTTTCGATGATGATCCTTTCGGGGATACCATAACGGCAAATGAGGCTGTGTTTGATGAATCTGGCTACCACATTCTTGGTGACTGAGGAAAATGAGGCGGCTTCGACCCATTTGGTGAAATAGTCGATAGAAACAACAATGAAGCGGTGTCCGTTGGAAGCTGTGGGCTTAATCTCTTCGATCATGTCAATACCCCACATTGCAAATGGCCATGGAGCGGTCATGACATTCAGAGGGATTGGAGGTACATGGACTTTGTCAGCATAGATTTGGCATTTGTGACAAGTTTTTGACTGTTGATGACAATCGGTCTCCATCTTTAACCAATAGTAACCTGCTCTTAAGATCTCCTTGGCCATTGTATGCCCACTTGAGTGAGTACCTAAAAGACCATCGTGCATGTCTTCCATGATATTCTCTGCCTCCTTCTTATCCACACATCGGAGTAGAGTCGAGTCATGGTTGCGTTTGTACAATATCCCGTTACTTAGAAAGAATTTGGCTGCAAATATTTGTAAGAACTTTCTGTCATTGATAGATGCCCTTTCTGGATACTCCTGTGCTTCAAGGTATCTCATCACCTCATGGTACCATGGCTTTTCCACATCAGTATCGAGCTCATAGAAATGTGCAGGTTCATCGAATCTTTCAATTGTTATCATAGGGGCTTCGTTTTCCCATCTGACTTTGAACATTGAAGACATGGTTGCCAAAGCGTCAGCCAACTGGTTTTCTTCTCTAGGGAAGTGCTCGAACGTGATTTCTTCAAAGTAAGGAATTAGGGATAGCACAAACTCCTTGTAAGGGATAAGGTTAAGGTGTTTAGTGTCCCAATATCCTCTTACTTGGCTGATCACCAAGGCGGAATCTCCAAACACATCTAAATGCTTGATCCTTAAGTCAATGGCAGATTTCACACCTAAGATGCATGCTTCATACTGAACCATATTATTTTTGCAATCGAAGCATAGTCTGGAAGTAAAAGGAGTGTGGAAACCTTCAGGAGATATGATCATAGCACTAATTCCGTTACCTAAGGCGTTGGAAGCCCCATCGAATACCATAGTCCATCGGGATCCTTGTTAAGGTCCGTCATACGGTCTAAGTTTTGCACAGCCGGTTACCAACATAATATTCTCATCAGGGAAGTCGAAGTTCATTGACTGATAATCATCCACAGCTTGATGGGCCAAATGATCTGCTAGTACACTTCCTTTGATGGCTTTTTGATTTGTGTATTAAATGTCGTACCCAGTCAAGATCATTTTCCATCTGGCTATTCGTCTAGAAAGGGCAAGTTTCTCGAAGATGTACTTAATCGGATCCCTCTTAGAAATCAACAGAGTGGTATGAGTCAACATGTACTGCCTTAGCGGAGAGCAGCCCACGCTAAAGCACAACAATTTTTCTCGAGCAGTGAATATCTGGTTTCATAGTCGATAAACTTTTTTCTTAGGTAGTAAATTGCATGCTCTTTTCATCCAGACTCGTCATGTTGGTCCAAAACACACCCCATAGAATTCTCTAGTACTTTCAAGTACATGATCAAAGGTCCTCCTTCAACTAGAGGCATTAGAATAAGAGGTTCTTGTAGGTATTCTTTGATTTTATCAAAGGAAATCTGGCATTCATCGTTCCATCTGACTACCTGATCTTTCTTCAAGAGTTTGAAGAGTGGCTCACAGCTAGCAGTTAAGTGTGATATGAAACGGGCAATGTAATTGAGACGACCCAAGAATCCCCTGACTTCTTTTTCAGACCGAGGGACTGGCATTTCTTGGATGGCCTTTATCTTGGCAGGATCAACTTCAATGCCTTTATTGCTGACAACAAAACATAGAAGCTTTCCAGAGCGTACTCCAAACGTGCACTTGTTAGGGTTTAACCTCAGTTTATATTTCTTCAGTCTCTCGAATAGTTTGTGCAGGTGATCAAGATGTTCTTCTTCGGTTTGTGATCTGGCGATCATATCATATACATATACCTCTATCTCATGATGAATCATGTCATGTAATAAATCCACCGTAGCCATTTGATATGTTGCCCCTGCATTTTTAATCTGAAGGGCATGACTTTGTAGCAGAAGGTGCCCCATTGCGTAATGAAAGTAGTCTTTTCCATATCTTCGGGATCCATCTTTATTTGATTATAGCCTGAGAAACCATCCATGAATGAGAAGACCTTATGTTGAGCAGTGTTATCAACTAAGACGTCAATGTGTGGTAGAGGGAAATCATCCATGGGGCTTGCCCTATTCAGATCCCTATAGTCTACGCACATGCGAACTTTCCCGTCTTTCTTTGGCACTGGCACTATGTTGGCCGCCCATTGAGGATAGGATGTTATAGCTAGGAACCATGCATCAAACTGTTTCATTACCTCGGCTTTGATTTTTTTAGACATGTCAGGCCTCATGCGACGAACTCTTTGTTTAACAGGAGGGCAATCTTCCTTCGTAGGAAGACGATGAAGCACAATGTCGGTATCCAACCCAGGCATATCTTCATACGACCAAGCAAATACTTCCACATAATCGCACAACATCTGAACCAAACGGTTTTTAACACTGATTTCCAAATTAACGCTGATCCTGATTTCTTTCTTATCTGACTCAGTACCCAAGTTAATAACCTCAATTGACTCTTCATGTGATTGAATATCTTTTTCCTCTTGTAATAGGAGTCTGGCTAGTTCTCCTGGTATGTCACAATCTTCCTCGCTTTCATCTTTAGCTTGGTTGACAGGACATTCAAAGTCATAGTTGGCAATATTAGAGTCATTGACAATAGGATCCGGAGTGGATGTAGACCTGCAAGATGTGTGTGTGTGCATGTAAGATACATGGCTATATTTTTTGAAAATGTATTTGAAAGAAAAAGAAAGACAATGAACACAAATATTTGAATGCAAAAGAGTCCAATATACTGAATGATCATATGATTAGATGAACATAAATAAAACCCTTGACAAAAGGACCAAAGTGCCCCAGGATAGGCACATGGCTTAAAATTCATTATCAAAATATTACAGACAATGAGTTCCTGAATTGATTAAAAGAAAAAACAAGTGGATTACTCCTCAATGAAGGAGATGGGAACAAAGTCCTTTGTATGCCAATTGTTGGGCTTCCCTTCCGTTGTTGGGTAGATCCAGTCTTCAAAAGCACACTCATCATCAGAGTCTTCTACTGCATTCACTTCATGATTTTTGAGGTGGAGAGGCGGCTTTCCAGTACGAGCACCTCTAATTTCTTTCTGAGCTTTAGAGGTGAAACCTAACCCAAACTTGTCTGCCTTGAACGGGATATCGATGAGTTGATCCCACATCTCATTGTTTCCTTCTTCTACCACAACACGAGCATCCTTAAGAGAAACCATCTTGGGGATAACTTTATCGGCTCTTGGAGTGTCGGAGGAGATTTTGGTGGTGGCCACAACTTCAAATGTCTGGCACAGAGTTTCTATGAATTCTCCATCCATTTCTACGTACTTGAAAGAATTGATATGGCTTACCATAAATTCTTATTCACCGCAAACAGTGATAAACTTCCCTTGAACTGGATATTTTAACTTCTGGTGGAGAGTAGAAGTGACCGCACCTGCCCCATGGATCCATGGGCGCCCAAGAAAGCAAGAATACGCAGGCCGTATGTCCATTATATAGAACATGGAGTTGAAAATCTGCGAACCAACCTTAATTGGGAGATCCACCTCTCCATGAACCATCCTTTTCGACCCATCGAATGCTCTCACAACAATATTACTTGGCTTCAAAACCAAACCTTCACAGTCTAGCCGATCTAAAGCGCCTTTAGGTAACACATTTACAAATGAGCCTGTGTCCACCAAAACATGTGCCAGAGTGGTCCCCTTTCATTCAACAGAGACATGCAAGGGTTTATTGTGATTCTTTCCCATGGGATTTAAATCTGCGTCAGAGAACCCCAGACCATTGTCAGCTTTCAGACTTGCTACGCAGTTCTCAAATTGATCGGCTGTGGTTTCTTGAGGAACATGAGCCTTTTTCAGAAACTTAATCAAAGCTTGTGCATGGGCGTCAGAACATAGCAATAAGGATAACATTGATATTTTAGAAGGGGTTTCCCCCAGCTGCTCTACTATTTTGAAGTCGCTTTTCTTGATGATTTTCAGAATCTCCTCCATCTCTTGAGTGGATGGTTCTTCCATAACATACCTTTTAGCAGGTGCCTCTTCCCTAGCAGACTCACTTTCTTTCTCTTTCCATCTAGTACTGGAACCAACATTGCCATTGGTTATGCGGATTAGAACTGTGGTTGGTGGTGAGATAACAGGGGAAAAGACCCTTCCTGTTCTTGTGACTCTACTAGAACCAGTAATATTAGTAACACCAGCTTTATTATCATCAATCCAAGAATCTTGTTTTACCCCATGGTAATAAACCCCAACACTGTAATTCCACGATACCACTTTATCAGAGGTTTATGGAATAGGTTCGGCAGCAGTGATTATGAGAGGAGCAATGATTGGTTCATTTGAAATCTTGATAGGACCTTTGGATGATATCCTAAGAGGTTTGTTCGAAATTGTTATGATGGCCAAATCTTCATCTTTGTCGATTGAATTTTTGATGGCGAGGATCTTTTCTAATAGAATTTCGCGGCTATCTATTAGGCGTTGTATACCTTTCTTCAGTTCTTCACACCCATCGGATTGTCTCATACAACCCACACAGTCTTTTTCACAGCCACGGAAGGTCTCAGCTTTCAACATATTGTTCTTAATTACATTCACTGGAGTAGTTAATTCTTCAACAGAGGCAATGAAAATTGTGTCTTCGATAGCATTAACACCTTTGTCGTGCTTCGGCATTGGAGCGATAATTACATTTGGCATCAGAGGAGGATCAAATTAAATAGTCTTGTTGTCAATTAAATCCTGTATTTTGTTCTTCAAAGCCCCGCACTGATCAGTCTCATGCCCGGGGCTGTTTGAATGGTAAGCGCACTTTGCAATTGGATTATATCTCGATGACGGGGTGTCAGAGTTGGCGGGAGGATCCCGCAATGTCACTAAATTGGCCCTGAGCAGATGATGAAGGGCTTGAGATAATGACATGCCTAACCTTGTAAACTGTCTTCTTGGAGCTTCAACATGTTGATGGTTTGCAGATGGTCTTTGAGTAGCAGTCGAATTGGAGATTCAGACATTATTGACAGATGGATGATTATTCATTTTGGTATGGGCCTTTGCTCCATACACATTATTAACTTCTTTCTTCACGACAAAAGGTTTCTTGACAGGATTGGGGGTGGAAGTAGATGCCACAGAGATCTTTCCACTTTTAATGCTATTTTCAACTCTTTCACCGGTTAGGATTAATTCGGTGAAACCAGAAGAAGAGCAGCCAACTAACAGATTAAAGAAAGGACCAGATAATGTGCTCATGAACATGTCAATGTGTTCTCTATCAGTTAAGGGAGGTTGGACCCTACTAGCAAGGTCTCTCCACTTCTGCGCATATTCCTTAAATCCCTCATTCTTCCCCATGGTCATACCTTGCAATTGAACCCTTGTTGGTGCCAAGTCGATGTTGTACTGATATTGATGGTAGAAGGTAGTAGCTAGACCCTCCCAAGTATTGATGCGAGAGCCATCCAACTGATAAAACCATTCAAGTTATGTTCCAGCCGAACTCTCTTGGAAAAAGTGAATCCAGAGTTGTTTATCAGTAGTGTGCGGTTGTATATTGCGCACATAGGACTTCAAATAGAGCTTTGGGCAAGATACCCCATCGTATTTTGCAAAGGTTGGTATTTTGAACTTGTGGGGAATGACTACCCCAGAGATTAAGCCCAAATCATCAAAATTCAAATCGGGAATAGCTTAGATTTCAACAGCTTTCAACCTGTCTTCTAGCTGCTTGTATTTGATGTCTGCGGGTGGATATTGTTCATTAAAATAACCATCATCAGATTCTTGGTCATTGATACAGTCGGCCTGAGTACTCTTGACCTCACCAATTTGGTTCTCGTCCTCTTCGGATGAATCTTCCTCTATTGGAATTTAACGGATTGTCTCCTTGAACCTTTTACCCATGTTGAGTAGAGCTTTCTTCTTTGGCTTTTTCTTAGTGGCCAACAAGGCCATCACATCTTTATGCCCCTTGGACAGGACGGGTAAAGCTTCCTGAAATTGAGAATTCTGGGCCTGGAGTTCCGTCACAGTCTTCTCTAGATCCATCTTGCTGAAATAAACAGCGGAGAGATAAGGAAACTTGTTATGCGGAAACCTGTCATATCATGATGCATGAATATGCAATATGCAAATGATTTCAAGGATTTAAAGAATTTAAATTTTTATAGACAAAGAGTGAACAAACGTTAACTTGCATTTAAAGATTTCTGGTTTGAATACAAACATGCCTCTTGGGCTTACAACAACAGAAATAAGCATAAAGTAAACTCCTAAGACATAAAATTTGTGCGCATCCTCTTTGGCGCAATGTAGGTGTTTAAGCTCCTTTCTTCATGAAGCTTCTTTGTAAGGTCTAATATCTTCCTCTCGCGCTCATAGAACTTAGCTTCAATGGTGTCTCGCTCTCCTTTTAACTGAATCCAATTGTTTTGCAAATCTTCAAGAGAAGTAGGCATATCAGGATAGAGGTTAGTATGTGGAATGTCTCCCTCAACTACTGGCTCCATAATAACAAGTAAGACGGCTTCATAAGGTATCTTAAGACTTTGAGCGCGAGCTCTCACCCATTTAAGATAAGGCTCCAAAGAAATGGAATTCTTACGCCCCAACGTCTTGCTATCAACCTTGTTAACCATACCCCAAGCTCGTATAAATATTTGATGGTAACCTTGGGTATCGCTTTCGTAGTCGAATGTAATTCCTTGGATGAGTACCTCATGTGGGCCATCTCTCCTAGCGTATCCAAATTGTCGCAAAGCTAAACAAGGGTTTTAAGTAATGCCTCCCCTAATGCCAAGTAGAGGGACATTGGGGAATTCCCCATAGTGATCGATGATGGTAATGTCTTCCGAAGAGCGATAATACCAACGGATATTAGCATGTTAATGTGACATCAATCTTTTAGACCATCTCATTCCTTGATCATTCTTCACCACAGATCGAGGTAGGTGTGAAATAAACCATCTAGCCAAAAGAGGAATGCAACACATCAAAGCCCCTCTTTTCTTCAAAGTGCGAGAGTGAAGAGAATGCAAGATGTCTCCAAGAAATGTAGGCACCGGATTACGAGATATGAAAACTTTGATCGTATTTACATCTATAAATTGGTCAGGAATGGGAAATAGTACCAACCCATCGATGAGAAGAGCCAAAATTTCCTCAAAGGCTTGTAGATCCAAATTATTCCAACACTCTCGAGCCTTCTCCAACAAAAACTTTGCTAGGAACCCTTTAACACCACTCCTTGTTACCCAATTTGCTACTATGTCAGATGGTTGCAACTGTAGAGCTCGAGAAATTTCCCCAGGTTTTGGGTGTCTATCAATACCGTTGAAAGGTAACTGATTAAGAATAGGGATCCCCATGAGTTGAGAAAATTCTTCCAAAGTGGGCACAAGTTGGTAATCGGGAAAAGTGAAGCAATGATGTAAAGGGTCGAAGAATTGGACAAGAACCTTTACCATATCTTCTTCAATACTTGAGGTAACCAGACTAAGGAGTCGACCATGTCTTTTGGTGAATGGAGAATCTTTAGGGACCCTTGATACTAAATCCTTGAGTTGTGGAGGTATCCTAACGAGGCTGACTTAGATAGTGCTCCTACGAGTGGAAGCCATGTCCTACAAAACAGGACAAAGATGAATCCAAAAATCCTTGAAATGGTTAGTGATAATGCTTATGGTATGATGTTTATGATGCTTATGATGTTATGTACAGGTGTATATATACAAAGCAAACAAGTCCTTGGGTTTAGGCTTGCATGGGGTTTCAGGTAAGTACCCTCTTGAAGTTTAGTTGGCTCATCCTGTCCTAGTTAATAGTAACTGGGTTCTAAGGGATCTCAATATCACTGATCTTTCCCCAAGTTTCGTTCAATAAGCGATTGACTCACAACCAAACAAAACTCAAGAGTCAAACCTCAATGAGTGTAGTATCGAGTATCTACCAACTTCGGACTGCACCAAAGCCGATCATCTCACTACATCCTAATGGCCAAGTTGGTCAAGTAAGGTTCTAAGGTCAGTTGATGCTTTACGACACGACGCAGCGGCCCCGTACTCTCCTTGACTGACTCAAGGGTTACGGGTACCAACCAAAGTGCCACATCAACGTAGCTACTTCTTCAACCGTGTCAGTATACCCCACACAGTTCCCTCACAGTTTATTGCTACTTACCTAAAGGGTGTCCCCAAATCCAGGTGTAGGATTTAAAACAAACCCAAACAAGGAACCAAAATGTAAAGCAAATAAATCAAACAATGTAAGCAAGTAAATGTGATCTAACCCTAAGGTAACCCCACTTTTAAGATAAATCAAAGTCCTCAGCAGATTCGCCAGTTCTGTGATACGGTGGGAGAACTGACTTGAGGTTTTGCGTTTGTGTTCGCAAATGTTGCGGTTTAGCAAGAGTCGCCATCGACTTTTATTTTATCCAATAAGGAAAGGTGAAAAAGCACAGGAAAGACCTTTAGAGATTTTTTCTCGAGTTTGGGGGGTAGATTATGAAAAGGGGAGGTATTAGCACCCTTTCCATCCATGGTTTTCTATGGGCTCTTAGTTTCTTGCTAGATAACTTTCTTTTTGTTTGAAAATTATGCTTGGTGTAGTTTTGAAAGTATTTTGAAAAGGTGCCATCGTTTAGGTAAACTTTGTAATAGTTCTTGTTCGTAAGAACGTATAAAAAGTGTTGAGCTTTTGAAAATGTTTCAAGTTTGGAAAGATGTTTGGAAAGTGTATGTGATTGTTTTGAAAATAGAAAAGATATCTGTTTTGAGAGTGAGCAAGTAACTACAAATAATCTACCTTCTCAAAAGGTCTTAGATGTGCTTTTCCTCCTCCTTTATATGTTTCTATCTTACCATTGACTTGGTAAGAAGCCCCATCGTTGGATGTGAAGGGACGAGCGTTGGATCATCGTATGACCATGATAGCAATGTTGTGAGATGACTTAGCACTTTTTCTTTAGGGACTAAGATTATTTTGAAAGGAAACTTTGATAGCGTCATCGAGGGACTATGATCTTGTATTTTTTGATTTGTTTGTGCTAAGACATCCCACATGCATAACATGGCCATTTTTTATAAGGCAACAAGTGGAATTACCATAAGGGTGTAAGTGTGAGAGTGTATTGGATTGCATGCATAATTTATCTTGAATTAGGATTTTCTAAACATTGGTTTTAGTCTTGTCATACATACCCTTAATTACTAACAATTTATAAAAATAATAAAAGTACGGAAAAATAAAGATTCTACTCCATTACAAACATTTTGGGGGATGGGGGTACATTTTTATGAATGGGGGTTGCAAGTTAAAATTCTAGGTTACTATTAAAACCATATTGAAATAGATAAGAATGTAGAGGAAATGAAAAGATGCTTATTTATTTAAGAAAAGAAATAAGTTTTGTTTAAGAAAATATTTTTGGTCTTTTCATGTTAAAAGGAAATATAATATGTGATTATGAAATATTTTTGGTATTTTTTGATTAATGATAAAAAATAATATGACGGCAAAATAATAAAAGAAAAAGAAAACATAATCAGCACAAAATGCTGAAAATAGAAGAGGTTAGAAGTTCTGACTCTGACGTGCTGCACAAACAGAAACATGTTAGTAAAAATATGGAAGTTCAGAAGTTCTGGATCTTTTGAGGATTCAGAAGTTCTGATGCAACTTTTGGAACTTTGCCTTTCTCCATGCCAGTCAGAACATCTGCAACTTAGTTATTTCTTAATAGAACAGAAGTTGCATACATAATAATTATGACAAATTTCAAGAAATATCATAAACACAAATCAGAAGCAACATGTATTTGATAATTCTAATTCTGAGTCCTAATTTCTTTATGAAACTCTGAA
Source organism: Vicia faba (assembly GCA_948472305.1). Taxonomy (NCBI): domain Eukaryota; kingdom Viridiplantae; phylum Streptophyta; class Magnoliopsida; order Fabales; family Fabaceae; genus Vicia; species Vicia faba. The sequence continues at coordinate 1,125,624,771 of OX451735.1, forward strand.
TAGGGATTTCTTCTACTTAGGTAGGCAGATGCATAAATTTTCAGGATATATACATCATCAGGATCAGAATATCTACATTGTGTTAAATAAGCAAAATCTGACAATGCTTAATCAGTATGATGAGAGTCAGCCGAAAACTTACCTTGCAGCTAGAAAGGATTCTGTGAACTGAGGATTGGTCTTGAATTCTGGTGATGTTCTGAGTAACTTCTTCACGTACTCAGCAGGATGGAAGTTTGCAACTTCTAGAATAGCCAAGGGGTGATATTCTGACTTCTTTGAGGTGGAAGTGAATGGAGAGTGTATGGCAATAGGAATATAGAAGTTAAGGTAGCTTCTAATGTGTGAATCCTCAACTGCGTGGATGACTTTAGTCAAGAACACTTAAGGAAAAATTGGAGTTTGAATGTAAGGAATCAATGTTAAGATTTTGGTATTTTGTGTTTATAGTTTCCTTGGTTCTTGGGATTTTTGCAGTGGCTCAAAGCTTTCTTTCTCTATTTTATTTCCTCTTTCACAAATTTTTCTGGACCTTTTCTCAGTGGCCAATGATGTTCTATTTATAGGCAAAGTTTTGCAGTTGGGGTGGTCAAGTGGCCCCAACATCATATGCTAGATGCTGACTCGATTAAAGACTTCACAAGTGGTTGTGAGCATTAAATGGATTTGGCTGTGTGAATTAAGGAAAAGTAGAAGCAGCGCGTGGGCCTAGCATACTTTTGCACAAAAGTTTATTTTCCCAAGACAGTAGGGGTACACGTGGAGAGAATCCCTTGGATAAAGACTTCACAAGTGGTTGTGAGCATTAAATGGTTTCCCATGTGAAACTCTGCATCCTTGCTTAACTCTGGATTAGAAGTTTTGTTTCAGCGTAGCATCCAATCTTCTGATCCTCTTATCTTCTGGCTTCAGCATGTTCTGAGGGATCATTCAGAACTTCCAGTATACTTATAACACACTTTGTTACCTTCTTTGATTTAACCTTTGCAAACTCTGACTGAACCTTTGTGAACACTGGCCCAGAAGTTCTGACCAAACTCTGTCTTGAGAATATCCAGAATTTGTTGAGTATGAACACTGGCCCATAAGTTCTGAAATTGTCATATTTCTTAAATACTTAGAGGAATTTCTAAGTATTTAGAATTTGGCTTTTCCAAAGCAAAATTTGACTTTTCAAATTCTTGATGAAATAAACTTCATATTCCAACATGTCTTGATGAAATATGATTTTTGAGATTTGATTTTGATCCAAAAGTCAAAGTTAGACTTCTCAGTGTGTAAATGACCATTTTGTCCTTGTGAATGGTTTGCTTGGAAAAATTGATAATTCAAGGCCTGGAGACTTGATGAAAGCAAACTTGAGGATCCAGGGTGATTCCTTGAGAAATGAGAGGCAAATTCTAGGGTGCAACAGTAGGCACTAAAGGTTCACAATCGCGGCGGGTTCAAAATCATAAAAATACTTCTTTTCTCACCTCCACCATCTATTTTTTATACAACATTTTATAGCCAAAATATACAGATTTTTCAAAGAGGTTCCTCCGGAGTACCGTATATGTTTAGGCCGATAATACCTTCCCTTTGCATAACCAACCCCCTTACCTTGAATCTTTCCCCCTTTTTTTTGGGTTACTCTCTCTTTTCCCATTCCTTTGGAAACAATAAAGCGCGGTGGCGATTTTTATTTTGATCTGTGTAAGTCGAGTCATTCCAATGGCTTAGTCTTAAACATTTCTACTACTACAGAAAAAAAATGGCGACTTCACTGGGGACAGATTGACCTCTTGCTAGTCCATCCCTAAGTGGGTTAAGCCTATATTTGTTTATATATGTATATGTGTTATTGTTGCTTATGTGTTATATGTTGTATATATGTTTGTCTGGACTTTCCTGGTTTTCAGGGTGCTTGGTGATTACTTATAAGTCATATACCCGGACTTAGGAAAACTTTAAGATATGATCGGCGGTATAGTCATGTTAACTTTGAGGGAGTAATCCCAAAAAATGAGGCATGAGATCCCCCACTCAGTGGAGGCCCCTTTGACTATAGTGTCGTTTACCGAGTAATCAGGAAGACGTGCTGCTTTTGACCTGGGAGTCTGTTGAAGCTGAGGACCGTAGAATACCTAACCCATCTTGGCCTTTTAGGTGTAGTGCGGAAGCTATGACAGAGTAATTTGGAAATAGTTGTCACGTGATACTATGCTCGGATGAGTTTTTCTTGAGAATATTACTAATTACCGAGTTAATCAAGAATTTGGTAATATCCGAAGGAAGGATGTAGACTCTGGGAACCTTTAGAACCTTGTTCGGCAAGTGATATATTTTAGACCATACCTTATGGGTAGTACCTTTAATCTCATGCTCGTGACGTTGAACCTATGAACCCTATATTTGTCTGGCGTCACATTCATAGGAAGAAAAGGAAAGAATTGGGACCTATGGGTATGTTTCTTTGGATCCATATCTTCAGTGGGTCCAAACGAGAGTTATTCAGTTGAAGATGCCGTATTCCCGGGAAACACCTATGCTTGACTTGTTTGTGTAGACCACCCATCCCTTATTGGATGATATAGAAGAGCTACAACTTGTGTTGGTCAGGATACAACAGGAAAAGGATGCTTGGAAGAATAAGTGCCAAACTTTAGAGATTTCCTATAGAGCAAACTTGAAGGAGAAAGATGACTTGATTGAGATTCTTGAGAGTCGGGCTGTAGAGATGATGGAGAGGCAAGGGGATTTATTTTATCCTAAGCCTCAGTTAGATGCTATTTTCTCACTTCCTGATTTAGGTGATTGGAAGGAGGTTGCCACCAGATATGCCGAAGAAAACCATAGGTTGAAGGCTCAGATTGCCAGGCTTACAGGGAAGCGCCAGCGTATAGAGTGATCTCCATCAGCTTTTCTTCTTAGGGTTTTAGACTTTATTTTCATCTTGTACTTGGGATTATTGAAACTTGTAATCCATTTTGAAGTTATTATAATAAAAATTTTCAGTATTTCAAATATGCTATTACTTTGATATTTGTAATGTGTCTATAAATATTTAAGTCCCTTGAAATATTAATAATAAAATAAATCATGCGCATTGCACATTATACATCATATTGCACATATTTCTTGAAATTATTTTCATATCTAGGTGTCTTACCAAGCTTGTTTACTTCGTTCAACAAGCTGTCTCACCACTACAACACTCGAGCTAACTTTAGAAGGAATATGGACAACTTAGAACAAGAGAATCGTGAGTTGCGCGAGGAATTTTCTGCTTTGAAGGCCGGCATGGCCAATCTTACTGCTCTAATGTAATCTTTGGTGGCTGCTCACAATCAGCCACCGAGTGTTCAACCTCAACAAGCAAGGGTTACTACTAAAGATCCGATTGTTCCTGTGTTTGCTACTCCAGCCGTTGTTCAAAATCGCATGCCTAAAGGTTATCCATGGGGAATTCCAGAGAACTTTGCGCCTGAAGGATTTAATCTTGGTCCTCAAGATGCTCCAGTGGTTCAGACTACTGTTACTCCTGCACTTCCTTCAATGAATATGGTTCCATTTGTTAATGATGATATGTGTCGGACCTTTTGCTACACCAAGTGAAGACTTGGGTATCTATGATAGAATGGATGATTTTCAAGAACAGTTTGACAAGATGCATAGGGAGATGAAGGCCCTCAGGGGAAATGAATTGTTCGGGCAGAATGTGAGTGATTTGTACTTGGTCCTGAATGTTAAGAATCTTGCGAAGTTTAAGGTCCCAGAATTCGAGAAGTACAAGGGAAACACTTGTCCTCGTGCTTATCTTGTGATGTATGTAAGAAGAATATCTACCCATACCAATGATCAGCGTCTGCTGATTCACTTTTTTCAGGATAGTTTGACTGGTGCTGCGTTGAAATGGTATATGGGTTTGGACAACGTCAATATCCATACTTTCAACGACCTGGGAGAAGCATTTATCAGACAATACAAATACAACATGGACATGGCGCCTGACCATGATCAACTCAGGGCCATGGTCCAGAAAGACAAGGAATCATTCATAGAATATGCACAGAGATGGCGTGAGGTAGCCGCCCAAGTGATTCCTCCCATGGAAAAGAAGGAGATGACTAAGATTTTCTTGAAGACTCTGGGTGCTTTCTACTATGAGAGGATGGTAGCAAATTTTCTAAGTGACTTTACTGAAATGGTGGGCATGGGTATTCGCATAGAAGAGTCTGTAAGAGAGGGTCGTTTAACAAAAGGTGAAAGTTCTGGAAGTACAAATAAGCCATCTTATGGATTTGCGAAAAATAAGGAAGGGGATACAAGCGCTGTCATGCAAGAAATGATGGATAATCCTCCTAGAATAAATTATCAGCGTCATCAACAAGTCGCATCAGTAACTTCAGTTGTTGGTTTAGCTCCGACTACCGTTGCTTATCAGAGACCATCCCATCAGGGGAATCAAGGGTATATTCAGAGAAGGGAGATTTATGATCATATTCCTATGAGTTATACAGAATTATTCCCGACGTTAATTTAAAAGAAGTTGGTTCAGACCTGACCACCTCCTGCTGTACCATCACCATTGCCTCGGTATTACAAAACAGGTCAAACATGTGCTTTTCATCAGGGAGCACTAGGGCATAATGTTGAGAAATGCTATCCTTTGAAGACTGAAGTACAAAAATTGGTGAAGTCTGGTATCTTATCTTTCAAGGATGTTGGCCCTAGTGTGAAAGACTATCCTCGGCCCAAGCATGGAGGAGAAAATGTCGTGAATATGGTGGCCAATTGTCCAGGCTATTTTCGTATTTTTGATATTAATTTGGTTAGAGGAGATTTGGTGAAAATGCATGCAGACCTCTGTGAATTTAGATACTATACGCATGACCATGCCGGTGTGCTATTTGCAGTTTGGATATACAGGGTTGTGACAAGATAAAGGCTGATCTGTAAGAGATGATGGATGAGGGCCTCATCCACATAATCAGGCCTAGGGCAGAGTATGAAGAGTAAGTAAATATGGTTTCTGGATGTCCTGGAGAATTCAGAATCTTTGATGTGGAACTTGTGAATGAGGATCTTATACAATTGCATGCTACCTTCTGCCACATGGTTGGTCAGGAAGAAAATCAGTATAGATCTTGCCGAATTTGTTGTCGGGACTCCCGAGGATGTTCAATTGTTAAGAAAGGTGTTTAGTTGTTGTTGGATAATGGAACTATCAAGGTTACCGGTCAAAGGGATGATTACCATGAAGTTGATGTGATTTAGATCTATTTGGCTGAAGAAGAGTCAGATGATGAGTATGCCTCTGTAGATGAGTACTTCTCCTCAGATGAAGATTTGCTTTTCGGAGATGACTCTACAATGATTGATTGTGTTGAAGAGGGAGTAAATGTTATTGTGCCTCGTTTTGGTGCACCCGCCCATTTTGAAGTTGAATATCATAGCAAGCCAGCTATTACTCCATTGGTGATTAGTTTGTCGGGTCCCGTCCCCTACAAGTCAAACCAGGCGGTACCCTACAAATATAATGCTACAATTTTAGAGGATGGTGTAGAAGTTCCCATCTAGCCAATGCCGAATGTTGGAAATATTGATGAGACTAGCACAGTGACCCACAGTGGTCGTATATTTGCACTAGTTGTTCGTGGAGATGTTAGTACTGGAAAGAAAGTTGTGGAAAGTGTTGAACCCAAGAAGGAAGTAGGTGAATCTAGTGGAGCTACGCTAGAAAAGGAGGTGGATGATATTTTGAAGATAATCAAGATGAGCGAATACAGAATTGTAGATCAGCTACTGCAGACTCCTTCAAAAATATCTATCTTGGCTTTATTGATGAACTCCTCTGCTCACAGAGAATCCTTGATGATGGTATTGGACCAAGCTTTTGTGGAAAGTGATATGCCTGTAGACCAATTCATAAATGTAGTAGGGAACATTACTTCAAGTAATAACCTGAGTTTATGCGATAATGAACTTCCCGATGAAGGAAGGAATCATAATTTGGCCCTCCACATCTCTATGAACTGCAAGAATGATTCGTTATCCATTGTGTTGATTGATAATGGATCCGCATTAAACGTTATACTAAGGAGCATGCTTATGAAGTTGAAATATCAATGAACGCCCATGTGCCCAAATGGAATTATTGTGAAAGCGTTTGATGGATCAAGAAAATCTGTTATTGGTGAAGTGGACTTGCCTATTCATATAGGCCCACATTTGTTTCAGATTACTTTCCAGGTCATGGATATTGTACCCGATTATAGCTGCTTGCTGTGACGACCGTGGATACATGAGGCAGGGGTTGTGACTTCGAATTTACACCAGAAGTTGAAGTTTGTACGTGAAGGAAAAGTGGTAATTATAAATGGAGAACAAGCATTATTGATATATCATTTGTCCTCTTTCAGCATTATGGAGGCGGATGAAGTTGTTGTTGGAACCCAGTTCCAAGCTTTACCCATTGATGATATAAGAGGAAATGAGAACTCTATGGCTTCATTTAAGGATGCGCATCAGGCTGTGCATAATGTTCATAGTGAAGTATGGTGATAGATTGTTGATCCACCTGTGAACAAGAATAGAGCTGGTTTGGGGTTCTCTGTGAAGAATGATAAAGGTAAGAGCCTGAAGATGAAGTCTGCTGCAGGCAAGTATCAAGACATCTTTCGTAGCGGGGGTTATCTGCATCTAACTATTTCCGGGATTAATGCCATTGTGGAAGATGAAGCAAAGCCATAAATGCCAAATTATGTGACGCACAGAGTTATGGTTCAGAACTGGATCACCATTGATGTTCCCTCTTATATACATGTTTCAAAGTAATTTGTTATTGTTAATCTTTTTGAAAAGCTTTCACTCTGCCCAGGTGAAAGTATTAATTTTGTATGGGCTTATCTGTTTGCTTTGATTTTTAAAAATCAATAATAAAAGTTGTCTTTGTTTTCCAAATTGTGTCTTTATTTTCTTCTTTTTCTTGGAAAATGGTAATCAGGAAAAAACCTTTCAAAATAAATAATAACTGAAATTCAATATTCATGATCACTTGTTATATGTGTCAGTTTCTAAAAGCAATCATAAATCATATGTGCAGATTAATTAAAAAACCCGTTGAATACAATGACCCTGCACCCTCTCCCAACTTTGAATGTCCTGTGTATGGGGCTGAAGAAGAAGACTATGATGAGATTCCAGAAGAGGTCTCACGATTTCTTGAGCACGAGGAGAAAGCCATTCATCCATATAAAGATCCATTGGAAGTAATCAATTTGAGTTCAGAAGAAGATCCGAAGGAAGTCAAGATTGGAGCATTACTGCATCCTGATGTGAAAAGCAGGTTGATTGAGATGTTGAAAGAGTATGTGGATATTTTTTCTTAGTCTTACCAAGATATTCCTGGTCTAGATACAGATAATGTAGAGCACCATTTTCTGCTGAAGCCAGAGTGTCCGCCAATCAAACAGAAGTTGCGAAGAACTCACCCAGATATGGCATTAAAAATCAAAGAAGAAGTTCTAAAGCAGATTAATGTCGGTTTTCTTGTGACATCAGTGTACCCTCAGTGGATTGCCAATATTGTCCCAGTACCGAAGAAAGGCGGAAAAGTTCGCATGTGCGTAGATTACAGAGATCTAAATAAAGCTAGTCCAAAAGATGATTTTCCATTGCCACACATTGATATGTTAGTGGATAGCACAACAAAATTCAAAGTTTTCTCGTTCATGGACGGATTTTCCGGGTATAACCAAATAAGGATGGCGCCTAAGGACATGGAAAAACAACGTTTATCACACCCTGGGGGACATTCTGTTACAGACTGATGCCCTTCGGGTTGAAGAATACTGGTGCAACGTGCCAGAGGACTATGACAACCCCATTCCATGATCTGATGCACAAGGAAATTGAGGTATATGTTGATGATATGATTGCTAAATGCCAGACTGAAGAAGGGCATGTAGGATATTTGTTGAGGTTATTTCAGCATTTGAGGAAGTATTGTCTCCGCTTGAATCCAAATAAATGTACCTTCGATGTTCGGTCAGGGAAATTGTTGGGTTTCATTGTTAGCCAGAAAGGGATTGAAGTTGACCCAGATAAAGTCAAAGCAATTCAAGAAAAGCCAGCACCGAGAACTGAAAAGCAAGTCAGAGGTTTCCTCGGGCGTTTGAATTATATTTCAAGACTCATTTCCCACATGACTGCAACGTGCGAACTGATCTTTAAGTTGTTAAAGAAAGATCAAGGTTGTGTGTGGACGGGTGACTGCCAAAGGGAATTTGAAAGTATTAAATAATATTTGCTTGAACCTCCTATCTTGCTCCCTCCTGTTGAAAGAAGACCATTGCTTATGTATCTGATAGTGTTAGATAATTCCATGGGTTGTACTCTGGGACAACAAGATGGAACAGGGAAGAAAGAGTATGTCATTTATTATCTCAGTAAAAAGTTTATTGATTGTGAATCGCGATATTCCATCCTGGAAAATACATGTTGTGCTCTGGCCTGAGCGGCAAAACATTTGCGGCAGTATATGTTGAATCACAATACTTGGTTGATTTCCAAAATGGATATAATCAAGTACATTTTTGAAAAGCCTGCTCTTACTGGGAGAATTGCCCACTGGCAGATGTTGTTATCTGAATATGACATCGAATACCACACTCAAAAATCTATTAAAAGCAGGGTGTTGGTAGATTACCTTGCTCACCAACCAGTTGATGATTATCAGTCTGTGAAGTATGATTTCCCTGATGAGGATGTGATTTTTCTGAAAGTGAAAGATTATGATGAACCATTGCCGGAGGAAGCTCCTGATCCTGAATCTCGTTGGAGTATTATATTTGATGGAGCTGTGAATGGTTATGGTAAAGGAATTGGTGTTGTGATTGTAACTCCACATGGATCACACATTCCTTTTACTGCAAGGTTGACATTTGATTGTACTAATAATATGGCAGAATATGATGCTTGCATCATGGGTCTCGAGGAAGCTATTGATCTTAGAATTAAAATTCTAGATGTGTATGGTGATTCAGCTTTGGTAATAAATCAGTTTAAAGGAGAGTGGGATACTCGTCACCCTGGCTTGATCCCTTACAATGATTATGCTAGAAGATTGTTACCATTCTTTAATAAAGTTGAATTCCATCATATCCCCAGAGACGAGAATCAAAGGGCGGATGCTCTGACAACTCTGGCTTCTATGTATCAAGTGAATACTTGGAATGATATACCTCGAATTATAGTTCGGCGACTGGATAAGCCCGCTCATGTGTTTACAAAAGAAGAGGTAGCAGATGAGAAACCTTGGTATTACGATATCAAGCTTTTTCTCTAGACTCAGGAATACTCGATTGGTGCTTCGAATAAAGATAGAAAGACATTGAGAAGATTGGCTGGCTGCTTCTTCCTTAGTGAAAATGTGTTGTACAAGAGAAATTATGACATGGTCTTGCTCATATGCGTGGATAGACACGAAGTGGACATGTTGATGCATGAGATTCATGAAGGTTCATTTGGCACTCATGCCAATAGACATCCGACTGCTAAAAAGATGCTAAGGGCAGGTTACTATTGGCTGACAATGGAATATGACTGTTACAAATTTTCAAAGAAGTGCCATAAATGCCATATTTATGCGGACAAGATTCATGTGCCTCCGAAACTTCTAAATGTTATTTCTTCCCCGTGGCCTTTCTATATGTGGGGTATTGACATGATTGGAATGATAGAACCCAAGGCTTCAAATGGACACCGTTTTATCTTGGTAGCAATTGATTACTTCACCAAATGGGTGAAGAAGTGAAAAACACAAGAAGGGGGGTTGAATTGTTTAAACTTGAAATCAAATGCAGACAACACATTATTTTTATATTGGTTCGTTTGATCTCAAACTACTCCAGTCCACCCATCAAGGTGATTTCACCTCTCTCCAACGAGGATATAATTCACTATATTCAACTGAATGTTACAACTGCTTTAACAACTGCTAAAGCCTTCTTGAGTCTAAACCACAGACCAGTTTCTCAAGGAAATTCTTTCTTACAGATAAATGAACAATATGTGTGTTGAATGTTTTCTGGAAAAACTATATATCACAACTGTGATACTACACAAATTAAGCTTATGTGAAACTAGAATGCTAGAACTATAGAGTAAGCAATTTGAGAGCTTTAGCAAACTGTATGAGTGAGGATGAAGATGATTTGCTTTAAGGCGTGTAGAGAATTGTAGAGCATTAGCCAATTCACTTCTCACTGATTTGTTTAAATACTTCTTGGAAAAGATATGTTGAAGCCAATAATTCCATTTCAATGCACATTACGTTCTTTCCATTTTGAGAAGATCTTTGTCTTGGAATAAAGCCGTTGGTAATTAATCTGCCTTGAATGCAGTATTGTTGACACTTCAGAATGTTTTGCTTGATTAAGATCGGAGAGTGTTGGCTTTAGCTTATCCTGATTGCTTCTGAGTGCTGATGACACTGATTAGATCCTGATCAGAATCAGAGTGTGTTGAGCGCAGATTCTATTCATCAGACTTCAGCGTAAGCATATGTAAGATCTTCTGGTTGACATCTTCTGATGCTGATGTTGATATTCTGATATTCTGATGCTGATTCCATAAGAGTTTCCTGTAAATACACAACATATTTTTAGGTAGCATCTATGTCATATATAAATCTCATAATTCATTTAATCTTGTATTTTGTTATCATCAAAACTCTAACTGAGGGTTGTAGAATCAAACTATGTTCTAACAATCTCCCCCTTTTTGATGATGACAAAAACTAGATTTTTTTCAATTAAAATAAAATGATGAAAGTATCAGAGTTTAAGGATAAAGAGGAAACGATATCAGAGATGATCAGATAATGAGAAAAAGTTATCAGAGCTGAGAGGGTAAGAGATAAAAAGTATCAAAGTAATGATTAGAAACCCCCCCCCCCTGAGTTGATTATTTCCCTTTGATTCCTTAAGACCTTGAGTATCAGAGCTTTAGAACTTTATTGAACCTTTCTTTGAGCATCAGAATTTTTCTTCATCAGAGTTCTACAGATTCTTGTACCTGTAAGCTTTTCAGAACAACAAGTATATAAGGATGTTAGAATGTTTGAGACTTTTGTCTCAGTAAACCGTTATTGAAAAATATCATTCTTTCTCCCCCTTTTTGTCAGCTATCAAAAAGCATATATAAAAAGAGTTTAAAATGATCAGAGTAAAAACACGTTTGTATTAAAACAGAAGCAATGATAGTTTAGAACAAGTAGAAATATTACAGACAAACATAAGAAAACAGGGAAAACATAAGAAAAATCTAAGAAGAAGAAGGAAGTCGTGTGAACAGCGCTTCCAACATGCTCTTGATTTGTTCGCTGGTTTCATTCTGCTTGGCTACCATGCTTGCTATAGATTCAATCTTCATATCCTGCTTGTCCATCCGTTCATTCATCATCATATCTGATCTCTTTAAATCCTCCAGAGCCTGCCTGTCAACAGAGGAGGCTTGAGGATCTTCAGATACAGACTGCTTCTCAGAGCTTTCTGTAGCTTCTTCTGCTTGACCCAAGTCTTCAGCTTGAATAACCTATTCTTCTGCAGCTTGAACTTGAGATGTTGGATGCTTTTCAGACCAAGGCTCACTGTCCAGATGCAGAACTTCTTCCTTCAGCACTTTGCTCAGAACTGGACCTTCCATTTCCTTCAGTAGATTGCTGAAGTTCTGTTGAACCTGTCCATAGCTCTGGTCTTGCAGCTTGAGGGTTTCAGCCCTTACCCATCTTCTGAATTGAATCCAGAGATGATCTGATACAGCAGGATCAACTACTTCCAAACTTACTTGTTTCAAAGAAGATAACCATTTCTGCATATCTGATTCAAAGTTCAAAATGTTGCTACCAACATCTGGTTGTTTAGGTCTAAGGATGGCAGTTTTCTGGTTTAATGCAGCAAGGCGTTCAAGGACTGTTATATCAATGACTGTCTTGCTGTGGTTTTCTGTATTTTTCTTAGGTGAGGGAGTAGGAGAATCAGAAATAACGATTGGACTATGTGGAGTATGTGGAGGAGTTGTTTCTGGTGAGGAGGGAAGTTGAGCCATATTGACAGTAGTACCACAAGGCAATTGAATGGCCAAGGGTTATGGTTCAGGAGACTCAGAGGTTTGAGCCTCAGAGTTTTGAGTCTCAGGCTGTGGTGATTGTGTATGTGGAGGAGATGGTGGATTACTTTCTGGTTGGGGAGAGGAAGGTTGTGGAATTTCTGGTTCTGGTATGGGAGTTTCTGGTATTGGTGAAGGTGGAATGTCAGGTTGTGAAGAAATGGGAATTTTTGGTTGTATATTTGGATTATCTGTATGGGGAGGGAAGAGTGTTGTTCTATATCAGATAGAACTTGTGCAAGTTCTGGTTCTGGAATGGTTGTAGTGTTTTGATTTTGTGGTTTGGAGCGGGATCTTCTGAGAGTTAATGACTCAGAAGGGTCAAAGTCTTCAAAATCTTCAAAGGTTTGGGGTGTTGGGATATCAGATGAAATTGGAATGGGAGTAGGAATAGATGTGGAAACAACACTTGAACTAAAAACAAATACAGAAACAAGATTACCTCTTTTCCTTGGAGTCTGTTGTGATGATCCTTCTGGAGCAGCTTTTCTCTTCTTAGTCTTCTTCAAAGCAACCTCTGGTGCCTTCTGCTGAAGGTCTTGAATGTTCAGATTGGGTGTTGTTCCATCAGCTTTGCACGCATCCAAGTATCTCAGAACTATTTGAGGCTTGGAGTCAATCTCTGAGAACAAAGGGAAGTCGTCTAGAGGAATTCTTCTGTTGAAGATTTCAGCAAAAGGAGTAACACTGGGCTCCTTCTTAATGTTCTCTATCAGCTTCATCTTCTTTAGATTCTTGGCATTCATCTGCTTGCCAACAGAAGGTTCCAAGGTACTGATCTCTTGTGCTTCTGTCAAGTGCTCAATCAGCCTATTCTCAGTCAGAATATTTGATATTAATCTGCCCAAGGGTATCCAATCCCTTTTAGTGTGTTCTTCTTCTCTAGTCTCCTTGACGCTTGTTCTCAGATGGTTGAACAAAAGATGAGCTAGATTAATCTTTACCTTATGATTGATAAAATAGATCAGAAACTGTTGATCTATGTTTATGTAGTCAGGAGAACTTGTGGGCTTCCTGTGATTGAAACAGCCCAGAATAATCTTTGCCCAAATTTTTGGCTTATCTTTCAGATCCCTTATCTTGCTGGAGGGAAGCCCCAGCGTGAAGATCTGCCTAGAAATAACAGTAACATCTGAGCACCTTTCAGCCATGTCTATACAGCGAATGCCTCCACCATTGTATCCAATCAGTTTTGCTATCAGCTCTTCTGTAATCACTATCTTCTTCCCCATTATGTAAGAAGTGACTTGGTGATTTGATGAAGAGGCGTGAATCCAGAATTTGTTAACCAAAATAGGGAAAGTTGGACCCACCAACCTGTCAAAATACCTTTCCCATCCTTGAGCTTGAATCTCTTTTGATAAATCAAAACCATTTTCCTTCAGACTGTTGAAATCCACTATAATCTCTGACAGAACTTCCAAGTTCTTGACTGGAGTGAGTAGTGTTATGAGAGGAACCTCATATTGCTCATATGATGTGTCTTTCTGGGAACCAGATGAAAGATTGCTGCTAGAAGCCATGTTCACACGAGTTCTTGAGAGAAAAGAAATTTGAAAGGGTTTTCTTGAGAGGAAGAACACAAACACAAATCAGAAATATTGCTTGAAAGCGAAAGTTAGGGTAAACATTGTGAATGTTGTGAATGGTGTTTAAATAGGTTTTGAAAAAGTTTTTGAAAACGTAAACGGTTAAGAGAGAGAAAATAAATCATGATTAATAGCATTAATGATGGCTGATTTTGGGGGATTTAGGAAAGATACTTAAACGGTTACCAGTGACATGTGTCTCAATGCATCCAATCAGCGCTTTGCCTTTTCAGAAGCGTGAACGCGTGTTCTGCCTCAGGAAACAGCTGATGACTGGATGACACTTTTTTGCTTTGAGTGGACATCACTTCTATCCTTGAACTGGAGAGCTCAGAGCTTCATGGATAGATCTGACACAATCTTCATTTCTAAAGAATCTGAAAGAAGATTGATCAGAAGTTCACAGAGTAATAAACATAATTCTGAAGGTTAATATATAAAATTAAAACAGTTTTATTCTGGACAGGGCTTCATGCTGAGATGATTCAGAATGAAGTTGAACCTATCTTCAGAAAGTGGTTTTGTAAAGATATCAGCCCATTGATGGTCTGTATCAATAAATTTTAATTTTAAAATGCCTTTCTGAATATAGTCCCTAATAAAGTGATGTTTTATTTCTATATGCTTAGCCCTAGAATGCAAAATTGGATTTCTACTTAAGCAAATGGCAGAAGTATTATCACAGAATATAGGAATGTTACTCTCATAAATCTGGAAGTCCTCAAGTTGACTTTTCATCCAGAGCATTTGTGTGCTGCATCCAGCTGCTGCTATGTATTCAGCTTCTGCTGTTGATAGAGCAATGGTGGATTGTCATTTGCTGGACCACGAGATCAGATTTTCTCCCAGAAACTGGCAGCTTCCAGAAGTGCTTTTACGTTCAACTTTGTCTCCAGCAAAGTCAGCATCACAGTAACCTACTAAGCTGTAATCACCAGATTTTCTATAAAACAAACCCAGATTAGTAGTACCTTTCAAATATTTGAAAATTCGCTTAACAGTTGTTAAGTGAGATTCTCTAGGATCTGATTGGAATCTTGCACAAATGCATACACTGAATGAAATATCAGGCCTTGAGGCTGTCAGATAAAGAAGAGAACCAATCATACCTCTGTAGACCTTCAGTTCTACCTTTTTGCTTACCTCTTCTCTTTCAAGAATGCACGTGGGATGCATTGGAATCTTTGATGGCTTACATTCTGAGAGATCAAATTTCTTCAGAAGTTCTCTGACATATTTTCTCTGATGAATGTAAGTTCCTTCTGGGGTTTGATTAATCTGAATGCCCAGAAAGAATTTCAGTTCCCCCATCAGGCTCATCTCAAATTCTGCCTGCATACACTTAGCAAATTTTCTTCCATGAGAAGGATTAGTAGATCCAAATATTATATCATCAACATAAATATGGCAGACTAAGATGTCATTCTTAACTGTCTTACAGAATAAGGTTGTGTCCACTTTCCCTCTGGTGAATTCCTTTTCTAACAGGAAGTTACTTAGTCTTTCATACCAAGCTCTGGGAGCTTGTTTCAGACCATACAATGACTTCTTTAGTTTGAAAACATATTCTGGATGTTTTGAACTTTCAAAACCAGGGGGTTGGTGCACATATACCTCTTCTTCTATATAGCCATTTAAGAATGCACTCTTGACATCCATCTGATACAGAGTGATGCCTTTATTAACATAAAAGAAATTAAGAGTCTGATAGATTCTAACCCGGCGACTGGAGAAAAGGTTTCTGTATAGTCTATCCACTCTTGCTGACTATAACCTTGTGCTACCAATCGTGCCTTGTTTCTGACAACTTCACCTTGTTCATTCAGCTTATTTCTGAACACCCATTTTGTTCCAATGATGTTGAATCCTTTTGGCTTAGGAACCAGATCCCATACGTCATTCCTGGTGAATTGATTCAGCTCCTCTTGCATTGCTAGAATCCAGTCATTGTCCAGAAGTGCCTCATCAATAGAGGATGGTTCAATCAGAGAGACAAGTCCCATGAGGGATTCTTCAGAGTTTCTGAAACTGGCTCTTGTTCTGATTGGATCTTCCTTTCTTCCTAAGATTGTTTCTTCTGGATGATCCATGCTGCTTTTGGATGGTCTTTTCTGAGTTTGATCAACAGAAGGTGCTGGATTTCTTGCAGTGCCTCTTTCTGATGTTAAGGGAGTGTCTCTGTTAAGAGCTTCTGATGACTTGTCTTAAGTACCTGTGAATTCAATTTCCATACCTGCAAATACTTCATTCTGCTTTGACTTTTCAGAGTCAAGCTTGTCATCAAAACGAGCACTGATTGATTCTTCCACAATCTGTGTTTCTGTATTGTATACTCTGTACCCTCTAGAGCGTTCAGAGTATCCTAACATAATACACTTCTGTGCTTTAGAGTCAAACTTGTTCAAATAATTTTTAATATTTAAAATAAAGCAAGTACATCCAAAAGGATGAAAATATGAAATGTTGGGCTTTCTGTTCTTCCACAATTCATATGGAGTCTTTTCCAGAATAGGTCTTATGGAGATTCTATTCTGAATGTAGCACGCTGTATTTATTGCCTCTGCCCAGAAGATCTTAGCAACGTTAGTCTCGTTGATCATGGTTCTGGCCATTTCTTGCAATGTTCTGTTCTTTCGTTCTACAACTCCATTTTGTTGGGGAGTTCTAGGACACGAGAAGTCATGCATAATGCCTTTGTCATTAAAAAATGATTCAAAATCTTTGTTTTCAAACTCTCCATCATGACCACTTCTGACTTTGACGATTCTAAGATCCTTTTCATTCTAAACTTGGTTACAGAAGGTAACAAACACAGAGTGTGACTCGTGCTTGTGTCTTAAGAACTTTACCCATGTCCATCTGCTATAGTCATCTACGATTACTAACCCATACTTCTTGCCACTGACTAAAGTAGTTTTAACTGGTCCAAATAAGTCAATGTGCAGAAGTTCTAATGGCTTAGAGGTGGAAACAACGTTTTTAGATTTCAAAGCAGGTTTTGCAAACTTGCCTTTCTGACATGCTTCACACAGAGCATCTGAATTGAACTTCAGGTTAGGAAGTCCTCTGACCAGATTGAGTTTGTTAATCTGAGATATTCTTCTCATACTAGCATGCCCCAATCTTCTGTGCCAGATCCATTGCTCGTTGTTAACAGACAGAAGACACTTTACATTCTGACTTTTCAGTTCAGAAAGTTTGATTTTGTAAATGTTGTTTCTCCTCTTTCCATTAAACAGGATAGTCCCATCTTTCTGACTGTCAGCTTTACATGAATTTTGATTGAAGATTATATCATAACCGTTATCACTTAATTGACTTATGAATAACAGATTATGCATTAATCCATATACTAATAATACATTACTGATAGAGGGAAGATTTCCATTACCTACAGTTCCAGAGCCAATAATCTTTCCCCTCTGATTGCCTCCAAAGCCTACGTGGCCTCCAGGCTTAAGTTCCAGGCTTTGGAACATATGCCTTCTTCCCGTCATGTGTCGCGAGCAGCCAGAGTCCAGGTACCATGACTGGTGTTTCTGCTTTGCTGCTAAAGATATCTGCAATATGTATTATTTTATCCTTAGGTACCCATATTTTCTTGGGTCCTGATTTGTTAGTTTTACCAAAACTCTGGTTGAATTTTGGTTTGACAGAATAGTTGCTACTAGTATATTTGATGTCGTGTGTGTGCCCATATACAAAGTGTGACTTAAGAGGAGTTCGTTTAATAATTAAATCCATGGCATTCTTTGGTGTAGGTACCTTACCTTGGTATCCTATTCCCTTTCTGCCATTTCTGCTAACTCCATAGATCATTAAAGCCATCTTGCTTCTATCTATGCTTTTAGCAAGAAACTTCTGAAAGCTGTGATCATACTCCTTGATGATCTCATCAGCACTACTGGGAGTTTCAATAATTGTTTCCTTCTAAGAATTTTGTAAAAGATTTTCTAATTTTGAAACCTTATTTTTCAACTCAGAATTTTCCAACTTGAGACTCTCAGTTTTATCAGAGTCAGAAGCAAGATCCCTTTTCAGGTTTCTAAACTTGACTCTGATCTGCTGATATCGTTCCAGAATCTCATTAAGTCTTTCAGCAAGTTCAGCCTTAGTAAAATTAATAGCAAAGTCAGGAAATACCTCTTTTGTGTCTGATTCAGAGTCTGATTCAGAAGCTTCACTGTCTTCTGATATGTTCGCCATGAGAGCTATGTTTTCTCTCTCATCATCTAATTCTGAGCCAGCTTCAGATGTGTCAGAGTCATCCCATGTGGCCATGAGACTTTTCTTCTTTTCCTTGCCAAACTTTCTTCTAGGCTTTTCCTTCTGAAGCTTTGGACAATCACTCTTGTAGTGTCCTTGCTCGTTGCATTCATAGCAGATGATATCCTTGTTGTTTGGCTTTCTGATTCCTGACGAGTCTTCAGATCTTCTGTATCCAGAGGTGGGTTCTGACCTTCTGTATCTGGAGGAGGATTCGTTCTGGTTCTCAGATCTTCTGGTAGTCCTGAACTTTCTTTGCCTCTGCTTCCACAGTTGGTTCACCCTTCTGGAGAGGAGAGACAGTTCATCTTCTTCTGATGAGGACCCATCAGAGGTTTCTTCAACAGCCTGCAAAACCTTAGAGTCATATTTTCTGTTAGATTTTAGAGCTAAAGGCTTACCTTGCTTTTGAGGTTCATCAGCTTCCAGCTCTATCTCGTGACTTCTGAGGGAGCTGACAAGTTCCTCCAGAGTGATTTTGTTGAGATCTTTAGCTAGCATCAGCGCTGTGACCATTGGCCTCCACTGTTTTGGCAAGCTTCTGATGATCTTCTTTACATGATCAACAGTAGAATACCCTTTGTCCAGAACTTTGAGACCAGCAACCAGAATCTGAAATCTTGAGAACATTGTTTCAATGGATTCACTTTCTTCCATTTTGAATGCCTCATACTTCTGAATGAGCGCAAGAGTTTTAGTTTCTTTCACTTGAAGGTTGCTTTCATGCGTCATTCTGAGAGAATCAAACATGTTCTTGGCAGTGTCTCTGTTTGAGATCTTTTCATATTCAGAGTAAGAGATAGCACTGAGAAGAATGGTTCTGGCCTTGTGATGATTCTTGAAATCACGCTTTTGTTGATCAGACATTGCTTTCCTGTCAATCTTCTGACCACTTGCATTCACAGGGTGCGTGTATCCATCTGCCACCATATCCCACAGATCAACATCATGGGCTAGAAAGAAGCTTTCAATTCTGTCTTTCCAGTAATCAAAGCTCTCTCCATCAAAGACTAGAGGCTTTCCACTAAATCTGTCTCTTTCTTCGTTGTTGTCATTGCTGATGTTGTGATGAGTTCCTGCCATAGTGTTTTTCAACGCTGGATCTTGTACTGACACAGTTAAGTGTTATGAGCTCAGAACCAGGCGCTCTGATGCCAATTGAAGAAGTGAAAAACACAAGAAGGGGGGTTTAATTGTTTAAACTTGAAATCAAATGCAGACAACACGTTATTTTTATACTGGTTCGTTTGATCTCAAACTACTCCAGTCCACCCGTCAAGGTGATTTCGCCTCTCTCCAACGAGGACTTAATTAACTATATTCAACTGAATATTACAACTGCTTTAACAACTGCTAAAGCCTTCTTGAGTCTAAACCACAGACCGGTTTCTCAAGGAAATTCTTTCTTACAGATAAATGAACAATATGTGTGTTGAATGTTTTCTGGAAAAACTATATATCATAATTGTGATACTACACAAATTAAGCTTATGTGAAACTAGAATGCTAGAACTATAGAGTAAGCAATTTGAGAGCTTTAGCAAACTGTATGAGTGAGGATGAAGATGATTTGCTTTAATGCGTGTAGAGAATTGTAGAGCATTAGCCAATTCACTTCTCACTGATTTGTTTAAATACTTCTTGGAAAAGATACGTTGAAGCCAATAATTCCATTTCAATGCACATTACGTTCTTTCCATTTTGAGAAGATCTTTGTCTTGGAATAAAGCCGTTGGTAATTAATCTGCCTTGAATGCAGTACTGTTGACACTTCAGAATGTTCTGCTTGATTAAGATCGGAGAGTGTTGGCTTTAGCTTATTCTGATTGGTTCTGAGTGCTGATGACACTGATGAGATCCTGATCAGAATCAGAGTGTGTTAAGCGCAGATTCTATTCATCAGACTTCAGCGTAAGCATATGTAAGATCTTCTGGTTGACATCTTCTGATGCTGATGTTGATATTCTGATATTCTGATGCTGATTCCATCAGAGTTTTCTGTAAATACACAACATATTTTTAGGTAGCATCTATGTCATATATAAATCTCATAATTCATTTAATCTTGTATTTTGTTATCATCAAAACTCTAACTGAGGGTTATAGAATCAAACTATGTTCTAACAATGGGTGGAAGCGGCTTCGTATGCTAATGTTACTAAGCAGGTGGTTGTGCGTTTCATTAAGAATAATCTCATATGTCGGTATGGTGTGCCAAGCAGAATTATCACCGACAATGGCTCAAATTTGAACAACAATATAATTTCATAACTTTGTGAAGAATTCAAGATTGTCCACCATAATTCATCTCCGTATAGGCAGAAGATGAATGGGGTTGTTGAAGCTGCTAATAAGAATATCAAAAAGATCATCCAGAATATGGTTGTTACTTATAAATATTGGCATGAAATGCTCCCTTTTGCTTTACATGGATATCAGACACCTGTCCGCACTTCAAAAGGAGCAACCATGTTGTCCCTTGTGTATGGAATGTAAGAGGTACTCCCAATCGAGGTTAAGATTCCCTCTTTGTGTGTGATAATGGAAACCAAGTTGTCAGAGGCTGAATGGGTCCAGAATAGATTTGACCAATTGAATTTAATTAAAGAGAATAGAATGACGGCTTTGTGTCATGGGCAGTTATATCAGAAGAGAATGAAGAAAGCTTTTGATAAGAAGGTCAAACCTCGTGAATTCAGAGAAGGTAACCTCGTGCTCAAGAAGATCATGTCTTTTAACATTGATTCAAGGGGCAAGTGGACTACCAATTTTGAAGGCCCATATGTTGTCAAGAAAGCCTTCTCTGGCAGCGCATTAATTCTTGAAACTATGGATGGCGAGGAGTTCCCAAGTCCCATGAATGCTGATGCAGTCAAGAAATACTTCGCCTAAATAAATAAAAGAATAACTCGCTAAGTTGAAAACCTAAAAGGGCTGCTTAGGCAAAAAAAGAGCGTCTCAGTAGGCCGAAAACCCGAAAGGGCAGTCTAGGAAAAAATTAGAGACATAAACAAAATCAATTTCCCTCTAAGTTGAAAACCCGCAAGGGAAGCTTAGGCAAAAGTTAGTGACTTTCTTGGCAAGTAACTGCATCAGACAAGACTTGGTCATTGAAGCAACAATCTTTTTGGATCCTCACCATACTTCAACAGAAGCTTCTACTCAGGATTTCAAAGTTGTTAGAGGGAATAGTGGTCATTACATATCAATGTATCTTTTCTATTATATATATTACCATTTTCCAAACTTTGTAATTATCTAGGGAGTCTCGCCATTCGCAGACCACCATTCTATCAATAAAATTTGATCTTTTATCCAATTCTTTGTATTCCTTATTTTATTCAGCTTACAAAGACTCCGTTTATTATTGATACTAATTTTCAAAGCAAAAAGATTAAATAACAAAGTTGTTTTTCAAAAGGAATTTACAACTTAGTTTTACTTTAGATTTCGTGATTCAAGAGGAAAACAAAGATGGTGATCCCAGGAATGGACAAACTCCCGTATTTTGAGAAGTTTTGTTTTCTCCGAAAAAGTTTTCTCAGGTTGTTTTTGCTGGTATGCGCGTGTTTATTGTATATTGAAGACAATACCAATTGGCGTAAGGTGCGGTATCGGGTTTGTGATCCCGGTGTCCCCAGTCAAGTGTTGGTTTATTTTCTGTTTTTTGGGTTTGCTTGATCTTAGGTATCTATTCCGGATTCCCCATCGAAGTTTTCCCTCATATGACGAAAGGTCTTTTCCCTTTGTGTTCTTAGATGGAACTATTTGCAAAATGTCGCTCTTCCTGTAGTATTAGCATTATTATTGGTATTTATTTCCCAGGCAACTAGAACAGGGCAATATATTTTCTAAGAAGTGTTGATACAGTTGTCAACTTTTCGGTTTTCACCTGCCCAGTGTTGGGTTTGATTTAAAATCCCCATGGGTTTGACCTCCTTCTTTGATGTTTACTTCTCGATTCCCCAGGAAGGCTATCCCAGGGCATCTTTTGTTTGAATAGGTTTGTATGATATGAAGACTCAATATGAGATTCCCCAGTGAAGACTTCGCTCTTTGATAGAAGTCTTTTCTCACCGTGCAAATTGAATTGGACTCATTTGCGAAATATCTCCCTTTTGGCAGTACTTGCATTTTGTTTGATTGCCCGATAATTAGACAAGGGCAATGTTTTATTCAAGAAGTGTTGAAATGATTATCAACTTTTTGAGTTTTCTCCCGCCAGGTGTTGGGTTTGATTTAAGATCCCCATAAGGTTGATTTCTTACTATAATGTTGGAATTCTTAACTCTCCAAGTTGTTGTCCCCATAAGGTTTCATACTTTCTCCTCAAGGAATTTGGTGCAAAACCTACTCCCAATATTGAGAACGTATCTGGTTTCCCCAGTGAAAAGCGAACCTTAGTTTCCTCTCTTCAATATGGTGTTGACCTCCCCAATGGAGTCGACATAAGGTCCCCCGTTTATATCTCTATGATGAAGCACTAGCTCCCCTAGTGAAGTATGTATGATATTTCTCCATTGAAGTCAGCTTGAATTCCCCAGTTGATGTTTTGATAATATAACTTCCACCTACCTTATTCGAAATCAGTATTGTAATCCCCAGTAGAAGTTCTAGGCCTGAAAACATTTGTTTCCCCATTGAAGTCTGAGTGTTATTCCTCGGTGAAGCCTGGAGAAGGATGTTATATCTTTGTATCTGTAATGTTTTGTCGCTATGATTTGTTTACTTCCGGATTATGTTTCTCCCCAGTGAAGTTAAGCCATGCAGTAGGACTTTGTTTCCTCAGTTGGTGCTTATTTTCTTATGGAATGATCGTCTTGGATGTGATTTAGCCGAGTGTTGATTGTGCCCGAGTTGGTTTTGTTTGTTTATCCCAGTATTATATGTTTGTTTTGTCAGCATATACATGATAACACTCATACATTCATACATACATCATGCATAGTTAAATTTATAAAATCATTTCTCATTCGTATTTACCAATATCTTGTTGACATATTACCCTATTTTAAATAGTTGTGTTGTCCTCTCTCTAATAGAGTTTTAGCCTTAAGCAGAAAGTGTATATTCTTTCAATTTCCCCACTGAGTTATCCCTCATGGAAGATTTTTTGCTTTAGCCTTTCTGTACAGCTCTTGGTCTGGATGATCTGGGTTTCCCCCTTGAAGTTTATTTCTCGAAGGATATGTTTTGGCTGACTATTTTACTCCAGTTTATCTCTGGTTTGAATCTTTTCTTCCCAACAATATTATTACTTTTGATCTATGCAAGCTTCGTGCCTTGGTTTGAGTGTGCATTTATTTTGCACAAGAAGAGTTTATCTCCTCAGTAGGAATTTATTAGCATTTCCCCAAGAAGCCATTTTGTTTTCCCCGGGAAGCCATTTTTTTCCCCAGGAAGCTATACTGCCTTCCCCGTGAAGTCGTGATTCATTCTCCGGGAAGTCATGACATTTTCCCCAGGAAGTCATTTTACAATCCTCCATAACAGCAAGTAGCAGGTCTATTTATTTCAGCAACTTGTATTTCCCCGTAAAAGTCGACGTTACTTTTTTGCTATCTTCTCTATGAGTGGATAGTTTGCAGTTCGTTGTCAAATTACTAAAGTGGGTGTCTAGTCTCTTCAATATTGCAGATACAATTCATTGTGAAATT
Source organism: Vicia faba (assembly GCA_948472305.1). Classification (NCBI taxonomy): domain Eukaryota; kingdom Viridiplantae; phylum Streptophyta; class Magnoliopsida; order Fabales; family Fabaceae; genus Vicia; species Vicia faba. The sequence continues at coordinate 1,125,648,436 of OX451735.1, forward strand.
TTTGCAAGTGGTAGTCTCTTTATTTGAGACAACTTATATATTACCCTTTCCAGGCAGAATACCTCGATTAAAGAAGAAGTTGAGACCTTTTCTAGGCGAAACACCAGAGTTTTGGGAAAAGACTTGTTATCTTTTTTCTACCTTCAGCGAACCTTGGTAGTTCATCATCAGTGAACGGCAGTGCCATGATATATTTTCTCTCTACCTTAAGTGAAAGTTGGTAATTGTTATCTTTTTGCTACCTTCAGTGAACATTGTTAGTTCATCTTCAGTGAACGGCGATGCTATGATATATTTTCTCTCTACCTTCAGTGAAAGTTGGTAATTGTTTTTTTCTACCTTCAGTGAACGTTGGTAGTTCATCATCAGTGAATAGCGGTGCTATGATATATTTTCTATCTACCTTCAGTGAAAGTTGGTAGGTCACCTTTAGTGAAAGTTGGTGATTGTTATATTTTTGCTAACTTCGGTGAATGTTGGTAGTTCATCATCAGTGAATGAAGGTGCTATGATATATTTTCTCTCTACCTTCAGTGAAAGTTGGCAGGTCACCTTCAGTGAAAGTTTGTGATTGTTATCTTTTTTATACCTTCAGTAAATGTTGGTAGTTCATCATCGGTGAACGACGATGCTATGATATATTTTCTATCTACCTTTATTGAAAGTTTGTGATTGTTATATTTTTGCTACCTTCAGTGAATGTTGGTAGTTCATCGTCATTTAACGGCGGTGCTATGATATATTTTCTCTCTACCTTAAGTGATAGTTGGTAGGTCATCTTCAGTGAAAGTTAGTGATTGTTATCTTTTTGCTACCTTCAGTGAACGTTGGTAGTTCATCGTCAGTGAACGGAGATGCTGTGATATATTTTCTCTCTACCTTCAGTGAAAGTTGGTAGGTCACCTTCAGTGAATGTTGGTAATTGTTATATTTTTTCTACCTTCACTGAACGTTGGTAGTTCATCGTTAGTGAACGGCGGTGTTATGATATACTTTCTCTCTACCTTCAGTGAAAGTTTGTAGGTCACCTTCAGCGGAAGTGGGTGATTGTTATCTTTTTTCTACCTTCAGTGAATGTTGGTAGTTCATCGTCAGTGAACGACGATGCTATGATATTTTCTCTCTACCTTCAGTGAAAGTTGGTAGTTCATCTTCAGTGAACATCGATGATTTTTCTTTTCTCTCTACCTTCAGTAAACGTTGGTAGCTCACTGTCAGTGAATGTCAGTGCTATTATTTCGTTCCTCTTTCTACCTTTAGTGAAAGTTGATAGTATTGCCTTCAGTAAAAGTTGGTGTATCCCTTGACCTTTTACCATCCTCTATGAGTCGGGTCTTTTTGATTCACCAGTGATTTATTTTCCTGGTCAGGTTTCGCTTTTGATCCATATTTCCTTTTCTACCTCCCCCGTGGTGTTTTGCGTCTCTTTGAATTTGTTCATATGCATTCATGGTCATAAGTATTGCATGGCAACTTAGGGCCAAAAATAGGGTTTGTTTTATATTTAAGTATATTTGATCGCGTTGACACGAAGATTTTTAACCTTCGTATCTCCGAATAGAAGAGACTTAAATAAGGGCAGCTGTTGTACCCCAATTTTTTCCCCTAATATCCCTTCATCATACCATGTTGATTCAATCACAACAATATCACATTAGGGCTTTTGGTTCTCCTCCCTATCTTTAGCTTTGTTCTTTGAGAGATCACCAAGCACATTGACTTGTTTTTCTTTTGTGATTATGCATGTTTTGTTTTGACTTCATTTCTAATTAACAAAATACAATTTTGGTTTGTCTTACTTGTTAATAATGTAGGTAAAGGCAATGTGGCTTAACAAGTTTAACCATAGGTTCATGAGTTTATTTCCATGCCCTAGTCATTAAATCTTGAGAAATACAAACCTCACCATTGAAGTTATTTTGGAATAAGTGGCATGGCAGGGTTCATTTTGGTTCACCACATTTCAAAGTTATCAATATTGATTCAAAAGTACAAGGGGTTGATTGAAGAAGTTGTCATGGTTGGACAAGGCCTTGTTACCATTGGTTACAAGTACAAATTTCTCTCAATTCTCAAGATATGGAAGTGGTTTTGGTTGCTATGAGTTCTCATTATCATCCTCAACAACTTCTATCTACAAAGAAAAAGTGTTGGTAGAAGAAGTTTGTTCAAAATTGTCAAAGTTCTTCAAAGTATTTTCTTGATCTAGGAGCTAGGGTTTTGAACTTCAAAGAAGTATATCTTGCTCATCTTTTGGTATTTTTTATTGATTCCAAGAACATCCTTCTCTTCAAATGGTTATTAACAAATCACTTCAAAAGTTTCAAGGAGTTTTCATGTGGAAGAAGCTTGATGATGAAGAAATATTACAAGTACTGTAGATGAACCCTCAAATCTCTTCATGTGACTTCAATTGATCATAACTTGGTCTTTTTTTATCACCCTGAGCCCACTCTTTTTCCACAATTATCTTGATGATGTGTACTTTATTCCTTCTTTTATATGCAAAGTGAGAAAATTGATGGAAGATGCCCTAAGGATACAGAAGATTATAGGTCATTTCATAATTTGTTTTCCAACTTCAACAATTCATAACTCTTTCAATTTTTGCAGATTTTAAATGGTTCAAGTCTCAAAATGTCATTCAAGAGGTCTATTTCATTCCATATTTTTTGTCAAGAGCAAATTCCAAGTGGAAGGCCATGTTTGGATGCAAAACATTATAGGTCACTTTTGAAGAAAAATTTGAAATATTTCTAAGTATGGAAAGTCAACCCTTTTTCCCCAACTTTGACTCATTGCAACATTCAGCTCAAACATCTATTTGATTCCATTCTTTTTCCATTACAAATCTTGTAATCTCATCTTTCTAAAGAATCAAGAATCATGCCTTAAGACCCCTTGAGCTGAGAATGCCATTGGATTGAACTTGGTAACTTGGAACTGAAGTTTCTTCATAAGTCAGAATTTGAAATTCATGTTTTGGATTCTAAACATCAAATTAGCACGTGTTTGTGATCTAAACATGTTTAACCAAGTTTTCAAAGTGGATTAGAGCCTTAAAACGCGAGGATTAGATGATTTTTGATGCAAAACAAATCACACTTTGCCCGTGTATCAGGTTCACACGATTTCCCTCCAAACTTCATCATTTCACATGCTTGAACATTCCATTTGATTCCTTATAAATAGATGGTCATCCCCCATTCATTTCCTCAAGATTTGAGAGCCAAATACACTCTGTTAAAACCTCACACGAACTTCAAATTTTTGAAATCAGTTTCTGAGACTCAAGCCTTTTCTTCCAAAATTCTTTTCACATTCATCATCCTTCAGCATCATACAAACTCTCCTGCACTTAAACTAAGCAAAACGAGCCATAATTCAGGCTACAGAAGTCCAGTTTCATAGCTTCTTTCTTGAACTTCTAAAAGGTAGAATTCTCCACCATTTGGATCCAAATAAAGCACTAACCTATTCTAATCTTTCTCCTGATTCTTGTGCTTCTTACAATTTTTAAATCCATTGAGAATTGGGAGAGAAATCTCAAATTGAAGGTGCTCGCTATTTTCTGGGTTTTTGATTCATATCTCTTTGCATATCTTATATAAATTTGACGCGATGGTGGTGTTAGGATCGTCTTGAAGAGACGAATCCAATGATACTAGTCTGGGATCCTAATTTTTCCATTTGAAGGATCTCACAAAATCTCCATTGCAGGGTGTCTGGAGGTTGAAGACGATGACATGTCTCATCTCAGCCAATGATAGCGTGCCAAACATTTTAATTTTATTGGTTGCCTTTTTTCTGGTCCTATGCGTATCTCACTAAGGTCCATATCAAGCACAATGCGTCTGGTCCATTGGATCAGCTTACTAACGCGTTTTGACTATGATCTGATGGTCAACATCTTTTTTGTTTTATTTTATTTTCTAATTTTATATTTTAATTGATTTAATTTTCAAAAAATCATAACTCTTTTATTTTTTATCCAAAAATTATAAAAAAATTCACAAAACTACTTTGAATTATTTCTGATCTCATGACTATTTTTTCACATTTTTATTTTGACATTTGATATTTTTATTTATTTTTGCATTATTTTCTTCCTTTTAATTACTTTAAAAATATTTTCTGAAATTTTTTAATTCTAAAAAAAATTCAAAAATATCATTTTACATATTTCTGACTTTTTAAAAATTTTATGGAATTTTATATTGATGTTTACTATTTTTGATCTATTTTCTATTTGTTTGAGCAATTTTAATTAGTTTAAAAATAATTTATGTCTTTAAAAAATTACCAAAAATTTCACAAAGATATTTGAGTTCATCTCTGATTTTTCTACGGTCTTACTTATTATTTCTTAATTAATTTGAACATGGTTGATATTTTTCTCTTTTATTTTCTATTTTAAATCATTTTAAAACCCTTTTTAATGTATATAATAAATGTATTATTATTTTGTGAGTATGTTCTAGCTGATCTTGGGTTGAATTTTTGATCATGAACTTTGTTAACATCATTGGATCCATGGTGTTGAGTTTAACTCCATAAAAATGGATGAATGATTTTAATAATAGTTTTATTAAAATTTAATTCAAATATGGTTTGTATATTTCCCCCACCCTTCTTCATCTCATCCCTTTCTTATTGCACTAAGTATTGTTGGAGCATGATCTCTATATCATGTCTCAAAACAAATGGTGCATAGATTTTTATTGATCGGCCTTAAAATAGGTGCGACTTCTATGTAAGTCCACTTACGATTGCTTAATATAGCGCTAAATTTTGTCTCGATTCGAATAAATGATCATTAGTGGCCCAAACCTATGTTTGCAAGCCCAAGTATGTTAATTTGATCTTTTGATCAAATAACCTTGAGATTCATTGTGTGGAGGCTTTGGTTCTACCAATCCGCTAATGGATCTACATCACTTTTGATCAACACGGATCACTTAAACATTGTTGATCATTAAATGGTACTTGTGAGAATTTCAAATGAATGATATACTTGACAAAAAGCAAATGCAACTTGTTGTGTAAAGGCTTTGGTTCTACTAATCCTCTAATGAGTTCCAAATGCAAGTTTCAAGATGGTCATCCAACTTACCACTAATTACTAATAATTGACTTTATCTTGTGTTTTTATTATATTCCCTTTTATTTTATGCACCTTTTTCTTTTAGAATTTACATTTCATGCTATTTTCATCTTTTCTCATTTGAGCATTTACTTTCTTATCATTTTTATTTTTTGCTCACTTGAGCTTGTCTTTCCTTTTTGAAGATACCCAATAATTAACATAAACCATAAAAAAAGCTTTAATGATACTTGGACTATTTGGTTACTATCCTTGGCATTATGGAGTATTGGACTTCTTGGACTTAGGATTAGAAACCTTGGCCTATGTTTGAGACCTTGTGACCTTAATTGATATCTTGTCTGAAGTTCTTGAGTTTTACCTCAAGACATTGGGTTGTTTGTTTGTTTTATATGCAGGTTATTGTGATTACATACTTTGTTTGTAATCTGGAATTCACCCATATACATCTGTTACTCTGCCCAATTTTTGTGAAGACTTAATACATTTGAAGTTTAGTTCTCTCAAGAGGTCTAGTATCTTTGCTTGCTTGGTTTCAATCCAAAGAATGGAAATTCTATCTTGACTCATAATGTCAAGTGTTGGCTTCTTGTTGGTTAGATGGTTCTTCTCCCTAGCTTTTACCTTATGCTTTAGGATAGTCCTTTCTTCTCCTCCCATCTTCTTTAATTTCAAAAATCCTCTCCCTCCGTTTGAAAACACTTCTTGTTTCTAAACTTCAACCACTTTCATAATAAACATGGACTTAGGTCCATGCATTTTCAAAACTTTTTTCATAAATAAATTCCAATCAACTTAATAATACCTTGACATTTTTTGTGAGAAGACTAAAAGTCAATCAATCTCATCTCAAACCATTTTTCCACTTTGGCTTTTTATTTTAAAACTTTTCTCAAAAGATTGGACTCTTGTCAATCCTTGTAGTGATGCAAACAACTATACTTCTACAATATGTAGTAAAGAGAGATATTTTCCACTTCGGTGTTGAGTGAGGCATTGTTGATTTTAAAATCCAAACCATATCCTCCACTTTGAGATGATGCAAATTCTCCTTTCTCATGATTGTGGGTAGTAAGCATGTTTTCCACACGGACAATGACGATGATGTCTTATCTCATAAAATTAACCAACACACTTGTGTTTTAAATTTTTCAAAAGAGGAACTATGTGTACCCTGATCCCCTATTGCACGAAAGGTGGTATGTAGGAACTAAAGTTTCACAACCACGGCGGGTGCAAAAATCATAAAAATACTTCTTTTCTCACCTCCACCATCTATTTTTTTATACAATATTTTATAACCAAAATATATAGAATTTTCAAAGAGGTTCATGCGGAGTACCTTAGATGTTTATGGTGCTAATACCTTCCCTTTGCATTCCTTTGGAAACAATAAAGCGCGGTGGTGATTGTTATTTTGATATGTGTAAGTCAAGTCAATACAATGGCTTAGTCTTAAACATTTCTACCGCTACAGAGGGGAATAATATCCACACATGGGAGGATCTGGCTTCTACCTTATACAAACAATACCAATACAATGCTGATCTTGCACCAACTCACGTGTAATTACAAAATATGACAATGGGTTCAAATGAAGGCTTTAAGGAGTATGCTAACAAATGGAGGGACCTGGCTGGAAGGGTGCAACCCCCATTGACTGACATAGAATTAGTGGACATGTTTATGGGTACCTTGACTGGTCCTTTATTTAATTTCTGATTGGGAGTTCTTCGTCAAGGTTTACTGAGTTGATTATGATGGGTCAACGAGTTGAAAGTGGAATTAAAAGCGGAAAGATCCCCATGGCCTCAACCTCTACCGCTGCAAAGAAACCATTTATTGGTAAGAAGGAAACTAATGTTGTTTATAGACAAAGGAGCCGTATCAAGAACGATCATCACCAATCGGTAGGTGTTGTATTGATTTAAAATCCAACCCCAGTTCAACAACCACAACCATCAAACAATCAATAAAAGCCCGATGATCTAAAGAGGCAATTCACTAGAATCAACATGCCACTATCTCAAGCTTTACAACATTTGTTGAAGGAAAATTTGGTAACACTGCGAGACCCTCCTCCAAATCCCAGTACTGCCTCTCCCAAATATAACCCGAATATGAAATGTGCATATCATTCAAATAGTCCTGGCCATGATACCAACAACTGTTGGGCATTTAAAAACAAGATACAAGATTTGATTGATAACAAGGTGATCGAGTTTGACCCTCCACACACCCCTAATGTCATTACTGCTCCCATGCCAAATCATGGTAAAGGTGTCAATGCTATTGATAATGCCTCATTTGTCTCCACCGTTGATGATTTGACTACTCCATTATTGACCGTTAAGAAGAATATTCTAAGAGCCGGTTTATTTCCTAGCTTCCTTGAAAATTGTTACCATTGTGCTTCCCAAACTAATGGTTGTATGTGGCTGAAGAAAGGTATTCAATGTCTGATTGATAGCCATGAAATTATGTTCGAGAAAACTCCATCCGTAAAAATTCTACCTCAAGATGTTTCCATAATCACAATCTCTAGCACTCCTATTAGGATCACCTCTAAAGGCCCTATAAGGATCCCTTCTGAGCCAAGAGTAGGTCCCTTAATCATCACTACACAAGGGCCAGTCCCCTATTCATTTGACAAAGTAGTACCTTGGAACTATGGGGAAATTTTTTATTATCATTGCGTCAAGCAAGAGCCATGGATTATTGAAAATGAAGAGCCATAAATTACAAACATTGCTGGAACTAGTAAGGTCACTAGATAGGAAGGGTCTTCTCTCCGGAGATCTCTCCTCCAACTAATAATACTCGAGGTAAAGAGAAAGTTACTGAGCCTGCCTTGACGGAGGCACCCTCAAAAGAAGTGACAATTAAAGACCCATATAGACAAGAGATGGAAGAAATTTTGAGACCACTGCTGATCAAGAGACCATTGCTGATCAATTTGAGAATTGTGTTACAAGCCTAACTGCTGATAATGACTTGGGATTTTCTGATGCAGATTTAACTCCAGCAAGGAAGAATCACAACAAGGCTCTCCATATCTCTATTGAATGTAAAGGCACCACCGTGGCGTATGTGTTGGTAGATATTGGGTCCTCCCTCAATGTATTACCTAAAGTTGCTTTGGATAGACTGGATTATAATGGGTTGGTGCAGAAACCTAGTGATATTGTGGTAAGAGCCTTCGATGGATCAAAGAGGATGGTCTATGGAGATGTCGATCTCCCGATCAAGGTAGGATCTCAAGTATTGAATTCAACTTTCTATGTAATGGATATTCACCCGGCCTATTCATGTTTACTCGGATGCCTATGGACCATGGGGAAGGTGTGGTTACCTCTACATTACACCAAATTTTGAAATACCCAGTGAAAGGGAAGGTTGTCACAGTCTATGAAGAGGAAGAATATATGGTCAGTCATTTGAACTCTTTCAATTACATTGAAATGGATGGAAAATTTATTGAAACCCCCTGTCAAGCATTTGAGGTAATCCCTCCAATGGTTGTTGTTGCTACTCCTGCCACTCCTGAAATCTCTAAAGGCACACCATGAATGGCCTCTCTGAAGGATGCTAGGGCTATTGTAGAAGATAGACGTTGCACTATCTAGGGACAACTTCCTGACATCCCCTACAAACCTGACAAATTTGGATTGGGTTTTACTTTAAAGGCTCATAAAGAGGTTCAACGTGCTTGTGCTGGTGGACCACCTCTCCGTATTAGCAATAATGAAGTCAATTCTCTGAAAGACACTGATAGTAATGGTTACTTTGACGACTGGATATTCCCAACTGCTGACGGTGGACTTAACAACTGAAAGGCCAAAGACTTCATCTCAATCTCCTTCAACCAGGAGTAATTTCTATTTCCTGTTTTTACTGCTTTAAGAACTTTGTCTGTATAATTTCCTTCAAAGCAATGACTTTAAACCGTGTGCCTTTCCCGGGGCACAATGGTCCATTTGTTAATGGTTTGTCATTTCATATATCATATGCTCATTTAATGAAAACATTGGACAATTTTGCATTCAAATTTTGTGCTATTTGTCTTTCTTTTATTTTATTTCATTTTCAAAAATAGCTATGTTACCTTACATGCACACACACATTTGCAGATCCACATCCATTCCGGATCTCATTGACAATAATTCTGCTATTTCCATTTATAACTTCAAAAATCCAATCTATCAAGCCGAAGACAAAGGTGAAGAAGATTATGAGATACCTAGAGAACTCGCCAGACTCCTGACACAAGAGGAAAAGGCCATCCAACCGCATGAAGAATCGGCCGAAGTGATAAATTTAGGTACTGAGGCAGATAAGAAAGAAATCCAGATTGGCACCAATTTTGAAGACCGTGTCAGGAGAAGATTGGTTCAGATGTTGAACGAATATTTTGAGGTCTTTTCTTAGTCATACGAAGACATGCCAAGGCTCGATATTGATATCGTGGTTCATCGTTTACCAATGAAAGAAGGTTGTTCTCCAATCAAACAAAAGGTTCATCGCATACGCCCTGATATGTCCGAGAAGATCAAGAATGAGGTAATGAAACAGTTCAATGCAGGTTTCTTGGAAGTGACGTCATATCCCCAATGGGTTGCAAATGTTTTTCCAGTGCCAAAGAAAGACGGTATGGTCTGAATGTATGTAGAATACGGGGATTTATATAGGGTAAGCCCCAAAGATGACTTCCCACTATCGCATATTGATGTTTTAGTTAACAACACTACTCAACACAAGGTGTTTTTCTTCATGGATGGATTCTCGGATTACAACCAAATCAAAATGGCGCCCGAAGACATGGAGAAGACCACTTTTGTCACACAGTGGGGCACCTTATGTTATAAAGTCATGCCTTTCGGGCTGAAGAATGCATGCACAACTTATCAACGGGCTATGGTGGCTTTATTTCATGATATCATTCATCATGAGATAGAAGTCTATGTTGATGACATGATAGCAAGGTCCCAAACTGAGGAAGAGCACCTTGATCATCTGCATAAGCTGTTTGAGACACTGAAGAAATATAAGCTAAGGTTGAATCCCAACAAATGTATCTTCGGGGTAAGGTCTTGTAAGCTACTAGGTTTTTCCTTCAGTGGCAAAGGTATTAAAGTCGATCCTGCAAAAGTCAAAGCAATCCAAGAAATTCCAGTTCCTCGTACTGAGAAGGAGGTCAGAGGTTTTCTAGGACGATTAAACTACATTGCCCGATTCATCTCTCACCCGACTGCTACCTGTGAACCACTCTTAAAGCTGCTGAAGAAAGATCAAGTGGTAAGATGGAATGACGACTGTCAAAAATATTTTGACAAGATCAAAGAATACTTATAAGAACCACCAATTCTGATGCCACCAGTTGAAGGAAGACCTCTGATCATGTACTTAACCGTGTTAGAGAATTTAATGGGGGGTGTGATGGGGCAGAATGATGAGTCTGGTCAAAAAGAGCATGCAATATACTACCTTATCAAAAAGTTTATCGACTGTGAAACAAGATATTCACTGCTCGAGAAAACTTGTTGTGCTTTGGCATAGGCTGCTCGCCAACTAAGGCAATATATGTTAACTCATACCAATCTACTGATCTCTAAGATGGATCCTATCAAGTACATCTTTAAGAAGCGAACTCTCTCCGGAAGGATTGCCCGATGGTAAATGATCTTACTTGAAAATGATATCCAGTACACTACACAAAAACAATCAAAGGAATTGTGTTGGTGGATCATTTGGCACATCAAGCCGTGTATGACTACCAATCTATGAACTTTGAATTCTCGGATGATAATATAATTCTGATTACAGATTGTGAAAAGCCTGGACCGTATGGAGGACCTGAACAAGTATCCCGATAGACTATGGTTTTTGATGGAGCTTCCAATGCACTAGGTAATGGAATTGGGGTTGTGATCATTTATCCTGAAGGTTTCCATACTCCTTTCATTGCCAGACTCTACTTCGACTGTACCAATAATATGGCTGAATACAAAGCATGCATCTTGGGTCTCAGGGCTGCTATTGACTTAAGATTCAAATTTTTAAGTGTATATGGAGACTCAACTTTGGTCATCAGTCAAGTTAAAGGATAGTGGGATACAAAACATCCAAATCTTATCCCTTACAAAGAGATTGTGCTAACTTTAATCCCATACTTTGAAGAGGTTACCTTTGAGCACATTCTGAGGGAAGAAAATCAGTTGGCAGATGCTTTGGCTACCATGTCTTCTATGTTCAAGATCAGATGGGACAACAAAGCTCCTTGAATTACTATCGAAAGATTTCACGAAATAGTGCAAAACTATGAGATCGATAATGATGGTGTAGAGGAGGAGCCTTGGTTTCATAAGGTGAAAAGATATCTCAAAGCTCAAGAGTATCCTGAAGGAGCATCAGTCAGTGACAAGAAATTCTTGTGAAGGTTCTCAACAAAGTTCTTCTTGAGCAATGGGATCTTATACAAGCGCAACCATGATTTAATTCTGCTCCTTTGGATGGACAAGAAGGAAGCAGAGAAGATCATGGAGGATATGCATGAAGGTATCTTTGGTACTAATTCTACAAGACATATTATGGCCATAAGTGCCAAATTTATGCTGATAAGGTCCATGTGCCTCCAATTCCTTTGAACGTCATGACTTCTCCTTGGCGATTTGCAATATGGGGAATCGATATGATTGGAGAAATCAAACCTACCACCTCTAATGGACACCATTTCATTCTTGTTTCCATCGAATACTTTATCAAGTGGGTTAAATCAGCTTCATTTGCCTCAGTTACCAAGAATGTCGTAGCCCGATTCATAAAACATAACCTCATCTGTCAGTATGGTATCCCTGAGAGAATCATCACTGGCAATGGCACCAACCTCAACAATACTTTGATCACTAAACTCTACATGCAGTTCAAGATCAAACATCACATATCTTCTCCATACAGACCTAAGATGAATGGTGCAGTGGAAGCTACCAACAAGAATATAAAGAAGACTATGAAAAAGATGATGGTGACCTACAAACACTGGCATGAGATGCTGCCATTTTCTCTTCATGGCTATCGTACTTCGGCGCGAACATCAAATGGGGTAACCCCTTTTTCTTTGGTTTATGGCATGGAAGTTTTCTTGCATGTCGAAGTTCAGATTCCTTCTCTAAGGATTATGAAATAATCAGACTTAGATGAAGACGATTTGATTCAGACAAGGTTGGATCAGTTAAATTTGATTGATGAAAAGAGGTTAGTTGTTGTTTCTCATGGTCAGATGTATCAAAAACGTATGATCAAGGCATTCAACAAGACGATCAAGCATCGAGTATACCAAGTTTGTGACTTGGTAATAAAACGCATCATTTTACCACAAGGCTAACCTAGGGGCAAATGGACTCCTACCTACGAGGGGAAATTTTGTGTTAAGAAAGTATTCCCGGGCGATGCTATGATGCTAACCACTATGGGTGGCGAAGATTTCCCGCACCCTGTAAACGTGGACATAGTAAAAAAATACTATGCATAAGAATGACCCGCTAGTTTGACATACCTAGGCAAAAATAAGGGCATCCGGGCGAACTTAAAAGGTTCGGGAAAAAATTAGGGATATATACAAAAGATTGTACACCCGACAAGTCGAAAACCTAAAAGGGCAGCTTGGGCAAAAAAGGGTATCTTGGTGGACTGAAAACCTGAAAAGACGGTCTAGGCAAAAATTAGGGATTAAAGCGTACAACTATGCCCCGTTGGATCACTTACAGCCAACTTTATTACCAATGTCAAAGTTCAAATGGTTCAATCAACTTCTTCCGATGGCAAAGGACGAGATGTTCAAAGACATAGGAGCATTGGCAGATTTGGAACCCAATGAGATCATTTTTCACATGTCTATATACAAAATATAACACATAAACAACAATAGCACATATACAGATATAAACAAAGATAGGCTCAACCCACTTAGGGATGAACCAGCAAGAGGTCAATCTTTCCCCAGTGAAGTCGCCATTTTTCTATAGCGGTAGAAATGTTCAAGACTAAGCCATTGGATTGACTAGACTTTATACAAATCAAAAATAAAAATCGCCACCGCACTTTATTGTTTCCAAAGGAATTGGAAAAGAACGAATAACCCAAAAAGAGGCGGAAAGATTCAAGGTAAGGGGTTTGGTTATGCAAAGGGAAGGTATTAGCACCCTAAACATCTACGGTACTCCGCATGAACCTCTTTGAAAAATCTGTATATTTTGGCTATAAATTTGTTGTATATAAAATGGATGGTGGAGGTGAGAAAAGAAATATATTTTTTATGATTTTTGCACCCGCCGCGGTTGCGAACCTTTAGTACCTACGTACCACCTTTCGTGTAATAGGGGATCAGGGTACACGTAGTTCCTCTTTTAAAAATTTGAAACATAAGTGTGTTGGTTGATTTTAAGAGATAAGATATCATCGTCATTGTCCGCGTGGAAAACATACTTACTACCCACAATCATGAGAAAGGAGAATTTGCATCATCTCAAAGTGGAGGATATGGCTTGGATTTTAAAATCAAAAATTCCTCACTCAACACCCAAGTAGAAAATATCTCACTTCACTACATATTGTAGAAGTATAGCTATTTGCATCACTACAAGGATTGACAAGAGTTTAATCTTTTGAGAAAAGTTTAAAGTAAAAGCCAATGTGGCAAAATGGTTTGAATGAGATTGATTGACTTTTAGTCTTCCCACAAAAAATGTCAATGTATTATTAAATTTATTGAAGTTTATTTATGAAAATATTTTAAAAATGCATGGACATAAGTCCAAGTTTATTATGAAAGTGTTTCAAGTTTAGAAATAAGAAGAGTTTTCAAAAGGAGGGAGAAGATTTTTGAAATTAAAGAAGATGGGAGGAGAAGAAGAGACTATCCTAAAGCATAAGGTAAAAGCCAAGGATAGGAACCATCTAATCAACAAGAAGCCAATACTTGACATTATGAGCCAAGATAGAATCCCCATTCTTTGGATTGAAACCAAGAAAGCAAAGATACTAGACCTCTTGAGAGAATCAAACTTCAAGTGTATTAAGTCTTCACAAAAATTGGGAATAGTAACGGTTGTATACAGGTGAATTCCAGATTACAAACAAAGAGTGTAATCACAATAACCTGCACAAAAAATAAACAAACAACCCAATGTCTTGAGGTAAACCTCAAGAGCTCCAGAAAAAATAATCAGATAAGGTCACAAGGTCTCCAATCATAGGCCAAGGTTTCTAATCCTAAGTCCAAGAAGTTCAACACTCCATAATGCCAAGGATAGTAACCAAATAGTCCAAGTATCATTAAATATTCTTATGGTTCATGTTGATTATTAAGTATCTTCAAAAAGAAAAGAAAAGTTCAAGTGAGCAAAATAAAAATGACATAAAAGTAAATTCTCAAGTGAGCAAAGATGAAAATAGCATGAAATGTAAATGTTAAAGTAAATAGTACATAAAGCATAAAAGCATAAGTTAAAGAGCATAAAATAAAGACAATTTTTAGAAATTTGTGGTTAGTTGGATGACCATCTTAAAACTTGCATTTGGAACTCATTAGAGGATTGGTAGAACCAAAGCCTCCACACAATAAGTTGCATTTGCTTTATGTCAAGTATATCATCCATTTAATAAATTCTCAAGGCAACATTTAATGATCAACAATGTTTAAGTGATCCGCGTTGACCAAAATTGATGAAGATCCATTAGAGGATTGGTAGAACCAAAGCCTCCACACAATGAGTCTCAAGGTTATTGGATCAAAGGGATCAAATTAACATACTAGGGCTTACAAACATACGTTTGGGCCACGAATGATCATTTATTCGAATCGGGACAAAATTTAGCGCTATGTTAAGCAATCGTAAGTGGACTTATGTAGAAGTCGCACCTATTTTGAGGCCGGTCAATAGCAATCTATGTACTTCATGTTTGGATAAATGATATAGAGATCATCACCCCTTAACATGTAGCACAATTAAAAAAGAAAGGGATAAGATGAAGAGGGAGGAGAATGATAAGCTAATTTGGATCACTACCTTAAATTTCTTTCATCCTTAAATTCAATCACTCATCTAGATAGATTAAAGCACTAAACATATCATCAATCCAAAGCACCAAGAATGAATTAAATAATTCACTCTTTGATAGATTTGAATTGATGAACATTTATACAACTTCATCTACACCACAAAGTCCATTGAATTTAAAGAGAAATTGGACATTTAAAATTGTAATCCAAATTATCCATCAAAGAGAGTGAGCAGAAAAAATATTTGAATCAAAACAGCCCGAAAATAAGGCAGAAAAAGTATTTTTGGCACTGTTATAATCGATTGTGCTTAGACAGCAACAAATTACATCAGTGCAGTTTTTTTCAAAACAATTTTCTGTGACAATCGATTGCAATGTTTCAACAATTGATTGCAACCTGTTAAAAGCAATAGAAAATAGCATTTCAATGATCAAATTCTTGTTCCAACTTTTCATCAAACACCTTATGATCATGAATCCAATTGAGCATGAAAGTTCCATCAAATTATGAGAAAATAGCACTAATGGAATCATAAAACAATGCTCAATGAATCAAAACCAGAAATCCATAAGAGATCACATTGTGAAAGATGATGATCCAACTTACCAAAGGTAGAATTAGAGAATTATCAAACAACTTCCAGAATTTGCTTCAATTCAACCACAAGAATCAATTACCAAAGCTTGGATGTAGATAATTGATGAAGAAAAAGTGTTTGGATGAAGGTTTAGCTCAAAGATTAGTAAGCTTCAAAGAAAAACTTACTATCCTTTTTTTTTAAATGGAGCTTTGAGTGAATTTGGTAGATGGACGGAATTGAGAGATTTTTTAGCAAAATGAGTTTGGCTATCAAAAGCTTTGTCATTTGAATGAAATGAGGTCTCTATTTATAGAGTTTAGGATTAGGATTAGTGGTAGTTTGGTAATTGATTCTTGGAGCCAAAAATTGAATTAATGATATAATTTTCAAATTATGCAGAAAAATTGGAGCCAAAAAGATGACAGTTTCAAAATTGCTGGCTTTTTTCAAAAATCACGTGTGTTTTGCTGCTATGAGTCGACACAAGAATTGTATGCATCGACACATTCTAGTTGTATAACACAACATGAGTCGATGCAAGCTTCTATGGATCGATACAAGCTGCCTTTTCAACTCAATACAGAATCAATCAATTTGCATGAGTCGACGCAAGCTTCTACGGGTCGATACAAGCTGCTATTTCAACACAATACATAATCAATCAATTTGCATGAGTTGACACATAACATGTATGTGTCGACACATGCTAGTTATACAAAACAGGATGAGTCGACACAAGCCTCTATGGGTCGATGCAAACTTCTTTTGTCAGCACATTACAAAATTGACTGTCTTGCATGGGTCGACACATACTAAAATTTTTTTATTTTTGAAGGCTAAAAATACACTTTTTTCAAAGATTGTGCACAATACACTCTGTGCAATCGATTGCACTATGGGAGAAATCGATTGTATAGGAAAACAAAAATGAAAAATTTTAATTATTATTATTTTTCTTTGCAAATAGAGATTTTAGGGAAATAATAACGGAAAACCTTATTTGTCGGATGCTTTGACTCGGTACCTACAAAACACAAATATGCAAAGGCAAAGACAAATATTTTTTGTATTTTGGTTAGAGGTTAATTATCAACGCATATACAAAATACACAACTAAGGTGCTTGGAGATTCCTCAAGAGAAAACTTAAAGATAGGAGATAGAAAAAGAGGAATAACCAACCCTAATGTGATTTTGTTATGACCAAGTTGCCATGATGTGATAGGGGAATCATAGGGGCAAAAATTGGGGTACATCACATACAAAGAAAATTACACAAAAATTTCATATTCTAAGCTACTGCATCTTGCTAAAAGTCTATTTCCCATGAGCCAAAGAAGTATCCATGAGTCTTGTTCTTTATCACACGTTCACGATATAGTCCCTTCTTCAAATGATCATCCTACTTTGCACTTCTTCCTTTAGAGATCCAACTTTCTTCATTGACCTTCTTCATGATTCAAGCCAATTTGAAACATAAACCTTTGCCAATCTTCATTTGAAACCTGCACATATTTCATTCCAAACAATTCAAGTCAGCATAATACAATACATGATTACTCCATCCTATTCACCATTTAACGCCTAATTGTATACACTAACCTTAAGACTAATTCATAAACCTGCATAATATCTAATTGAAACCAATTCACAATCGCCCAACTGAGTTAACTACCGCCAGCTCATTCAAATAGAAAACAAAACTTTTTCTAACCATTCTAGAAACCCCCTAATTATTTCTAACAGATTTTACAGCTTTCAAACCATAATATAAAACTCTCGTTCTCTCAAAACAATAATAGAACCTCACTCTTTCTCTCTCATTGGACCACAACTTCTCTCGCTCTCTTCCATGCAACAACCTGATTCTTTTTCTTCTCTCTCATAATTTCACAAACACAAAAAACACTACTCTTGATTCCCTCTCAAGTGCAAGAAGATAAAAGCAACTTTTCTCTAAAGTTTGTTCAAGAACACAAAGGAAGTAGAAGAAATCTCTCTCCCTCCTCAAGAACTTTGCACCTCCCTCTCTTGCTAGAGTTCTCTGACCTTTGATCCGACATCAGAGATCTATTCTCCTCAACCTCCTCTTCGATTCCAAGGTTGGTTTTCTTGATTTAAGCACTTTTCATAATTGATTCTTGAAATAAGCATTTTTCTAGAATTTATAATTGAAGTGAATTTTGAATATAGAATTGAATTGTGATTGTGGATTTAGTGGTGGAACTGTCAACTGATTGATCAAAATGCTTAGATCCCGAATTAGATGACCAATAATCACCATTACAATTAATTGATTCTTAAGAAAAGTTCTTATTCATGTTGTTTAACATTGTTGCCTTTGAGAATTGATGAGAAATCTGAATTTGCATGTGATTTAACATAGACTAGAGCCTTGCTTTGTGAATCAAAATCCATGTGCAATCTTGTGTAGATTATGTGCTCGACATAATGCTCGAGTCATGACATCTTGGCCTTGAGTAATGGCATCACCATTTTTTGAATGCACATAAATCCTCTTTGCTATGAGGATTACAAAATTGGTGTAAATTCGATTATGCAATGATCAAGGAGATTTTTTCACGTGTGCATTCATCGATTTGGTTTCTGTTTCGTTTTATGGATATTCTACAATTTTCAAGCTTTCCAACTATTCGAACCACACACAAAATAGATACTTGATGTAAATGTCATGTTGCTTCAAAGTTGCAAATTGCACAAAATTGC
The DNA here is from genome assembly GCA_948472305.1 of Vicia faba. Classification (NCBI taxonomy): domain Eukaryota; kingdom Viridiplantae; phylum Streptophyta; class Magnoliopsida; order Fabales; family Fabaceae; genus Vicia; species Vicia faba. The sequence continues at coordinate 1,125,666,906 of OX451735.1, forward strand.
ACTATCAGGTAGTTTGAGTCAATTCAAACTTAGCTCCGGTCGACACAAAAATGAACAAAAACCATTTTTCCACCCGCGGGAAGTGTCGCGCTGACCCTATGAGTCGACTCAAACCTGTGCGTCGATGCATACAGTGCTTTGGGTCGACGCAAACTAAACAAAAACCAATCCTGGCCACTTGCAGGAAGGGTCGCGCTGATCCTTTGAGTCGACTCAAACTGCCAGCATTGCTTTTTTTCTTTCTTCGTTTCTTTTGCCGTGATTTGGCCTTGCTTTCTCCAAGCACTCTTCTACTCTTTCTTCCATATACTTTCTTTTTTATTTTTAACATGTTTGTTAATGGTGCAAGGTATATTTTTGTGCTTTCGATCATGTAACATAACAGGTGGTTAGGTAATCGAAGCATACAACGTATGCTCGCTTCCAATTTGACATGCCTTATTTCTCATCGTCCTGAGAAATTCATTGTCCTGATGCGTGTGATATTTATGATACTTTGTAAAGGAACTTTTGATTACGCGTGCATTCGCAACACGCGTTTGCTTTTATCTTAGTTGGATATTATTTCTGACTTTGTTTGCTTCTTGGTGAAGCTTGCTCGACGCGTACTCCCTGCTTCTCCGTTGCTTTCGTCCGCTCTTGAAGATTTTATCGCTTTTGGTAGTCGCTGCTACTACCTTCGTACTTCTTCCCACTTTACTACATTTCTTTACAGCTTTTCTAGATATCATGAGAAGTAGGGCTTTACGGCTTTCTGATGTCATGAGAAGTAGGGTAGAGATGTATGACGGAGGTCTTCGTTGCTGATCATGTCAGGAACCTACCTGATTTATTTAAAGACTCGTTTAGGGAAATTCCACATTGTTTGCCATTGTGTGCTACTTGTGTGTGGTTTGTTTAAAATCCTGCCTTTGAGTAGGTATTCTTCAGGTGTATTTATATTTTTTCCCACATATGTACAAATGATAAGTCCTCAGAAAGAGGTGAGCAGGGAAGGTTAGAAATCAACCCCCATAATTTATTTTGTGTCATCCTTAGCTTGTGACGCACCACGACGCTTCAGAGTTGTGCCTGCTCTTGTGTATAGAGTCGTCAAGTGGTGAAGGGTTCCACAATCGAACTCCAATGCTTTGTCAGGAGTTTGCATTCGCCGATGCGGAGACTCCGTGATCGTTCATATTTCCTTCTATTGCCTACCTTGATCTCATATATCTTTGTTAGGTGTTCAGTCGCTTTGGACATCACCTTTTTGTTTTACATCTCACTCCCGCTTGTTTGTCTCGGGTGATAATCTCCCCTTGACTAAAGAATTTATCTTATTTTCCTTACTATTTTATGTGTGTGCTTCTTTAAGCTTTCTTACTTTATCCTTATACATACCATGTTCCTTTAGGATGTACTTATTTCTTCGGACGCAAGTTAGACCTTAGTTTTCAAGCCATGCATGCTAACATTAGGTAGACGTTTCCCTTTTGTTAATCCAAATCTTAGGACCACCATTGTATGATATCATTAGGTTAGAAATAGGCTAGTCTCTCGTAGACTCTTTTCTTCCCCTTTTGCATATGCATTTAAAACTAAAAAAATTTCTTAGCAAATCACAAAACATGCTAATCATACTTAAACCCTTTTTCCGAGGTAACAAAACACAAACCAATCAAATGTGGAATCTTTCCTCGAGGGCGTAACTCGAAACCTTTTTCAAGTAAGGACATGATTGATTTACTTCTGTGCCAACGCGTAAGTCTCCAAAGGTCGAGATTTGGCAGAAGGTGGAATTAACGTTGTTCATAAAAAACACAAAACAAACAAAAACATGTGAGCCAAACTACAGTAGCTCTGATTCCTCAAAAAGGATATATATATGCATTGGGGTAGGGTCCAAGCGAGTATAACTTTATTTTTCTTACATTCTTTTCTCCTTTATTTTACATGCATTCTTTCTCAATAGTAAACAGTAACCATATATTAGACACAACATAAGATAGATAACAAGAGTCGATATCATAGAGTACTACGGGTGTGTGGGGTGCTAATACCTTCCCCTCACGTAATAGACTCCCTTACCCGATATCTCGGTCACAAGACCGTGACCTCTCCCTTCTCATGTTTTCTCGATGTTTACCTTTCCCTTCATGTGGGATAAAATACGTTCGATGGTGACTTCATTATTTGATGATTTTCAGCCGATTGTTTCAGCGGATCATTTGGCCCATCAAGCTGTTGATGACTACTAATCCATGAACTTTGAATTCCTGGACGAGAATATCATGTTGATAACAGAATGTGAAAAGCCTAGACCGTATGATGAACCCGAACAAGGATCCTGATGGACCATGGTTTTTGATGGAGCTTTCAATGCTTTAAGTAATGAAATTGGTGTTGTGATCATTTCTCTCGAAGGTTTCCATACGCCTTTCACTTCCAGACTGTGCTTCGACTGTACAAACAACATGGCCGAGTATGAAGCGTGCATCTTGGGTCTAAAGGCTGCTATTGACTTAAGAATCAAATTTTTAAGCGTATACTAAGATTCAGCTCTGGTTGTCAGTCAAGTTAAAGGAGAATGGGACACCAAACATGCTAATCTAATCCCTTACAAAGAGCTTGTGTTAACCTTGATCCCATACTTTGAGGAGGTTACCTTTAAACACATCCCTAGGGAAGAAAATCAATTGGTAGATGCCTTAGCAACGATGTCGTGTATGTTCAAGGTCAATTGGGACAACGACGCTCCTAGAATTACTATCGAAATATTTGACAAACCAGCACACTGTTATGAGATTGACACTAATGAGGAAAAGCCTTTGTTCCATGAAGTGAAAAGGTACCTTGAAGCACAAGAGTATCCTGAGGGAGCCTCAATCAACGATAAGAAATTCCTACAGAGGTTCTCAGCCAAGTTCTTCCTAAGTAATGGGATTCTATACAAGCGTAACCATGACTCTACTCTGCCGCGTTGTATGGACAATAAGGAAACAAAAAAGATCACGGAGGATACACATGAAGGTATCTTCGGAACTCATTCCAGTGGACATACTATGGCTAAGAAGATTTTGAGGGCTGGTTACTATTGGTCGAAAATGCAAACTGATTGTCACCACCACTCGAGGACTTGCCACAAGTTCCAAATCTATGTTGATATGGTTCATGTACCTCTAATACCTTTAAATGTCATGACTACTCCGTGGCCATTTGCAATGTGGGGCATTGACATGATCGGAGAAATCAAGCCCACTGCCTCCAATGGACATCGTTTCATCCTCGTCGCCATTGACTATTTCACCAAATGGGTAAAAGCTGCTTCATTTGCCTCATTTACTAAGAACGTTGTAGCCCGATTTATCAAGCATAACCTCATCTTCCGGTATGGCATCCTTGAAAGGATCATCACCAACAATGGAACTAACCTCAATAATTCTATGATCATTGAACTCTACACACAGTTCAAAATCAAGCATCACAACTCTTCTCCATACAGACCTAAGATGAAATGTGCAGTGGAAGCTGCCAACAAGAACATAAATAAAATTGTGCAAAAGATGGTGGTGACCTATAAAGACTGGCATGAAATGCTACCGTTTGCTCTTCACGTCTATCGTACCTCGGCATGAACATCAATTGGGGCAACCACATTCTCTTTAGTCTATGGCATGGAAGTTGTCCTGCCTGTTGAAGTTCAGATTCCTTCATTAAGGATTATGAAAGAAGCAAACTTAGGAAAATACGAATAGATTCAGACTAGATTGAATCAGTTGAATTTGATTGATGAGAAGATACTGATTGTTGTCTGTCATGGTCAGGCGTATCAAAAGCGTATGATCAAGGCGTTCAATAAGAAGATCAAACCTCGAGTATACCAGGCTGGCGACTTGGTAATAAAGTGCATCATTTTACCACAAGGAGATCCCAGGGGAAAATAGACTCCCACTTACGAAGGGCCATTTGTTGTCAAGAAAGTATTCTCTGGCAGTGCTATGATACTAACTACTATGGACGGCGAAGATTTCCCGCATCCTGTGAACGCAGACATAGTTAAAAAAATATTACGCATAAAGAATGACCCGTTAGGTTGACATACCTAGGCAAAAATAAGGGCATCCCGGCGAACCAAAAGGTTCAGGAAAAAATTGGGGATATATATAAAATATTGTACACCCGGCAAGTTGAAAACCTGAAAGGGCGGCTTGGGTAAAAAAGGGTATCCTGGTGGACCGAAAACCCAAAAGGGCGGTCCGGGAAAAAGTTAAGGATTAAAGCGTACGAATATGTCCCGTTACATCACTAACAACCAACTTTATTACCAAGGTCAAAAGTTCAAATGACACAAGATCTATTTAATCAACTTCTTTCGACGGTAAAGGTTGATGTTCGAAGACACAGGGGCAATAGCGGAGTCGGAACCCAATGAGATCACTTCGACATGGCTATACAATTTTTGTTTTCACTTTGTATTATTTTCATTTTTTTGACAACTTCCTCTTACTAGGATTTCTGTCTCCCTGTACATAATGCCCGTTTTAGGCAAATTATCAATACAAATATACTTTGAAGTGTAAACTTTTTGTTTTTTGTTTTGGGTGCAAAAACGTCCAATGACTAAAATTGAATGAACATATGAATATGAACATAATTAACTATTAACAAATGTACGCACAAGAAGAGTAATAAGCATTTACTTAAAGATTTGGGATGTCCCCACAGAGTCACTTCAATGAGATCATCCCCACAGAGTGAATTCATACATTCTCCATTCAGAATTTCGATCCACATATCTCCTAGAAATTATCTTCCCCAGCTGAGTTTGGTCTTCCAAAGCTAAGAAAGAAACTTTTCAAAAATTTCTTCCCCTGATGAATTCATTTCCCCAGTAAGGTCTTCATAATACCTTCCTCAATGGAATACAATCTCCCCCAGCTTGATTTTACTCCTCAGACGACTACAGATCAACTGACAAAACTCCTTTTTCCTAATAGAGTTGATACTATCCCTAGAATGTTACTGCAAAGCCTGGGATCTGACCAGATACCAGTTAACTTTATCCTCTCTAGACAAATCAGAAATCTAGTCATCTCTTTTATCCCTAGTCAGGGTATTTGAGAATTAAATTCCCTAGTACAATAATGGTCAACCAAGGTTCCTGAAACCTACTCCTCAAGCAAAAATCAACATCCCCTACAGAGTTTCCTCAAACAAATCAACAAGAATCCCCAACAGAAACACTCTAAACAAAGTTGAAGATACACAGACTCTTCGTCTCCAGTAGAAGTCCGGGATTCAACTTCCCGAAACTCCCCAACAATAGTCAGGGATTTATTTCCCCAGATTAAGACACATTTGAATAACATTACACATTCATACATCATGACATATGCATACAAAACACATATAGCATAATCTCATTTATTTTGAGAATAACATTACACATTCATACATCATGACATATGCATACAAAACGCTTATAGCATAATCTCATTTATTTTGAGAATATTATTATGCAATGCATGCATCATAACATTGCATACAACTAATTCTCTTCCTTTTTAGGAAAAATTAATCAATAAACAAAAGACCTCTTCTGGTTTAGATTTACTTCTTCTAGTTAAAGAAATGTGAATGAAAGACCTCTTATGGTTTAGATTTACTTCTTCTAGTTAAAGACAGGTGAACGAAATACCTCTTCTGGTTTAGATTTACTTCTTCCAGTTAAAGACATGCAAACAAAAGACCTCTTTTGGTTTATATTCACTTCTTCCAGTTAAAGACAGGTGAACAAAATACCTCTTCTGGTTTAGATTTACTTCTTCCAGTTAAAGACAGGCGAATGAAAGACCTCTTCTGGTTTAGATTTACTTCTTCCAGTTAAAGATAGGCGAGCGAAAGACCACTTTTATTTTAGATTTACTTCTTCCAATTAAAGACAGACGAATAAATGACCTCTCCTGGTTTAGATTTAATTCTTCCAGTTAAAGACAACGAATGAAAGACCTCTTCTGGTTTATATTTACTTATTACAGTTAAAGACAGGCAAACAAAAGACCTCTCCTGGTTTAGATTTACTTCTTCCAGTTAAAGACAGGCGAACAAAAGACCTCTTCTGGTTCAAATTTACTTCTTCCAGTTAAAGACAGGCGAATGAAAGACCTCTTCTGGTTTACATTTATTTCTTCCAATTAAACACAGGCAAACGAAAGACCTCTTCTGGTTTAGATTTACTTCTTTCAGTTAAAGACAGGCAAACAAAAGACCTCTTCTGGTTTATATTTACTTCATCGATTTAAAGACAAGAGAATGAAAGACCTCTTCTGGGTTAGATTTATTTCTTCCAGTCAAAAACAGGTGAAGTACATTTTCTATTTCAGTATAAATCAGCCAACAATTTATTCTGGTACATCTTCCAATTTCTACCAATAGTCGCTCTGGATGGCATATATAAGCCCATCTCCGACAATTTTATGTCACCTGTGGATGACATATATAAGCCCATCTCCGATAACTTAATCACCTCTCCAAATGGCATCTTCAAGCCCATTCCTGATACAATCAACCAACACATTATTTCGTGCGAGTGCAAATTTCTGGGCACTCTAGTGTTCAATCATCTTCCACCTTCAAGTCACAAATGGCGGACCCGCCAATGTAACTCTTCAGGTTTAATAAGATTGAACAGGGGCAGCTTTTGTACCCCAAAATTTTCCCTCTCTTTTCTCAAGACATTTCTCACAAAGATCTTCAATGGCTCAAGTTTGCACAAGTGTTGACGAGGTCAAATCATCTCCCAAGCATTGAGACTCAAATTAGGGTTTTGATTTTCACAAGGACAATTGGACTTCTAATGCCTAAAATTACTTTCATGGATCATTATAGACCTCCAAGAATAATCATGCCAGGTTTCAGGTATTGGATCACAATTTTGCTTAGTCAGTTGATCAGATGACTGAAAATCAACTATATTAGGTAAAAAGTCAATTATGGTCAACCTACAACCAAACTTCAGGATTTTTGACCAATATCAACATTTTTAAGTCATATTTATCAATTGATCAAGTTTGGATCACAATTCCACAAGAAAAATGTTCAGATTATCAAAAGGGCAAAATGGTCAAAATTAGGGTTTTTGACTAGAATGCCTGATTGTTGACTTTTGATCTAATACATGACTTATTGGTTTGAAACATGATCTCAAGGATTAAATTACATCATTTTGACCTAATTCCATGTCTCAATTCATCTCTCAAGTTCAAACAATTGATAGATGAAATTTGGTCAACCGATGAAAAGTCAATTGATACACCAAAAGTCAAACTTTGACTTTTTGATCAAAATTGAGTTTCAAAAGTCAAGATTCATCAAGCCATTCAAAAATATGAAGCTTTATCATCAAGAAATCAAGAAAGTCCAAATTCAATTTAAAAAGTCAAACTTTTCAAGACTTGAAAATTTTTCTAAGTATTTTTGTACATGATAATTTCACTACTTCATGCCATTTTTTCACCAAGACGCAAGATGATTCAAAGAAACCTTTCAACATGAAAGTTGTGGATCTTGATGAAATATACAACTTTGTATTTGAGAGCTCATGTCTAAAAAATTCTTAGATTTTGAGTTATAGGCCCATGAAGTCATGCACTTTTTCTTAAACACTTAGTGAAGTTTTGACCTAGTTTAGGCAGATTTTTGTCCCAACTTCTTGGCCATTTTTCACATAGTTCCAATTTTATTTTTCAAAAGTGGAAAACATGAAAGTTGTAAAGGATGTTTCAAGCTTTCCAAAATGTCCTAGAACTTGAAGGAATCATTTGTGAGCTAAGATAATCAAAGAGAAGAAGTTGGGCTTCCATTCTTTAATTACAAGTCATTTTTGTGATGAACACTTGATCAAAACCCTAGCATATGCTATATAACTCCACTTATAAGGCTTCTAACTTGTGTATCAATCCATAATTAATTTATTAAACAAAGTTTAGAACCATTGTCCAAGCATTTGAACCATTATCCATGTTGCATTTCCATTTATGGCACAAAGGCACCATTGCCATTCTTGAAAAGTTGCTTTAATGACAAAGTCAACTTATCTTGAGCATTGCACTTGTTCTTTCTGCACAAGCATCCTCTACAAACTAAGAACAAACATATTTAAAGTTTCTAGCCCCCCTACAAGCCATGTTCCTTGCCTTGGAACAGTGCTTGTCAAGCTTGCTTCAAAAACAAGTCATATGGCCATAACATGTGAACTCTTGTTTCTGATCCCTCCAAGCTTCCAAACACTTTCCTATAAAATGAGCTTTCATTTACAAGCCAAGGACACGAAATTACAAGCTTGAAAATGCCCTCAAACTCAGAATTGCTCTCAAGCCTCACTTTTGTGCAATTTTTTATTTTTCGTAGCCATCTCACAAACCACTCGTGCATTTTCCATTCTTTTCATTCACCAAGCTTCTATAACACATATATAAGCCATCCCAATATTTGTTACACTTCTATAAATCCATCTTCACCATCCTCCATTTTCAAAAACTGAAGCTTTCACCTTGACTTCTCTAGAACATTTCAGACACTCTCAGCTCAAAATAACTATTGGAATAGCTTCCTGGAAGTTCAAGGAAGCTAACCAGATCATTGCAGCATCTTGAAGTGAGCTCTAACTGAAAACACGATCTCCATCTGCAAGGTGAGTTTTCTGAAATTATAACTCTTCATACAAGCATCATTTGGCTTCCATTTTAAAAGATAAAATATAGACATCATAGCCCTGAAACTAACCATGTCCTTAGAATTCATTTATGTTTCCTGAGTAGTGAGAACTTTGAGCCTGAACTTTCTAAAAAAATTAGGTTAAATTTGGTACCATTTAAAACTCGTGCTCATATTTGATCCATCGCTTAAGTTATTTACATATTTGAAATCATGGTTAAATTTCTAACAAGTTTGATGTTTATAATTTCTCAAAAGGTTGAGAGTTGAGAAAGTTACAGAGTTATAGATGGCGCGAGGAAGAAGATGAAGTACAGTCTTGGACTTGTTTTATCTTATATTTATTGCAAGTTGTCTTTATACCGGATGAAACAGCCACCCAGTGGCAGGAAGCGTGCGTGTAAGGCATACCTCTATAAGGTCATGGGTTCATGCCCCAGCGAGACCTTTTGTCTTGTTTCATTTTTTTTGTTTGCTAGCACGCTGGGCCTCTTTCACAATGGGCCTGGTCATTTTTTTCACCTTCACCCATTTTTTCTCCATGCCACGCAACCCATTATACTTTATTTTTATTTTCTGATTATAAAAATTGTTTGGGCCTTAAACACACAAAAAAAGAATTTTTACTTAGTAACCTCCTAATTCATTTTCAGACCCCCCTGACTTCTAATTTATATTTTTATCTTATTTTCTTTCCTTTTCTTTTAATATTATTATTATTATTATCATTTTTTATTTTAATTAAAAAATACAAAAATATATTTTATTAAATACTTGCACTAAATTTTTATTTTTTATCTCTTTTTTATTTTATTTCCTTTAGACATAAAACCCTAAAAAACATTTTTTTTCTTAAATTAATTATAATAGATTTAGACTTAGGTTTAACTTTAATTTCCTCTTTTTAATTAAATTAACTTAGATTTTAAAATTAATTAATTAACTTCTTTTCCAATTAATTAGTTTAATCAAAACTTTTCCATACAAAAAACCATAAAAATAACTTTCTTTCCAATTTCTTTTCTCTATATTTATTTGTACATTTTATATTATAAATGTAATTGTCAAATATTTGTAATAGTTAGGGTTTATTTTCATTTGTCATCCCCATTTGTAATTTGTAATCCCCCTCCCCTAATGTATTCTAATAGCGTAGGACTTTAAATTTCCGTAATTTATCGCTTTCAATATTATTGCTAGTAATTAGGGTTTGTATGGCAAGACATAAAATCAACAAGTAGACAACCCTAATTCAGGATAAAATGCATGAACACAATACACTTTGTACACCTACACCTCTAAGGTTAATCCACACTTGTTACCTTAGAAATAAAACAGTCATGTCCCTCGAACGTGGGATACTTTAGCAAATACCCTCGATTACAAGATCGTAGTCCTTCGATGATCCTTTGATGTTGCCTTCGATAAATGATATTAGAACCTTATAACAAATTGCTAAGGTATCCTACAAATGTTGCCTTCTATGACTCTATGATGACCCATGTCTGTCCCTCACATCCAATGATATGGTTTCTTACTAACTAATGGTAAGGTAACACTATCTAAAGGAGGAGGAAAAGAACTAAGACATTTTGAGTAGGTAGAACGCTCGTAGTTGCTTGCTCACAAACATTCTAAAACAAAACATATTTCATACACACAAACACTTTATCAATGAAATATTTTCAAAAGTCAACACTTTGTATAAATTCTTATAGAGACGAGAATCATTACAAAGTTCGCCTAAACAAAGGCACTCTTCAGAAATACTTTCAAACAAACAGAAACACATTTTATAAAGCATTTCAAAGTGAGCTTGAAACTAAGAGACCGTAGATAACTACATATGAAAAGGGTGCTAACACCTTCCCTTTTCATAATCTACCCCCCGAACTCAAGATAATTCTCAAAAAGTCTTTCTTGTTATTTTCACCCTTTCCTTTATTGGATAAAAGAAAAGTCGGTGGCGACTCTTGTTATCCGCAAAAATTGCGATAAAACGCAAAACACTCAAGTCAGTTTCCCCACCATATTACAATTTCTATAATTGATTTCAACACTACAAATTAAGATAGATTAGACTTGGTGTGATTACGCACACCAAGTGTTCGATAAAAGTACAAAAGTGCAAATTTGTGAGTTTTCTTCTCAACAATTCATTGGAAGTAATTGATAATAGTTAAAGAGCATAAGTGATCAATTATAATTGAATTAAGTGTTAACAATTCTCATCAATTCATTCCATTCGGTTTTACGCATATCTGGTCTTTTTAATAGAGGATCATTTTTAGACGAGTGTATCCGGGTAGCTTTCACTGTGTTTTAAACTTTGTTTAAAAACTCATTTTAAAATTCAAGTATCTATTCAATCCCCCTTCTAGATACGTCCTATCGTTTAACAATAATCCATATTCAAATAATTATAACCCACGGTGGAAGAATAATCCTAACTTCTCCTGGAAAGATCATAATCAACGACAGTACCAACAATAACAACATGCTCCTAAGAAAGCAGATAGGGAGATAGGCGTTGAAAATATGGCATCTCACAATATTAAATTTTAAAAAGAGACCCAAAATAATAAAAGGAAGACCATGGCTTTTATAAAAAATCTTGAAGTTTAGATGGGACAAATAACAAAACAACTCTCCATGCAAGCTCAAGGCACCCTTCCGAGTACAAGAATCCTGAATTCGAAAAATCGTGAGAATGTTAATATTGTCACAATAAGAAGTCAGAAATTTGCTAAAGATGAAGAAGAGAAGGCAACAAATGATGACCATGTCATGGAGGTAGATCTGGAAGTGAGAGAAAATAAGAAAGAACCAGAAGAAGTTATACCACCCGTAAAGCCAACTGAAGAGAAAGAAGGATCCAAAAGATAAAGACTTTGAGAAGTTTATCCTAATGTTAAAAAAGTTAGAGATAAATATGCCTTTCTTTGAAGTACTCTAGAAAATTCCCATGTACCAAAAAATTCATGAAAGAGGTAATATTTAAAAAGAGACCAATGGGAGAGGAGCTGTGAATTTTAACTAAGAAGCATAGTGAAATATCAGAAGGTGGGAGAATCCACATAAAACGGAAATATTCTAGATTTGTAGCAATCCCATGTACAATAATTAACAAAACTTTCAAGAAGGTTTTAATTGATTTGGGTGCTAGTATGAGTCTAATGTCATTATCTATCTTTAAATAGCTTGGTATTAGAAAAGTGATCGATACAGGGACAAATTTAAAATTTCCTGATCACACCATTAGGTGGTCATATGGGGTAGAAAAAGATGTACTGGTGACAATTAATAAATTTAGATTTCCAGTTTATTTTGAGATCATTGACATTCCAGAAGATGAAGAGACCCCTATGATCCTTGGTCGACCATTCTTACTTACAAGTTGATGTAACTTTGATGTGGTAAAATTAACCATAACTTTAAAAGCATGTGATGAGGAAATTATGTTGAAAGTGTTTGATATCAAGAACCAAGTGGTAGAAAAAGATAACCTATCTCTGTCGTGTCTGGGATTTTCATCGAAGCGCGAGGGAGGCGGAAATGAGTCGCTATCAATGTTATTTATCCTATGAGAGGGAAAGGAAACACTGAGTAAACCTAAATAAGGAAAACAACATGGTCTCACAACCAAGAGAAAATGTTAAGGAAGTCGATTACGCAAGGGGAAGGTATTGGCACCCCTCACATTTGTGGTACTCCATATAATCCACTTAAATTTGTTCTAAAGTAAGGGTGTATAAAAATCGAAGTCTAAAGCTTAATTCTAAGAAGGAACGCATGCAAATTATATACAAAAAGAAAGCTTTATTAGTTTTTCACACCGCAGCTGCAAACCTTTGTACCTATGTACCACCTTTCGTACAATAGAGGATCATGACACTCGTAGTTCACCAAAAAGATGTTTTGGTTTGTGTATTTTTTATGAACAATGTTAGTGAGGCATGTCTTTTTTGAAAAGGTTTTAAAAGAAAAAGTACGAAGACAAAAAAGATTTTCATTGGTTGGTGATTTTTACCTTGAAAAAGAATTTGTGATTTGAACCACATTAAAGACTACGATTGAAAGAAACATAAGGTTCGGGAATGGACCCCCTTATGCTCCTCCCAATGGCTTAAGGCTCGTGACACATGGTTCACATCATTATTGTTAAGTGCTTTGACATTTTATTATGAAAGAAGTTTTAGTTTTAACATGGATGCAAAAGAGAAAGACTAAGCAAAAGGGGATCTAAATCCTATAAGTTTTCATGCTTGTGGACCTAAAGTTGGGATGAGAGGGAGATCTACCTAATGTTGTCATGCACGGATATCAAACCTAAGGTCTATTTAGTTCAATCTTAGAGAATACTGAACAAAAGATCCTATGGAGAGAATGACAATCTCATAAAAGAGAAGAAGAATAAGAAGAAGCAAGCCAGCAATTAAACACATATATAAGATATAAAAGTAAGCAAACATCACATAAGGCACTTAGAGAAGATACCAAGCAAACACCTACTTAGAGAAGCAAGTAAAGATAGAAGAAGAGATGATAAAACATCACATAAGGATGACAAGATATCAAGTATCAATTATGGTAATACATCAAATAGAAGATGATAAAACATCAAGTAAACAAGCACATAGGTGGATACCTAAGTAAGAGATGATGAGACACAACACAAAGTTGATAATGCATCAAGGGTTAAAGCAAAGGAATAGATGGTAAATAATCAAGCATACACGCATTAAGATTACAAAACATAAAGTCTTAAATATAAGATAACGATTATAAAACATCATTAAACACATAAGTCAATGTGATAAAACACATTTGAGATGGAGATTTCACAACCCAACTTGAAGAAGTGAAGAAGGAAAGTAAGAGAGAAATGATAACAAATCAAATATGCATGGAATAAAAGCACATCAAAGTAGGGTATTAGCTATGGTCCTAACATGATATACACCTTAGACTATCCTAAGCACAACAACATGGGTCAAGAAGTAGAGGAAATCACCTAAATAGGCCAGTATAAGTGCAAGTGTGAATTCTGAAGACAAAACTTCAACACATGTTAAAATCATAAAAAAAAATGAGAGATAAGATGTGGATACCTAAGTCTAAAATGCTTCAAGACATCACAAATTATCACCAAGAGATTATATTTTAACAAACATCCTCTTAAACAAACAAGTATGCATAGTAGAAAGAGATAGAGTGTAGATAAGTGACAAGATAAGACTTGTATCTCAAGTAAGTGAAAAAACAAGGATAGGTAATGATATGTAATCAAGAGGATATATAGAATATGTGGAGACATCCCTAAGGGTCATGCTTCAACGGCAGAGATCTAAAGATCACAAGAAAAGGCAAAAACACTAGCATATGAGCATTCATGTGTCAAGTGTCTAACCAAACATGGTATAAGAAGGTGGGATGAAGTTGTATAGATGGAGAAGTGTATAGTTCAGAAGAAAACACATCAAAAACTCATTGCAATCACACAAGTATACTTGATAAAGATTCACATGAAAGTCATACAAGGAAAGAATCACAATCAACCCTAAGTGGACATAAGTCTTCATGCATTGATAACAAGCAAACAAAATGGAAAAAAAGAAGAAGAGGTAAACATATACATGTTATACACTTAGCACAAACCTCATGGTCAATAAGAAGTTCAATTATTCATTAAACACGGTTCAAACACCAAAGCACACAAACTAGCATCAATCAGAGTTGTGATGTGAAGTGGAAACAAGTGTGTGATCAATTGAACATGGCATAATGTGTCAAGTAATAGTGAGGTCAGAAGAAAACACTAGAGGTTAAAACATACCATTTACCTATAAATATCCCTAATGTACCACTACTTAAGTACATTCAAAATTTAGTAAAAGAATTGGTCAATATCACACCCTAACATACTCCTAAAGGAAAGTGAAGCATAAGAAAGGGATAGATGAAGAGGGAACATGATTAGAGTGTGTCAAAGCACATAGGTCAGTAGAAAATGACCTCTAATATCAAACGTTCAAACATCACAAGAAAATGGAGAAAATTGCCTACATAACACACAAGGAAAGTGTCCAAAAGGAATAAGAAAATTGCTAAGTAAAAATCAAATGATGATGGAATAATTAAAGAATTATGGAATGTGTGACTTATGGAATAAGTTAACTCAAGATGAGGTTCAATAGGAACAAAGAAAAATATGAAACTTCATGCGCAAACAAAGTCACATAACTTGATGAACAACATCATCTAAAGATGGATAATACTTGTCTTAGATCAAACAAAATTGATGAATTTCAAGTAAAATTAAAAGGATACCTTATATGTCATGGGGTAATGGATAATCCCACATAAGGTATCAATCATGAACTTGAAACTTTAAGAGATGTTAACAAGATAACATACTCAAAGGTCATGATGAATTGGTAAAATGTAATCCTTAAATGCACACAAGCATTGTGATCTAAAAATACCAAAGTTAATGTTCTTAGATTTTATGGGAAGTAGCCAATATCAAGATACATTCATAGGACATAGAACAAAATTTCATAAGGAAACCACTAAACAATGATGCTCAAAACACAAGTAACAAAGCAAATGTGGCTTCTAATATGTCACCATATTGAATAGCAAGTAAATGCTTAACCAAAGGATCATAGAAGCATGGAGAATTGAGAGGAGAGGAGAGGATAAGATCAAAACTTAAACAAGAGGATTGGACCCATGTTCCTTTAATGGATTCATTAATCATCAAACAAAAATTAAGTCAAAACTAGAGAATGTGGCTCCTACTTGTAATCATGATGAATTGACAATAGAATGTCAATCAAGAAATCAAAGGAGCGAGGCATAAGAACTCTTATGACTTTACAAGTCAAAATCTAACAAAAGCATAATAAATCATTAATGGATTTAGAAACATCAATTTGAAATGCTCAGGGAAATTACCAAGTCAAAGTCTCATTAATGAATGATAAACAAACAAAACAAACAACAAAATAAATGCATCAAGTAGTCTTATAATTGTTCATGAACATGGGCTTCAAGTCACGCATGAAGTGACAAAGATGGATCACTTGCCTTTGAGATATCACCAATCAAAGAAGAAATGAAAACAAAGTTGGAAAGATAAATTTTTCTCCCAATTGTAATCAATATGGACTTGTAATTGAATGCAAGCCATAGAATCATGGGAGCTACGCCTTAAAGGCATGATGACCTTAGAGGTCAGTAGAAAAGACACAAAGCTTCATTCATTATGGATCAAAGGTATTTAACAAAAGAATGCATTAAAACAAACTCCTAACCTTGATCACATTTGGTGAATTTAGGCACATAAACAAACACAAGTTAGGAAGCTTAAATGGTTCAAAGGATTTGAACTTAAGATCCTAAACAAGTTGTGAGAATAGGGTAAAGAGAAGGAAGTTTGATTCCTTATATGTTGCAAAAGTGCATTCTCTATATCTCACTTAATCAACAAAGAAGTAAATTCAAAATAGTAAGGAAAAAAGAGGATTGTCCAAATGGAATATGAAATTCTGGCTATCAAATCTCGGATGTCCTAAGAGATGTCGAGACACCAGATCCGACTTCACACACAATAACAAGATGTATAGACAAAATATAATGGTGCTGAAAGTAAATAACACATGATATATTTACCCACTTCAGAACATGCTTCCTCTTTGGGGGCTACTAAGCCAGGGATGAAATTCACTAGATAGTATCAATTTGTAGACCTTACAACAAACCTCCAGTTTATAGCCTACACACTTAATCACTACCCTTTGCTTAACTTCTACCTAAGACACACCTAGGTATGAGGCCATCCTAAAATCCCTCTTCAATTACACTAAGCAATTGGATAAAATCTAAACACAAGTAGAGAACATCATACCCTTCAGATGTAGATGTATGAGATTTTGATGCCATATGTTTACTTCATCATCTTTTGACAATAATCATGTTGAGGTACATTCTGGATAATTCCATAGTTAATAGTTGTCCTTTGACATGGTTCCCGACATGACCACTTCATTCTTATCATTTGTAATCATGCATTTGGATTGAGTAAAGTTAACTTTGAGTCCTTGATCACATAGTTGACTAACACTGATCAGATTTGATGCTAGCCTTTTCACAAACAGCACATTATCTAGACTATGTTGTCCAACATAATCCACCTTTCCACGCCTTTGATTTCACTCTTCGACCCATATCCAAAAGTGACATAGCTAGTGGCACATGGTTTAATTTCCACAAGTAATTTCTTAATACCATTCATGTGTTTGGAACAACCACTGTCAAAATATCAATCTTCTCTAGTTGAGGCTTTAAATGTGGTGTATGCTATGAGTCCATATGAGTCATGATGAGGATATCCTCTTAACCTGGCCTTAGTATTAACATTCTTCCCTCTATAAGTCATCATATGGTGGTAATAGCCATACACTAGGTGGTAGGAGGATTTCGTATGACCAAACAATCCACAATGGTGAAATCTCCATGGCTGATACATAGGACTATATTATCTTCCCTGGTGTCTCGATTGACGTTGAGACATGTCCCTTGACATCTTTTGAGGAACAAAATCCACAAATTGCTTGTGGTTCTCCTCATCTTGATCATTGTAACCCTAACCCCCTATATTTCCAGCATTATTCCCCAGTCTAAAGGATCTCATGCAGCATAACAGTGCCATAGTTTAGCGTCTTCACAGATTTAGTCATATCGTCAAATTTTGAATTTTGAAATATTACCTCCTCTCTAAGATTTGTAATGATAGATAGGTGCTCTTCTTTTCCTGCCTCAAGCTTAGTAATAAGTATCTTTTGATCCAATATTCTTTGACCCATTCTCTCATTTTTAGGCACATCTCTATGAATCCAGTAGCCATCTCACTAACTGTGAGTTCTCGAACATATGATTTCTTTATCAGAAGCACAAGATTCTTGACCAGATCCACAAATTCCAGTCAAGACAATCACATGCTTGGTTGAATCTTCCTCATGATCACTTTCTAATTCCTCATCAGACCATGACACAAATAAATTATTTCCCTGCTTATGTGTCCATATCCCTCATAGTCATGACACTAAACACCTTTCCCTTGGTTTGACTTTTCTTCAAATTTTAACTTTCTTCCCAGGTCCTGGTTTTTGTTGATGTCGTATGACATGTTCTTAGCATCCATCCAGGACTTCCTCAACACCCCGCTAAACTGTCTTCCCAGCAGCACGAGATTCTCAAATATTCCTTCTGAGTTCATGTTTCCTTTATCCTCTGAGTCTTCATTACTAGAAGCAAAAGATATGTTTTTCTTCTTTTCATATATTTCATTGATATGAGACTCAAAAGCCTTAAGTGAACTTACAAGTTCATCTACTATCACAACACTTAAATCTTGGGATTCTTCAATAGCAATTACCTTCATGACAAATCTCTTGTGAAGAGATCTAAGCATCTTCCTAACCAACTTATCCTCTGATATCTTCTCTCCCAGGTCTTATGAGTCATTAGAAATATCTAGGACAGCCATGTGAAAGTCCTGGATACTTACATCCTTATTCATCTTCAAGTTCTCAAATTTGGTGGAGAGAAGCTGAAGCTTTTCCAATTTAACCTTAGTATTTACTTCATGCACCTTTCTCAAGGTCTACCCTGCCAATTTTGCATGTCTGCAATTCTTTATCAGCTTAAAAATATTTTTATCAACTCCATTGAATATGGCATTCAATGCTTTAGAGTTTCCTTGAGATGAAGCCTCATCATTATCATCCCAATCTTCTTCAGGATTCAACACATCAGTGGCCTTCCCTTCTGCATCCACAACTTTGGTGGATCACAACCTTTGACAACATTTCTCCAAGCCTTGTCATCCAAGGACTTTATAAAGGTTTCCATATGAGGTTTCCAACTATCATAGTTGGTACCATCCAAAATCGGTATTTTAACCACGGTTCTACCATCCTTATCCATTGCACCAGAAAGTAACTTCCCTAAATCTCACCTAGAGTCAGAGCAGGATGCTTACTCTGATACCAATTGAAATTATGGCTATCAGATCCTGGATGTTCTAAGAGATGTCGAGACACCAGATCCGACTTCACACACATTAACAAGATGTATAGACAAAATATAATGGTGCGAAAGTAAATAACATAGGATATGTTTACCTAGTTTGAAACAACCTTCCTACTCAGGGGGCTAGCAAGCCAGGGACTAAATTAATTAGATAGTGTCAATTTGTAGACCTTATAACCAACCTCAACTTTACATCCTACGCACTTAATCTCTACCCTTTTATTAACTTCTACCTAAGACACACCTAGATATGAGGTCCTCCCCAAATCCCTCTTTAATTACACTCAGCAATTGGAACAACTCTAAACGCAAGTAGAGAATAACAACTAAAAGCTATACTTCAAAAAACAAGCAAGACTCAATGCTTAAAGGCTTATGAGAATTGACACATAATAAGTCCAATGCTTAAAAGCTTATGAACATCTAACAGAGAACTTACAACCTAATAATAAGGATTCTACAAACCCTAACACAAATACATCTGTAAGTTACACCTAATACTAGGTTGGGCTTCAAAACCACAGTGGTGAGACTACACAAAGTCTTCAAAAACTCCTACAAGAAAATAGGTCTTCAATCATTAGTTTCCTAAAAGGTCTCCATATTTATAAACTAATCAAATCTTCGAAAACCAACAAAGAATATTTTGTTTTGTCAATCTTGGACGCCACATAAGCTAACTGAATATTCCCTAAATACTCAGTTGCTAAAAATTAGTTGATCCACAACTGTCAGCTTGCTGCAGACGAGATGTCCTAACTCCTTGTTGGGACATCCTCTTCGACATGTTAAAAACATCAAGTTGGGATTTCTCAATTCAACATGTTGCTCCCAAGTTTATTTTACCAAAATGTATACCAATCACAAGTTCAGAGAAATAATAGAATCACATGGTTCCCAAGTCCTCAAGAGACTATCCTTGAACCTATCATCCCTCAATCATTGATTCACACATAAAATATCATGAGAATTGGCTCAAGATACCAATCAAAACCCCTTAGGTTTTCCCAAGATAAATACATAATGTGCACAAGAAGGATTAATCAAATATTGGCCTTAAAAGGACCTATAGTTTGAATTAAGTTGGTATGATCCTTAAGCATACATGTACCCATAATTTGACCATATATTAGCATCAAAACATGTTCAAAAATTACCAAGTGAAGGCACTATTTGTCAAGACAAACACCAATGGACAAGTTTTCAATTTAAATCAAGCAAAAATATCAATGTGATGTTAAAATTCAAATAAAAATCATGGATATGATCTTCACATATTCACAAGTAAGGAACACCTCTTAATACCATTTGAATATTGAAGGAAGATAGGAAATCAAATCAAAACTTGGAAACTAGCCATGAAAGGGATTCAATGAAGCACACCTGACAAGCAATTCTCAAAAAATATCAAAACCAACATGGAAAATTCTCGAAAAGTCATATTTAGTGTCTTAGCACATTCACAAACATCCATAAAATAATTTGGAATTTTCGGATCAAGGGAAGGTGGAAAATTAAAATTAAACTTCTATCCTAAGCAAGACAAGGACCAAAAATGGTATTCATCTTCAACAATTTTTAAAGTCAAGCAAATTACAAGATAAAATTAATTAAAAAATATCCTAATAATCTCTGGATATTAAGTAACATAGAAAATATTTTTATCAATTTTTAGGTGAAAGGAAAATTGAAAATAAAATGAAAACATTAATTGATTAATTATTTTGATCAAATGAGACATTTAATATAAATAATTATTCAACCTATCATAAAATTTTCTAAAATTACATAAAAATCAGAATTAAATACTAGACTCATCAAAGCCTCATGCACAATTTTTTTGAAATTTTTGAATAATTAAAACAACAAATATAAAATTGATGACATGATTGTAATAAAATGAAGATTTAATATGAAATAGACATATTATAGCTATCATTCATCAAAAGCGCTGTAAAAATCCAGACACATGAACCAATCAAAATGCGCCAACACATCATCCCTATTACAGAAACAGAACCCTAACGCGAAGAGAAACTGATTCACCATGCGAAGTTCAGAGCCTCATGTATCTCTTATATCTCCACGAAATTAAACAAACTCAAAACCAAAATTGAAGATTGAACTTCATAGAACATCTTGGAACCAATAAAATTACCAAACAAACACCGAATCATGGAGATATTTGCGTGCAAAGTCACAGATTTGAACAATCTTTCAGAAATTCAAACATCGACACAAGCTCATACTTCACAAATCAGTATACATCACACTTATTGTGTGACCAACTAACGCACATGAACACATTTACATCCTTTTAGAGAAAGCTAATCCATGAATGAGAGAGATTGAAGTTTAGAAGAAAACTTACCTCATGTGGAAAATAAATCCATTGGTTCTTCAAATTCCAAAGCTAAAGAAACCTGATGACCTTACTCTACAAGCCCTAAAGGAGAGAAAATGAAGTGAAAAAATGGAGATAGTTCAAAAGAAAACTCAGAAACGATGAGGGAAGCTTTTTAGTGAACAATAGAATTTCATATCTTCTTTCTCTCTCCAAGGTGCATATTATTCAGTGTGTGTGTATGTGTGTGTGTGTGTGTGTGTTGAGAGTGAGGAGATGATTTATAGAGTGTGTAGAATGAAGGAACTAATTAACCATCGTACAGAAAAGAATTGAAGGGCAGGTTTGGCATTTTTCAAAATGGAGAAAGTGTTAAAGTGAGCTGCGCTTTACTGCATGAGAGAGATTCTTTTGTTGCATTTTGAGGGGTGTTTTGAAGGTGAAATAGGCGTGAGGTGTGTGTTGGCACAAATGATCACATGGGGTGAAGTTTTGAGTGGAAGGAAGTTGCTTATTTTGGCGATTTAGTGAAATGCATGTGCATGCATGCTTCCTGCATTTTGTCTACATATTTTAGGTAAAGAATGATTGTTATGCACGTGACTGAGGCAAAATGACAAGCTTGACTGTAGAAACCCTTAAAATATGCGTATGAAAACCATGTTAATGTAATGTCCAATTTCTCTTGATCAGTTATGTTCATTCCTTCACAAATCTTCCATTTTTTGGCCAAATGATGTGAGCTTTAGCTTTTCAGAAAGTTGGTAATGTGATGAACAACTTTGGTGTAAATGAGAAAATGAATTGGTACCTTGAAGATACTCAAATTTGGCCATGAAGTTTTTTCCATGAAGTTGCACATGAGCTTTGCATAAATCTATCAGGTATCATGTCTTTGGTCTCTTGACTTCAACTCAAAATATCTTGAGTTGTGTTCATCCAAATGAGACACTTTATGAACCAAATTTGGATGTGGCAATGTGATCTTTAGCTTCAATACTGATCATTGAACCAAATAATGCTTAGATCATGGAGAAATTTGGCTATCAACATGTGACTTGGAGGCTGATTGAAGAACACCCACAAAATTCTCTAAGTGTCAAAAACTTATACTTATTTTCCAAGCCAAATATCCCTTTTTCCATTCACTTTTTTTATATGAGCTCACAAGGAAAAAGTTAGAGATATTTTATTCCTCTTTCCATGGGTATAAGTTTTGTAATTTTCAGATAAAAAACGAGTGAGATATGATTTTTCAAAGAGTGGTAAATGAACATTCAAAATCTTATAACTTAGAAATTTTTTCTAAGTTATAAAGATAACTTCTTTGACAAGTCAACTCTAAAATCATTCAAACTTTTTATTTTCTTTCACTTTTGCCCATGTGATATTAAAATAAGAGTTTTTACTTGCTTGTTGACCAAAAGTCCACTTGGTCAACCTTGACTTTTGTTGACTTTTGTCAAAATGACTACTTTACCCACAATTGATCAATTGGACTTCTTCCAACCAAAATTGATGCTCAATCTCCCAATCATATATGATTAGAAACATGTTGAGAAGCATGTAATCAAGTGTAGCTCAAAAAGTCAGAGATATCATGGTTTAAACATAAATCCTAATTTTGACTGGTTGTGTTAGCAGACGATGACCAAAGTTCAAAACCCTAATTTTATTGAGTATGATGGAGAATTCCTTGAACAAAGATGTCTCATATGATGATGAGAGGGTATTACTTCAAAAAATTGGCTCATACAAGCACCACACACTTTATCTAGCCAAAACCCTAATTTTAAGAGATGAATAGGAGAAATGTGATTCACTTCAAAACACTTGCAATTTTTAAACTTTTGATAATTCAATGAAACAATTTCGATAACTTGAGGTATGAGAAACCCTTGTAGCTTGAGTGACCCAAAGAGTGAGGGCATGAGACCCTTTTGGCATTGATTGTCATCAAAACCATCCTCTTATAGCTTGTAGAAGAACATGAGAACCAAAGTACCTTGATCCCCTATCAAAAAATGCAAGAATGTGTATGATGAAACATAAGCCATATAAGGTAAAAAGATGAGGGAAAATTTGGGGGTGCAACAGCTTCCCTTATTCAATCACCTTAAACCCGATAAGTGAGAAAAAGCAACAACTTTCAAACGTTCAAGGTGGAAGAGGATTGAATAAGAACCCAAAAATTTGCACTATGGATAAAGCAAAGGCGCAAAAACACTAGTAACTGTATTTTTTATTTTTCTGAAGTGATGGAGTGAAACAAATTGGATTGGATTTGCGGGTATCATGAGCAAAGGAGGAGAAGACTAGTGGATACTAGACCTTACCAAAGAGTGTCAGTAGAAAATGGATTTAAAAGGTATCCAGATAGAAATTGGACTTGAAAGGTAGACCAATAGAAATTGGCACTAATCCAAGAGTACTAGTAGAGACTAGACTCTATAAGGTGATGCGCCAGAACCGAACTGGTTCGCAATCAACCAAAATGAGTAGAAACTCAACCCAAGATAGGACTAGTAGAAAGTAGACTCTAAAGATAACAATATACATTGTATCCGACGGGAAATACCAGGCTAATCCGGTCTCGATCAACAAGGGACAGTAGACACTGAACCAAAACCATTTGCACGCTAGCTGAATGCTGGTGGGACCGAGGAAAGGTAACGAGTAGATACTCGGCCTTTAGGGAGTAATATAAAGAATACGCCATGTGGAATCTGGTGTGCAGACAAGGTAACAAGGTAAAAAATCAACCTAAGAGGAACTAGTAAAAACTAGACTCTGAAAAAGTGCTCAATAGGACAAGATTAGAAATTGGGTCCTATAAAAAGGTGATTAGAAAGTGTGTGTATTTCATAAAAGACACCTAATAGTCTTAACTGAGGATAGACATTAGGTTCTGAAATAATACAAGGGATATAAATGAAATATAACGAGTAGAGACTCGACTCAAGAAGACTAGTACTAGAGACTAGTCCAAAGATGAGACATAAAAATGAGTAGAAACTCGACTCAAGAAGAATAGCAGTAGAGGCTAGTCTAAAGACTAGGACCTGGATAAAACTGGGTAGCATGCACAGGTAACGAGTAGACACTTGACCTAAGAGGAGCTAGTGGAAACTAGGCTCAAAACGAATACCAGGGTAGAATTTGATTCGAAAGGTAGACCAATAGACATTAGAATGGACCAAGAAAGGTAGTAGATACTAAACCCAAGAATGTGATAGGGAAATATTGAATCACAATCAAAGACAACGAGTAGATACTCGATCAAAAAGGACTAGTGCATACTAGACTCAAGAAAAAGCTACCAGGGAAGAACTAGACCATAGGCAAAAGGTAACGAGTAGAAACCCGAGATAGGAACAAGAAGGAATATTAGAAATACACTAAACTCGAACGGTACACCAATAAACATATGTTGCAAACCAAGAAGACTTTCACAGGGTAAGAAACATCCCTTACGCGAGAAGCAAGAAGGGGGTTGACTTATGCGAAGTAAGGGGAGGATTTGTGTTTGCAAGAAAAATAACTACATTACCCCTCAGGCCAAAGGCGGGGTGTAATCCTTCAAGAGTGGTAATTATATGAACTTCCAAACACCAAGTTAGGATTTTGTGATGATTGAGAAGAAAGAAAGGTTATACACCAACTCTTTCTCTCACTTTTAACTTCAAGAGGCAAACACGGGTAAATAACCGAGAAGAAAGGATAGTCACAACACGGTAGATGCTACGGACAACTGCCACGGATATTAGGGGATATCTTTGGGGATGAATATCTGGGACACCAAAGATAAAGTGATCTTTGTAAAGGGATAATCAAAAATTTTAGTAACTCCACTGGGAAATAGGGAAACAACAATGGCTTATGTTTCGATGAATTTTAGAATTGTTTTTTTATGGAGTAATGTTCTAAAAGAGAATGAAAAAAATACACTTTGAGGATGTAATACGATGATGCATGATTCTACCGGAGAAAAGAAGAAGATACAAGGAACTACTGGAGAGAAGCCTTTGAAAAGCTGAAAAACTGTAGGGAGTAACAAATTGGGTAACTGGTGAATACGGGCTAAAAACTCTGAATGGAGTTCCAAAAATAAATTGCAAACTCTGCTGGAGAAGATCAGACCAAAAATTTAATTTCTGAGAAGGTACGCCAATGGAGATTGAGCGTTGTTGGGGAGAACACCAATAAATATTAGTCCTGCGGGGAATCGAAATTCACCTCTGACTTCTTGGGGAGTAATTTATCAACCTCTCGTCGGGGATGACAAAAACTCGTACTATTGGGGATACGAGGACACATACCGGAGGTAAGAGAACTTAGGAACATGACTCTTATGGGGAATGAGGTAATCTTGTAATGTTGGGGAGATGAGAATATTTGAACAACAAATATTGATAGAATAATTCAACTGGGGACAAAGGATGATCTTAACAAGAACAAACTCTGTCAGGGATATGAGAAACCTCAGGTAAGAAGTCACAACAGTAGACTCTTCTGGGGATATGAAACTTATCATTAGCCAAGATCAAACTCTACTAGGGAACAAGGAGAATCCTTGGATAAGAAATTTCAATGAAACGGCTCAACTGGGGAAATGAGAACTCCTAAGTAAGAGATCTCAATAAGGCAACTCCGCTGGGGAAATGAGAGATCTCGAGCAAGAGATCTCAGAAAGGCAACTCTGGTGGGGAAATGAGATATTATGAGCAAGAGATCTCATAAAGTAGCTTCTTCTGGAGAGCGGGATAATCTTCAACATGTCTCAGTTGAGGAAAAGGAATAGTCTCGAATAGACTTGGCTAGTGGATGAGAAAAAAATTCTTAGCATAAGGAATCTCAAAAGTATGCTTTTTTTTTGGGTGAGAAAATTCTTGGATAAGAAATATTCGTGAAGCGTCTTTGTTTGGGGAATAAGAAAATTCTCAACTAGAACTTTTAGTTGGAGAAAGAAACTCTGCTTTGGGGAATAGGCATTCTCCAAATGAGCACAACTTAATACAAACATTTATTGGGGAAGGAAGATTCTATAACAAGAAATCTCATTAATCACAACTTTCAGACGAAAGATTTTCTGCTAGGAGGTGCTGGGAGAAGAAAACTTCAAGTTTTATTGGGAAATCATCCAATAATTCTAGTCAGTCAAATTCTGTGCTTGGGGAGACTCACTGGGGAGAAGTAGAAACTTCAGTGCTGCTTGGGAAACGACCCAAGCTGGGGATACCATAACCATCTTGAAAGATGTTGTTATGGTATTGACAAATTACACATAAGCGAGTGAATGACTGCTCCTGCAAAACAAATTACACCAAACGTGCCCCAAGTATAGTATGAAGGAATTTCACTTGAGAAGGTATTTGTAGAAGCATGGTAATGACTTGAGATGATTTTCCCCAGTGTACCTTAAGCTCTGAATAACTTCCAACTGATTTATGGAGAGATTTGTCGAATCTCAGCGTGATTGCTTTGAATTGATTGAACTTTGAGAGATAGAATGTCA
Organism: Vicia faba; assembly: GCA_948472305.1. Taxonomy (NCBI): domain Eukaryota; kingdom Viridiplantae; phylum Streptophyta; class Magnoliopsida; order Fabales; family Fabaceae; genus Vicia; species Vicia faba. The sequence continues at coordinate 1,125,693,557 of OX451735.1, forward strand.
ACTTGATTGCCCCAGATTGGATGAATCTGCAAACTTCACTCCCTTTTAAAGGTACACAAGATTTGGAAAACAACTTGTGCAATGCTCAGCGAAGTCTCTAGGTAGAATGCTCCTTGATACTATTACTTCTCTTGAGACATTTAACTTTTAACTCAACAGAGTGATCAAGCCTCTCTTTTTGACAAGATTAAGATCTTCACTGATGCTCATTGTGTAAATTCCCTTGGTATATGGAAGTTGTTTTGCATATAGAAAAAGTTTATTCTGAGAATGATAACTCTAATGCAACACTTATGTATGTCTTAAAGTTTTTATATAAAAAATGACATTGCGACTTCTTCTGAATGAATCACTTTTGGAGTGTAACACTTGAAATTATTTTTCTTTTTAAGAATGATAAGACGAGCATATGATATCAACATAGATATTTAGCACACAACTTTGGAGTAATTTAAATGTTATCTCATTGTAGTATGCTTCCGAATTAACCCATGCTTCAGTTAGGACTTTTAAGGGTTGTAACATGGCCTGGTTCACATTTTTTTTTAGAAATAAATTTTAAGGCTCAAAATTATTTGTGTACCCACCCATTCTCCATGATGTTCTCCAATCCTAGGTTCAGTCAACTCGATACAAGCACTCATCTCTTGAAAGGAATTGAAACGTTTGAGGAACCAATAAGGTTTTTAGACATGACAGACAATCACTTTTTGGTGTTTGATCACACGACTTTGTTCTTTGCTGAGGATTTTATTTTGTAATCCTTTCTCGCCTTTTAGGAATTTTCATTCTTTTTTTTTTCATTTTTTTATCTCCCTAACATTTTCCTGGATGAATTATTTTTGAATTTTGATTTTGGAGCCCAGCGGGATGCCCTAATTTTTGTCTAAGTCACTTGTTTTCATTTTTCGAATTAGCGGCCTTTCTTTTTCTCTTATTTTTTCATTTTCTTTTGAACAAACCGTGTAATCTTGAGTCTTTCTTGACTTTTTGGAAAGATTTGACTACCTCATTCCTCGGTCGGTGAGGAATAAGGTGTGGTGGTCCTTATATAGGATACTCCTTTTGAACTTTGAACGCTGGATCGGATTAACTGAACACTACCCTGCCCTAGAGTTTGAAAATGAGGGTTTTTTCTGAATAGAAAATAAACTCCTACTTCAAGGATCAAAGGGGTTAACTAGGGTTTCACTCCCTTATATCTCTAGTGTTTGGGGATTTGAAGTAATGTTTCTACATTGTTAGCAATGTCCTACTCAAAATCACACAAACATGAGATTTTTGCGTTTTTCAATTATCGTCATCCTCCCTCCAATCTTTTCCTAAGCAAAAGCCTTGTTAAAGTTGGTATCAATATGAAAGCAAATCATTTTATGAGTGATAATGAATGGATGAGTGAAAACGAATGGATCACTTAAAGACAAACACACTTATCACATTAAGATTTTCATTAAAAAGTAGACAACTTTCTACATGCAAGCAATTTTTAAACAAACAAGTAAGGTTACAAATGAAAATTCAGTAAAGAAACCAATTATTGCTATTGTTGAGGAGGATTGACTCTATCTGGAATTATTGATTATGACAACTTTTAGCAGTCTTGATGTTCATTTGGGAAAGAGATTTTTAATTTTGATCTGTTGTGAACACAACAGTCTCCGAGTTGATCCAGTCTTGGTCCTTGTCTCTGGATGACATACCGTCTTTAACTAAATGGCTGAGTGCCCCATAATGATATTCACATAGGATTCTCTCAGAAGATGGGATGAATTCTTTACCAAGCAGACTTGCATGCTGAATCACCAAGTGTCTTCTACTTCACGAAAGAGATATTCAATTGGGTAGGAAAAGTCTGAAACAGTTTGCCAAATAGGTATTGGACTTTGGAAAAGATGTCAGACAAGTGTTGGACTTTATACTTCGAACCCCTTACATTCCTCGATATCATGACCAGGTTTCCCATAATGGAAGACACACCTAGCATTAGCATCAAAATCAGGGGGTATGAGGAGAACCCAAAGCCCAAAGCTTAATCAACTGAACTTCCAACAGTCAAAGAAGTAATTGGATGTAAAGTATTGGGATCATATCAACCTGATGCTCAAGCTTCTTTTGTCTTAGTTGATAGGCCTTGCCCCTGGTTGCGGACGAGGAGATCCAGGAATAAAAAGTTATGGAATAGATCCATAAAATACCTCGTGATTTGAAAGAGATTCTAGAGGATGGAGAGGAATGACAACTTATATTGCAGTATCAAGTATAGGATCACTTTCCTTTGTCAACATTGTATTCAGAATTTCCATAACCAGACACATCTAAGTCTTCAATTGACTATTTACCTCTTTCAAGAGTTCCTGACCACGATCCATAACTTGCATGTCTATTATTAAAACAACCGGCTAAATAAATCATCGAGATAAAATCAATAAAGTTGCCATAGAACGTTTTTATCCCACAGGAAGGGAAAGGTAAACGTCAAGTAAATCTGAGAAGCGTGAAATCAAGGTCAAACGACCGAGAGATACGCGTAAGGGAGTCAATTACACAAGGGGAAGGTATTAGCACCCCTCACGTCCATGGTACTCCATGGGATCCACTCTTGTTGTTCTAATCAAAGGGTATGTTCAAATCTACAGCTGACGAGCTAAAAGGAAAAATGCAAAGAGGGAATGCATGCAAAAGAAAACAAGGGGAAAAGAAAGAAATATTTACAAAGTTTCGCTTTCCTGGGCCCCCCGACCAAATGCTTACGTATCCTTTTTAAGGAATCAAAGCGTCGTATTTCGGCTCAATAGTTTTCATTTGATTTATATTTTTTATGAACAATATTAATTTCGATTTCTACCGCAACTCAACCTTTGGAGACTCATACGTCAGCACATAATTGAATTAATATGTTCTACCTAACTAGGTATTTTCAAAAGAAAAATTGCCCGAAGGTGGATAATGCTACATTCGTGCTCTAGCAATTTAGACATGGTGTCGCTCGACCTTTGGGGATTTACGTGTCATATTGTATAAACTAGAATTAAAAAATCCTTTTGAAAGTTTCAAAGAAAGGCCCGAAGATGGAAAAATGAGTTTGAATTTGTTGATGTTTTTTACCTTGAAAAAGGGTTTAGAAAGATTAGAGTGTTTTATGCATTTGCCAAGAAAAAGGTTTTAGTTTTAAGAATGCAAAAAAAAAACATCTAAGGGAAACTATCTAGCTCTATCCCTAATGTTATCATACAATGATTGGTCATATAATTAAGGTTTGAAAAGGGAAATATCTATCTATGTTAGCATGCATGGATTATGATCCTAATGTCTAACTTGCATTGAAAACGAAACAAGCGAATCCAAAGAGGCATACAAAGGTTCAAAACCTAAAGAAACTCGCACGCAAGTGCGATCACACAAAGTCGAAACCAAAAAAAAACAAATAAAGCTTGAGGAGTATCCACTCACTCAAGTAGCACACACCTAATCGAGGTATCATGCAACCAAGATTAGATAAGGAGAGGGATACCTAACCATGATATAGTATCATCGAGGTAGGATAAAGGGATTGGGGTATTTGGCCGTAATATCGAATCATTAAGGTAGGATAAAGGGATGCTTGGCCAAGAAATCAAATTGTCGAGGCAAGCGAAATAGGGGAATAATGGTTCTTAACCGTGATATCAAATCATCAGGGCAAGAAAGGAAGGGGCGTCGACTCTTAACCAAGATATCAAATAATCGAGGCAAGAGAAGATTGAAAGTGAATCTTCATAGGCAACTAGACACCTGACCAAGATATCAAGAATCGAGGTAGGAGATAAAAGGCAATAATGAGATCAAATTAGAGCATCAACATTTTACAAACGTAAGCTGATAACAAAATGTGGGGGATCGACTACAAATCCCTTTTCCATATGACCGACTCGATAAGATGGACAACATGGTTCATAACATCGACATACAACGTAAGATATGAATGACCTGGGGACTAGAAATGGCGGGGTCGATTGCAGACCCTCTGTCTCCTTATGACTCCTTTTTAGGACTTATCAATAGGGAATGGGACGCCTTCTTCGAGGTCTTTGGCACAAATGTAAACAAACCGAGTTGTAAACAAACAAGCCCACATAGGAATTTCCTTCTAAATTCATCAACAAAGTATATCTGGATTAATAAGTTAACCAATTTGACATAATTTGACATCGAAAAATCACAATCAAGAATTAACATCAATTTACCGGTTCATGAATAATTGTCTCCAAAATAATCAACTCATGCAATTATATCGAATTCAATTCATGCTTTTAATGAATTCAAGAATCAAAATAAACTCATGAATTCTCATAAAGTTCAACCTATTCCACTTCTAATCATCATCATCATAAATACACATCAAACTTTAGTTTCAAGATATAAACTCAATTCAATTCATAAAATTCAATTCATAAAATTCAATTCAAATTTAATATAAATTCCTTAATTCCACAACAATTATCAACAATCAAATGTGCAAGAAAACAAATAAAACAAGAGAATTCAAGAATTACCGAAACGAAATGGATAGGAGAGGAGGAAGAGTTGTCCAGAAAATAATCACACAAAAGAGGGAGAGGAATCCAGAATCGCTATAAAATCTTAGGAAGATTGAATTGTCAGACGCTCATGGTGGAGCAGGCTGCTGGCACGACGGCAGAATCAACTTGCGGCAGTTCGCGAAGCTGAGGGAGCGACAAAAAAAGGCCGGTATTTGCAGCCTGTGCGGTGAAAAATGGAGGGAGATCGGAGATTAGGATAAGTTTGTGGAAATATTTGTGAAGAAGATGAAGATTATTCAAGATTTGATGAGTTGTTTGTGAGTTTGTTGTTGATGTATTCTTGAAGAAGATGAGAGAAAAGTAAGAGGAAAGAGAGAGAGAGTTTTTGGTTTGATTTTGGGGGGAATGAAAAAGTGAGTGTTATTGTGTTTGAGATTTGAAATTTGAAATATATAGTCTTGGATCCAAACTAGAACTTTCAACATCTTTTTGTGCACGGTGCAAGATGGGACCAAAAGCTCATAATAATCGGTGCAAAATCTTGACGCGCGACTTGAAAGAAAGCTCTTGATGATGAAATTTATGACGCAGCATCAAAAGAAATGTCTTGATACGATTAAAATTGAGTAAGTTATGTCGCTCTGAACGATGAGAAATGCACTGTAAAAATTCAATGTTGAATTTTACAGCTTATTTTGTGTACGCGCGTGAACAAACCACAAGCTCATGATGTTCGGTGCAAAATCTCGTTGCGAACCCTAAAGCAAAATCTTCGACGAAGAAATTTTTAAGGTCATGCTGAAATAATCACCTTGATATGATACAAATCGAATAAGTTATTATTTTTCAAATGGTGAGAAACAATGGACTTATTTCACTGTTTTGAACAATTTCAGCTTATTTCTGTGCGAACTTTTGGATGCGAACCATAAATCGAAGTCTTCGGAGTACAATATGAAGTTGGGCCTTGAAGAAAAGTTGAAGCTTAATAAATTTGTGATCTCACACTTCAAGAATCGTACTGATACTATAAAAATCGAGGGAGTTATGATTTTTACAGAGTGTGTTGGAACGCATAAGAGCTTAATATGATGATGACTTGATTGGTTGTTTATTGGATAGCTTGGAACACATATGAAACGCACTTACTTTCAAAAACCCTGAGTTTTGCTTCGTTGCTTAACAGAACAATTAACTTTAGCAATTATTTTCACAGAAAAATGTCTCGATTCCATGAGTATATACCCAATGACATGTACGTATGCATATGATGAATATAAGTGAATTAAAGTTAAGAATGGAGAGGGAAAATTTTGGGGTACAATAATTATAAACAACTCCCACTGAACTTTCATTTCGGCCAATACCTCACGAAGTTGTTCCATGTATGATCCCTGAACTTGTAGCGTGGGGAAGTCAAGTCTTCAATTCTGAAGAGAATACCAAGTCTGAACAAGAATTCCCAACTTTGAACACCTATTATGCACCGATGTATGAAGTTCATGGTATGCATGCAATGCCATGTTTGATTATTTCCAAGGAACCCACATGCTTTGTTTTTTAAGCAAGTAAGAAATGAAAAAGCTTGGCACGAGACCCAAAGATATGGTTCCCTGGAAATAATAGAACATGTATGTTAAGCATGTGATTAACCATGTTATGTATGCAATGATACGAGATCAAGGATTCCACCATAATAGATAACTGCTGAACTATTCTTGACAATCTGAATATCACAGGATCAAAGGTCTGGAACCATCTCGGACCATAGAAACCAAATACCATGAAGATCAATAATAGTATGGGATCAAGTCTCTATGAACTGGATATCTGATGCACTGTCTCTGAATAACCAAACGGAACAAGATCAAAAGTATGACGTAACTCGAGAATACAACCTCAGTCACCAATAGAACCAAATTCACCAACTGTACCTATGAGATCAATCCCTCCCCACTAACATGTGTAGTATAGGTTAGGGTAAGGTCAAGGAAAATAGAGTCAATAGTCCACGTGAATGTACTATAGTTGTTACACATACGTGATAATGATAGCACCCCATTTGAACCTCGTCTGAGCGTGACTCTCATGATCGGACTTGATAAGGAATACGCCTATTAGTCGTCATGACTCTCCACTCTAATCCTATGTATTCCTAGTGTTTTACAACTCTGGCATGTGTATTGGGCCTTTTACCTCATAGTAACAACTCATCCCAACAAACAATCAACAAAACATCATATCTAGAGTATAGGAAACCATAAAAATAAAAAACAATGCATGGAAGCATATAAGAAAATGAAGAAATAAACAAACAAACACCCAAAGAAAATAAAACAAACAAAATCTAGGACTAACTTGCATAAGTATCCCCAGTAGAGTCGCCAGTTGTCCGGTCTGGGATTTTCATTGAAGCGCGAGGGAGACGAAAAGAAGAGTCGTCGTCAATGTTATTTATTCCAGGAGAGGGAAAGGAAACACTGGGTAAACCTAAATAAGGGAAAGAACATGGTCTCACAACGAAGAAAAAAGGGTAAGGAAGTCGATTACGCAAAGGGAAGGTTGTTATACCCCAAATTTGGCGTATCATAACAATAGTCGTATTAGTGTTATGCTTCTCAACGTTTAATCATATTATTTTTGTCTATTTTTTAAATACTATTTCCATAGGGGTTTAAATTCATTAAAAGAGGGGTGTGTGTTTTACTTAAGGGTTTGTGGACTTTCTGAATCAGAAAGGCCCATTTAAAATTTTTTGGTCCATCAAAGTTTAAATTCATAAGAGGGGTGTATTGCTTCAAAATGGACCGTCAAAATTTAATGACCCATTAAATTCTTTTTGTGGCCCATTAAATAATAGGAGAGGAAGTATATTTTTGGTTCATTGCATTTTTATCAGAACTGGTCCATTCTAAATTGGAGGCCCATTATGGTTCTTAGGCTGTTGTAGGATAATAGAAGGGTATTGCTTCAGGTGGGCCATCAAAATTTGATGGCCCCTTAGGTTTTTTTTTAATCCATTTACTGTTTCGATAAAAAGAGCCCATTTTTGTTTTATATTTCCATTATTTGTATTAAATCGACTTTATTGATTAAATAATCATATTATTATTATCAGATAATATTATTATTATTATTTTATTATTATCATAATTATTATTATTTCTATTATAACCGTTATTATTATACTATTATTACCAATTATCATTTATATTATTATAGTTCTTATTATTTTTAAGATCATTGACTAAGTCAAAATAGGATTGGGACGGAAACCATAATTCCCTGTAAGTATCAAATGGCGGCCGTCACCCACTTCAGCCCTAAGCAAGCCCAGAAACATGAAGAAAAGCCTAGAAACGCAAAAAAAAACATATTGTAGAAACCGAAAATGCAAAGACCCAAAAATCAGAAATAGAACGCAAATCAAAGCTCACAAATCCGAAGAAAAACATAGGGAATCAAATCGAATCAATTAACACAAACGAAATCAAATCTCAGGTATTATACAAAATCAATCAAATTACAAAAAGTAAATCAAATCATAATCAATTCCAATCTCAATCAATCCTAAAATCAATAAAATCAATATAAATCCCTAATATTCCTCAATCTCTTCTCAATCGTAATACTATAACGCCAAATCAATAGAAAACTTCCTAATCTAAATAATCTAAGAGCCTATAAAAACCCTAAGAATCCTAATGCAAAAGGATCGATTTTCTGTAAGCCTGAAATCTAACAAAAAACTCACGAAGGAAAGAAAGAGTAGAAGAAGATCTGGGTTTCAACTTCTGAAACCCTAGATCTGAGGCGCCGTCGTTTTGCTTCTTTCACTGTCCTAGCCACTGTTACCCCACCTTCAAAAGTTTTTGTTACTTTCGAATCGAAAGAGAGAAGGAGGATTAGCGACAATAAGAAAGAGGCTCAGAGAAAGTTACGATAATAGAGGTATTTTCGATTCAACTTAGCTTTTTTTTCCGGCCTCGATTTGATTGCTGCTTAAGAAATTTGGGGATTTGGGGTGATTTTGTTGATTTTGGTAAAGATGATGGAGGTCGCCACCGGTTTCTGGGTGGGGTTTAGGGTTTGTGGGGTTGTTGCTGTTGTTCGTTAGAGAGAAAGAAGAAGTAGGGTGAGGGAGTCTCAAAATGAAATGATGAAAATGAAACAAAAAAAGATAACAAGTTATACTCTCTCCGCCTTTAATCGATCATGGACACGTGGCTAATATATGTCCACGTGATCCCGTTGACCCTTGCCATGCACCCCCAGTTTCCAACCCTGCGATTTCAATCAAACGATCCATAAACTGCGTGCCCACCGTAAGTCCATACATTCACCACATGCAATCTAAACACACCCAGATTAAGTCTAGGCCGCCTATACCAATTTTTTGGGCTTAATCCCTACTATTCGCACCTTCTGTTTTTTTAAAATTTTGCTTCCCAAGCCAAATCGACACCCCCTGTGCTGCTGGGCCAAATCCAATATCTAAATTTTGGCCCATGCTATTCACACCCCCATGTTTTACTAGCCAGCGTAATTTGCACCCCCTATGTTTTTTTCAAATTAATTAATTTATTTTGATAATCATTATAGTCTTGCTTTCTTATTTATATGTTTTATTTATTTATCACATACAATTTATTTTTTGCATAAGTAGTAAAGAATTTTAATATTCTTCTATTAAATATTTAATATTTTTTTAATAGGTTGAAACATAGTTATTAAACTATTTTTAAATACTAACCCTATTTTTCTCATGCACTTAAACTTATTTTCATAATTGCATCATATAATCAAAAACAACTGACCAACAAATTACTAACCTTTTTTACTAACTTTAATTTCAATTTCAAGATATTTTCAAAAAAAGGATTTTGGATTTATTTACTATTAACTGCAAACTTCGTCTACGACTATGCAATTTCAAACTCAGACTTAGTTCAAGGCTTAATTCCAAACATCTCCATAACCCATAAAAAAACTAACCAAACCATACGAACTACGAATAGGGACTCTGATTCCTCATAAGAGGATACGTAGGCATACAACATAAAAATCGTGGCGAGTTCCCATAATAAAAATTAAAATCCTATTTCCTAAGTCGTAATTCTAAACCCTAGTACCCTTGTGAACAAGCTTGATGAGGGGTGCCTAACACCTCCCCTTCGTCTAAAACGAGTCAAACAACTTAGAATCTCTTATAAAATTAGGGTTATCCTTTATATTCCCTTCCTTAGGATAAACATTAACGATGGCGACTCTAAATTTTCAAACCAGTTACAACAGTTGGCGACTCTGCTGAGTACTAAACTCTAGGGTTAGAAGCCTTTCTTGGGATTTAGAGTTTTAGGGTTTTTCTATTTTTGTTTTTCTTTACATTTAATTGTCTTGGTTTATTTTTTTTATATTTTTTTGCTTTGTAATCATGCTATATTTATTTGTGATGGGATTTTACTATTTCAAAAAAAATTCAAAACCCTTAGAAATAAGGTTCGTCTATTAGCCAATGGAATACATCAGCCCTATGAGTTTATGTGATGACTTCGCCTAGAGTCGGTGGAATTCCACAAAAGAAATAAATCTCAAGAGACATCCTCTTATGGGTAGGACTTTGGAATGAAACCTATGACTCTTTGTATAACCCTTAAACCAAAATCTCAGGATGAGACCTTTCATAACCTAGAGACGAAAGTTTCGGTCTGCAAAGAGGCTCCACTTAAGGGAGGCCCTTGTGCCTTTCCCTCTAGTGTTATTCATGATACCCTTAAGGAAACCACCTTATGGGTATGGTTGAATATTTGTAGGCCAAAACTAGGAGCCTATCTTCTAAGGGGACCATTCATAAAATTCCGTCATTAAACCCCATTATCATGCATTCATAAATTTTGCATTTCATATATTCATTACCTCCATTCTTTTTTTGTTTGTCTTATTCACAGGGTCAAAAAATAATAATTAGAGGTTTTTGGTGGAGTGTCCTAAAAATGAATTCCAAAGGGAAACAACTTGTCCATATCAATGTCGTCAAGCCAGATATGACAAAAATCAAGGCTATAAAAGGGAAACTATCTGAAAGAGCTTTGAAGATGTTCACTCTTTGTTATGGGGATACCCTTGAATTAACAAAAGTAGAAGTACAATTGGATGTTATTTCTTCCCTAATTCAGTTCTACGACCCTCCATTGAGTGGGAGTCTTGTATTGATTGTTTAGGACTGCTTGTGTTTGGTGTAATAGTATTTCTATGGACTTTGGACTATATTGACCATCTGGCTATTAGCGTATTTTGGGGCACAAAAGTTTTCAATATGGATCCAACTCTTGTTTTACTCGTTGATATTTATTATACACTTCATAAGCGGTACGAAAAGGGAAGGGGTACTCTGAACAGTTGCATCACACTCTTGTATTCTTGGTTTATGACTCATCTCTACAAGGAAGATTACATGATTCCAAATCTGACAAGATATGAGTGGCCTCAAAATTTAAGGTCTCTTACTGCTAGTTATGTGTTGTGGTATGCGGGGAAGCTAGACATTATAGATATTGTTTATAGTTGTGGAGACTTTTCGAACATTCCATTGATCAGAACACGAGGTTGCATTAATTATAACCTTACCTTGGCCCTACGATTACTAGGGTATCCTTTGGAGGATAAACCCTCAGATGATCAACTCCAACAATTGGTCATTCATGACATGGGCAAAAAGCGACCAAGAGTTGCTTAATAAGATCATCAAGGCTTGGAATAAGGTCAATAGAAGACAAGATGAAAGGAAGAATGTTGTGGCGAAAGATCCCTACATTCGATGGGTTTTGGATAGGGTGTGAATTATCAGTTTACTATTTGACGTGGATCCTGAGTATAAGACATAGGCCTCAGCTTCTCCGCCTATGTCCTTAGAAGAAATAGACGATTTTAAGAATGCTTTGAAACAAGCTCAAATGCAGAAAGAAGAAAAGACAAATGCAACACATACTTGAATCAAAAGACCAACAGATTCAGAAAGATCGTGGGGCATTTGAGAAGGAGAGTCTTAAGCGGAAGCGTTCGAATGAAAGGTTGTTAAGTACTACATTTGACTTGGATTTCCACAACCAACGGTTGTAGGGTGCAACTAGTGAAATCGGGAGATTAAATAAATGGTATGAAAAGGTAATGCATGATAAGAAGGTGATGGAAGAAGATCTGAGGGCTCAAATCCAAAATTGGGCGCAGGCTTCTTTAGATCAAGAAGAACAAATGAAGTATCTTACCACCAAACTTCAGGATAGCCATGAACCGGAGGTAGGGGAATGCCTTAAAAGGATGATGGCAGAAAGGCTCCTCGCCTAAAATACTGAATAATACGAGCAAGTATGTCTTGAGTTAGAAGGCCTCCGAAAGGATTTCCTAATACAACAAAAACTCTACACGGAAATGAGGGCTGAAAAGTTGTATTGGGAAGAGCAACATGTGAAGATCTCCAAAGCAAGAAAGGATAATTAAAAGATAATTCCCGACCTTTACTAAGAATACCAGTTATATAAAGATAAGCATGCAAGACTCAGCTTCTTAGCCAACAATCTCATTGAAGATATCCCTAGAAGTTTAAGAGATGTGGAGAATGTGATGGTTCCTCTCCCAAAAGATGTTTCCTCAAACTTTGTAGGACAATGGTTGATGGATTCAGAGAAGAAATCCGAAGGGGAACTTAGAAGGCTTTTTGTTTCCCTTTATTAATTTCTTTCAGCAACTTTAATGTTTTAAGTTTGAATATTTTTCAATATCTAAATTGTATTCTTTTTTAAAGACAATTACTTTTTTAATAAAGATATTTGTTTTCGTATGTCGTTTGCGTATTCATTTTTAATATACTCACCAATAAAAAGGAAAAACCTGAAAGTGTATGAAAAAATATACATCCAAGTGAATATGACATTAAAAAACAAAACCCTTAGCATATGCAAACGCATTCATGCATTCACATACATTTTCATCTCATAAAGTCATAAAAAAATTCATCATTTCTCAAAACGTTCTCCAGTTAAACCATTGGTAGAAGAGCTAGAAAAGCACCGCCTGACCTCCATATCAAACAAGATCCCATCAACGAAAAGTGATGGAAAAAATTGAAGAGAATCAAGCTGCATTCAAGGAAGATATTGAGCAAGTCAAGGGAAACGTTGACTCAACGAAAGGAGATATGAGTTAAGTTCTTCTAGCGCTAAAGAATATCATCGAAAGACATGGGCAAATCCCTAGGGTGGCCTTTAAAGAAGTATCCCAGGCCATTGGTGCATCGAGCGGTCACCAACCAATAAAAAAACTAGATTCAGGACCCTATAAGTCAATTATGGCTCAACAGGAAACAATAAAAGCTGATACCGAAGGATTTGTCCCACCTCCACCAAAGATAGGGGCATCTCATACCTTGCAGATTCTGATTAACAACACAAACAACTACTTAGAAATGCAATATAGAGACCACGACTTAGAGGACGTAAATCAAGCACCTCAAAGAACAACCCATACTCATGATACTGAAAAGCCATTGGTGCTTAGCCAATACAAAGCATTTGAAGAAAGAATAAAGGATGTGGAGGGTTATAATGCTTTCGATGTAGATGCTCTCAAGATGGGTCTAGTTCCTGATGTGGTGATCCCGCCAAAATTCAAAGTACCTGACTTTGGAAAATAGAAGGGTCTCACATGTCCGAGGAACCATCTACGCATATATTGTAGGTAGATGCATGCCTATGCTCAAGATCAGAAGTTGACGATCCATTGTTTCCAAGACAGTTTGAGTGGGGCATCCCTGGATTGGTACATGCAGTTGGAACGGGTTCATGTCCAGACATGGGCAGATCTTGCTAATTCTTTTCTGAAACAATACAAATATGACTTGGACATGGCACCTACCTGCATGCAACTCTAGAACTTGTCTTAGAAAAAGGAGGAGTCTTTCAAGGAATATTCCCAAAGGTGGAGATATATGGCACCCCGTGTAGAACCACCACTTTTGGAGAAATAACTAGTGAATATGTACATGGGAACTTTACAAGGATTGTATTATGAAAAGATGGTAGGAAGTGTCTCCTCTGGGTTTTTTGATTTGGTAACTATTGGAGAAAGGATTGAAGCTGGAATAAAAAGCGGAAAGATACAAAGGGGATCATCTAGTTCCCCTTATAATGCAAAAAGACATATTCTTAACTTCTCGAAAAAGGAGGGAGAAATTAATGTTGTAGCCTCATAACTAATGGCACAACAACCATTAATAATTCCACGAGAACAACAACAGAACAAATTTGAAAGGCCGCCAAGAAAGTTTTCGCCGCTCCCTATGTCACACTGTTAATTATTGCAACACTTGGTCAATGTGTATTTGGTAGAGCTAAGACCTCTAGCTCCTCCAATCAGGACACCCCCACAAGGTACGATGCCAATTCCAGATGCGAGTATCATGCCAATTCTCCCAGGCATACTACAGAAAAATATTGGGCCTTCAAACATAAAGTTCAAGATTTGTTGAACTCTCAGGAAATCACCTTTGATAAACCAAATATCAAATCAAACCCCATGCCTCCGCATGGTGGACCAGCAATAAATGCAATTGAAGTAGTCATTGACTCCGGGGCAGCCAGACGAGTAAATTCCCCAATAAATTTGTTGAAGGAATATCTTTTGGAGTGTGGGTTCCTTTTCGAACAAAATGAATCTTTTGAAAAGACATTGCAAAGATTGGTGGACCAAGGGATAGTCCAATTTGGATCATACCCTAAAAGAGAATACGTAGCTGAAATCGAAGGGAGTATAAAGAAGCTATTGATAATTCCTTTCCAAGGGACGGACCTTAATAAGAAGACTATTGTGATTCCATGGGGAGAATCAACAGAGACACCAATAATAACACCAAGACAAACTCTGATGATACTAGTAGCTCTAAAGACTAAAATGGTAATTAGGGGACCATCTCCTACACCTTACAAAAGTGACAAAGCAGTACCATGGAGTTATAATTCTACTGTATATGTCAATGGTTTAAAGCAAGAGTATGAGTCGTCGACGAGTCAAGGACCTGCAATCTCAAATATAGCAGGAGCAGAGGGCATGACTCGCAGTGGTGGAATCTTTGGCTCCGAACCATAAAAGAAGAATGATGTTGCGGTGAAAAATAAAAATGATATGTTGGAGAAAGATAAAGGAAAAACAATGGTGGAAGCAAGTCAAGAACAAGAGCCTCTGAGCAAGAACTTTAGTGAGCAAGAGGCAGAAGAATTTTTAAAAATAATCAAAAGTAGCAATTATAGGGTGGTGGATCAGCTTCACTAATCCCCATCCAAAATTTATATAATCGTTTCTCATTAATTTGGAAGCGCATCGAGACTCTCTAATGAAGGTTCTGAGTTATGCTCATGTCACGGAGGAAATTACTGTAAACCAATTTGACAATGTTGTAGCAAATTTAACATCTGGATCATAGCTGGGTTTTAATGACAGTGAGTTGCCTCCATAAGGCCGAGCTCACAATAAAGCATTGCACATCTCTATTCAGATAGGTACTACAAGCTTGTCTAAGATACTCACCGATATTGGTTTTTCCCTCAACGCGTTACCAAAATCTAGCTTGTTGAAGTTAACACTAGATGTTATTATAATAAGACCTAGGTCTACAATAGTTAAAGCTTTCGACGATTCTCAAAGTTTAGTATTTGGAGAAGTGGACCTTCTTGTCTAGATTGGCCCACATATGTTCTATATCACTTTTCAAGTCATGGATATAGAACAGGCATATACATGTTTACTTGGACGACCCTAGATTCATGCAGTGGGGGCAATCACTTCAACTTTACATTAGAAACTGAAGTTCTTTGTTGAAGGAAGATTGTTCACAATTGACGGGAAAGAGGATATATTTGTAAGTCACGTAGAATCCTATAGGTATATCAGTGCTGATGAAGACTGTATAGCCACACCATTTCAAGTCTTAGAGGTTGCCTCAATGGTAACCCTACCAGTGGAAAAATCAAGAAACCTATTGTGACTTCATAGAGAGATTTGCAAATAGCGGTGGAAAGTGGTACCTCAAAGGGTTGGGTTAAGCTCCCAGAAATTCCTGAAAAGAAGAACCGTTTTGGTTTGGGATACGAATCATCAAAGGCTACTATGAGAGGCAAATAACGATTTCCTCCAATCCATAAGACCTTCGTCAATAAAGGAGTAGAGCATGGCAGACATGTGGTAATGTTATCTAATAAGAGAAATATCAAGAAGGCATCCAATTTCATCCATGAATGTGCCCCAGGCGAAGAGCTCAAGAATTGGACGGTTGTGGAGATTCCAGAGATCTTTTTCTTTCCAAAGTAATTTTTCTTGTTTTTGAAAGAACCTATGTCAAGCCCGAGGCATAGGGGTTGCTTGTAAGGGTCCCCCAATTTGTTTCATAAAATATTTATAATAAATAAACGTTATATTTCGCATTCAATTAAGATTTATGTCTTTCTCTTGCATTTATCTCTTATATTTAAAACTAGCAATACTTTTCTTTATATGCATTTTCCAAATCCATATACTAAAAAAACTGCACCAAAACATGATAAATGTGTAGATCCATCCCCAAAATCACCGATAAATTTACTACTGTTATCCGATATAATTTTGATGAACCCATCAACCAAGAGGAAGAGGAAGGTGATGGAGATCTTGAAATTTATAAAGAATTGGCGAGGGAGATAGAGAAAAAAGCTGACGATATACAACCATACCAGGAATTCATTGAGACCATTAACTTTGGCACAAAAGAAAATATGAAAGAGATCAAGCTAGGGGAAACATTGTAGAAATGTGTCAAAGAAAGACTGATCAGATTGCTACATGAATATATGGATATATTTGCCTGGTCTTACAAGGATATGGCAGGATTGGATACAGATATTGTGGTGCACAAAATACCTCTCAAGGAAGGTTTCTCTCCAGTTAAGAAAAAGCTCATAAGAACTCGTCTAGACATATCTAATAAGATTCGAGAAGAGGTCCTTAAACAATTTGACACATAGTTCTTAGCGGTGGTAGATTATCCACCTTAGATAGCTAACATTGTTCCAGTACCCAAGAAGGATGGAAAAGTACGCATGTGTGTATATTATCGGGATCTAAACAAAGCAATCCCCAAAGATGATTTCCTGTTACCTCACATAGATATTTTGGTGGACAATGCAGGTCAAGCTTTGGTATTCTCGTTCATGGACGGTTTCTAAGGCTATAATCAAATCAAAATGGCACCCTAAGATATGGAAAACACTACTTTCATGACACCTTGGGGAACTTGTTGTTACAAGGTAATGCCATTCGGTCTGAAGAACACATAGGCAACTTATCAACGGGCTATGGTCACACTATTCCATGATATGATTCACAAAGAGGTTGAAGTATACATAGATGATATGACTGCCAAGTCTCATATAAAGGAGGATCACATCATACATCTACATAAGTTACTCGAGCGTCTGCTGAAGTTCAAACTAAGGTTGAATCCAAACAAGTGTACATTTGGTGTTAGGCCATGCAAGTTGCTGGGTGTTATTGTAATTCAATCTGGTATTGAGGTAGACCCCGACAAGGTAAAAACTATACAAGAAATTCCAGCTCCAAGGACAGAGAAAGAGGTTCGTGGTTTCTTAGGACGATTGAATTACATTTCATTGTTCATATCGCACCTAACTGCTACGTGCGAGCCTATATTCAAATAACTACGGAAAGATCAGACGGTGGTATGGAATAATGATTGTCAGACAATGTTCGAGATAATAAAGCAATATTTACAAGAGCCACCAATCTTAATGCCACCAGTTCCCGGAAGACCACTCATCATGTATCTGATGGTGCTTGAAGGATCAATGGGATGTGTATTGGGACAACACGATGAAACATATAGAAAAGAGCAGGCAATCTACTACCTCAGTAAGTAATTCACCGACTGCGAAACCAGGTACTCACTTCTCGAGAACACTTATTGTGCATTGGCTTGGGCTACTAAAAGATTGAGGCAATACATGTTAACTCACACCACATAGTTAATAGAAAGAATGGATCCTTTAAAGTATGTGTTCAAAAAACCAGCTCCTACAAGAAGGATTTCCTGACGGCAGATGTTACTATCAGAGTACGACATCCAATACGTTACTCAAAAGGCCATCAAGGGTAGTGTACTAGCTGACCATCTAGCTCATCACCCATTACTAGAATATCATACAATGAAGTTCGACTTTCTAGACGAATATGTCATGGTTATAGGTGACTATAAAATACCTGAACCCGGGGAAGGACCTGAACCAGGGGCACGTTGGACACTCATGTCTGACGGGGCTTCAAATGCACTAGGGCACGACATTGGTGCAGTTTTGACTTCTCCGAAGAATTTTCATAAACATTATGCTGCAAGGTTATATTTTGACTGCACCAATAATATCGCTGAATACGAAGCTTGTATATTGGGGCTGGAAGCTGCTATCAACCTAAGAATCAAACATCTTGAAGTATTTGGAGACTCCACGCTAGTTATATACCAAGTCAACAGCGAATGGGACACTAAATATCCTAAATTAATTCCATACAGGGATCGTGTTTTAAAGCTAGATAAGGAATTCACTGAAATTACCTTCAGTCATATCCCACGAGAAGAAAATCAGATGGCAGACGCCTAGGAAACTTTATCAGCCATGTTAAAAGTAACTTGGCCAAACCACAAGCCGCATATTACAATTAGACATTTTGAAGAACCTGCACATTGCCTTGATATTGAAGAAGGACCAGATAACAATCTTTGGTTCTATGACATCAAGAGGTACTTTGAGAAACAAGAATATCCAGAAAATGCCTCTAATATTAACAAGCAAACTCTGCGGAAGCTAGCCTCAAAATTCTTTCTGAGTAGTGATGTGTTATACAAAAGAAACTACGATATGGTATTACTCAGGTGTGTAGAGAAACAAGAAGCAGGTACACTTATGAGAGAAATCCAAGAAGGTACTTTCGGAATGCATACAAATGGACATGCCATGGCTAGAAAAATCCCGCGAGAAGGCTATTAATGGTTGAGGATGGAAGATGATTGTTACCATTATATAAAGACATGTCATAAATTTCAAATCTACACCAACAAAATAAATGTGCCAACAACTCCTCTGAATGTCATGAGTTCTTCTTATCCATTTTCGATGTGGGGAATTGATATCATAGGCATGATCAAACCGAAGGCATCTAACGGACACCGGTTCATACTAGTTGCCATTGATTACTTCACCAAATGGGTAGAAGTGGAATCCTACGCAAATGTGATAAGTCAAGTGGTTACTCGATTCATCAAGTAGAATCTCATATGCAGATATGGGGTCCCAAGCAGAATCATTACAGACAACAGGTCCAATTTGAACAACAAAATGATGAAGGAATTATGCGATAATTTCAAGATCGAGAATCATAATTCCTCATCATATCGACCCAAGATGAACGGGTCCATTGAAGCTGCCAATAAGAACATCAATAAAATCATTCAGAAAATGGTAAAGACATACAAATATTGGCATGAGATGCTTCTCTTTGCTCTACATGGCTACCGTACCTCCGTACGTACCTCAACAGGTGTAACTCCTTTCTCTATGGTATAAGGCATGGAGGAAGTACTCCTAGTTGAAGTAGAAATTTCATCACTTCGAGTTCTAATATAAATAAAGCTAGAAGAGGAAGAGTGGGTTCAGACACTACTTAATCAACTTAACTTCATTGAAGAAAAGCTCTTGACAGTTTTGTGTCGCGGTTAGTTATATCAAAAGCGGATGAAGAAAGAATTCGATAAAAAAGTTCGTCCTCGAGTGTTCAAAGAAAGGGATCTGGTTATCAAGAAGATTCTGCAACCACACCTTGATTCACGTGGTAAATGGACACCAAACTATGAAGGTCCATATGTGGTAAAATCACCATTCTCCAGTGGTGGTCTTATCCTCACAACAGTGGATGGGGAAGAACTACCACATCTGACAAATTCAGGCGCAGTAAAAAATACTATGTATAAAAAGCTCGCTAAGTTCAAACACTAAACAGGCGACTTAGGTAAAAAGGAGTGTCCTAGTGGATTGAAAACCCTAAAGGGCAATCCAGGAAAAAATTAGGGACATACATGAAAACATTATCTCGGTGGATTGAAAACCCGTAAGGGCGATCCAAGTAAAAGTTAGGGATCATGAAAAAAGAATAAATAGAAAAAAAATATTGTGATCTAATAACTATGACTGCAAACCACAAGGGAAGAGATTTATCGAAATCATTTGACTTAGAAGCAAATGAGATTGGAACTATCAAAAGGATATTGGGGGAAACAACAGTAACAATTATCATTTTCATTGCCATTTTCAGTTTTAAAACTTTCTATAATTACCTCTTTTAAGGAATTTCATCTTGTAACTCCATCCTATTCAGAAGCATATTTATTAATAAAACATCTACTTTTGCAAATCTTCCAATTGTGTTTTTCCCTTTTCAGACTTGTTTGTAAAATACTACGATTATTTTTGTGAATACTTGGTTGAAATCATTTTGGGGATTTGACAAATAAAATAATTTTATATAACATCAAAAAGAATTTTGGTTAGAAAAACATCAAAAGACAATTCACGTCTACGTCTGCACCTGCGTCCATAACTACGCCTACGCCTGCGCCTGCACATAAATATCAAAATCCTGCTGAAACCTTTCATCTTGTTCAAATCAATTAAAAAGCACCACAACAACGCAACTTTGGAGGGTTGGTAACACAAAACTAATGGTTTAAAATGAGAAAATATTATAAAAAAAACATTTTAATTACATTTTGGGACATATACACACATTTGGTGCATTTGGGGCATACACAAAATACTTAATGCATATACATTCTAGGTTCCATATCAGTCTAAGACATTATGCATATACATCATACATGGCATTTTTCAACACACTTTGTCAGATTATCAAAGCAAGCAATTACCTTGGTTGATAACAGACACAACCGATAAATATCCAATCTCATATTTGATCTAGTTATCTAAGATTTGAACACCAAAACACTTTTTAATCATATACCCCCTAGGTTGTGGTAGTTGTGCGAATTACCAGATTCATATTATTCATTCCCTAGGTTATAATGAATACATGAATTCATCTTTGTGCCGTTTGTCCCCTAGGTTGTGGTAAAAGCACAAATTCTTCAAATATTTATCCCCTAGGTTGTGATAGGTATGCAAATTTTCAGGGTTATACTGTTCATCCCCTAGGTTGTAATGAACAAGATAACCCCATCCATGTTGTCTTTTATCCCCTAGGTTGTGATAAATGCACAGGTTCATCATCATACTGTTTACTCTCTAGGTCGTAGTAAACATAACGGAATATGCATAATTCATTGCGTCAATCTCCATGCAGCATCATGTTGTCAAATTCTATTTATCCCCTAGGTTGCGATGAAGAGACGAAATCTGCATTGTAAACTTACTATGTTGGTCTCAAGGCATTAGTAAGTCAACTTTTCAAACTTGTATTAGCTTACCTCTTAGGTTATATTAAATATACAAAGATCTACAATCTCCTTTAGATATCGAAGAGTTATCCGCGTTGACGTATCTAAATCAAAACAAAAAACTTTTTGTTCAAATTTTGGGGTCTTCCATTATTTAATAACCCTCCAATTCGAACGTGCGAGACCTGTGTATTCTCGCACCATTCAACCGCAGAGTAATTAAATAGGAGCAGCTGTCATATCCCAAATTTGCCCCATCATTACAATAGTCATATTAGTGTAATGCTTCTCAATGTTTAATCATATTATTTTGTCTATTTTTTAAATATTATTTCCATAGGGGTTTAAATTCATTAAAAGAGGGGTGTGTGTTTTAATTAAGGGTTTGTGGACTTTCTAAATCAGAAAGGTCCATTTAAAACTTTTTGGTCCATCAAAGTTTAAATTCATAAGAGGGGGTGTATTGCTTCAAAATGGGCCATCAAAATCTGATGACCCATTAAATTATTTTTGTGGCCTGTTAAATAATAGGAGAGGAAGTATATTTTTGGTTCATTGCATTTTTATCAGAACTGGTCCATTCTAAATTGGACGCCTATTATGGTTCTTGAGCTATTTTAGGATAATTAAAGGGTATTGCTCCAGGTAGGCCATCAAAATCTGATGGCTCATTAGGGTTTTTTTTAATCCATTTATTGTTTTGATAAAAAAAGTATAGTTTTGAATATAGGTTGGCCCAATAGCTGAACAGTTATTGGCCCAGTTCAAATTCTT
Organism: Vicia faba; assembly: GCA_948472305.1. Classification (NCBI taxonomy): domain Eukaryota; kingdom Viridiplantae; phylum Streptophyta; class Magnoliopsida; order Fabales; family Fabaceae; genus Vicia; species Vicia faba. The sequence continues at coordinate 1,125,715,391 of OX451735.1, forward strand.
AAGTAAAGAGCCCATATTCGTTTTTTATTTCCATTATTTTTATTAAATCGATTTTAATGATTAAATAATCATATTATTATTATTATTATCAATTATTATTATTTTATTATTATTGTCATAATTATTATTATTATTTTTATTATAACTATTATTATTATACTATTCTTACCAATTATCATTTATATTATTATAGTTATTATTATTTTATTATTATTTTTAAGACTGACTTAGTAAAAATAGGATTGGGACTGAAACCTTAATTCCCTATATGTATCAAACGGCGACCGTCACCCTCTTCAGCCCTAAGCCAGCCAGAAACATGAAGAAAAACCTAGAAACGCAAAAAAAACACATACTGTAGAGACTGAAAACACAAAGGCCCAGAAATCATAAACAGAGAAACGCAAATCAAAATGCACAAATCAGAAGAAAAACGCAGGGAATAAAATCTAATCAATTAATACAAACGAAATCAAATCTCATATATTATACAACATCAATCAAATTAGAAAAACTAAATCAAATCATAATCAATTCTAATCTCAATCAATTCCTAAAATCTATACAGTCAAATTAAATCCCTAATATTCCTCAATCACTTCTCAATCATAATACTATAACACCAAATCAACAGAAAACTTCCTAATCTAACTAATCTAAGATCCTAGAAAAACCCTAAGAATCCTAATGCTAAAGGATCGATTTTCTGCGAGCCCGAAATATGATGAAAAATTCGCGAAGGAAAGAATGGTTAGAAAATTATTTGGGTTTTAACTTCTGAAACCCTATATATGAGTTGCCGCCGCCGCACTTCATTCACTGTCGCAGCCGCCGTTACACTGCCTTCAAAAGTTGATGTTACCTGCGAATCGAAAGAGAGAATGGGGATTAGCAATGATAACATAGAGGCTCAGAGAAAGTTACAATAATAAAGGTATTTTTGATTCCACTTAGCTTTTTTTTTTCGGCCTTGATTTGATTGCTGCTTGAGAAATTTTGGGATTTGGGGTGATTTTGTTGTGTTTGGGTAGGGATGGTGGAGGCCGCCGCCGATATCTGGGTGGGGTTTAGGGTTTGTGGTGCCGTTGTTGTTGTTCTGTAGAGAGAAAGAAGAACGAGGGTGAGGGAGTCTCAAAATGAAATGATTAAAATGAAACAAAAAAGATAATAAGTTATACTCTCTCCGCCTTTAATTGATCAACGACACGTGGATAATATCTAGCCACGTGATCCCGTGGACCCTTTCCATGCGCCCTCAATTTCCATCCCTACGATTTCAATAAAAGATCCATAAACCGCGTGCCCACCGTATGTCCATACATTCACCACATTCAATCCAAACACACGCAGATTAAGTCTAGGCCACCTATACCAATCTTTTGGGCTTAAGCTCTACTATTTGCACCTTCTGTTTTTTTTTTGCTTCCCAAGCCAAATTGAAACCCTCTCCTGTGCTGTTGAGCCAAAACAAATATCTGGATTTTGGCCCATGTTGTTCACACCCCCATGTTTTACTAGCCAGTGTAATTTACATCCCCTGCGTTATTTTCAAATTAATTAATTTATTTTGATAATTATTATAATCTTGCTAATTTTTTATTTATTTATCACATACAATTTATTTTTTGCATAATTAGTAAAGAATTTTAATAATCTTTTATTAAATATTTAATATATCTTTTAATAGGTTGTAATATAGTTATTAAACTATTTTTTAAATACTAACCCTATTTTTCTCATGCACTTAAACTTATTTTCATAATTGCATCATATAATCGAAAACAATTGACCAACAAATTACTAACATTTTTTACTAACTTTAATTTCAATTTCAAGATATTTTCAAAAAAAGGATTGTGGATTTATTTACTATTAACTATCAACTTCATCTACGACTATGCAATTTCAAACTCATACTTGGTTCAAGGCTTAATTTCAAACATCTCCACAACCCATAAAAAAAACTAACCAAACCATACTAACTACGAATTGGGACTCTGATTCCTCATAAGATGATACGTAGGCATACGACATAAAAATCATGGCGAATTCCCCTAATAAAAATTAAAATCCTATTTCCCTAGCCATAATTCTAAACCCTAGTACCCTTGTGAACAAGGTAGATGAGGGGTGTCTAACATCTTCTCTTTGTCTAAATTTAGTCAAATAACTTAGAATTTATGATAAAATTAGGGTTATTCTTTATATTCCCTTCCTTAGGATAAAAATTAAGGATGGAAACTCTAAATTTTCAAACTGGTTACAACAAAGGTATTAGCACCCCTCATGTTTGTGGTACTCCACAGGATCCACTTAAGTTTGTTCTAATATAAGGGTGTATAAAAATCTAAGTCTAAATCTTAATGCTAAGAGGGCATATATGAAAAATATATACAAAAATAAAGTTTTATTAGTTTTGCCCACCGCAGTTGTGAACATTTGTGCCTACGTACCACCTTTCGTGCAATAGGAAATCAGGGAACTCGTAGTTCACCTAAAAAGGTGTTTTTGTTTGTTGTGTATTTTTTATGAACAATGTTAGGAAATCATGTCATTTTTTAAAAGGTTTTAAAAGAAAAAGTCCAAAGACAAAAAAGATTTGCATTCGTTGGTGTTTTTTACATTGAAAAATGATTTGTGATTTGAACCACATTAAAGACTATGATTGAAAGAAACACAAGGTTCGGGAATGGACCCCCTAATGCTCCTCCCAATGGCTTAAGGCTCGTGGCACATGGTTCACATCATTATTGTTAAGTTTTGTGACATTTTCTTAAGAAAGAAGTTTTAGTTTTAACATGGATGCAAAAGAGAAAGACTACACAAAAGGGGATATCAATCCTATAAGTTGTCATGCTTGTGGACCTAAAGTTGGGATGATATGGAGATCTACCTAATGTTTTCATGCACGAATATCAAACCTAAGGTCTATTTAGTTCAATCTTAGAGAAGATTGAACTAAATATCTTATGGGGAGTGTAATACGGTGGGAGAACTGGCTTTTTATTTTACATTTTATCGCAAATGTTGTGGATAGCAAGAGTTGCCACCGACTTTTCTTTTATCCAATAAGGAAGGGGTGAAAAGAATAGGAAAGACCTTTGAGAAATTTCTGAGTTCGAGGGGTAGGTTATGAAAAGGGAAGGTATTATCACCCTTTTCATCCGTAGGCATCTACGGGCTCTTAACCGCTAGCTCACTTTTGTTTTGAAAAATGCTTTGTGAGTGTTTGAAAATATTTTGAAAAAAAATTCCTAAGTAAAACAACTTTGTAATGATTCTTGTATCAATTAAGAATGCATACAAAGTGTTTGTTTTTTTGAAAATATTTCAGAAAAAAGCGTTTGTGAAAAAGATTTTTGAAAAGTGTGAGCAAGGGATTAACATTATTCTACCCTTACTCAAAGTCATTCATGTTATTTTCCTCCTCCTTTAGATAGTGCTATCCTAACATTAGTTAGTAGGAAGCTCTATCGTAGAATGTGAAGGGACAAGCGTAGGGTCGTCGTTATGGTCATAAAAGGCAACATATAGAGATACCTTAGAAATTCGAAGGGACTGTCATCATATATTCTTTGGTAACATCGAGGGACAAGATCATTTCTCATAGGCAACTCGAGGGTCTATGATCTTTTAGATGATTTTAACTGAGGGTCTTTGCTAATGGTATCCCTACGTTTGAGGGATATGACCATTGTTATTCTAAGGCAACAAGTGAGTTTAACCTAGAGGTGCAAGTGTGCAAATGATTCAGTTTGGTTATTTATCTTGTAATTAGGGTTAGCTATGATTGCTTTTAGATCTTGCCATACATTCCTAGTTACTATATAGTAATAAGAAAAGTAAAAAATGCAGAGAGTAAAGGCGGAAATTAAAAGATCCTCCGCTATTATAAAGCTTCAGGAGTGGGGGTACACATAGTAAAATCGGGGGAAAAAGTAAAACCCTAATTTGAACTATTACAAATTGTAGTAGTTACATAATCGGAAAAATAATGCGAAAATAATAAAGCACGCGACAGCAAAATAAGCAAACTTGTAAAGTAAAAGAAACGGGAAAAGAAATTGTTTGTGATTTGTTTGATGGAAAAAGTTTGTGATGTTTAACCTAAAAAACTAATTGATTTTAATTGATTAAAAGAAAAATTAGTTAATTAAATTAATCAAAGCCCTAAAATCTAAGTTAATTTTAATTTAATCAAGAAAACCTAAAAATTTAATTTAGGGTTGATTAAAAAAACCTAAAACCTAAATTAGGGTTTATCAAAGAAATGTAAAAAAGGTTTTGTGAAGTTAAAGAGAAAAGAGTGAGAAACATAGAAAATAAACCAAAGGGAAGGGGTGGGTGTTGAACCCACGCCCTTCATCATTCTCCATATATAACATACCACCAGACCAACTACTGGTTGGTGTCAAGATCTAGCCTCAGCGTGTGTTTTACTCTATCCTACAAAATATGAAAAATATGAGAATTTTGGAAAAACCGAGGATCGAACCCGTGACCTGGGAGACCATTGCCTTAGCGCACGCGTTTCTGCCACTGGGGTGGCTATACATCCATTCACTTATATTAATCCAAAAAAATATATTATAAATCTGAATATATTGATCGGAGAGGCGCCGGAGCCCTAGATCCGGTCGTCTTCTCCGGTGACATATTTCTTTCAAAACCTACAAAGTCAAAGAATTAATGATCCAAAAACGTCCTACCCCCCTAAATCAAGGGTTGTGAATCTAATGAAAGTATTTCTTAGGCTAAAACGCAAGGGATCAAGAGCTATGGCAAAAATGTGTGGGATCGGTTCTAGCATGGTGGTTCACGATTTAGCATGCATGTGATCATTGTGATGATCCAAACCTGTTCAAATACATCTCAGAAATATGTTAGTGACATTAGTGTGGCTTAAAACAAAATAAAAGTGACAATATGAAATTTGCAAAGTTTATGAAATCGGAGATACATGTATGTTGTTTTCATGAGCTTTGACACATCAACATCGATCCAGCCTTACTTTGTATGATGGCTAGGAGTGAATGAGATATTTGTTTTGCAGTGAGAGGGATTGTAATAAGGATTTTGAAATTTTAGGGTTCTTGAAAAAAGTTTGATATTTTGACAAGTTGGTGGAAATGGTTTTTTCGTGTCGTCTTGTATGAGAATTGCTGAGATTATATAGTGAAAATTAGGACAAGAGGAATGGGCTTGATCTTTGTAAGAAAGGCCTTGTATTCTATTTTATTTATTTAGCATTATTAATGAATAAATAAAAAATCATTAAAATAAGAAAAGGTCAAGGGGTGTAAGAACAAGGTTTGAGGTGTATCAAGAGTGTAATACACGTTTGGACTCTTAAGCCATGGCCCAATAGCCCAAAATATCACGTTTTCTCAATTTGAACTTCATGCATTTGCTCAAAATTTCCCAACTTGCAATGGCAATAACTCTCTCAATTTTCATCTTTTGAAGGTGATCTTGGACTTTTTGGAAAAATAAAGATGTCTTATACAGTCTCTATGTTTATCATTTTTGCTTTTGAAGACTTTATCTTGATGTAATTTTCCTTGACAAAAAGTGTCTTTTTGTTGACTTTTAAAATGACCTGTAATGTATTGGCCCATATCTCTCAAATGATACATTTTTTGGACTTGAGCTTAGAGATACAAATTTGTAGAGAATTTAATTTCCTTCAAGATGGGATTTGGTTGGGGAAAAGTTGATGAAGCATTTTAAAGTTATGCTTCGTCAAAGTTCAGTTGACTTCTTCTAAGGAAACCCTAATTTGGTAACTTTTTACTTTTGATGATTTGAGGGCTTTCCTTGAGTAATCATGATCAACCCTTGATAAAATGATGAATATCACTTAAAAATGTTGATGTTAACCAAAAATCTTGTGGTTTGACTGTATGTTGACCATAATTGACTTTTTACCCAATATAGTTAATTTTCAGTCATCTGAGCCATTGACTGAGCAAATTTGTGATACAAGGCATGAAACTTGATATAAGAATTCTTAGGGACATATGAAGAACCATGAAAACCACTTGAGACCTTTGAAACCCAATCTTCCCTTAGAAATACAAAACCCTAGTTGTGGACCTATTGCTTAGGAGGTGAATTTGTTTGACCAATTCTTGAGCAACCTTAGACATTTGAGAACCCTAAAAGAATGTCTTGAAGAAAAATGGGAGGGAAAATTTTGGGGTACAACAGCTGCCCCTGTTCAATTTTCTTAAACCTGAAGAGTTAGATTGGCATGTCTTTCATTCGTGACTTAAGGGTAAAAGAGGATTGAACACTTAAGTGCCCAGAAATTTGCACTCGCATGTGCACAAAGTAATACTGTTGGTTGATAATACTAATTGAATGGGCTTAGACATACCATTCGGAGAGGTAACGGAGAGTCATCAAAGATTTCCTTATAGATACCATCCAAAATAATTTTTTATAGAAGTATCAGAATGAGTCTACGCTTGATTGTATCTGGTGAATGATTTTTCAGAATAAATCGATTTGATCCTATCTTGAGGAAATGCTTTTCAGAATAAACCTCTGAAGGAAAATTCTTTTCATAATTCAGTCTCTGGAGGGAAGTGTTTGTCATGTACATTGTCGCCCTGTCCTGTTTCGGGAATTGATCTACAATCTATTTTTGTTGGTAAACTCGTACTGCTTCGGGAAATCATACCAACTGGTGATAAAGATAGTCGCCCCGTCCTATTTTAGGAATTAATCTTTACCTGGTCATAAAGATAGAAACATAGTTTCCCCGTCCTATTTCAAGAGGTAATCTTTGCTTGATTGTTTATATAGTTTCCCCGTCCTATTTAGGGAATTAATCTTTAACATGTTTATGTAGATAGTCGCCCCGTCCTGTTTTGGGAATCGATCTACATTTTTTTCTCACAGATAGTTGCCATGTCTTATTTCATGAATTAATCTATGTTTGGTCATCCAGATAGTTTCCCCCGTCTTGTTTCGGGAATTAACCTAGGACCTGATTTTTGTTTGCCGTAGAGATAGTTACCCCGTCTTGTTTTAGGAATTAATCTCTGGCCTGGTTACATAGATAGTTACCCCATCTTATTTCAGGAATTAATCTTTGACCTGTCTGAAAATTGCTGATGATATTCGTCTGTTTGTAGATTTTACCTAAAAAGATAAAGAGTTAGTTGTATGCAATGTCATGATGTATGAAATGTATTGCTTAATGATGTTCTCAAAGTAAATGAGAGTGTGCTATATGCGTTTCGTATACATATGCTATGATATTTATAAATGATGTATGAATGTGAAATATCGTTGAAGCGTATTGATAGCTTTGTATAACATCTCTGACTGGGGAAAATAAATCGCTGACTATTGTTAGGGATGAAGTATATGTGTAATCCTCAATCTTGTCTAGAACGTTTCCGCTGGGAATTCCTACTTTCTGTTCGAGGAAAATTCGCCGGGGAATTTGATTTCTGGTTGGGGGAGAATAGTTCGAGAACATTGGTCACTCATTATCTACTAGGGAATTTAATTTTTATATACCCTGACTGGGGATAAGAGAGATGGATAACCTTTCGAGGCATTGTTTGACTGAGTTTCTAATATGGATACTGACTCATCTAGGGAGGATAAGATTAACTGATATCTGGCCTGGTTTCAGATTCAGTAGCAACTCTCTGGGGATAATGGGTTGGACTCCCCTTTGTTGGAGAGAGAAATCTTGCCGGTGATTTGTAGTAGTCAAAGTGATAGACTCAAGCTGGGGAGACTGTATCTAGTTGGGGAAATAAACCCTATTTGGAGAAACACTTTGCTGAGGAATTAAACCTACTGGAGGAATAATGCTCTGATGAGGAACTTTATAGTGTTGGAGAAATAAACTCAACTGGGGAAGAGAATTCCTATGAATTGTGTCGCTGTTATAATCTACTATGAGGATTGGGATTCCGTAGGTTGGTGACATTGCCGGGGAAATGATCATACTCCTTTGTCCACTAGGGGGATCTGCTAGGTGAGTACGATTAGGTTAATTGTTGGAAAATGTCCCAATTCCTATCTTAAGGCATCTCAAACTTGTGGGGAATGTATCTTTGTTGAATACGAGCTTGTGAAGATTACTTCACGCGGGATAATCTTATGGAAACTTCTATGTGGGTATTATTCCATGGAGGATGTTCAGTGGGGATTTTTGGATAACTTGGACGTTATCCCAACTCCTAAAGTCTTGAGTAAATAATTATTCCTGTTTTTATGGATATGTTTGTTAACAATAATCATGTTCATACCCATATGTTCATTCAATTTAATCATTGGAGGATTTTGCAAACAAAACAGAAAAGTAAAAGTTTGAATTTTGAAATTGTGTTTATATTGATAGTTTACCTATAAGCAGACGATTGTTGTACAAAGAGACAAAAATCCTAGTAAGAGTAAATCGTCGTGAAATGAAAAGGGTACATAGTAAAACAAAACATATAACTATGTATAAAATTATCTCGTCAGGTTTCAAGTCTGTTATTGCCCTTATGTCTTCGAGCATCTCATCCCTTGCTGTTGGAAGAAGTTGATTGAATTGATTAACGCCATTCGAACTTGACGTTGTTAATAAAGCTGGTTGTAAATGGTCCAACGGGATATAGTCGTATGCTTTAATCCCCGACGTTTTCCTAGACCTCCCTTTTGGTTTTTCAGTCCACTGGGATACCCTTTTTTTCCCAAGCCACCATTTCAGGTTTTTGACTTTCTGGGTGTACAGTATATATATATATATATATATATATATATATATATATATATATATATATATATATATATATATATATATATATATATATATATACATAACCCTGATTTTTGCCCGAACCCTTTTGGTTCGCCGGGATGTCCTTATTTTTGCCTAGGCCAGTCAACCAAGCGGGTCATTTTTTATGTGTAGTATGTTTTGACTATGTCCGCGTTCACAGGGTGCGGTAAATCTTCACCGTACATGGTGGTAAGTATCATTGCACCTCCCGAAAATATCTTCTTGATTACAAATGGCCCTTAATAGGCGGGAGTCCATTTGCCTCTAGGATCACCTTGCGGTAGCATGGTTCACTTTATTACCAAGTCACCATCCTGATATACCTAATGCTTGATCTTCTTGTTGTAAGCTTTGATCATACGCTTCTGATACATCTGACCGTGACAGACAACCGCAAGCCTATTCTCGTTAATCAAATTTAAATGGTCTAGTCTCGTTTGAATCCACTTGTATTCGTCTTAATCCGCATCTTTCATAATTCTCAGGGAAGGAATCTAAACTTCGATAGGCAAGACAACCTCCATACCAAACCAGAGAGAATGGGGTTGCCCTAGTTGATGTTCAAGCTGAAGTGTGATAGCCATTAAGAGAAAATGGTAACATCTCATTCCAATCTTTATACGTCACAGTCATCTTCTTGATGTTCTTATTGGCGGCTTCCACTGCGCCATTCATCTTCGGTCGATACGGAGAAGAATTGTGGTGCTTAATCTTGAACTACGTACATAGTTCCGTGATTATAGTATTATTGAGATTGGTACCATTGCCTGTGACAATCTTCTCGAGGATTCCATACCAATAGACAAGGTTATGCTTAATGAACCGGGCGACCACATTCTTAGTAACAAAGGAAAACGAGGTTGCTTCAACCCATTTTGTGAAGTAATCGATGGCCACGAGGATGAACCAATGTCCGTTAGAAGCAGTAGGTTTGATCTCTCCAATCATATCAATGCACCACATTTCAAACAGCCACGGAGCAGTTAAGACATTCAGAGGTACTGGAGACACGTGCACTTTATCAGCGTAGATTTGACATTTGTGACAAGTTCTTGAGTGGTGATGGCAGACAGTTTCCATTGTCGACCAATAGTAACCTTCTCTCAGAATCTTTTTAGCCATCGGATGACCACTTGAGTGAGTACCGAAGATACCTTCATGCATATCTTTCATAATTTTCTCCGCTTCCTTCTTGCCTACACAGTGAAGCAGATTCGAATCATGATTACTGTAATACGGTGAGATAATTGACTTGGGTGTTTTGCGTTTTATCCCAATTGTTATGGATAACAAGAGTCACCATCGACTTTTCTTTTATCCAATAAAAGAAAGGGTGAAAAGAACAGGAAAGACCTTTTGAGAATTTTCTTGAGTTCGGGGGTAGGTTATGAAAAGGGAAGGTGTTAGCACCCTTTTCATCTGTATTTATCTACGGGCTCTTAGTTCCTAGCTCACTTTGAAATGATTTTTGTGGTTTGTGTAAGTTTGAAAATATTTTGAAAACGCCTTTGTTTTGGAAAACTTTGTAATGATTCTCGTCTCTATAAGAATGTATATAAAGTGTTGGTATTTAAAATAGTTCAAAGAGAGTGTTGGTGTGTTTGAAAGATGTTTTGTTTGAAATGTTTGTGAGCAAACAACTACGAGTGTTCTACCTACTCAAAAAGTCTTTGTTCTTTTCCTCCTCCTTTAAATAGTGTTATCTTACCATTAGTTAGTAAGAAACCTTATTATTGGATATGAAGGGACAGGCGTGGGTTATCGTACAATCATAGAAGGCAACATTGTAGGATACCTTAGCAATTTGTCGCAAGGGTCTAAGATCGTTTACCGAAGGCAACATTGTAGGATACCTTAGCAATTTGTCGCAAGGGTCTAAGATCGTTTACCGAAGGAAATATTGAAGGGTCATCGATGGACTACGATCTTATATTCGAGAGTTTTTGCTAAAGTATCTCACATTCGAGGCACATGATTGTTTATTCTAAGGCAACAAGTGTGGGTTAACCCTAGAGGTGCCAGTATGCAAAGTGTTTGTTTCCATGCATTTTTGTCTTGAATTAAGGTTGTCTACTTGTTAGTTTTATGTCTTGCCATACAAACCCTAATTACTAGCAATAATATTGAAAGTGATAAATTGCGGAAATATAAAGTTCTACGCTATTACAATACTTTAGGAGATAGGGGATACAAATTTACAAGTGGGGATGAAAGCAATTTAAAATCTAATTACTATTACAACCAAATTGAATAATATAAAACAAAATATACAAGAATATAAAGATAATGTAAAAGAAAAGAAAAAAAAATGTATGGCTTTTGGTAAAAAAGTTTTAATTAACCTAACTAATCTAATTAATTACAAGAGAAATTAACTTGATTATTTAACAAAACCTAGGTCTAATTTAACTAGAAAAGAAAATAAAACCTAATTCTAATTATTTTTAATTCTAAAAGAGATTAATTAGTAAAAATATTTTTAGTGTTTTATAAAGTAAGAAAATAAAATAAAATTAGAAAGTTATTTAAGAAAATGTATTTTTTCCTTTTAATAAAATAAATTAGAAAAAATAAATAAAGAAAAATATAAAATATAAAAATTTGGGCCATGTGTTAAAAAAGTAAAATGGGGTGTAAGATAGTCATTTTTGGTTAGGGCCGAAATAAATTGTTTGAAATCAGAAAATAAAAAAGGATAAATGGGCTTGTGGTTAGTGAGCAGACAGGGGGGTGGTGTTCAGCAAAACACATGAAGGCCCAAAACAAAGGACGCCCAGGCGCTGCAAAACAATAAAAATCAGACAAAAATAATATGAAAAAACACAAAAGGGTACAATTGGGGCTCGAACCCAGGTCCCTATAGTTCCAAGCCTTACGCGCACGCTCTCTACCATTGGGGTGGATATACATCCTGTATTTAGAATACAAACCAATAAATATATTATAAACCTTGTCCTGAACATGTCATCTTCTTCTTCCTCGCACCAGGATGTTCATCACCATTTTTGAAATCTGTAACTTCCTCATTTCTCAACCAAAATGGAAAATATAAACATGAAAGTTGCTTGAAATTTAACCATGATTTCAACCACGTAAATAACTAAAGCTATGGATCAAAGATGAACACGAATTTCTGTTGGTACCAAATTTAACCTAACTTTGTTAGAAAGTTCAAACTCAAAATTCTCCATGGTCAGGCAATATAAATGAAATCTAAAAGTATAGTTAGCTTCAGGGCAATGATGTCTACATTTTATCTTTGAGAATCAAAGTCAAATGATGCTTGTATGGAGAGTTGAAAGTTCATAAAACTTACCTTGCAAATGGAGATCGTGTTTTGAGTTTGAGCACTCTTCAAGGTGTTGTAATGATCTGGTTAGCTTCACTGAACCTCTAGGAAGCTATTACAATGCTTACTTTGGAGGACGGTGATGGAGGTGCTACAGTCGTGTAACAGGTGTTTGGTTAGGTTCTAAATGATATATGGATGCTTTGTGATTGATTTTGAGGAAGAACGCACGAGTGAAATGAGGGTTTGAAGTGCAAGGTCATAAATGACAGAAAAATGGTGTTTTTATGCAATTCTGAGTTTGAGGGAGTTTTTAGGCTTGCAAATTCTTATGCTTAGTTGAAAAATAGTGTCTCAATTTATAGGAGAAGGTTTGAAGGCTTGAGGTGATCAGAAGTACAAGATCACATGTTTTTGGATTTTGACTTGTTTTTGAAGTAACCTTGACAAACATTGTTCCAATGCATAGTATAAGGTTTGTAGGGTGGCTAAGAGATTTAAACATATTGCTTCTGACCTTGTGCATTAAGTGTATGCAGAGGGAACAAGTTAGAGGCTCCATACAAGTTGACTTTGTGATTAAAGTCACTTTTCCAAAATGGAAGTGTGAACTTTCTTCCTTAAATGGAAAGATGTATTGGACAATTCTTAAGTCAAGTGGTTCATAGCTCAAAAGCTTATGTAATCTTTTGATTAGTGATAGATACACAAGTTAGAAGGTCTGCAAAGTGATATTGTACAACATGGCTTGGAATTTGGTTATGTGTTCTTCATAAAGATGACTTGAAAATCAAGAATGGATGCCTAACTTCTTGCCTTCGATTATCTTAGCTCAAGTATGATCTCTTCAAGTTCTTTGACATTTTGGAAAGCTTGAAACATCCTCTACAAATTTCATGTTTTCCATTTTTGCTAAATCAAATTGGATCTGTGTGAAAAATGGCCAAGTAGTTGGGACAAAAAATCTGCCTAAACTAGGTCAAAATTTCACCAAGTGTTTAAGAAAAAATGCATGATTTCATGGGCCTATAACTCAAAATATAAGCATTTTTTGGATATTAGACCTCTAAAACAAATTTGTATATCCCATCAAGATCTGCAACTCTCATTTTGAAAGTTTCCTTTGAATCATCTTGCATCTTGGTGAAAAATTGGCATGAAGTAATGAAATTATCATGTATAAAACACTTAGAAAAATTTCTAAGTCTTGAAAAGTTTGACTTTTCAAATTGACTTTTGACTTTCTTGATTTATTGATGATCAAGCTTCATATTTTTGAATGAATTGATGAATTGTGATCTTTGAAACTCAAAATTGACCAAAAAATCAAAGTTTGACTTTTGGTGTATCAGTTGACTTTTTATCAGTTGACCCAAAATTCAACTATCAATCCATTGATTTTGTAATATGATTTGAGCCATGAGATTATGTAAACATGTTGTGTTTGAATCCTTGATATTATTCTTTAATCCATTGGATCATGTATTAGGTCAAAAGCCATTGATTAGTCAATCACAATCAAAACCCTAATTTTGACCATTTTGCCCTTTTGGTAAATTGAGTGCTTTTATTGAGGGATTGTGATTAATACTTGATCAAATGATGCATAGAACTTTAAAATGTTGATATTGGTCAAAAATCTTGAAGTTTGACTGTAGGTTGACCACAGTTGACTTTTTAGCCAATACAGTTGATTTTGCAGTCATCTGGTTAATTGACTGAACAAATTTGTGATTCATGACTTGAAAATTGACATGAATATTATTGGAGGTATATGATGATCGATGAAAGTAATTTGAGGCATTAAAAGTCCAATTGTCCTTATGAAGATCAAAACCCTAATTTGAGGCATCAATGTTTAGGAGATGGTTTGACCTAGTCAACACTTGTGCAAACTTGAGCCATTGGAGATCTTTGTGAGGAATGTCTTGATAAAAGAGAGGGAAAATTTTGGGGTATAACAATTATACTTTTACAAAATTCCATTGCCCAGAAAGAACTTGGCAGAGAACCTTCATAGAAATTTCTTGTCATTGATAGATGCCCCCTCAGGGTACTCTTGAGCCTCAAGGTATCTTTTCACTTCGTAAAACCAAGGTTTCTCTTCTACTCTGCTAGTGTCAACTTCATAGAAAGTGCTGGTTTTTCTAGCCTCTCAATGGTTATTCTAGAATCCTCGTTATCCCATCTGACTTTAAACTTTGACGACATGGTTGCTAATGTGTCTGCTAACTGATTCTCTTCTCTTGGGATGTGCTCAAAAGTTATCTCCTTGAAGTACGAGATTAAGGTCAATACATGCTCTCGGTATGGAATAAGATTCAAATGCTTAGTATCCCATTCTCCCTTGATTTGAATAATTACCAGGGCTGAGTCCCCATATACATTCAAGAACTTGATCCTCAGATCCATAGCCGCTTTAATACCCATAATGCATGCTTCTTATTCAGCCATATTGTTAGTACAATCAAAGCGTAATATGGCGGTGAATGGCGTATGGAAACCCTGAGGAGAGATAATTACAACACAAATTTCATTACCAAATGCGTTAGATGCTCCGTCAAAAACCATAGTTCATCAGGATCCTGGCTTAGGTCCTTCATACGGTCCAGGTTCTTCATAATCTGTAACTAGCACAATGTTCTCGTCCGAGAATTCGAAGTTCATAGATTTGTAGTCATCTACGGCTTGATGAGCCAAATGATATTCCAGTACACTTCCTTTGATTGCTTTCTGAGTGGTGTACTGAATGTCGTATTCTGTCAAGACCATTTTCCATCTGGCTATTCTTTTGGAGAGAGCCGACTTCTCAAATATGTATTTGATGGGATCCATTTTAGAGATCAACAAGGTAGTATGGGTCAACATATAATGTCTTAGTCGGCGAGCAGCCCATGCCAAAGCGTAACAAGTTTTCTCAAGCAGTGATTATCTTGTTTCACAGTCGGTAAACTTTATGCTAAGGTAGTATATTGCATGCTCTTTTCGACAAGACTCGTCATGCTGGCCTAGTACACACCCCATTGAATTCTCTAACATTGTTAGGTACATGATTAGAGGTCTTCCTTCAACTGGTGGCATTAGAATCAGAGGTTCTTGAAGGTCCTCCTTGATTTTGTCAATGGCTATTTGGTAGTCGTCTTTCCATTTTACTACCTGATCTTTCTTCAGCAACTTGAAGATCGGCTCAGAAGTAGCAGTCAAATGAGAAATGAATCGGGTAATATAATTCAGTCTTCCTAAGAAACCTCTGACTTCCTTCTCGGTACAGGGAGCATGAATTTATTGAATGGCTCTGACTTTGGCAGGGTCAACTTCAATACCTTTACTGCTAACAATAAAACCCATGAGCTTACCGGATCTCACCCCAAAGGTGCACTTGTTCGGATTTAATCTTAGCTTGTACTTTTTCAGCCTCTCAAACAACTTGTGTAGATGATCAAGATGCTCTTCTTCAATCTAAGATCTGGCTATCATATCATCAACATGGACCTCTATCTCATGATGAATCATATCATGGATTAAAGCTACCATAGCACGTTGATATGTTGCGTCGGTGTTTTTCAACCCAAAAGGCATAACTTTGTAGTAGAAAGTGCCCCACTGTGTGACGAAAGTAGTTTTCTCCATATCTTTCGGTGCCATCTTAATCTGGTTATATCTTCACAAACCATCCATGAAGGAGAATACCTTATGTTAAGTGGTGTTGTCAATTAACACATCTATATGTGGCAGTGGGAAGTCATCTTTGGGGCTTGCCCCATTCAAATCCCTGTAGTCTACACACATACGTACCTTGTTGTCTTTCTTTGGTATCGGAACCACATTTGCAACCCATTAACGATAGGATGTCACTGCTAAGAACCCTACGTTGAATTATTTCATAACCTCAAACTTGATCTTTTCTAACATCTTGGGCCGCATGCGACAAACCTTCTGCTTAATTGGAGAACAACTTTCTTTCATCGCCAGACAGTGAACTACAATATCGGTGTCGAGCCCTGGCATGTCTTCGTAGGACCAAGCAAAGATCTCAACATATTCATGCAACATCTGAATCAATTTGTTCTTGACACTGTCCTCTAGGTTGACGCCTATTTAGACTTCTTTCCTGTCTATCTCAGTACCCAAATTTAGAACTTCAACCGACTCTTCATGCGGTTGTATAGCCTTTTCATCTTGCATTAATAGTCTGGCAAGTTCTCCAGGTATTTCACAATCTTCCCCACCTTCGTCCTCGGCTTGGTAGATCGTATTTTCAAAGTCATAAGTGGCAATAGCAGAGTCGTTATCAACGAGATCCATAATGGATATGGATCTGCAAATTATTGTGTGGGTGTGTGTAAGAACACATAGCTATTTGAAAATGGTAAAAGTAAAAAGAAAGACAGAGAGCGCAAAATTTGAATGCAAAATGTCCAATGCTTTTATTAAATGAAAATATGTTTATTAAATGACAACCCTTAACAAACGAACTGTTGTGCCCCGGGTAAGGCACAAGGCTTAAAGTTATTGTTTAAATATTACAAATCCAAAAATTGAAAGAAATAAAAATA
The DNA here is from genome assembly GCA_948472305.1 of Vicia faba. Taxonomy (NCBI): domain Eukaryota; kingdom Viridiplantae; phylum Streptophyta; class Magnoliopsida; order Fabales; family Fabaceae; genus Vicia; species Vicia faba. Next base: position 1,125,732,030 of record OX451735.1, read on the forward strand.
GAAATGTAGCTATTAATCCTAACTAAGGGAGATAGAGATAATGTATTCCGTCTTCCAGTTGCTGAGCCCATTGCTAATGGTAGGAAAGACCCAGTTGTCAAGGTCATAATCATTGTCAGCATCTTCTATAGTGTTAACTCCATTGTTGCTGACACGGAATTGGGGTGTTCCAGCAAGAGCGCGACGAACAGCCATTTGACCCTCTGCAGTGAAACACAAACCAAATTTGTCAAATTTATAGGGAATGTTAGGAAGCTGACCCCAAATAGTACAACCACCTTCTTCTATAGTAGCTTTAGCATCTTTCAAGGAAGCCATCTTGTGTGGGACCCTGGTAACTTTGGGGATTGCAGAAACATCTTCAGTAACAGTAGAGGAAATCACTTCAAAAGTATGATAGGGGGTCACGATTAATTCTCCGTCCATTTCTATATACCGGAATAAGTTCAGGTGGCTGACCATATACTCTTCTTCTCTGAAGATAGCAACAATCTTCCCGTTTATAGGATACTTTAATTTCTGGTGCAGGGTAGAGGCTACAACGCTTGCCCCATGGATCCAGGGGCGCCCCAGTAAGCAAGAATAATTTGGTCGAATATCCATCACATAGAAGGTAGATTCAAAGATCTACGAACCTACTGTGATTGAAATATCCACTTCTCTGTGTACCATCCTCTTTGATTTGTCAAAGGCTCTAACTCTAATATCACTGGGTTTCAGTACGACCCCTTTGCGGTCAAGTCTATCAAGGGCGCCCTTCGATATAACATTTAACTAGGAACTAATATCAACCAATACATGAGCCAAAGTAGTTCCCCTGCATTCAATGGAGACATACATGGCCTTATTGTGATTTCTTCTTTCCAGAGTCAGGTCAGCATCAGAGAAACCTAATCTATTGTTAGTCGTTAAGCTAGCAACATAACTTCCAAATTGGTCAGCAAAAATCTCTTGTGGCACGTGAGCAGTCTTCAAGAATTTCACCAATGCATATGCATGGGCTTCAGAACACAGTAGTAGGGATAACATGAAGCTTTTGGATGGGGTCTGCCCCAGTTGTTCAACAATTTTGTAGTCTCTCTTATGGATAATATTCAATACCTTTTCTAACTCTTTCCTAGAGGTGTCTTCATCTATAATCTCTTTAGGAACCTCCGTTTGGCCAGGCTCTGTTATTGGCTCTTTGCCTCGAGTCTCAATAGTTGACCCGATAGTGGTAACTTTAACAGGTGTAGCAACTGTCTTCAGAGAGATTTCCAGAGAGAAACCCATTCTTCTTCTAGTAACCTTACTGGTCCCAGCAATATTATCGATGTCGGGATCAACAACTTCAGTAACTTCATCTTTAGTAGTTGGTAACTCTTTCTTAACTCCATGGTAGTATACGTTAGATCCATAGTTCCTCAGGATAACTTTATCCGAAGAATATGGGACTGGTCCAGGTGTAGTGATGATCAGAGGAGCAGATTTCATATTGGCGGTAATCCTTACAGGACCTTTGGAGGTAATCTTGACAAAAGTGTCGAATATTACAGATAAGTCTTGAGAAAGATTTTCAGCAGACAAAACCTTCTCGACTAGAATTATATGATTGTCTATTTGGCGCAGAATTCCTTCCTTCAGTAACTTGTAGCCATTGGGTTGGGTTGCACAACAGTAACATTTTTCAAAATAACCCGGAAATAAACTGGCCTACAACAAATTCTTCTTGATGATGGGCATGGGAGTAACCAATTCACTTATAGTAGAAACATAAAAAACATCGTCAATAGCACTTATGCCTTTGTCATATTTCTCCATAGGTGCAATAATCACATTCGGGGTCTCCGGAGGATCAAACTCAATCTCTTTGTTGTCAATCATGTCCTGAATTTTGTTTTTCAGGGCCCAGCAATTGTTGGTATCGTGCCCAGGACTATTAGAATGATATGAACACTTCGCATTCAGATTATAACAAGGAGAGGAGGTGTTGGGATTCTGAGTAGGCTCCCTTAATGTTATCATATCCGCTTTCAATAGATGTTGGAATGCCTGAGACAATGGCTTACTAATCTTCGTAATCTGTCTTCTTGGAGCGTCTAACTTACGATGATTTCCCTGTTTTTGTTGTTGTTGAACATGCGCGGGATTATAAATTAATATTGCTCCCACAGGCTGATTGCGATCATTTTTACCACGGCCCTTCTAGCCATAAACAACATTGGTTTCCTTCTTATCATTGAACGTCTTCTTTACAACACTTAAAGACGCGACCACTGGAATATTTCCGCCCTTGATACCCCCTTCGACATGTTCTTCAGTTAGAATCAACTCAGTAAAAACAGATGAGGAGCTTCTAATCAGATGATTAAAGAATGGAATTTTCAAAGTGCCCTTGAACATATAAACCAACTTCCAGTCAGACAAGGGAGGTTTCACCCTTCCAGCTATGTCTCTCCACTTCTGGGCATATTCTTTAAACCCTTTATTCGAGCACATAGTCATGTTTTGTAATTGCACATGAGTTGGCACAAGGTCAACATTATATTGATACTGCTTATAAAAAGTAGCAGCCAAGTCTTCCCAAGTACGAATGTTGGTTCCCTCTAGTTGATAGAACCAATCGAGTTATGTACCAGATAAACTTTCCTAAAAGAAGTGAACCTGTAACTTTCTGTCAGCAGTATGGGGTTGGATCTTCTGAACATAAGATCTCATATGAAGTTTCAGAAAAGACACACCATCATATTTAGCAAAGTGGGGACCTTGAACTTGTGAGGGATAATTACCCCTGGAATAAGACCCATCTCTTCAAAATCCAATCCAGGGACTTTTTGGATTTCCATGGCTTTGAGGAGATCTTCCAACCGTTTGTATTTGTCATCAACGGGAGGATATTGTTCATTCGAATAATATTCATCCTCAAAAAATTTCCCAGAACCTTGGTTGCTTCCACCTTAAACCCTGATACTTCTACCATCTTCCTCTTGATTGTCGTCTTCATCAGAGGAGATATCAACAATTTGAACTGGTTTAGCAGGACCTTTGAATCTTCTCCCTATATTGATGATAGCAACTGACTTTTGAGTCTTCTTCTTTTTGGCGATGAGCGCCATCAAATCTTTTTGCCCCTGAGCTAAGTTCAAGAGTGTTTCCTGGAATTGGGCATTCTATGCATGGAGTTCCTTGACAGTCTGTTCAAGATCCATCTTTAACTGAAATAAACAGCAAGAAGATGAGAAAACCGGCTTATAGAGTACCTGTTATATGATGATGCATGATATGTAGATGTAATGTTTCAAGGATCTCTTGGGGTAAACAAAAGAAATAAGTGTTAGAATTTGAGTCAGGCTGCATCTTTGACTGAAGAACTTCACGTTGTTGGACGTACTTCTATAAGAATCAAGCTCACCATGTCGAGTGGATCCTAGCTTTTGACTCAAGATAACATACTTCGGTCTTTGACAGCATTGGTTAGGGGAAAATAAATCCTCTTGCCCCTTGCTAGACGTCTAGTTCATCATACTTTGACGGTATTTGGTTAGAGGAAAATAAATCCTCTTTCCCTTTGCTAGATGTCTGGGTTCTTGATAACCTACATCAAAGGCCCTTGAGATCCTTGAAATGGTCAGTGAAAGTGATATGGCATGATTTCATGATGTTATGATGTTATGTTCGAACATATAATCAAGCACAAGCAAAGCACACAAGGTCTTAGGTTTAGGCTTGCATGGAGTTTGCAGGTAAGTACCCTCTTGAAGTTTAGTTGGGTCAACCTATCTAAAAGAAGTAACCAAGTTCTAGGGATTTCAATATCACTGATTTTTCCCACAAGTTTTGTCTAGCACGACAACTAACTTGCCACCAAGCAAAACTCGAGATTCGAATCTCAATGAGTGTAGTATTGAGTATCAACCAACTTCGGACTGCATCAAAGTCAGCCATCTCACTACCTTCTAATGGTTAAGTTGGGTCAATTAAGGTTTTAAGGTCAGTTAGTGCTTATGACACCATGCAGCAACCTAGTATTCTCCCCGACTGACTCGAGGGACACTAGTACAAACCAATGTGTTGCACTAACATAGCCATCACTTCAACCATATCAGTATATGCCATATAGTATCCATGATCTATTGCTACTTACCTAAAATGCCCCCAGTTTCGGGTATAGGATCTTTGCAAGAAGTAAACCTGAGCAAGCCCCAAAATGTAAATCAATCAAGGCAAACAAGTAAAGCATTAAAAGCGATCTAACTATAAAGGTAACTCCACTTTTAGTTTTCCCCAGTATAGTTGCTAGTTCTGTAATACGGTGGGAGAACTGGCTTTTTGTTTTGCATTTTCTCACAAATGTTGCGGATAGCAAAAGTCGCCACCAACTTTTCTTTTATCCATTAAGGAAAGGGTGAAAAGAACAGGAAATACCTTTGAGAATTTTCTGAGTTCGGGGGGTAGATTATGAAAAGGGAAGGTGTTAGCATCCTTTTCATCCGTAGTTATCTACGGGCTCTTAATCGCTAGCTCACTTTTGTTTTGAAAAATGCTTTGTGAAAGTGTTTGAAAATATTTTTAAAAAAAATTCCTAGGTACGGTAACTTTGTAATGATTCTTGTATAAGTTAAGAATGAGTACAAAGTGTTTGTTTTTTTGAAAATATTTCAGAAAAAAGTGTTTGTGAAAAAGATGTTTTAAAAAGTGTGAGCAAGCGATTAACAGTATTCTACCCTTACTCAAATTAGTTTATGTTATTTTCCTCCTCCTTTAGATAGTGTTATCCTACCATTAGGTAGTAGGAAGCCTTATCATTGGATGTGAATGGAAAGGCGTAGGGTCGTCGTTATGGTCATAGAAGGAAACATATAGAGACACCTTAGCAATTCGAAGGGACTGTCATCATATATTCGTAGGCAACATTGAGGGATAAGATCATTTATCGTAGGCAACTCGAGGGACATCGTGGGACTATGATATTTATGATGATTTCAACCAAGGGTCTTTTCTAATGGTATTTTTACGTTCGAGGAACATGACCATTGTTATTTGAAGGCAACAAGTGAGGTTACTCTAGAGGTGCAAGTGCCTAAATGATTCAGTTCAGTTATTTATCTTGCAATTAGGGTTAGCTATAATTGCTTTTAGATCTTTCCATACATGCCTAGTTACTATACAGTAATAAGGAAAACAGTTAAATGGGTAAAGTAAATGCGGAAATTAAAAGATCATATGATATTACAAAGCTTCGGGAGTGGGGGTTCACATAGTAAAATTGGGGGGAAAAGTAAAACCCTAATTTAAACTATTACAAACCATAGCAGTTACATAATTGGAAAAATAATGTAAAAATAATAAAGCACGCGACAGTAAAATATGCGAACTTGTAAAGTAAAAGAAACAAGAAAAGAATTTGTTTGTGATTTGTTTGATGATAAAAGTTTGTGATGTTTAACCTAAAAACTTAATTGATTTTAATTGATTAAAAGAAAAATTAGTTAATTAAATTAATCAAAGCCCTAAAATCTAAGTTGATTTTAATTTAATCAAGAAAACCTAAAAAGTTTAATTTAGGGTTGATTAAAAAACCTAAAACCTCAATTAGGGTTTATCAAAAAAATGTAAAAAAAGGTTTTATAAAAGATTTTGTGAAGTTAAAGAGAAAAGAGTGAGAAACATAGAAAATAAACCAAAGGGTAAGGGTGGGTGTTGAACCCACGCCCTTCAGCATTCTCCATGCATAGCATACCACGAGGCCAAGCACTGGTTGGTGTCAAGATCTAGCTTCAGCGTGATTTGTACTCTATCCAGCAAAATATGAAAAATATGAGAATTTTGGCAATCCTGGGGGTCAAAATCGTGACCTGGGGGACCAATGTCTTAGCGTGTGCGTTTCTGCCGCTGAGGTGGCTATACATCCATTCAAATATATCAATCCATAAATATATATTATAAATCTCAATATATTGACCGGAGAGGCGCCAGCGCCCTAGCTCCGGTCGTCTTATCCGGCGACCTATTTCTCTCAAAACCTGCAATATCAAAGCATTAATGATCCAAAAACAACCTACCCCCTAAATCAAGGGCTGCGAATCTAATGGAAGTATTTTTGTAGGCTAAAACGCAAGGGATCAAGAGCTATGGTGAAAACGCGTGGGATCGGTGCTAGCATGATGGTTCACGATTTAGCTTGCATGGGATCATTGTGATGATCCAAACTTGTTCAAATACATCAAAGAAATATGTTAGTGAATATAGTGTGGATTAAAAAGAAACAAACATTACAATATGAAATTTCAATGTTCACGAAATCGGAGATGCATGTATGGTGTTTTCATGAGCTTTAGAACATCAACATCGGTCTAGCCTTACTCTGTATGACGGCTAGGAGTGAATGAGATAGTTGTTTTGTAGTGAGAGTGTTTGTAATAAGGATTTTGAAATTTTAGGTTTCTTGAAAAAAGCTTGATATTTTTACAAGTTGGTGGAAAAGGTTTTTTCGTGTCGTCTTATATGAGAACTGCTAAGATTATATAGTGAAAATTAGGTCAAAATGAATGGGCTTGATCTTTGTAACAAAGGTCTTGTATTTTATTTGATTTATTTTGCATTATTAATGAATAAATAAAAAATAATTAAAATAAGAAAAGGCCAAGTGGTGTAAGAACAAGGTTTGAGGTATATTAAGTGTGTAATACACGTTTGGACTCTTAAACCATGGCCTAATAGCCCAAAATATCAAGTTTGTTCAATTTGAACTTCATGCATTTGCTCAATTTTCCAAATTGCAATGGTCATACCTATCTCAATTTTTATCTTCTAAAGGGGACCTTAGACTTTTTGGAAAACTCAAGATGTCCTCTACAATCTCTATGTTTATCATTTTTGCTTTTGAAGACTTTATCTTGATGTAGGTTGCCTTAATAAAGAGTGTCTTTTTGTTGACTTTTGAAATGACGTGTAATGTATTGGCCCTTATTTCTCAAATGATGCATTTTTTATACTTGAGCTTAGATATAGAAAGTTTTAGAGAATTGAATGTACTTCAAGATAGGCTTTGTTTGGGGAAAAGTTGATGAAGCATGTGAAAGTTATGCTTGGTCAAAGTTCAGTTGACTTCTCCTAAGGAAAACCTAATTTGGAAACTTTTGACTTTTGATGATTTGAGGGCTCTCCTTGAAGAATCATGATCAACCCTTGATCAAATTATGAATATTACTTCAAAATGTTTATGTTGACCAAAAATCTTGAGGTTTGACTGTATGTTGACCATAATTGACTTTTTACCCAATATAGTTGATTTTCAGTCATCTGATCCATTGACTGAGCAAACTTGTGATGTAAGGCATGAAACTTGATATGAGAACTCTTAGGGACATATGAATAACCATGAAAGTCACTTGAGACATTTTAAACCCAATATTCCTTGAGAAATACAAAACCCTAGTTGTGTACCTATTGCTTAGGAGGAGAATTTGTCTGACGAATTCTTGAGCAACCTTGAGCATTTGAGAACCCTAAAAGAATGTCTTGAAGAAAAATGAAAGGGAAAATTTTGGGGCACAACAGGGAGCATGGTAATCTCATAAAAGAGAAGAAGAAGAAGAAGAAGAAGAAGAAGAATAAGAAGAAGAAGAAGAAGAAGAAGAAGAAGAAGCAAACAATCAAACACTTAGATAAGATATGAAAGCAAGAAAACATCACATAAGACACTTAGACAAGATACCAAGAAAACACCTACTTAGAGAGAAAGTAAAGATAGAAGAAGAGATGATAAAACATCACATAAGGATGACAAGACATCAAGTATAAATGATGGTAATATTTCAAATAGAATATGATAAAACATCAAGTAAACAAGCACATAGGTGAATACCTAAGTAAGAGATGTTGAGACACCACCCATAGATGATAATGCATCAAATGTTAAAGAAAAGCAATAGATGGTAAATCATCAAGCATACATGAATTAATATGAAAAAACATAAAGTCTCAAATAAAATATAAGGATGATAAAACATCACTAAACACACAAATCAATGTGATAAAACACATAAGAGATGGAGATCTCACAACCAAACTTGAAGAAGTGAATAAGGAAAGTAAGAGAGAAATTATATGCAATCAAAGAGGAATGGCATAAAATCACATTAAAGTAGGGTTGTAATTCTGGTTCTAAAATTATATACACCTTATACTACCCTAAGCAGAGCAACATGGGTCAAGAAGTAGAGGAAATTACCTAAATAGGCAAGTAGAAGTGCAATTGTTCATTTAAAAGACAAAAATTCAACACATGTTAAAAGAATAAATAAAAATGAGAGACTAGAGGTGGATACCTAAGTCTAAACATGCTTCAAGACATCATAAATCATCACCAAGATATTACATGTTAATAAACATCCTCTTAAACAAACAAGTAGGCATAGTAGAAAGAGATGGAGTGTAGATAAGTGACAAGATAAGACTTGTATCTCAAGTAAGTGAAAAAACATGGATAGGTAATGATATGGCATCAAGATGATATAAATAAGATGTGAAGACATCCCTAAGGGTCATGATTTAAGGGTAGAGATCTACAGATCACAAGAAAAGGCAAAAACACTAGCATAGGAGCATTCATGTGTCAAGTGTCTAACCAAGCATGGTATAAGAAGGTGGGATGAAGTGAGATAGATGGATAAGTGTACAAGTCAGAAGAAAACACGTCAAGGACTCATCATCATCACACAAGTATACTTGAGAAAGATTAACATCAAAGTCATACAAGGAAATGATCACAATCAACCCTAAGTTGACATAAGTCTTCATGCATTTCTAACAAGCTAACAAATTGGAAACAAAGAAGAAGAGGTAAGCATATACATGTTATATACTTAGAACAAACCTCATGGTCAAGAATAAGTTCAATTAGTCAATTAAAACATGGTTTAAACACCAAACTACACAAACTAGCATCAATCAAAGTTGTGATGTGAGGTGCAGACAAGTATGTAATCAAATGAACACGGCATAATGTGTAAAGTAAGAGTGAGGTTATAATAAAAACTAGAGGTTAAAACAAACCATTTACCTATAAACATCCATAAGGTACCACTACTTAAGCACATTCAAAATCTAGTACAAGAATTGGTCAATATCACACCTTAACATACTCCTAAAGGAAAGTGAAGCATAAGAAAGGGATAGATGAAGAGGGAACATGATTATAGGGTGTCAAAGCACATAGGTCAGTAGAAAATGACCTCTAATATCACACATTCAAACATCAAAAGCAAAGGGAGAAAATTGCATACATAACACATAAGGATAATGTCCAAAAGGGACAAGCAAATTGGTAAGTAAAGATCAAATGACGAGAGCATAATTGAAGAATTATGGTATGTGTGACTTGTGGAATAATTTAACTCAAGATTAGGTTCAAGAGCAACAAAGAAGAAGATGAAACTTCATGCACAAACAAATTCATATAACTTGATGAACAACATCATCTATAGAAGGATAATACTTGTCTTATATATATATAAAAAAATTGATGAAGTTCAAGCAAAAGTAAAATGATACCTTATATGTCATGTGGTAATAGCTAATCCCTCATAAGGTATCAATCATGAACTTGAAACTTTAAGAGATGTTAACAAGATAACATACTCAAAGGTCATGATGAATTGGTAAAGCGTAGTCCCTAAATGCACACAAGCATTATGATCTAAAAAGAGCAAAGGTAATGTTCTTAGATGTTATGGGCAGTAGAAAACATCAAGATACATTCATAGGACATAGCACAAAAGCTAATAAGACAAACACTAAACAATGATGCTCAAAACATAAGTAACAAAGAAAATGTAGGTTCTAATGTGTCACCATATTGATTAGCATGTAAGTGTTTAACCAAAGGATCATAGAAGCATGGAGAATTGATATGATAGGATAGGTTAAGATCAAAACTTAAACAAGAGTATTGGACCCATGGTCCTTTAATGGATTCATTAATCATCAAACAAAAACTAGGTCAAAACTAGAGAACGTGGCTCCTACTTGTTATCATGATGAATTGACAATGGAATGTCAATCAAGGAATAAACGGATAAATGCATAAGAACTCTTATGACTTTACAAGTTAGAAGCTAACACAAGTATGACCAATCATTAACGGATTTAGAAACATCAATTTGAAATGTTTGGGGCAAATACCAAGTCAAAGTCTCATTAATAAATGATAAACAAACAAAACATTAAACAAAAGAAATGCATCAAGTATTCTTAGAATTTTTCATGTACATGGGATTCAAGACATAATTACTTAAGCATCAGGTCACACATGAAGTGACAATGGTGGATCATGTGCCTTTGAGACATCACCAATCAAAGCAGAAATGAAAACAGGGTTGGAAAGAGAAAATTTGCTCCCAATTATCATCAAGATGGACTTGTAATTGAATGCAGGCCATCAAATCATGGGGGCTATGACTTAAAGGCATGATGACCTTAGAGGTTAGTAGCAAATAAATAAAGCTTCATTCATTATGGATCAAAGGTATTTGACAAAGGAATGCATCAAAACAAACTCCTAACCTTGATCACATTTAGTGAATTTAGGCACATAAACAAACACAAGTTAGGATTATTAAATGGGTCAAATGATTTGAACTTAAGATCCTAAAAAAGTTGTGAGAATAGGGTAAAGAGAAGGAGTTGTTATTCCTTATATGTTGCACAAGTGCATTCACTATATCTCACATAATCAACAAAGAAGTAAATTCAAAATAGTAAGGCAAAAGGAGGATTGTCCAAATAGAATCATATGCTTATCAAGTCCTATAGAGACTATATTTGAACTTGTAATCCATCAATAATTGATTGACACACAAAATATCAAGAGAATTGGCTCAAGAGACCAATCAAAACCCCTTAGGTTTTCACAAGATAAATACATAATATGCACAAGAAGGATTAATCAAATATTGACCTTAAAAGGACCTATAATTTAAATTCAATTTATGTGACCCTTAAGAACTCATGTACTCATAATGTGACCAGATACTAGCATAAAAATATGTTCAGAAATTACCAAGTGATGGAACTATTTGTCAAGACAAACACCAATGGACAAGTTTTCAATTTAAATCAAGCAAAAATACAAAGTGATGTTAAAATTAAAATAAAAATCATGGATATCATCTTCACGCATTTACAAGTTATAAAAAGACCTCTTAATACCATTTTCATATTGAAGGAAGATAGGAAATAAAATCAAAACTTGGAAACTAGGCATGAAATGCATTCAATAAAGCACACTTGACAAGCAATTCTCAAACAATAGCAAAATCAACATGAAAAATTGTAGAAAAATCAATTTTAGTGTCTCAACACATTCACAAACATCTAAAAATTAATTTGAAAATGTCAGGTCAACGGAAAGTGGAAAATTAAAATGAAACTTCTAACCTAAGCAATAAAAGGACCAAAAATGGCATTCATCTTCAACAATTTTTAAAGTTAAGAAAATTACAAGATAAAATTAATTTAAAAATAGCCTAATAATCTGTGGAAATTAAGAAACATAAAAAATATTTTTTTTCAATTTTTTAGGTTAAAGGAAAATTGAAAATAAAATTAAAAGTTTAATTGATTAATTATTTTGATCAAATGAGACATTTAATCTAAATAATTATTCAGCCTATAATAAAATTTTCTAAAATTAAATAAAATTCAGAATTAGATAGTAGACTATCAAAGCATCATGCAAAAAATAATTTTGAAATTTTTGAATAATTAAAACAACAAAAATAAAATTGATGAGATAATTGTAATAAAATGAAGATTTAATATGAAATAGACATATTACAGCTATCATTCACCAAAAGTGTTGTAAAAATCTAGATGCATGTGTTGTAACGGGTTTTAAAATGAGAGTCGTTGCCCTTAATTTTTATTTTTGAGAAGGGAATATAAAGGATAACCCTAATTTAGTCAGAGATTCTAAGTTGTTGGACTCTGTCTTAGACGAAGGGAAGGTGTTAGGCACCCCTCATCTACCTTATTCTCAAGGATACTAGGGCTTAGAACAACGACTTAGGAAATAGAGGTTTAATTTTTTTATTAGGGGAATTCGCCACGATTTTAGTCGTATGCCTGCGTATTCTCTTATGAAGAATCAGAGTCCAAATTCATAGTTCGTAGTTGGTTGATGTTTTTTTATGGATTGCGAAGATATTTCAAATTCTCCTTGAACCAAGTCTGGGTGTGGGAATAACATAATTGTTAGAAGAACTTCCCAGTTAACGATAAATATCTCCATAATCTGTTTTAAAAATAATATTGAGTTTATTAAGTTAATAAAAAAATGTATTTGATGTTGGTTAGATGTTTTCAAATATATTATATGATGTAAGAAAAATATTTTTAATGTATGATAAAAATAATTTTAATGCAATTTAAAATTAATTAATAATGAGTTAGTGAAAAAAAGAATTTTGAATTTAACAATAACAAATATATTAAGTATTAAAAATATTAAGTATAATAAATAAAATAAATAAATGAAAATATAAAATATAAAAAAGTATAAAATTAATTAAAACGCAGGGGGGTGTAAATTATTTGGGCTGAGTAATTCAGGTGGGTGTGGAGAGTAAGGCCCTAAATTCAGATATTGAATTTGGGCCCAAAATGCAGGGGGTGCAAACTTAAACGTTGTAGCAAATCTAAGGGTGTAGGGCACAAGGACCCAAGTCCAGATGTTGGACTTGGCCCATTAGCGCAGGGGGGTGAAAATTGTTATTGGTGAAGTGAGTTGAAGGTGCACTTAGTAATGGGCTAAGCCCAAAACAAATATCTGATCCATTAAACAAAGTATGGGCGAACACATAGAGTTATGGTGGGCGCGCATTTGAGAAACGTTTGATGATGATCAAAGGGACAAGGAGAGGGGTGCATGGTAAGAGGGACACAGGGAATCATGTAGTATTATATAAACAAATCTCTGGGTTGAAAGCCTATTTTTTCTCTTCTCTCCCTCTCTCTACAACAATGAAACCCTTTTGCTCTTTTTAGAGAGAGAGGCTCTTCCATCTCTCTAGAAACCCAGTGACCAGAAATCGCCTCAACATTGGGCGCCACCCGTCGGAAATCGCTTCCGCCAGCGGCTGCTCCAAGGCGCTACCATATTCGCACACAACCACCATGTAATACAATGGGAGAATTGAATTTTTTTGGTTTTATCCAAATGTTGTGGTTAGAAAGAGTCGCCATCGAATTTTCTTTTATCCAATATTTAGGAAAGGTGAAAAGAAAAGGAAATACCTTTGATAGATTTTGAGTTCGGGGGGTAAGTTATGAAAAGGGACGAAGTTAACACCCTTTTCATACGTAGTTATCTACGGGCTCTTAATTGCTTAGCTCACTTTTGAAAACTTGCTTTGTGTGTGTGTGATTTGTTTGAAAATATTTTGAAATGCCAATGTAAGGCTAACTTTGTAATAATTCTTATATCATTCCTCAAGAATGTATACAAAGTGTTTTTGAAAATATTTGTTTGAAAGTGTAGTGTGAAAAATGTTTTGTTTGTGAAGAAGCGTTTAAGAGTTCTTACCCACTAAAGTATTTCTTATTATTTTCATTCTCCTTTGGGGTAGTATTATCCATACCATTATTTGGTAGGTAATCCTATCCATTGGATGTGAAGAGACAGGCGTAGGGTCATCGTATGGTCATCGAAGGCAACATGTAAGGATACATTAGCAATTGTATCGAAGGAACTATCATCATTTTGCTCGTAGGTTCGTCGAATGGACTAGATCATTTTGTAGAAAACTCGAAGGGTCATCAAGGGATTTTGATATTTATTTGAAAGGGACCATGATGATATTATTGAATCAAGGGTCTTTTGCCAAAGTATCCCCCTTTTCGAGGGAAATGACCAAGTACCGTAAGGCAACAAGAGACGTTACCCTAGAGGTGCAAGTGTGAAGAATGTTTGTTTTCAGTTATATTTATCTTGAAAATTAGGTTTTCTATGTCCAATTATAAGTCTTGCCATACAAACCCTAATTAATAACAGTTAAATATGTACAGAAAAATAAAGTGCAAAATGTAAAGTGCGAAAAATTAAACCTAAACTATTACATCATGTGAGCAGTTACATAATAGGAAAAGATGCGAGAAAATAAATCTACACTATTACATCGGAGAGTACGACCTATACAGTTTTTTCTAGGGATTTAAATAGCAAAAAGAAATAAAAAAAGAATGTTAGAAAAATATTTTAAAGACCTAAAATCTAAGTGTTAATGTTTTTTTGTATTTTTTGTAGAAAATAATTTAGGTTAATAATAATAATAATAATAAAACCTAAATTCTAAGTTATTTTAATGTTAGGAAAAAAAGTATAATTAATTAATTAATTAATTAGTAAATCAAAATATGTCAAAAATTTAATTGCTAATTAGAAAAATAGTGAAAATTAGAGTTAGTAGAAAATAAGAAAAATAAGTGCAAGGGGTGGGACTTGAACCCACGCCCTTGGCCTTACAGGCGTTCCATCCTACCACTTCGTCAGGGCTGCATTTGTGATACGAAATAGGAATCAGTTAACATATTGTAAACCTGTGCATTAGTTTGGAAAAAACAAAATAATTTTCACAAAAGCTGGGTTCGAACTCACGCTCAAACAGAATACCAGTGTATCACTCACCACTACACCATCTGTGTTTTAGAGTTATAGAATACAAACACATCAATATATAATAAAAACCTCAACCTGCAAAAACAGCAAGAATTAAAGACCAAGACGTATCGTGTCCCCCTAATTTGGACCTCCTAAATCCATTGGTGATCTTATTTTATCCTGAAAATACCTGTAACATGAGATTCGATGGAAATATTCCAAACTTCCCTAACAATGGTGTTTTGTTATTCCTGCACTAAACCCCAAAGTTAATGGTTAAAAAAAATTCTAAACATGATTTTGCACATATGTGAATGCTTAAAAACAATTTATATCGTGCGAATTAAGAGTTTGAAATCAAGTAAAATTACCAAACCGGTGCAATCGAGGGCGAGTGTTCTAGCGTGCTTCAAGCTTCAGGGATGATTGGAATGAGCTCCTGGGATCTTCTGGAGGCTAGTGTGATGCTTGTTTTGGACTGAGAGTGGCTGGAAATAAGGGTTTGAATTTGCCTTAGTTCTTGAAATTTTGATATTTTTAGGGTGTGTTCTTGAGGCAGCTTTTCGTGTTTTCTTGGTCTGAATACATTATGTATTTATAGGAGAGAAGATTAGGTCAACTTTTGTAAGATAAATTTTGTGCAATCATGGTATAATATTTGATTTGGAATTTTGCATGAAAAGCTTCTATTTTAAGCCAAATCATATATTCATGCTCCACATGGTCTTGGAAAGTTTCACCAGCTTTTTGGACTCATGATTTGATTCAAAAATATATCCACACGCCTTGTATCATTCATTTGTTATTTTATTTGATTTTTTTTCTTTTAATTGAATAAAATCAAAATCAAAATAAATAAAAATCACAAAGATACATGAATGGATTTAGGAGCCCCTTATAAGGTCACGATCACGTTTGGACTTGAAAACTTAGGCCCATTAGCCCAAAAATTCAAGTTTGCTCAATTTAGGTTTCATGCATTTTTCTCAAAATTTCTCAATTTGCACCAATCATAACTCTCTCAAATTTTGTCATATGAAGATGATATTTGACTTTTTGGAAACCTCAAGATGTCTTATACAACTTTCATGTTGGTCATTTTTTCATTTGAAGTTTTTAACTTTATGTAAATTGCTTTGACAAAAGATGATTTTTTGTTGACTTTTAAAATGACCTATAATTTTTTGGTCCATATCTCTCAAATGAAGCATTTTTTGTCTTGGGCTTAGAGAGACAACGTTGTATAGAATTGAACTTCCTTCAAGTTAGCCTTTGGTTGTGGAATTTTTGATGAAGTATGTGAAAGTTATGCTTGGTCAAAGTTTAGTTGACTTCTCCTAAAGAAGACCCTAATTTAGTAACTTTTGACTTTTGATGAATCTTGGGTTTTTTGATGAATCATGATCAACCCTTTATTAAATGATAAACGTAATCTCAAAATCTTGATGTTGACCAAAAATCTTGAAGTTTGACTGTAGATTGGTCAAAGTTGACTTTTTGTCCAATATAGTTGATTTTCAATCATCTGGTTAATTGATTGAGAAACTTGTGATGTAAGGCTTGAAACTTGGCATGGGGGTACCTTGAGACATATGAGAACCCGTGAAGTCCACTTGAGTAATCATAAACTTAACTTCATTTAAGAAAAGCAAAACCCTAGTTGTATGTCAATTGCTTAGCAGGAGATTCCATCTGATTAATCTTTTGTAAGTCTTGAGCAATTGAGACCTTAATTTCTCTTGAAAATAGAAGGGAAAAATTTGGGGTACAACAGCTGCCCCTGTTCAATCATCTTATACCTGAAGAGTTAGATTGGTGTGCCTGCCTTTCCTGATCCGAAGGTGGAAGAGGATTGAGCATTTAAGTGCCCAGAAATTTGCATTCACATGTGCACGAAGTAACACTATTGGTTGATTATATTGCTTGAATGGACTTAAAGATGCCATTCGGAGAGGTGATAGAGTGTCGTCGGAGATGGGCTTATAGATTCCATCCAAACTAAATGTTGATAAGAGTATTAGAATGAGTCTATGCTCGACTGTATCTGAAAAGTATACTAGAATGAGTCTGTGTCCGACTGTATCTAGCAGACGTGTTAGGGAGTATCAGTATGAATCTTATGTCTTGATTGTATTTGAACGATGTTCTAGAATGAGTCTATATCTTGACTGTATCTATAAGAGGATCAGAATGAGTCTTATCCTGAATCTATCTGAACAATGTATTGGAATGAATCTATGCTTGATTGTATCCAAACAATATATTGGAATGAGTTTACTCCCGACTGTATCCAGGAGTGGATTAGAATGAATCTTCGCCCGATTGTATCTGAAAAATGTACTAGAATGAGTATATGCTCGAATATATCTAGAGGTGGATCATAATGAGTCTTCATTTGGATGTATCTAAAAAATATACTAGAATGAGTCTATGCTCGACTACATCTAGAAGATGTATTGGAATGAGTCTACGCTTGACTTTATCCAAAAGAGTGTCAGAATGAACTTTCGTCTAGTTTTATTTGACTGATTATTTTCATAATAAATCTATCCGATTTTATCTGAGGGAAATGCTTTTCAGAATGAATCTCTGAAGTAAATGCTCATTAGAATTAGTCTCTAGGGGAAATCATCTGGTCATGTAGATAGTCGCCCCGTCCTATTTCGGGAATTGATCTACAACCTGTCTATAAATTGCTGCTAATATTTGTCTGTTTGGGAACTAACTTGAAAAGACAAAGTTAGTTTTATGCAATTTTATGAGGTATGTAATGCATTTCATAATGATGCTCTCAAAATAAATGAGAAAATATTATATGTGTTTCATATGCATATATTATGATATTTTGTGAATGATGTATGGATGCAATATGTCATTAGAGTGTATCGGTAGTTTGTTGCAACAACATCTTACTGGGGAAAATAAATCTTTGACTGTTGTTGGGGATGAAGAAAGTAATTCTTCACTTTGTTTATAATGACTTTACTGGGTATTTCTGCTTTCTGTTTGAGGAAAATCCACTGGGGATCTTCGACTTCTGCTTAGGGATAGAAGAATTCCAGGAAAGTCGGTCGCTCGTCGTTCTTTATTGAAGGATTTGATTCTTATGTACCTTGACTGGGGATAAAAGAGATGAACATTCCTCTGATGTGCTATCTGATCAGGTTTCAGATATGGGTATTAGCTCTTATAGGGAGGACAACATTCAATGATATATGGCCGGAGAAGAGAATTTTGTCAGGGAATCTGCGGTGTTGGAGAAATTAACTCTGTTGGGGGAATTAAATCCTGCAAACTACATTGAGGAAATAATATCTTATAGGGATTAGAAATTCATACGCTGCACTGAGGAAGTTTCCACCGTATGCTGGGTAAATGATCAAACTTCCTTATCTGCTAGGGGGCCTATTGGGGAAGATGATCATGTCAAGCTATCCATCAGGGATATGGAGGTAGACTACTGGAAGATTCCCCAGTTTTTGTCTAAGGGCATATTAGATTTGCTAGGGAATATATATCTATTGTGAAGATAGCTCTATATAGATAGTTCCATGGAGATTACTCTGTGGGAATTTATGGATAACTTGAACATTATCCCAACTCCGAGA
This sequence comes from Vicia faba, assembly GCA_948472305.1. Classification (NCBI taxonomy): domain Eukaryota; kingdom Viridiplantae; phylum Streptophyta; class Magnoliopsida; order Fabales; family Fabaceae; genus Vicia; species Vicia faba. The sequence goes on from OX451735.1 coordinate 1,125,750,276, forward strand.
GTCTTTAGTAAATGTTAATCATGTTTTCATGCATATATTTTGTAAACATTAATCATACTCAAATGCATATGTTCATTCAATGTAATCATTGGACATTTTTGCAAACAAAATAAATAAATAAACAATTTTTAATTTTACCTATAAGAAGTGAGTTTTATACAAGGAGACCGAAATCCTAGTAAGAGGAAATTGTCGTAAAAATTGAAAAAGGGGTACAAAGAAAACAAAGAAAAATATTTATGTGGAAACGATCCCATCGAGTTTCAACTCTGTTATTGCCCCTATGTCTTCAAATATATCATCACTTGTTGTCGAAAGAAGATGATTGAATTGATCTGTACCGTTTGATCTTGACGCTAGTAATAAAGTTGGTTGTCAGTAAATGGGTGATCCAACTGGACATAGTCGTGCGCTTTAATCCCTAACTTTTGTCTGGCCTGCCCTTTCGGGTTTTCAGTCCATCAGAATATTCTTTATTGTGCAAGCCTCCTTTTTAGGTTTTCGACTTGCCGGATGTACAATATTTATATATATATATATATATATATATATATATATATATATATATATATATATATATATATATATATATATATATATATATATATATATATATATATCCCTAATTTTTGCCCGAACCCTTTTGGTTCGCTAGGATGCTCTTATTTTTGCCTAGGCCTGTCAACCTAGCGGGTCTTTTTTATACGTAGTATTTTTTTACTATGTCCGTGCTCACATGGTGTGGAAAATATTCACCGTCCATGGTGGTAAGTATTATAGCACCTCCAGAAAATATATTTTTGATCACAAATGGCCTTTCGTGTGTGGGGGTCCATTTGCCCCTGGGATCACCTTGTGGTAGGATGATGCGCTTTATTACCAAATCACTAGCCTGATACACATGATATCTGACATTCTTGTTAAAGGCCTTGATCATGCATTTCTTATACATATGACCATGACAAACAGCCGCAAGCCTTTTTTCATCAATCAAATTTATTTGGTCAAGTCGAGTCTGAATCAATTCTGCTTCATCTAAACATGCGTCTTTCATAATCCTTAGGGAAGGAATCTGGACTTCAACAGGTAAGACAACATTCATACTGTAGACTAAAGAGAACGGGGTTGCTCCAGTTGATGTACATAATGAAGTGCGATAACCATGCTGAGATAATGGTAACATCTCATGCTAATCTTTGTATGTCAGCGTCATCTTCTGCAAGATCTTCTTGATATTCTTGTTGGCGGCTTCCACTGTGCTATTCATCTTTGGTCGGTACTGAGAATAATTTTGATTCTTAATCTTGAATTGCATGTAGAGTTATGTGATCATAGTATTGTTAAGATTGGTACCATTTTCTGTGATGATCCTTTTAGGGATGCCATAGCGACAAATAAGGTTATACTTAATGAAAGGAGCCATAACATTCTTGGTAACAGAAGCAAACGAGGCTTCCTCCACCCACTTCGTGAAGTAATCAATAGCAACAAGGATGAAATGATGCCCATTGGAAGAAGTAGGCTTAATCTCTCCAATCATATCAAAGCCCCACATTGCAAATGGCCAAGGAGAAGTTAAGACATTCAAAGGAACCAGAGGCACATGTACTTTGTCAGCATAAATGTGGCATTTGTGGCAAGTTCTGGAATGATGATGGCAATCGGTTTCCATGGTAGACCAATAATAACTTGCTCTCAGAATCTTCTTAGCCATTGTATGTCCACTGGAGTGAGTACCAAAGACACCTCCGTGCATATCTTCCATAATTTTCTCAGTTTCCTTCTTGTCTACACAACATAGCTGAGTTGAATCATGGTTGCGCTTGGACAAGATTTTGCTACTCAAAAAGAACTTGGGAGAGAACCTCCTTAGAAATTTCTTATCATTAATAGATGCCCCTTCAGGATATTCTTGAGTTTCGAGGTATCTTTTTACTTCATGGTACCAAGGCTTTTCCTCTACTCCATCAGTGTCAACTTCATAGCAATGTGCTAGTTCGTCTAATCTCTCAATAGTAATTCGAGGAGCTTCATTATCCCATCTGAATTTGAACATAGATGACATGGTAGATAGTGCGTCTGCCAATTGGTTCTCTTCTCGTCGAATGTGTTCGAAAGTGATTTCTCCGAAGTACGAAATTAATGTCAACACATGCTCTCGATAAGGAATGAGATTTGGATGCTTCGTGTTCCATTCTCCCTTAATTTTACTGACCACTAGGGCTGAGTCCCCATATACATTCAAGAATTTAATTCTCATATCGATGGCAGCTTTGATACCCATGATGCACGCTTCGTACTCGACCATATTGTTGGTACGATCAAAACAGAATCTGGTGGTGAAGGGCGTATGGCAACCCTTGGGAGAGATAATCACATCACCAATTCTATTACCAAGTGCGTTGGAAGCTCCATCAAAAACCATAGTCTATCGGGATCCCGATCTAGGTCCTTCATATGGTCTAGGTTCTTCATAATTAGTAACTAACATTATATTCTAATCTGGGAACTTAAAATTCATAGACTGATAGTCATCTATAGCTTAAATATCCAAATGATCTTCCAGTACACTTCCTTTTATTGCCTTATGAGTAGTGTATTGAATGTCATATTCTGTCAAGACCATTTGCCATCTTGCTATTCTTACGGAGAGAGCGGGTTTCTCGAATATCTATTTTATTGGATCCATCTTAGAGATCAACAAAGTAGTATGAGTCAACATAAATTGTCATAGTCGACGAGAAGCCCATGCCAAAGCACAAAAAGTTTTCTCGAGCAATGAGTGTCTTGTTTCACAGTTGGTAAATTTTTTTCTAAGGTAGTATATTGCATTCTCTTTTCGACCAGACTCGTCATGTTGCCCCAATACACACCACCATTGAGTTCTCTAATACTGTTAAGTACATGATCAGAGGTCTTACTTCAACCGGTGGCCTGACAATCGTCGTTCCAGTTCACTATTTGATCTCTCTTCAGTAACTTGAAGATTGGCTCACAAGTAACGGTCAAATGGGAAATAAATATGGCAATATAGTCCAATCGTCCCAGGAAACCTCTGACTTCCTTCTAAGTATGGGGAGCTGGAATTTCTTGAATGGCTTTAACCTTGGAAGGATCAACTTCATTACCTTTACTATTGACGACAAGGCCTAGGAGTTTACCAGACCTTACCCCAAAGGTGCACTTGTTTTGGTTCAACCTCAACTTGTACTTCTTTAATCTCTTAAACAGCTTATGCAGGTGGTCGAGATGTTCTTCTTCAGTCTAAGACCTGGATATCATGTCCTCAACGTAAACCTCTATCTCATGATGGATCATATCATAGAACAAAGCTACCATAGCACACTGATATATTGCACCGACGTTCTTCAAACTAAAAAGCATAACTTTATAACATAAATTACCCTATTGTGTGGCAAAAGTAGTCTTCTCCATGTCTTCAGGTGCCATCTTGATTTAATTATAACCAGAGAAACCATCCATGAAGGAAAATACTTTGTGCTAAACAGTGTTGGCAACCAGAACATCAATATGCGGAAGAGGAAAGTCATCTTCGGGGCTTTCCCTATTCAGATCCTTGTAGTCTCTACACATATGCACCTTATCGTCCTTCTTAGGTACTGGAACTACATTTGCAACCCACTGAGGATAGGACGTAACATCTAAGAAACCTGCATTGAACTGCTTTATGACTTCAGCTTTGATCTTTTTCGACATCTCGGGACGCATACGATGAACCTTCTGCTTTATAGGAGGACAACCTTCTTTCATCGGTAGACGGTGAACCACAATGTCAGTATCAAGTCTTGTCATGTCTTTATAAGACCGAGCAAAGATCTTAACATAGTCACAAAACATTTGGATTAACCTATTTTTGACATTGTCTTCTAGGTTGGCACCTATCTTGATTTCTTTCTTATCCTCTTCAGTACCCAAGTTCATAACCTTGACTGGCTCTCCATGCGGTTGTATGGCTCTTTCCTCCTGCTCTAACAGTCTAGAAAGCTCTCCAGGTAATTCACAATCTTCCTCACCTTCATCCTCGACTTGGTAGATCAGATTTTCAAAGTCATAATTGGCAATAGCGGAATTGTTATCAATGGGACCCAGGGTGAATGTGGATCTACAATTTGTTATGTGGGTGTATGTAAGAACACATAGCTATTTTGAAAGCAATAAAGTAAAACAAAGACAAATAGCACAAAATTTAAACGCAAACATCTAATGATTTATTAAATGTAAATATGTGAATGAAAAATGAAAACCCTAACAAATGGACCGTTGTGCCCCGGGTAAAGCATAAGGCTTAAAGTTATTGTTCAAATTACATGACAAAAAACATGAAAACAAGAAAATAGAAAATAGCATTTACTCCTGACTAAAGGAGATTGGTATAAAGTCTTCAGCCTTCCAATTGTAGAGCCCACTGCTGGTTGTTGGGAAAATCCAACTGTCTATGTCAAAGTCGCTATCAACGTCTTCCACAACGTTGACTTGATTTTTGTGAACTCCATTTTTGTTGATGCGGAATGGAGGTCTCCCAGAATTAGCACAAGCGCGACGAACAACCCTCTGAGTCTATGAGGTGAAAACCAAACCAAATTTGTTAGACTTGTAAGGAATATCGGGAAGCTGACACAAAATAGTTCCACCACCTTCTTATACCACAACTTTAGCGTATTTCAGAGAAGCCATTCTTTGTGTAATCCTGGTAACCTCAGGAACAGTAGGAGCAGCTTTAGCAACAGGGGTTGTTTGAGGAATAACTTCAAAGGTCTGGCAAGGAGTCTCGAGGAATTCACCATCCATCTCAACATACTTGAAGGAGTTCAAATGGCTCACCATGTATTCTTCTTTGCCACAAACTGTAATGATTTTTCCTTTCACATGATACTTAAACTTTTGGTGTACAGTAAAAGTAACGGCGCCTGCCCCATGAATCCAAGGGCGTCCAAGCAAACATGAATATGCTGGATGAATGTCCATCACATAGAAAGTAGAGTCGAAGACCTGGGAACTCACTTTGATTGGGAGATCAATCTCTCCATGCACCATTCTCTTTGAACCGTCAAAAGCTCTCATTACAATGTCACTGGGTTTTAGCACAACTCCTTCATAGTCAAGTTTGTCTAAAACATCTTTTGGAAGTACATTCAATGAGGAACCCGTGTCCACCAACACATGTGATAAGGTAGTGCCCCTACACTCAATAGATAAATGGAGATCCTTATTATGGTTCCTTCCTGTGGGAGTTAAATCAACACCAGAAAAAATTAGCCCATTATCAGTTGTTAGGCTAGCAACATAATTTTCGAATTGGTTAATAGAGATTTCCTGTGCTACATGAGCGCATTTCAGAAACTTTACCAAAGCCTGGGCATGGGCTTCAGAGCATAATAACAGAGATAGCATATATATTTTGAATGGGGGTCTACCCCAACTGTTCAACAATCTTATAGTCACTCTTTCGATTAATTTTCAGTATCTCCTCCATCTCTTGCTTGGAGGTATCTTCAATAGTAACCTCTTTCGGTGTCTCAGTCTGGGCAGGCTGAGTTATCTGTTCTTTGCCTCGAGTCTCAGTAGTTGATTCAGTAGCAGTGATACAAACTAGTGTAGTAGCCTTTGGAGAGATCTCTGGAGAGAAAACTCTTCCACTTCTAGTAACCTTACTAGTCCCAGCAATATTGCCAACATTGAGATCATTAACTTCAGTATTTTCATCTTTGACAGGCAAGGTTCTTGCTTGACGCCATGGTAGTAGACATCCACTCCATAATTCCAAGGGATAGCCTTGTCAGAGGAATATGGAATTGTACCAGGTGCGGTAATGATTAGAGGGGAAACCCTAGGCTCGGCAGTAATCTTCATAGGACCTTTAGAAGTGATCCTTAGAAGAATACCAGAAGTTGTAATCATGGACAAGTCTTCAAGCTCCAAGCCATGAGACATACTTTTGCATAAGCTCTCCACAAAATGAGTCTTCTAAAATAGAATTACATGGTCATCAATAAGACGTTGAATACCTTCTTTCAGCAGTACACAACCATTGGATTGGGACGCACAGTAGAAGCAGTTTTCAACGCAACCCAAAAATAAACTGGCTTGCAACAACTTCTTCTTGACAATCATTAGAGGAGTAGACAAGTCACTCACAACAGAAACATAAGAAAGATCATCAATAACATTAACGCCCTTGTCATGATTAGGTATAGGCGCAATGATCTCATTAGAAGTCTCAGGAAGATCAAATTCAATCTCCTCAGAGTCAATCATATCTAGAATATTATTTTTCAGAGCCCAACAATTGTTAGTATCATGTTCGGGACTATTGGAGTGATATGCACTCCTTTCATTAGGATTGTAACACGGAGAGGAAGTATTGGGGTTCTAAGGAGGTTCTTTCAATGTAATCCGCTCTTCCTTCAATACGTGTTTCAATGCTTGAGACAGTGGCATGTTGATTATTGTGAACTGTCTACTGGGTGCATCCTTCCTACGTTGATTGTTTTGTTGTTGTTTTACTGGCGCAAGATTAGAGATTAGAACTGCCCCCAAAGATTGGTTGCAGTCACTCTTATTACGACCCTTCTGACCTTACACAATATTGGATTCTTTCTTACCATTGTATGACTTCTTCGCAATATTCGAAGATGTAGCCACCTAAATTTTACAACTTCTGATTCCATTCTCAACATGTTCCCCTGTCATTATCAGTTCAGTGAAACCGGCTGAAGAACTTCCAAGTAGGAGATTATAGAAAGAAACTGTTAGCGTACTCATGAACATGTCAACCAATTCCCGATCAACCAAAGGAGGTTGAACTCTTCCTGCAAGATCTCTCCATTTATGTACGTACTCTTTAAAGCCTCCCTCGGAACCCATGGACATACTCTGTAGTTGCATGTGGGTTGGTGCCAAATCAAAATTATACTGATACTGTCTATAGAAAGCTGCAGCCATATCTTCCCAGGTATGGATATTGGTACCTTCGAGTTGATAATAACATTGCAATTGTGTTCCATCCAGACTCTCTTGAAAGAAATGCAACCACAATTTCTTCTCAGTAGTGTGTAGTTGAATTTTCTGAACATATGATCTCAAATGTAGCTTCGGGAAAGAAACTCCATCATACTTAGCAAAGGTAAGAGTTTTGAACTTAGGAGGAAATACGACTCCTGAGACTAAACCCAATTCTTCAAAGTTTAAGTTAGGAACCTTCTGGATCTCCATAGCTTTCATATGCTCTTCTAACAGTTTATACTTCTCGTTAGTAGGGAGATATTGTTCATCCAAGTAATCCTCTTCCTCTCCATCAGAATATTTGTCAGAACCATGATTGCTTTTTTCATTTTTAACACTCTTATCATCTTCATCCCATTCGTCGTCTTCGTCCAATGGGATATCAAGATCTTGAGCTCGCTTGACTGGACCTCTGAACTTTCTCCCCATGTTAAGGATGCCGATTGGTTTATTTGTCTTATTCTTCTTCCTGTTGTTGATGAGTGCCTTCAGTTCTTCTTGCCCCTTGGCTAAGTTTAGGAACATCTATTAGAACTGAGAATTTTGAGCCTGGAGTTCTTTGAATGACTGTTCGAGAGCCTTTTTTGCTGAAATACACAGTAAGAAGATGAGAAACCTGTCCTGGAAACATGTTATGAAATGATATGTATGGCATGTAGATGCATATGCAATGTTTTCAAGGACCTCATGGGATTTAAATTTTTTAATCAAAAGGGAACAGAAACAAAGATTCTTATTATAACTGCCTCTTATGCTTACAACGAAAATAAAAATGGGTTACAAGGAAACAAATTATGAACTCATAAGACCTAAGACTCAAGTCTCCTATGGACGCTTCCACTTTGTGTTGACATATGCATTAAGGCTCTACTCTTTGTGAAGTCGTTTTGTCAGCTCCAACACTTTCTTCTCACTAGTATAGAATTGAGTCTCAAAGGTGTCCCTTTCTTCTTTCAGTTGAATCCAGGACTTCTGTAACTCTTCAAGGTCAGTAGGCATATCTGGATGAAAAATGGTATGAGGAATATCTCCTTCAACAACATGCTCCACAATCACTGGTAGGACAGCAGGATATGGCATTATAATATTTTGAGCACGAGACCGCACCCATTTGAGGTAGGGCTCTAAGGGGATGGCGATTTTCTATCCCAGAGTCTTGCTATGAATATTATTCAACATGCCCCAAGCACATATAAACTTTTGACGGTAACCTTGAGGATCATTCTCGTAATCGAATATAATACCCTGGACAAGCATATCATGAGGACCATCATTTCGAGCATAACCAAATTGACGTGGAGCTAGAAAAGGGTTGTAATTAATACCTCCTCTTATGCCAAGGAGTTGCACATCAAGGAATTCCCCATAACGGTCAATAATAATGATGTTCTCTTGAGATCGGGAACACCAATAGATATATGAATGAGAGAGTGACATCATCCTTTGAGACCATCTTGAACCTTGTTCATTCTTCATCACTGATCGGGAAAGGTGTGAAATAAACCACATGGATAGTAAAGGTATGAAACACATGAGAATCCCTCGCTTCCTCATAGTATGAGTGTGAAGAGAGTGCAAAATATCTCCAAGCAAATTAGGCACAAGATTATGAGTAAGAAATATTTTGATGGTGTACACATCTATGAGTTGGTCTAGATTAGAGAATAGCATCAAACCATAGATCAACAGAGCCACAATCTCCTCAAAAGCATGAAAACTCATAGCATCTTGAAACAACTGATCCTTCTCTATCATAAATTTAACAAGAAGACCTTTAACTACACTTCTTATTTCCCAATTAGACATAATGTCTGACTGCTTCAGATGTAAGGTTGCTGCAATAACTTCAGGCTTTGGAACTTTCTATAAACCATTGAAGGGTGTCTGATCAAGAGTAGGTACTCCAAGTAGCTTAGAAAACTCTTCCATTGTGGGTACCAACTTGTAATACAGTTGGAGAACTGACTTTTAGGTTTTGTGTTTTATCGCAAATTTTGCGGATAGCAAGAGTCGCCACTAACTTTTCTTTTATCCAATAAAGGAAAGAGTGAAAAGAATAGGAAAGGCCTTTTGAGATTTTTATGAGTAAGGGGAGTAGGTTATGAAAAGGTAAGGTGTTAGCATCCTTTTCATTCGTAGTTATCTACGGACTCTTAATTTCTATCTCACTTTGAAAATGCTTTGTGTTTGTGTATCTTTGCAAATATATTTGAAAACGCCTAAGTGCCGCAATTTTTTAATGATTCTCGTATCGTTGAGAATGTATGCAAAATGTTTGTTTTGAAAATATTTATTGAAAGAAAGTGTTGTTTTATGGAAAGATGTTTTGAAAATGTCAATGTAAGGCAATTTACTTTGTAATAACCCTTGTATCAGTCCTCAAGAGTGTTTATAAAGTGTTTTGAAAGTAATTGTTTTTTGAAAGTGTGAGGTGTAAATATTGTTTTATTTTTGTGAGAAAACGATTACAAGCGATCTACCTACTCAAAAAGTATTTGTTCTTCTCCTCCTCCTTTATATAGTACTATCCTACCATTGGTTAGTAGGAAACCCAATTATTGGATGTGAGCGTCATGCGTGGGTCATCGTATTGTCATTGAAGGCAACTTATAAGATGCTTTAGCAATTGTCGTAAGGGACAAATCGTTTACCGAAGGCAACATCGAATGGTCATCGAGGGACTACGACCTTTTAATCGAGGGTCTTTGCTAAACCATCCCACATTCGAGGGACATGATTGTTTTATCCGACGTAACAAGTGAGGGTAACCCTAGAGGTGTGTGTGTGTGTGTGTGTGTGTGTGTGTGTGTGTGTGTGTGTGTGTGTGTGTGTGTGTGTGAAGTGTTTTGATTTCAAGTATTTATCTTTGATACTATGTTTTCTAATGATTGATTTTAATCTTTCCATACAAGCCCTAATTACTAACAACAATAAGGAAAGTAGTAAATTGCCGAAATTAAATGTCCTAAGTTATTACAATGTTTCGGGAATTGGGGTACAAATTTATGAATGGGTAGAAATATAAAGAAAACCATAATTTAAACTATTACATCCTTTACCAGTTACATAATTGTATTAATGCGAAAAATAAACAAACGTGCGGAGATAGTGAAAAGGGAAATAAATTTAACACCCTAAAAAATTTCTAAGTGTTTAGAAAATAATTTTTTGATGTTTTTGTTTAGAAAAATATTGGAAGTTATTAATAAAAATAAAATTTAATTCTTAGTTAATTTACAAACTAATCAATTAAAATAAAACAAGGTGATTAAATTAATTTTAATTATCAAAAATTAAATTAATTAATTAAAAAACCTAAATCCAATTTTTTTAATGATTTTATGATTTTTGTTGATTAAATAAAAAATGAAATTGGTTAAAGAAAAAAAATGTTAATTAAAACAAAAAATAATAAGAAATTAAAATGGGCCTGCAGTATAAGAAATTTGTGGGGTGAGGAGAAGCAAAAATGTTTGGCCCAAAATAGAAAAGCCCAGGCGCCTGTTTGAGATCCAGCGTGTTGCTCCAAGTAGGTCCACCATGGGCATGCAAGCTCTAGCGCGTTGATGTGGATGTTTGAGAGATCCAAGGGTTGAGGGATGAAGATGCATGGTATGCGCGCTGGACCTATTCCCACTTAATCTGAAAGAAACAAATATGTGAAAAATAAAAGGGTATGGATGGGGCTCGAACCCAGGTCCCTATAGTAAGACACGCGCTTTTTTACCACTGGGGTGGCTGTTTCATCTGGTTATGAAACTTCCCCCAGTAAATATATTATAAACTTGTTTTCAAAAATGGAACTTCATCTTCTTCCTCGCGTGCGTTTGTCAGTAATAACAACATCATTTTCAAATTTTGTAAAAGCTTCATTTCTCAACAAAATTGAAAGATGAAAACATCAAACTTGCTTGATTTTTTACCACGAATTCAACCATGTAACTTTTGAAAGCTGTAAGTTAAAGGTTGAAACGAATTTTGCTTGGTACCAAACTGAAACCTAATATTTCATAAACTTCAATTCCAAAATTCTCATCACATAGTCAACATAAATGAAAACTAAAGACATGGTTAGTTTCAAGGCAATCACATCTACATTTTATCTTTTTAAATTGAAAGCAAATGATGTGTGTATAAGGATATCAAAGTTGGATAAACTTACCTCTTGAAGTGAAAACTCAGAACGCGTATGGAGGCTTCCAGGTGCAAGTAAATGATTGATCAATATTCCTTGGACCTCCCTGAAGCTATTCCAATCCTTACTTTGTACTGAAAGTTGCTGAAATGCAATATCCAAGTCAAGTTGAGGTCACAGCTTTGGAGTTTGGAGGATGGTGATGATGATGTTACAGAAGTGTAACAAGGATATGGATGAGTTATATATGATGTGTAGATGATGTTTGAATGATAAAAAGAGAAAATGCACCTGAGAGTTGGGGCTGGAAGCTTCAAATGTGCAACAATGGTGGTTTTTTAGTGGTTCTGAGTTTGAGAGAATTTGAGGGTGCTTGAGGGCTTATGAAATCATGCATTGGCTTGCAAATGGTCTCTCTATTTATAGAGAAAAAGGTTTGAGGGCTTAAAATAACCAGAATCTTGAGATAGCATGTTATGGTTTAGTTGGAAGTAAAAACCCAAGTTGGATGAGTTTCCATGGTTTCAATGCTTAAGTACAAGCATGTTCTGAAGTTGTTGGGTGCAGGGAGGTTGCTTCTTTACTTTATAACAGAGTGTGATCAGAGGAAACAATTTATGAGCTCAAAGAGAGTTGACAAAATTCATAAAGCAAGCTTTATCAAAATGGAAGTCTTGCCTTTCTCCTTTAAATGGAAAAATAGATTGGATAAAGCTTTAAATCCTTGGATTATGGCTCAAAAGTGTGTGTAATCTTCTGATTATGGATAGATTTGGAGGTTTAGAGGCATGTAAAGTGAGATTATGCAGCATGGTGTGAGATTTGGCCATATGTTCATCACAAAAATGACCTATAATTCAAGAATGAAATGCCAACTTCATGCCTTCGATTATCCTTGCTCAAGCATGATCTTTTTTATGCTCTTGGACATTTTGGAAAGCTTGAAACATGATCTTCAACTTTCATGTTGACTATTTTGGCTAAATCAATTGGGATTTTGGTGAAAAATGGCCATGAAGTTGGGACAAAAAACTGATCAAAACTTGTTGAAATTTTTTCTAAGTGTTGGATAAAAAAACATCACAACTTCATGGGCGCATATCTCTTAATCTAATAACTTTTTGAAGATCAAACCTCATTAACAATGTTGTAGAATTCATCAATCCCTACAACTTTCATGTTGAAAGTTTTCTTTGAATCAACTTGGATCTTAGTGATAAATGGCCATGAAGTAGTGACTTTGTTAAGAACAAAACACTTAGAATTTTTCTAAGTGTTGGAAAATTTTCCAAACTTTGACTTTTGTCGACTTTTTTTTATTCTTGATTATCAAGTTTGATAGTTTTTAATGTTTTGAGGATTCTTGTTTTTTTGAATTCCAATGTTGAACAAAAAATCAAAGTTTGACTTTTGAGTGACTGTTGACTTTTCATTAAATTGATTTGATTCTTCAACAATCAATCACTTGTATCTTTGAAGATGTCTTAAGCCATGTAATTAGGTCAATATTTTGTATTTGAGCTCTTGAGATCATGCTTTAAGCCATTAGGTCATGCACTAAGCCAACAGTCAATGACCAGTCATCTTCAATCAAAATCCTAATTTTGGAAAATTTTGACCTTTGATGATTTGAGGGCTTTCCTTGAGGAATCATGATCAACCCTTGATCAAATGATTAATATAAACTCAAAATGTTGATGTTGACAATTGTTTTTGAAGTTTGACTGTATGTTGACCTTAGTTGACTTTTTACCCAACACAGTTGACTTTCAATCTTTTGAGCCATTGACTGAGCCAACATGTGATGCAAGACTTGAAACTTGACATAAGCACTATTGAGGACCTATTATGAACCGTGAAAGTGAATTGAGACCCTTGCAGACCAAGTTTCTTTGAGAAGCAACAAACCCTAGTTGAAGACCCTTGCTTAGGAGGTGGTTTTGACCAGTCAACTCTTGAGTAGTTTTGAACAAATGGGGACCTCATCAGAATGTATTAAAGAAAATGGGAGGGAAAATTTTGGGGTACAACATCTACCCCTGTTCAATCTTCTTAAACCTGAAGAGTTAGATTGGCATGTCCGCCATTCGTGACTTGAAGGTAGAAGATGATTAAACACTTAAGTGCCCAGAAATTTGCACTCGCTTGTGCTTGAAGTAACACTGTTGGTTGATTATACGGGGAATGGGCTTAAAGATTCCATTTGAAGAGATGATGAAGAGCTGTCGGAGATGGGCTTATAGATTCCATCCAAAGTAATCGTGGATAGAATTTAGACTAAGTCTGCGCTCGACTTAAACTGGAAGAAGCATCAGAATAAATCTACGCTCGATTTAAACTGAGCTAGAAGAGGTCTTTTTGTCTTTAATTGAAAGAAGTATCAGAATAAATCTATGGTCAATTTAATCTGAGTCAGAAAATTTCTACTGGAAGAAGTATCAGAATAAATCTATGGTTGATTTAATCTGAGCCAGATGATGTCTACTGGAAGAAGTATCAGAATAAATATATGATCGATTTAATATGAGCCAGAAGATGTTTGCGTCCGTATTTAACTGGAAGGAGCATCATAATAAATCTATGGTCGATTTAATCTAAGCCAGAAAATGTCTACTAGAAGAAGTATCAGAATAAATCTATGTTCGATTTAATCTGAGGCAAAAGATGTATGCGTTCGTCTTTAACTGAGAGAAGTATCAGAATAAATCTATGGTTGATTTAATCTGAGCCAGAAAATGTCTACTGGAAGAAGTATCTGAATAAATCTACGCTTGATTTAATCTGAGCCAGAAGATGTCTGCGTGCGTCTTTAAATGGGGGGAGTATAAGAATAAATATATGGTTAATTCAATCTGAGCTAGAAAAATGTCTACTGGAAGAAGTATAAAAATAAATCTATGCTTGATTTAATCTAAGCCAGAAGATGTCTGCGTTCGTCTTTAACTGGGAGAAGTATCAGAATAAATCTATGGTTGATTTAATCTGAGCCATAAAAATATATACTGGAAGAAGTATTAGAATAAATCTACACTTTATTTAATTTGACCTAGAATACCTTTTTGTGTCCGTCTTTAACTGGAAGAAGTATAAGAATAAATCTATGGTTGATTTAATCTGAGCCAGAAAAATGTTTACTGGAAGAAGTATCAGAATAAATCTATGCTTGATTTAATTTGAGCCAGAAGATGTCTGCGTTCTCCTTTAACTGGGAGAAGTATCAGAATAAATCTATGGTCGATTTAATCTGATCCAGAAGATATCTTCTTTGAGAATGATCCCTTGAGGAAATTTCTAAAATAGCCCTTTGTCATATGTAGCCTTGGGGAAGACTATCGGGTCATATAAGTAATTGATGATGTTTTTCTATTGATTGATCTTTCCTGAAAAGGTAAATAGTTAGTTGTATGCAATGTCATGATGTATGAAATGCATTGTGTAATATGGTGGGAGAACTGACTTGGGTGTTTTGAGTTTGATCGCAAATGTTGCGGATAGCAAGATTCGCCACCGACTTTTCTTTTATCCGATAAAGGAAATGGTGAAAAGAACAGGAAAGACCTTTTGAGAATTTTCTTGAGTTCTGGGGGTAGGTTATGAAAAGGGAAGGTGTTAGCACTCTCTTCATTCGTAGTTATCTACGGGCTCTTAGTTTCTAGCTCACTTTTTAAAATGCTTTGTAAATGTGCTTGTGATTTGTTTTGAAAGTATTTTTTTTGAAACGTGCCTTCTTTTAGACGAACTTTGTAATGTTTCTCGTTTAGGAGAAAACGTATACAAAGTTTTGACTTGTTAAAATATTTCATGAAGGTGTTGGTGTGTTTGAAAGATGTTTTGTTTTGAAATGTTTGTGAGCAAGCAACTACGAACATTCTACATACTCAAAAGAAAGTCTTTGTTCTTTTCCTCTTCCTTTAGATAGTATTATCTTACCATTAGTTAGCAAGAAACTGTTGTACCCCACAATTTTCCCTCTCATTTTACTCGAGGCATGCCCATTGAGGTCCCCAAATTGCTCCAGGGTGACTAAGAATTGTCCAGACAAATTCTTCTCCTAAGGCAATAAACTTCTAACTAGGTTATCAATTTTCATCAAGATGTGTGAGCTCTAATGGTATTTAATGTTTTCCATGGTCCTAATATGTCTTCAATATTGTCCATGACAAATTTCATGCCTTGCATTACAAGTTTGCTCAGTCAACTGCTCAAATGCTTGAAAATCAACTATATTAGGTCAAAAGTCAACTGTGGCCTATATACAGTTAAACTTCAAGATTTTTGGTCAACATCAACATTTTGAAGTGATATCCATCATGTGATCAAGGGTTGATCATGATTCCTCGAGAAATGCTCCTAATTCATCAAAAGTCAAAAAATTGCTAATTAGGATTTATATAAGAATGTCAACCAAACTTTGACCAGGCATAACTTTCTCATACTTTATCAGAAATTTTTCCACCAAGGCTCATTTTGAAGAGAATTCAATTCCATTCAACTTACCTTCAGCCCTCAAGTTTAAGAAATGCATCAATTGAAAGATACAAGCTCAGACATTATGGGTCCTTTCAAAAAGTCAACAAAAACACCTTTTGGGTCAAAGCTTGGTACATGAACATGGAAGATTAAATTGAGATGAAACCAAAAGGGTTGTTTAGAGGACATTCTAAGCTCTCTAAAAAGTCCAAGAACACCCTCATAGAGTTAAAATGGAGAGAGATATGCATTGCTAAAGTTGACCAATTTTTGGAAAAATGCATGAAGCAAATATTGAACTAACTTGGAATTTTTCCAAATGGGCCTATCTTTTTATGTTTGAAACTTGTTTCTAACGTGGTTCACGACCTATAAGACCATCCAGGCCTTATTTGGTCATTTGTTTTATTTATTGTGATTTTTAGTCATTAAAAACTCAATTTAAATTAAATAAATGATAAAAAATATATATGAAGATTGCATGGGCTTGATCTCCAAAACTCTTAAGGCCTAAAATAACTCAGGATAGGTTGGAAAAACGCGTGGAGTTCATTTGTGCAAGATTTGGCAAATTTTGTAAATATTTCATATTATTCCAAAACAAATATTAAGTGATGAAGGCATGAGATCTTTTCCACATTTGTTGACCTAATATGATTCACTATATATGCAAAACAAGATGCCAAGACAAAGAGATGCACAGTTGCCTCCTAAAGCCCCAACAAAGTTTCAAATTTTTTTCAAAGTGGTGCAACTCGATATCTCTCTCTCTCCAGCCAATTTCAATCACTTCCAGCCATCCATTCACGTTCCTAAGACTCTTAGCAAGCCAACCTATCCATCCTTGAAGGCCAAACAATCCCAAAACTTGATCTCCAATAACTCACGTTTGCCAAAATTCTAATGCTCTAAACTTTTTGTTTATGGCATATAAATGATATCTCTACACATATTCATGTTTATATTCTTGTCTCAGTGTGTTCTAACATAAAGCATGAGAGTTTGGATGCAGATTCAGGGAGTTGCCATTGTTAGGGCTTTGAAACGGCTAAGACACAAATAGGACAATACAGGTCGTCTCAGGCCAAATAGTTGCCACCATTGAATTCATAGACCCCAAATTAGGGGGGTAGTGTCATTATTGTCTCTGTTTTCTTGATATTTTGCAGGTTTCATTTTTTACTAGCCGGAGATGGTGACCGGAGCCAGCGTCTGAGGTGGTTTGACCGACCAGAGACCCTGTGTAGCACAATGGGGTCTTTTGGTTGGTTCGTTCAAATATCAGGGACCCTACAACACGCGCGTGTCTTGCTGATTCAGCCATTTGATTGGTTTTCATGTTATATTTTTTTTTTCTTGTTTAGGTAAATGAATAAACAGGTGGCTTGAATGGTAAATGCGTAGGCATGTGAGAGAAGGGACCTGGGTTCGAATCCCAGGTCCAACAATTTTGTTTTTTTCTAACAATATTCAGGTAGATCTGGTACTCCTAGTGGCTAGACGTCCAACATGCATCCTCACTCCCAGCTACTAGATCATCCTTAATTCAAATCCAACACCTCTGAAACGCTCCTCCATGGTGAACCCCCAGGAGCTAGCACCACTGGATCTCAGGTAGGTATTGGGCTTGTGTGAACTGGGCCCGACCAAAATTTCAACTTGCAGCCCCAGTTGCTTCATACCATCAGGCGCATTTCATTCCTTTTTAATTTCATTTACTTTACTTTATTTTAATTATTCTATGTTGTTAAATTCATTTTTTATTTTAATCATAAAATCAATAAAAAAAATCACAAAAAATAGATTTAGGTTTTTTTCCAATTAAAATTAATTTTTGTAAATTAATTTAATTTAATTACTTTAACCTGTTTTTCTTTAAACTAAAATTAAATAGAATTAGGTTAAAACTTCAAATATTTTTTTCAATAAAATACCAAAATCTTTTTTCTTCTAAATTAATTAGATTCTTTAGGTTATTTCAAACTTGTTCCCATTTTAATCTTCGCGCGTTTGTTATTTTTCGTTTTATTATTTTTCAATTTATTGTAACTGATAATGGTTTGTAATAGTTCAAACTAGGGCTTATTTATTGTCTTTATCCCCAAGTTTTGCATATGTATCCCCCTCTCCGAGGCCCTGTAATAGCATAGGACTCTATTTTCCTGTTTTTACTTTCCGCACTATTAACTGCTTAGATTAATAGGATTGTATGGAAAGATTCTAAAAGAAAATGATTAGATAACCCTAAATGTGCAAGATAAATGAAATGAATCAATACACTTGCACATTCTCACCCCTAGGGTATCTCCCACTTTGGTTGCCTTCGAAAACAATCACAATTCTCGACACATGAGAATTTTTAGTGGTTGTCCTTTAGTTCAAGAGATCACAAGTCCCTCGATGACCATTTCGACGCCACCTCGGTTAAAAAAGTGATCTTGGAACTTTAGAACAATTACTAAAAGTTCTTGCCCAGTTTCCTTAGTAATCGTAAGTGTACCATCGATAGTCCCTCAACATCCAAATGATAAGGCTACCTACTCACTAATAGTAGGATAGCACTATCTAAAGGAAAGGAGGAAAAGAACACCTTTTTTGAGTTAGTAGATAACTGTTAGGTACTTGCTCAAAAATAATCTTTTTCACACCACACTTTCAAAACATTTTCAAAAAATGATTTATCAACACTCTTGAGGACTGATACAAGAGTTATCATAAAGCAAACCAACTTATCAAAACACACAAACACGAAAGAAATTTTCAAATATGAGCAAGTGCCTAAGAGCCGGTGGAAAACCATGGATGGAAAGGGTGCTAACACCTTCCCTTTCTATAATCTACCCCCTTACTCAGAAACTCTCGAAAAAGGTCTTTTTCTTTTCTTTTCACCCTTTCCTTTATTGGATAAAATAAAAGTCGGTGGCGAATCATGCTTACTGTACATTTGCGTATACAAAACACAAACCAATATAACAGTCGGTTTTGCCACCGTATCACAGAACCGATGAATCTGCTGGGGACCAATAAAAAGTGGGGTTACCTTAGAGCTTAGTTCATTTTAAAACTACTTTCATTGTGTGTTTTTATGCTTTACTTTTGAGGGCTTGTTTGGGTTGTTACTACAGATCCTACACTCGGATCTGGGGGCATCTTTTTAGGTAAACAGCAATAGATCGTGGAGACTGTACGGTATAAATCGATATGGTTGAAGCGGTAGTTATGTTGGTGTGACACTTTAGTTGGTATCGGTATCCCTTGTGTTGAATCGAGGAGAATATAGGGCCGCCGCGTGGTGTTGTGAAGCACTAACGAACCTTAGAACCTTAGTCGAACAAACTTGGCCACTAGAAAGTAATGAGATAGCCGGCCTCGGTGTAAAGATGAGGATTGGTTGATACTCGATACTACACTCATTGATATCGGACTTTCGGGATGTTTCGATCGCAAGAAAACATTTCTAAGATGAAATAATACCGATAAAGAAAGATCAATGATATTGAGATTCATTCGAACCCAGTTACTATTTTTAAGACAGGTTGATCCATCTGAACATTCAAGAGGGTACTTACCTATAAACCCCATGCAAGCCTAAACCTAAGGCTGTTTGTGTGATTTGTTTGCTTTCAACTTGATCTACTTACATGGTTTTTATCTAACAACATGATCTCCTTGCAGGATTTTTTTACAGTCATTATCCAGTAACCTAGACTTCTTAGACTTACTTGCCTTCATCACCTCACACTTTTTCTTAACGCATAGCATACACATCATAACATCATGCCACAACATTTCCTTAACCATTTCAAGGATCTCGAGGGTTTGTGATACATGTTATGATAAATTAGACGTCTATCAAGGGGCAAGAGGATTTATTTTCCTCTAGCCAATGCCGTCAAAGGATCAAAACTCAACAACTTGAGTAAGGGGCTATGGCCCACTTGATATGGTAAGCTCGACTCTTATAGAAGGACACTCAATGATACAAAGTTCTTCAATCAAAGCTGCAAATTTCAACTTTTGACATTTTCTTGTTTACCCTGCGAGATCCTTGAAAACATTGCATGTATGCTATTTCATAACAGGTATTCCAGTACATGTTTCTCATTTTTTCATTGTTTATTTCAGCAAAAGAAATGGCCATTGAACATACAGTAAAAGACCTGCAAGCTTAAAACGCTCGGTTTCAATAAATGTTCATGGCTTTGGCCCAGGGGCATGAAGAACTGAAAGCTCTCGTCATCAAAGAGAAGAAGAAGAAGGGAAAGAAACCGGATGGCATCCTGAATATGGGAAGAAGACTCAGAGGACCGGTTAAAGGAGCTCTAGATCTTTCAACTCCATCAAATAAGGGGGATAATCATGAATAAGATAACAACCCCGAGACTGATGAAGAAGAAGCTGATTATTCTGAGGAGAAATATCCTCCTGCTGATGATAAATACAAATGGCTGGAGGATTGTCTCAATGCTATGGAGATTCAGCATATACCTGGCTTGGACTTTGAAGAATTAGGGCTGGTTTATGGCGTGATCATCCCACTAAAATTCAAGGTTCCCACTTTCACCAAATATGACAGGGTCTCTTGTCCTAAACTTTACTTGAGATCATATGTCAGAAAGATCCAACCTCACACTGCTGACCAGAAGTTATGGGTCCATTTCTTCCAAGAAAGTTTAGCTGGCATGCAACTAGAATGGTTCTATCAGCTAGAAAGAACATACATTCATACCTGGGAAGACTTAGCTGCTGCTTTCTATAAGCAGTACCAATACAATGCTGACCTCGCTCCAACTCGTACACAACTTCAAAGCATGTCTATGGGTTCTAGCGAAGGCTTTAAAGAATATGCCCAAAAATGGAGGGATCTAGCTGGCATGGTATAACCTCCTCTGAATGAACGGGAAATGGTAGATATGTTCATGGGCACTCTGAGAGGCCCTTTCTTTAATATGCTGATTAGAAGTTCCTCATATGGGTTCACAAAGATGGTTCTGACTGGAGAAAGGATCGAAAGTGGTATCAAGAGTGGGAAGATCCCGATGGCTGCATATTGTAATGCTGAGAAGAAGCCATTTGCTGATAAGAGGGAAGCCAATGTTGTGTATGGCCAGAAGGGTCGTAATAAGGCAGACGACCACAATCAATTTGTGGGGGCAATACTTGTCTTTAATCCTACGCCTATGCAACGACACCAACAGGGGAATCAGCGTAAAGAGGTTACGCCTAAGAGAAAATTCACCATAATCAACATGTCACTAGCTCAAGCATTACAACACATGTTAAAGGCAGGGTTGATTACGTTAAAGACTCCTCTGCAAAATCCCAATACTTCTGCTCCTAGTTACCACCCTGAAGAAAGGTGTGCATACCATTCTGATAGTCCTGGACATGATACAAATGGCTGATGGGCTCTGAAGACAAATTCAGGATATGATTAACACTAAAGAGATTGAAATCGACCCTCCAAAGACTCACAAAGTGATCACTGCTCCTAGGCCAAGTCATTGAGAACTTCCATTTCACTTTTTATTTTTCATTTGTAATTTCATTTGTTGTTCAAACAATTACTGGCATGCCAAAATTTGGTTTTCCCATTAATGCATTGCATATGTTTGTCTTGAATGATTTCATTGTCATTTTATTTAAACTGTTTTCTTGTTTCCTTTATGTGATATTCGACTCTCGATTAAAAAGCTAAAAGCCTTTAGAGGGAGGATGAAGAAAATGATACCACAATCTCACACAATTTGCTTTTGAAAAGACCTTGCTGACGATGTACATGCGTTGTTTCAAATCCCAAACAGTGGAGTTATAAGGAAGATAATCCCTATTCAACCCCTTTGAGCCTAAGAAGTAGGAGTTTTTTTTCCACACAAATTATAACCCTTAATCATAACTTGGGGCAGGGTAGTTTCTCAGTCAATTTAGACGCGCATTCAGTCGCAATCTTCCGCTTCGTACACAATTAATGGCATCGAAGACGTCCTTCCAAATCAAAAAACGGTGATAGGTTCCCTGTAATCATTAAAATAAGCAGTCATTATCTCTCAAAATAAAATCCCATTAAGTCAAAACCTATGAAGGAGACTTACGAAAAATTGGGGCATCACGCTGACTGTAATCACAAAAGAAATAGTTCAGGCAAAAGATCGGGATAATAAAATAAAAAAAAGGAGATTCCTAAAAATCCTCAACAAAAAGAATATTACAAAAATGTCTACCTCTTCAAAATAAACGTTCAGTATTCAAACCATCACTAGAATATCAAGGACAAGATGTCGGACTCAATCGGGATCTAAACGCATAATTAACTGAGCTTAGGACTAAAGAATATCATGAAGAACGAGTTGGGTACAAATAGATTTTGAGAGTTTATCCTTTGTTTCTTAAACTTTGAACCAGGCCACACTACAACCCTTAAAAGTCCTAACTGAAGCATAGGTTATTCAGAAGCATACTGTTATAAAAGGTATCCTGACTCCTGTAGGACTTTCTATAAATCCTGAGTTGATATCACCCTCTTGCAAAATTTGTTTTACTGAAAAAATGAATTTTCAAAAAACTTCAAGACAAGCATAAACTTTGCATTATTTGAATAATGTTGTTTGCATATAGTTATCTGTTCGACAACAGAGAAATTCACATGACGAATATCTAGTGAAAAAAAACTTTCCCTATGAAAAGGATCACCTCAAGTGGAAAAACACTTCCAACCAAGGGGTACGGCATGATCATTTTCCATCATTTGGGGAAGTCAAGTCAAGATTCAAGGAATCTGTCAAAAATGCAAAATAGCCAAGGGCAAATCTCCATCTGAATCACTTGGAGAATTAGACATGAATTCCAACAATGAATCACGTACAATCAAGAAAAATCAATGTTCCCCAGCGTATTTCTTCTCAAAAAACAATTAAACGAGAATTCCCAACGGAAACATTCTAAATAAACCAAGTCCTCTTCTAGAACAGTTCAGGTACGATCCAGAGACGGATGTTATCCTGATACTTATTCCAGACTTCTCTTCTAGAAACAGTTTAGGTACGATCAAGAGATGGATGTTATCCTGATACTTATTTAGATTCTCTTCTAGAAATGGTTTAGGTACGACCCAAAGAAGGATGTTATCCTGATACTTATTCCAGATTTCTCTTCTAGAAACAGTTCAGGTACGATCCAGAGACAGATCTTATCCTGATACTTATTCAGATTCTCTTCTAGAAACCGTTCAGGTACGATCCAGAGACAGATGTTATCCTGATACTTATTCATATTCTCTTCTAGAAACAGTTTAGATATGATCCAGAGACGGATGTCATTCTGACACTCATTCAACACATGTTTCAAGTACAGTTCAGATACGATCCAGAGACAGATGTCATTCTAACACTCATCCAACACATGTTTCAAGTACAATTCAGATATGATCCAGAGATGGATGTCATTCTGACACGCATTCAATACATGTTCCAAATACAATTCAGATACGATCCAGAGATGGATGTCATTCTGAAACTTATTTCAACATATCTTCAAGTACAATCACGACATAGATCCATCCACAAAATTGCTGCAGGTACTTTATCTAGCAGGTACAGGGGAAGAAACATCCTGATGCGAAGTCACCGCTACATCCTCAGCATATGTCCTAGTGATGTCTATGTCCCTGCAGAATGAAAGCAACCAAAGTTTTGACCTCTTCTTCCCCTAGCAGGAATTACCTCCTCCAGCAAAGTTCCCTCAGAGAGCTGAAATCCATGTTCCCCAACTAAGTTTTATAATCTCAAATAGTTTTTAAAGCCTCACCCCTGGTAGAGTTTATTTCTCTAGCTGTGGAAGTTCATCCCCCAACAAAGTTTATTTCTCTACATTGGTAAAATCTTCTGACAGGGAATCTTCTCCCCAGCGGAGCATTCTCAAGCAGAAGTCAAAGATCCCCGGCAGAGTATCGTCAAATGGAAAGAGGAAATCCCCGACAAATCATCTCCATTCATCATCCCCAATAGAAGTGAAAGAATCACTTTCCTAATCTACCAAATAGCAGTCTGGGATTCAGATTCCCAGTACTCTCCAGCAAGCAGTCAGGGATTTATTTTCCCAGACTAGGAAATTTCGCAACAACATTCCATGTTCATACATCATGGTATATGCATATATATTGCATACAACACAATCTCATTTATTTTGAGAACATCATTACACGATGCATTTCATACATCATGACTTTTCATACGACTAACTCTTTATCTTTTCAGGTAAGGTCAATCAACAAAAACCATTAACCGCTTATATGGCCTGACAGTCTTCTCAAAGGCTACATCTGACGAAGGGCTATTTCAGCATTTTCCTCAGGAAGACCATTCTCAAAAGGCATCTGTTGGTTCAGTTTAAATCGACTAATTATTTATCTTGATTCTTTTCCGGAAGATACTTTCTCTGGTTCAATCAGATCGACCCTAAGATTTCTCTAATTCTTATCCATTTAAAGATAACTCAAGGCCTCTACTGGTTCAGTTTAAATCCACCAATGATTTATTCCGATTCATTTCCGGTGGATACTTTCTCTGGTTCAGTTAAATCGACCCTAATATTTTTTCTGATTCTTTATCCAGTTAAAGATAATTTAAGACCTTTCTTTGGTTCAGTTAAATCTACACTAATATTTTCTGATTCTTATCCAATTAAAGATACTGTAAAGCCTGGAGTCCGACCAGATAGCACTTTATTAATTACTATGAAGCCTGGACCCGACCAAATGATGGTATAACCTATGACACCAAAGCCTGGACCCGACCAGCTAACGGTATACCTCAGATTCAAGTTAAAGCCTGGACCCGACCAGATAAAAACCTAATTTCTTCAAATCACTGAAGCCTGGATACGACCAGATAACAGTTCACAATTATTGCAAAGCCTGGAACCAACCATATAGAAGTTAATTCCATATTCCCCAATAGGTAGCTGTGAAGCCTAGAATACAACCAGATAGCAGTCAGTCTTATTGTCCTTAGCAAGTCCCTGGGAAGCATGGATCCCGACCAAATAGCAGTTATCTTTCACCTTCCCAGTTAAGAGATAACTCCCTAGTAGAGTAATGGACAACTGAAGCTCCTAGACTATATTTCCCAAGATAAGGACCAACATTCCTCAGCGGAATCCTCCTCAAACGTCAGGATCAGGAATCCCCACAAAGGAATCTCTTAGGAAATCAATATCTACTCTAGATGGAATATTTAAGCCCATATCCGACGATCTCCATCACTTTCTCTGGATGGCATCTTTAAGCCCATCTCTGATAGTCTTCTGTCATCTTTTCCAAATGGCATTTGTAAGCCCATTTCCGATATTATCCACCAACAATATCACTTCAGACGAGTGCAAATTTTTGGGCACTCTAGTGTTCAATCATCTTCCACCTTCAGATCACGAAAGGCAGGCAAGCCAATCTACATCCTCAGGTCTAAGAAGATTGAACAGGGGAAGCTGTTGTATCAAAAAAATTCCCCTCTTATTTTACTCAAGGCATGCCCATTGAGGTCCCCAAATTGCTCCAGGGTGACTAAGAATTGACTAGACAAATTCTCCTCTTAAGGTAATAAACCTCTAACTAGGTTTTCAATTTTCATCAAGATGTGTGAGCTCCAATGGTCTTAAATGTTTTCCATGGTCCTAATATGTCTTCAAGATTGTCCATGACAAATTTCATGCCTTGCATTACAAGTTTGATCAGTCAATTGCTCAAATACTTGAAAATCAATTATATTAGGTCAAAAGTCAATTGTGGCCTATATACAGTCAAACTTCAATATTTTGGGTCAAAATAAACATTTGAAGTGATATTAATCATTTGATGAAGGGTTGATCATGATTCCTCAAGAAATGCTCCTAATTCATCAAAAGTCAAAAAATTGCTAATTATGGTTTCTATAGGAAAGTCAACCAAACTTTGACCAGACATAACTTTCTCATACTTTATCAGAAATTTTTTCACCAAGGATAATTTTGAAGACAATCCAATTCCCTACAACTTCTCTTCATCCCTCAACTTCAAGAAATGCATCAATTGAAAGATACAAGCTTAGACATTATGGGTCCTTTCAAAAAGTCAACAAAAACACCTTTTGGGTCAAATCTTGGTACATGAACATGGAAGACTCAATTGAGATGAAACCAAAAGGGTTGTTTAGAGGACACCCTGAGCTCTCTAAAAAGTCCAAGAACACCCTCATAGATTTAAAATGGAGAGAGATATGCATTTCTAAAGTTTACCAATTTTTGGAAAAATACATGAAGTAAATATTGAACTAACTTGAAATTTTTCCAAATGGGCCTATCTTTTTATGTTTGAAACTTGTTTCTAACGTGGTCGAGGACCTCTAAGCCCATCCATGCCTTATTTGGTCATTTGTTTTATTTATTGTGATTTTTTGTCATTAAAAACTCAATTTAAATTAAATAAATGATAACAAATATATGAAGATTGCATGGGCTTGATCTCCAAATCTCTTAAGGCCTAAAATAACTCAAGATAGGTTGGAAAAACACGTGGAGTTCATTTGTGCAAGATTTGGCCAATTTTGGAAATATTTCATATTATTCCAAAACAAATACTAAATGATGAATGCATGAGATCTTTTCTACATTTGTTGACCTAATATGATTCACTATATATGCACAACAAGATTCCAAGACAAAGAGATGTGCAGCTGCCTCCTAAAACCCTAGAAAAGTTTCAAAAATTGTTCAAAGTGGTGCAACTCGAGATCTCTCTCTCCAGCCAATTTCAATCACTTCCAGCCATCCATTCATATTCCTGAGACTCTCAACAAGCCAACCCATTCCATCCTTGAAGGCCAAAAAATCCCAGAAATCACTCTCCAATAACTTACGATTTGCCAAAACTCTCATGCTCTAAACTTTTTGTTCATGGCATATAAATGATATCTCTGCACATATTCTTGTTTATATTATTGTCTCGGTTTGTTCTAACATAAAGCATGAGAGTTTGGATGCAGATTCAGGTAGTTGCCATTGTTAGGGCTTTGAAATGGCCAAGACACGAATAGGACAATACAGGCCGTCTCTGGCTAAATAGCCACCACCATTGATTTTGTAGACCCCAAATTAAGGGGGTAGTGTCATTATTATCTTTGGTTTCTTGATATTTTGCAGGTTTAATTTTTTGGCTAGCCGGAGATGGTGACCGGAGCCACCGTCTGAGGTGGTTTGACCAGCTAGAGACCCTGCATGGCACAATGGGGTCTTTTGGTTGGTTCGTTTAAATATCAGCGACCCCACAGCGCGCGCGTATCTTGCTGACTTAGCCATTTGATTGGTTTTCATGTTATATTTTTTTCTTGTTTAGGAAAATTAATAAACAAGTGGCTCGAATGGTAAAGGCGTAGGCATGTGAGAGAAGGGACCTGGGTTCGAATCCCAGGTCCAGCAATTTTGTTTTTTTCTAACAATATTCAGGTAGATCTGGTACTCCCAATGGCTAGACGTCCACCATGCGTCCTCACTCCCAGCCACTAGATCATCCTTAATTCAAATCCAACACCTCTGAAACGCTTCTCCATGGTGAACCCCCAGGAGCTAGCACCACTGGATCTCAAGCAGGCATTGGGCTTGTGTGATTTAGGCCCAACCAAAATTTCAACGTGCACCCCCCAGTTTCTTCATACCATCAGGCCCATTTCATTCCTTTTTAATTTCATTTACTTTACTTTATTTTAATTATTCTATGTTGTTAAATTCAATTTTTATTTTAATCATAAAACCAATAAAGAAATAACAAAAAATAGATTTAGGTTTTTTTCAAATTAAAATTAATTTTTGTAAATTAATTTAATTTAATTACTTTAACCTGTTTTTCTTTAAACTAAAATTAAATAGAATTAGGTTAAAACTTCAAATATCTTTTTCAATAAAATACCAAAAACTTTTTTCTTCTAAATTAATTAGATTCTTTAGGTTTTTTCAAACTTATTCCCATTTTAATCTTCGCGCGTTTATTATTTTCCATTTTATTATTTTTCAATTTATTATAACTGATAATGGTTTGTAATAGTTTACACTAGGGCTTATTTACTGTCTTTATCCCCAAGTTTTGGTTATGTATCCCCCTCCCTGAGGCCCTGTAATAGCATAGGACTTTATTTTCCTATTTTAACTTTCCGCACTATTAACTGCTTAGATTAATAGGATTGTATGGAAAGATTTTAAAAGAAAACGATTAGATAACCCTAAATGTGCAAGATAAATGAAATGAATCAATACACTTGCACATGCTCACCCCTAGGGTATCTCCCACTTCGGTTGCCTTTGAAAAAAGTCACAATTCTCGAAACGTGAGAATTTTTAGTGGATGTCCTTTAGTTCAAGAGATCACAAGTCCCTCGATGACCCTTTCTACGTCGCCTTGGTTAAAAAAGTGATCTTGGAACTTTAGGACAATTACTAAAAGTTCTTGCCCAGTTACCTTAGTGACGTAAGCGTCCCTTAGATAGTCCCTCAACATCCAAATGATAAGGCTACCTACTCACTAATAGTAAGATAGCACTATCTAAAGGAAAGGAGGAAAAAAACACCTTTTTCGAGTAGGTAGATAACTGTTAGGTACTTGCTCAAAAATAATCTTTTTCACACCACACTTTCAAAACATTTTCAAAAAACGCTTTATCAACACTCTTGAGGACTGATACAAGAGTTATCATAAAGAAAACCAACTTTTCAAAACACACAAACACAAAAGAAATTTTCAAAAATGAGCAAGTGTTTAAGAACCCGTGGAAAACCATGAATGGAAAGGGTGCTAACACCTTCCCTTTCTATAATTTACCCCCATTACTCGGAAACTCTCGAAAAAGGTCATTTTTGTTCTTTTCACCCTTTCCTTTATTGGATAAAAGAAAAGTCGGTGGCGACTCTTGCTTACCGCATATTTGCGAGTACAAAATGTAAACTAGTGTACTAGTCGGTTCTGCCACCGTATCATAGAAACCTTATCATTGGATGTGCAGGGAAAAGCGTGGGTCATTGTACAGTCATAGAAGTAAACATTGTAGGATACCTTAGCAATTTGTTGTGATGGGCTAAGATCGTTTACCGAAGGCAAAATCGAATGGTCACCGAGGGACTACGATCTTGTAATCGAGGGGCTTTGCTAAAGTATCTCACGTTCGAGGGACATGACTGCTTTTATCCGAGGCAACAAGTGTGGGTTACCCTAGAGGTGCATGTGTGCAAAGTGTATTGTTTTCATGCATTTGTCTTGAATTAGGTTTGTCTATCATTTGTTTTAAGTCTTTCCATACAAACCCTAATTACTAGCAATAATATAGAAAGTGATAAATTGCGGAAATTTAAAGTCCTACGCTATTACATCATTTTAGGGGATGGGGATACA
The DNA here is from genome assembly GCA_948472305.1 of Vicia faba. NCBI lineage: Eukaryota > Viridiplantae > Streptophyta > Magnoliopsida > Fabales > Fabaceae > Vicia > Vicia faba. Next base: position 1,125,779,309 of record OX451735.1, read on the forward strand.
AATTACAAATAGGGATGAAAGTAATTAAAACCTAATTAATATTACAACCAAATTGAATAATGCAAAATAAGATGTACAAGAATATAAACATAATGTAAAAGAAAAGAAAATTGTTTTTATGGGTTTTTATGGATTTTTATGGAAAGAGTCCTAATTAGACTAATTAATTTGAAAAGAAGTTAATAAAAATCCTAATGTCTAATTTAATTTAATTGAAAGAGAAAATTAAAATGAAACCCTAGTCTAAATTAGTTTAATAAGAAAAACAATTAATTTGTTAAAATATTATTATTTTGCCTATAAGATAACAATAAAATAAAATGTAAAAATATATTTAATTAAGAAAAAATATATTTTTTGGATTTTTGATTTAAAATAAATAAGTAAAAGAAAAATAAAATAAAATAAAATAAAATAAAAAAGATTGGGTCAGGGGGTTTGAAAATAAAACAAAGAGGTTTGAAGAAAATGAATTTTGATTTAGGCCCAAAATCTGTTTTTGTTTGAATCATAAATAAAATAAAATAAAATAAAGTAATGGGCCAGTTGTGTTGTTTAAGAAGCAGGGGGTGATGGTGAGTAAATGAAGCATGACCCAAAGCTGGAAGACCCAGGAGCATGTCCAATCAAAAAAGGAACAAGGAAAAATGTTAGAAAAATAATAAAAGGTCTCGCTGGTGCTCGAACCCGGGACCTTCTATAGTAATGCCTTTAGCGTGCGCTTCTTGACACTTGGGTGGTTGTTTCATCCGGTTTCATGACAAGTCGTAATAAAATTAAAATACACTAAGTCCATGATTGTACTTCATGTTCTTCCTCGCGCCATAACCAAAGCTCTATAACTTTCTCATCTCTCAACCATTTCAAAAATTATAAACATCAAACTTGTTAGAAATTTCACCATGATTTCAAATATGTAACTAACTTAAGCAATGGATCAATGATGAGCATGAATTTTAAATGGTACCAAATTCTAAACTAATTTTTTAGGAAGTTCAAACTCAAAATTCACAGTACTCGGGCAACATAAATGAATTCTAAGGACATGGTTAGTTTCAGGGCTATGATGTCTACATTTTATCTTTGAAAATGGAAGCCATGTGATGCTTGTATGAAGAGATATAAGTTCAGAAAACTCACCTTGTAGATGGAGATTGTGTTTTGAGTTTGATAAACTTTCAAGGTGTTGTAATGATCTGGTTAGCTTCCTTGAACCTCCAGGAAGCAATTGCAATGCTTACTTTGGATTGAGGATGGTTGAATCATGCTGGAGAAGTCAAGATGCAAGTTGCTGTTTTTGAAAATGGAGGATGGTGAAGGAGGTGTTACATTGGTGTAAATGGGTCCTGGATCACTTCTAGATGATGTATGGATGCTTTTTGATTGATTTGGAGGAAGAACACACGAGCGGAAAATGAGTTTGAGGTGCAAGGTCAGAAATGCCACATAAATGGTATTTTGGTGAAATTCGGAGTTTGAGGGAGTTTGAGGGTACTTGAGGGCTTTTCCATTCGTGTCTTAGTTTACAAATATGACCTCTATTTATAGGAAATAGGTTTGGAGGTTTGAAATGATCAGAAAACAAAGATCACGTTATGGATTTTGCCTTGTTTTTGAAGAAAGCTTGAAACATCTGGTTCCAATGTGAAGTACAAGACTTATAGAGTGGTTGAGTACTTTAAACATGCTCCTTCTGGTATTGTAGGTTTAATGTGGGCAGAAGAAACAAGTTAGAGGCTCAATGCATTGACTTTTGCAATAAAGCTTGCTTTTCCAAAATGGAAGTGTTACCTTTGTGCCATAAATGGAAATGCAACTTGGATAATGGCTCAAATGCTTGGATCAAAGATCTAACATTTGTGTAATAAATTAATTATGGAGTTAAACACAAGTTAGACGCCTGCAAAGTAAGATTATGCAGCATAGGCTAGGGTTTTGGTCAAGTGTTCATCACAAAAATGACTTGTAATTCAAGAATGGATGCCTAACTTACTGTCTTCGATTCTCTTAGCTCAAGCATGACCTCTTAAATTTCTTGGACATTTTGGAAAGCTTGAAATGTTGTATACAACCTTCATATTGACCATTTTGACAAAATCAAATTGGAACTAGGTGAAAATTCTCCAAGAAGTTAGGTAAAAAATCTGCCTAAACTTGTCAAAATTTTCACTAAGTGTTTTATGAAAATGTCATGACTTCATGGACTTATATCTTCAAATCTAAGAATTTTTTGGACATCAACCCTCTAAAATAAAGTTGTAGTATTCATCAAGATCTACAACTTTCATGTTGAATGTTTTCTTTGAAACATCTTGCATCTTGGTGAAAAAGGGTCATGAAATAGTGAAATTATCAAGGTTTAAAACACTTAGAAATTTTTCTAAGTTTTGAAAAGTTTTACTTTTTATATTGAGTTTTGAATTTCTTGATTCCTTGATGATCAAGCTTCATATTTTTGAATGTCTTGATGAATCTTGACTTTTGAAACTTAATTTTGACCAAAAAGTCAAAGTTTGATTCTTGGTTTATCAGTTGACTTTTTCATCAGTTGACCAAATTTCAATTATCAATTGTTTGATCTTGATAATTGTTTTGAACTATGAAATTAGGTAAACATGTTGTGTTTGAACCCTTGAGGTCCTGCTTCAGGTCATTAGGTCATGTACTAGGTCAAAAGTCATTGATCAGTCATTCTCAGCCAAAACCCTAATTTTGAAAATTTTGACCCTTTGATGATTTGAACACTTTTCTTGAGGAATTATGATCCAAACTTTATCAATTGATGAATATGACCTTAAAATGTTGATATTGGTCAAAAATATTGAAGTTTGACTATAAGTTGACCACAGTTGACTTTTTACCCAATACAGTTGATTTTTAGTCATCTGATCAATTGACTGAGCAAAATTGTGATCCAAGACTTGAAACTTGGCATGAGTATTCTTGGAGGTCTATAATGAACTATGAAAGTCATTTGGGGCATTATAAGTCCAATTTTCCTTGTGGAAATCAAAACCCTAATTTGGGGTCCCAATGCTTCAGAGGTGATTTGACCTAGTCAATATTTGTGCAAACTTGAGCTATTGAAGATCTTTGTGAGAAATGTCTTGAGAAAAGAGAGGGAAAATTTTAGGGTACAACAGATGCCCCTGTTCAATCTTCTTAAACCTGAAGAGTTAGATTGGCGTGTCCGTCATTCGTGACTTGAAGGTAGAAGATGATTAAAAACTAAAGTGCCCAGAAATTTGCACTCACTGGTGCACAAAGTAATGTTGAATAATTGAATCGGGAATGGACTTAAAGATGCCATTTGGAGAGGTTATAAAGAGTTAACGACGATGGGCTTATAGATTCCATCCAAGGGAGACAGAGAATCGTCGGAGATGGGCTTATATATGCCATCCTGAGTGACTGTTGGTAAGTCTAATGCTTGACTACGACTATTATTTTAACGGATACTGGAAGGAATCTATGGCGACTACTACTTCATTAGGTAATGGAGGAATATCTGACGACTACTACTTCAACAGGTAATGAAGGAATCTCTGACGACTACTACTTCAATAAGTAATGAAAGAATCTCTGACGACTACTACTTCAACAGGTAATGAAAGAATCTCTAACGACTACTACTTCAACAGGTAATGAAGGAATCTCTGAAGACTAGTACTTCAACAGGTAATGAAGGAATCTATGACGACTACTACTTCAACAAGTAATGAAGGAATCTATGAGGACTACTACTTCAACAGTTAATGAAGGAATCTCTGACGATTACTACTTCAACAGGTAATGAAGGAATCTCTGATGACTACTACTTCAACAGGTAATGAAGGAATCACTAACGACTACTACTTCAACAGGTAATGGAGGAATCTCTGACGACTACTACTTCAATAGGTAATGAAGGAATCTCTAATGACTACTACTTCAATAGGTAATGAAGGAATCTCTGAAGACTAATACTTCAACAGGTAATGAAGGAATCTCTGAAGACTACTACTTTAATAGGTAATGAAGGAATCTCTGACGACTACTACTTCAATAGGTAATGAAGGAATCTCTGACGACTACTACTTCAATAGGTAATGAAGGAATCCAAGCTTGATTTCGTATCAGAGAGATGTTCTTCATAATGACTTCCTGGAGCAAGTTTTCAATGGAAATACTTGTCAGATTTTAGTCTCTAGAGAAATTCGTAGATAGTTGATGATATTCATCTCTTGATTGATCTTTTAGTGAAAAGGTAAAGATTTAGTTGTATGCAATGCTATGATGTATGAAATGAATTGCTTAATGGTGTTCTCAAAATAAATGAGATTATGTTATATGTTTCGTATGCATATGATGTGATGTATGAAGGTTGTTTGAAATGTATCTTTGTCTGGGAAAATAAACCCCTGACTTTTGTTGTGGATGAAGTGTATCTTCAATTTTATCTAGATGTTTTCCGCTGGGGATTCCTACTCTTTGTTTGAGTAAACTCTACAGGGGATGTTGATTTCTGCTTAGGGATTAGAGCTCAAGATCCTTGGTCGTCTATTGCTCTACCTGGGAATTTAATTCTTATATGCCCCGACTGGGGATAAAAGAGAATATTAAACTTCTGATTTGTTTGGGAGGATAAAGTTAAACTGTATTCTGGTCGGGTTCCAGTTTTTTTGCAATTCTCTCTGGGGGTAGTATCATCTCTACTGGGGAAGAGGAGTTCTGTCAAAGATGTAGTAGTCTGAGGAATAGACTCGAGTTGGGGAGATTGTAATCCGTTGGGGAAATAAACCTTGTTGAGGAAAGTATTCTGGCGACCTTACTGGGGAAATGAATTTGTCTGGGGAAGAACTTTTGCAAGGTTTCTTTTCTGGTTTTGGAAGACCAAAATTGGCTAGGGAAGAGAAATTTCCAGGAGATATACTGATCGGAATTCCGAAAGGAAGCTGTGGAGAATGTATGAATTGACTCTGTGGGGATTTATGGGCAGCATGAGTGTGATCCTAGCTCTTTGAGTAAGTATTTATTCATGTTCGTATATTTGTTAAAAATTAACCATGTCCATATGCATATGTTCATTCAATTTTAGTCATCGGACATTTTTGCAATCAAAACAGAAAAACAAAAAGTTTGCACTTCAAAGTATATTTGTATTGAAGATTTGCCTATAAGCAAGCGTTTTTTGTATAAAGAGACGAAAATCCTAGTAAGAAGAAGTCGTTGTGAAATGAAAAGAATAAAAAGTGAAAACAAAAATGTATAGCCATGTGGAAGTGATCTCATTGGGTTTCAACTCTTTTATTTCCTCTATGTCTTCGAGCATACCATCTCTTGCCGTCGAAAGAAGTTGATTGAACTGATCTTGCACCCTTTGAACTTTTGACCTTGGTAATAAAGCTGGTTGTAGTGATCCAACAGGACATAGTCATAGGTTTTAATCCTTAATTTTTGCCTGGACCTCCCTTTCGGGTTTTTAGTCCACCATAATACCCTTTTTTTCCCAATTCACCCTTTCAGGTTTTTGACTTGTCGGGTGTACAACATTTTGTATATATCCCTAATTTTTGCCCGAAACCTTTTTGGTTCGCTGGGATGCCCTTATTTTTGCCTAGGTACGTCAACCTAGCGGGTCATTTTTTATGGGTAGGATTTTTTGACTATGTCTGGGTTCACAAGATGCGGGAAATCTTCACCGTCCATAGTGGTTAGCATCATAGAACCTCCAGAGAATACTTTCTTGACTATAAATGGCCCTTCGTATGTGGGAGTCCATTTTCCCCTGGGATCGCCTTTTGGTAGAATGATACGCTTTATAACCAAGTCGCCAGCATGGTACACTAGAGGCTTGATCTTCTTGTTAAATGCCTTGATCATACTTTTTTGATACATTTGACCATTACAGGCAGCATCCAGTCTCTTTTCATCAATCAGATTCAACTGATCCAACCAAGTCTGGATCCATTCGTCCTCACCTAAGTCTGCTTCTTTCATAATCCTTAAGGAAGGAATCTGAAATTCGACAGGCAGGACGACTTCCATGCCATAGACTAAAGACACGTCTATACCATCCAACACAATCTCGTCTACCATCAACAAGAGATTAAGAGTGACCAGTTCCACAATTTTTCAATAGATAGTCGACAACCATAATGGAGTATAACTATCGTTACCAACTATAATAGTGTTCCTTTCGAACTTGTACTCAAGTCACCTAAAGCACCATCATCCAATGAGGTTTACAAATATTCTCACAATTTCCCTCTCATTCGATCTTGTCGATGAGACACCAACGCTCACCCTATTACACGGTCCATATTACACTTACTTAGCCGAACAAGAAGATTAAGTATCCTCAACCTCAATAATTACTTTCTTCATCCCCGCATCATCAGGAATACAAATTCGATTATGGAATATTAACACACCTTGCGCATCTAACTTATGAGCTTCTTTGACACCGTCCAGAAAACCATTATTAATCTTCAACATCCCCAAGATAACACTCTTCGGTGTCACTATGCAAACTAAGCTCACATCTTTGAATTGTTCAATTAACTCCAATTCTTTAACCATTATTGTTGATATATATAAAGTCTTTCGACTTAAAGCATCAGCCACAACTTTAGCTTTACCTTGGATGATAATTCAAACCGAAATCATAATCTTTAAACATCAACACCCCCGTTGCTAACTCTAAGTCACGCGTAGGATAATTCCTCTCATGAATTATGAGTTGTCTAGAAGCACAAGCAACAACTTGTTTATTCAACATTAGCACACCACCAAATCCCATCCTAGGCGCATTCATAATACACTACCAATGGCTCACTTGGATTAAACAACTAATACTGGAGCAGTCGTCAATATTTTCTTTAGTTCTACAAAACATCCTTCACATGAAACATCCCATACTCGGAGTGATGAACGACTATCCTTTTTAATTCCGAACATCTCATTTCTCAACTTATTCGTGAATAACATATTATGCTTGCCATCGTCTCGAACAATTGCGATAATAATCATTTATGCCCAAAAATCCACTAGTTCCGTAAACGACTCCAGAGTTCCTCTATATGGGAATGCATCAACCATATTTGAAAACACTTTCATATGATAGAATATATTCCTATCTCCTCATAGGTTGAAGCATAACGCCAATCCGATACTTGGAACACAAGATATGAATTTTCAAGGTTATCCGAAAATGCAAACACCGGCATCATGCAACAACATACTGTTACACATCTTACGATAACATCTTAACATAATTTCTTTGCACTAGTACCAACACTTACCATTATTGAAATCGTACTCATCTCCTTGCATTTCCGACTCTGACTCACGATTCAAAACATTCCCAAAAACTTCAACAACTTTTACAATCACTCACAAAGATCCTACGACAAGGTCTACAACAATCTATCACTCTATCACTATTCAAACATCGACATCTTATGAAAGGGATACTCAAACCACCAACTTCACGGTCCACCAGCAGCGCTGAAACATCGCATCTTCCTAAATTCCATCATCTAAAAATTATCCTTGTTACTTAACAATCACCTTCAGAAACATCAGGGATTTACACTCTACTCGTATATCAACAACTATTACAGTTCTCCTCATCCTTCGAGGGGTAAATATCAACAAAGTCTGATCATCCTCCCTCAAGAAGCTCCAACTTGATTAACAAACGAAATATTGAATCCATGTCATCTTCGGATTCGGGAAACAACAAAGTTGCAAAAATACTTGCACTGTCGCCATCAACAACATATTGAACTTAACATCTTACAGCTGAAACATAACCGAGAAGCAAACTCCCCCCCCCCCCCCCACTTATCTTCAAACCAACTCCTGCATACAATCGATTAGAAAAACAACAAGCACCGATAGTGTTTCACACACTTGTCGCACACTAAAGAACAAACAACATTAGACAACTTGGTCGGACGGACCGACCTGCTCTGATACCACTAATGTAACACCACATTTCTACCCGGCGGATAATAATAAAATCAGAGTTCAACATAAATACGATGCTACATTTTCAACTTAAAATAAAACTTAATTTAATCGCATATAAAACAGATACATAACACTTAAGTTAGATGAACCGATAATAACTTGATTTATTCTTTAAAATCAAACAACTTTTTATTGATAAGCAGCGGAATTTACATACTCAACTTTAATTCACTTAACATATTTTATTCAACTAAAACAACCTCAGGACAATAATTATTTCATGTAATCAACTTAAAAATTCAGCAATTGAAATAATAATCAATAACTAAAGATCAAGCGTTCATCCCCCCGAGTGCTATGTATCAGAGCGACAACACCGACTCAAACTGAAGAAGGTAACAACTTTTCTTCTTGATAACCTTCATGTTACCAATAGAGGGAAACATTCAAACAGAAGGGGTGAGATATCTAACAATATAATAGAATGTATGATGATTAATATATCAGAATCAGTTCATATAAAATCACCACTTCACAACTTTCAAACAATTTTAATCTCAACAAAATATCAACACGACATAACAACTAATCCATAGCTTTTAGATGATACCTGTCACAACAAGTAAACAACATAAAGCAACAACAAATCTATCTTCACCATAACGTAAGGTGCAACATCAAATGTGACTCAATTACAATGTACATGCATGTTGTACCATTGGAGCAGAACTCCCACCTTAAAAATGGAGCAGAACTCCCATCTTAAAAACGGAGCAGAACTCCCATCATAAAAAAATTTTCAATTAATAGAGGCATCAACAAGGCATAAGCCTTCTTCGTAGTTTGCCAATCCAGGCTATCACAAAGTATGCAAATGTATGTGACTCAATGAATGCACTATCACATACTCACAATAATCATCATCCATCGCAAGGCGTAAGCCCACATCACCATTATTACCAGTAAATAGAGGTAAATAATCATCATTTAAAACTCCTTGCAACTTCGCATTATCAACAAGAATTCACAACAGCAATCAAAACAACACAGCATCTTAACATAAATCGACATTGGCCATAAAATTATCACATCAATCAACGATTCAATCATTAACATAATTAAACAGCAACTTAGCATAATTCACACAACACGATTAACGACCAAAAACACAGCATGTACGGGAAAAAAGGGATAGGGAACTACGTGCCCCTCGACATGCACAATAGCTAGGACATCATAACACCTAATTTGTACTCCTCGACACACACTCAAGAAACAGGGTAACAACCAACCTATGCTCCTCGACATGTCCTGTAACCTAACTCTTTTAAAAAAATCTAGCACATAATCCCCGACCCGCCTCGCAGCCTAAATACGGCTCGGTACCTAACGCCATCAGCATTCTCCTCGACCAGTAGTTCAGGTAACAACACAACATGATACAACGTCTTAACAACCACACCACTACTACTTATAACTTATGGCCAATCGCTCGGAATAACATAGTAACGGAAACTATACTTCCTATCGACATATTCCTTCATTGCATAAGATCGTCATGCATAAGCCTCCTAATACGACCACAACAAACATTCCTAGTTTCCTTCCAACTGCTCGGAACATTACAACATTGTAACGACCACAACAACGTAACGACCACGACAACTAGTGATAAACTACACTCACTTAATCATCGATTCTATCAGGCAATCACACAACCCAAAATGTCCACAACATAACAGAACGGGCATCTTCCCTTAACAGGTTCAGCAACATCACGGGAAACAATCACAATTACGACCAATTCTCCATAACAAACATCATAAATCCCATTTTAAGGTTAGAACCCCACCCTTAATTAGATTTAAGGTCTCTCAACCAAAGCTTCGGTCGTAATCCTTAATTCGCTTGGCTCGACACCGGGCAGCTTTCTCCTCGCCTGCACAACTCTATCGGTCAGCGTACATAAATCCTTATTCTCCAACTAAAACAAATACTTGTGTTAGCTTCTCCTTATATATCAATCCTATTGGGCATAACCTACACCCCCCACTTTACTACTTCTAACCAATAGCTTAAGTTCAACATTGTATACATATATTCCTCTTAATTCTACATTATAATTAATATTAATCAACTAATTAATTAATTAATAATAATCCAATAGCTTATACCAATAATTCTCAACATCTCGCAACTTCAATAATTTCAACAAAATTTCAACCATTAATCTGTAATTAATTTAATTAAATAATTAATTAAATTAACGGGCGTTATAACTCTCCCCCCCTTAGAATATTTTCGTCCTCGAAAATCTATTCGATACAACCACTCTTAGTACAAGTTTCGCGTTCGACTCGATGATTTCCAAGTCGTGTTTGGCCACACTTGACCACTACTTTTCTGATAACTCAATAACTCAATACAATTCAAATCGATTACACACATGCCAATCATTCAACACTGCGCGACACAATCGCTACTAGCATCTCAACTACTCCACCATAATCTGACATATCAACATTTAGAGTAGCAACAACTATAACATACTTATACTTGGATGTACATCATCGCAATATCATCTTAACAACATTTTTCAACACCACAACACATACACAATTTCATTCACATATGTCAATTATCAACAAAATATCAACAAATTTGTCCATATCGCCGTATCTCTTATATAGTGACATCAACACAACCAACATAATCAACTTCGCCACGTTATGGAGTATCCTTCCTTACTTATGGAAATCAACAATGACATCTCAATAATGATAACAAAATCATTACAACATCAACTTAACTGTATAACTCAATAAGCATACCCATAGCTCACCATCAACCAACAATCCGCAACAATCTTCTCATAAAATCCGCAAATATTTAGTAGCAAACATATTGCCCTGGTGCAAAATCTCTATATCCACATTCCACCAAATCAAGCATGTAGTTTAAGACACACCATTCCTATAGGCTTCTGAGGTTTTAATCCTTCACTTCTAATGAGTCGTACACGCATAGCAATTGCGCCACATCACGCTTCAACTGCGCAACTCTGATAATCCACCTTAAGTCACCGTCCTCGTTAAAATTTATGTCAACTATATAGCTCGCAAGTTTCAATCTAGTTTCAGACTTTCCTCAATACCTACCATAAACCATTGTTCACTTGATATTCTCAATATTTCACTTTGCGACGTTAATTCGCATATAACTCGCCACTCTGACTTGTTCAATACGTCTCAATTCTTTATTTTCCACCCTTCACACAAATTGGCGAGCGACTACCTCATGATATAACATCAACCACTTCACTCACCATTAAGATAGCAAGACAAGTCTATACCATCCAACACGATCTCGTCTACTATTAACAAGAGATTAAGGGTGATCAGTTCCTCAATTTGTCAATAGATAGCCGACAACCATAATGGAGTATAATTTTCGTTACTAACTATAATAGTGTTCCTTTCAAACTTTTACTCAAGTCACCTAAAGCACCACCATCCAATAATTTCCCATTGAGGTTTACAAATACTCTCACAATTTCCCTCTCATTCGATCTTGTTAATGAGACACCAACGCTCACCCTATTACACGGTTCATATTACACTTACTTAGCCTCACACGAAGATTAAGTATCCTCCAACTCAATAATTACTTTCTTCACCTCTGCATCATCATGAATACAAATTCGATTATGGAATCTCAACACACCCTGGGAATCTAACTTCTAAGCTTCTTCGATACCATCCAGAAAATCATTGTTAATCTTCAACATCCCCAACATAACACTCTTCGGTGTCACTATGCAAACTAAGCTCATATCTATGAACTGTTCAATTAACTCTAATTATTTAACCATCATTGTCGACATATGTAAAGTCTTTAAACTTAAAGCATCATCCACAACATTAGCTTTACCTTGGATGATAATTCAAACCGAAATCATAATCTTTCAACATAAACACCACCATTGCAAACTCTAAGTCACGCGTAGGATAATTCCTCTCATGAATTATGAGTTGTCTAGAAGCACAAGCAACAACTTGTTTATTCAGCATTAGCACACCACTAAATCCCATCTTAGGCGCATTCATAATACACAACCAATGACTCACTCAGATTAGACAACTAATACCGGAGCAATCATCAATCTTTTCTTTAGTTCTACAAAACTTCCTTCACATGCAACATCCCATACTTGGAATGATGAACGACTATCCTTTTTAATTCGGAACATCTCATTTCTCAACTTATTCGTCAATAACATATTATGCTTGCCCTCGTCTCGAACAATTGTGATAATAATCATTTATGCCCAAAAAGCCTCTAGTTCTGTAAATGACTCCAGAGTTCCTCCATATGGGAATGCATCAACCATATTTGAAAACACTTTCATATGATATAAAATATTCCTATCTCCTCATAGGATGAAGCATAACGTCAATACGATACTCAGAACACAAGATATGAATTTTCAAGGTTATCCGAAAATGCAAACACTGGCGTCATGCAACGACATACTGTTACACATATTACGATAACATCATAACATAATTTCTTTGCACTAGTACCAAAACTTACCATTATTGAAATCTTACTCATCTCCTCGCATTTTCGACTCGGACTCGCGATTCAAAACATTCCCAACAACTTTAACAACTTTTACAATCACTCACAAGGATCCTACGACAAGGTCTACAACAATCTGTCACTCTATCACCGTTCAAACATCGACATCTTACGCAAGGGAGACTCAAACCGGATGCTACATTTTCAAATTAAAATCAAACTTCATTTAATCGCATATAAAACAGATACATAACACTTAATTCGGATGAACTGATAACAACCTGGTTTATTCTTTAAAATCAAACAACTTTTTATTGATAAGCAGCGGAGTCTGCATACTCAACTTCAATTCACTTAACATCTTTTATTCAACTAAAACAACCTCAGGACAACAATTATCTCATGTAACCAACTTAAAAATTCAGCAACTTAAATAAAAATCAACAACTAAACATCAAGCATTCATCCCCCTGAGTGCTATATATCAGAGCGACAACATCGACTCAAACTGACGAAGGTAACAATTATTCTTCTTGATTACGTGCATGTTACAAATAGAGGACAACATTCAAACGGAAGGGGTGAGATATCTAATGATATAATAGAATGTATGATAATTAATATATCAGAATCAGTTCATATAAAATCACCACTTCACAACTTTCAAACAATTTTAATCTCAACAAAACATCAACACGACATAACAACTAATTCACAGATTTTAGATGTTACCTGTCACAACAAGTCAATAATATAAAGCAACAACAAATCTATCTTCACCACAACTCAAGATGCAACATCAAATGCGACTTAATTACAATGCACATGCACGTGGTACCATTGGAGCAGAACTCCCAGCTTAAAAACGGAGCAGAACTCCCATCTTAAAAATGGAGCAGAATTACCATCATAAAAAAATTGCCAATTAATAGAGGCATCAACAAGGCATAAACCTTCTTCGCAGTTTGCCAACCCAGGCCATCACGGAGTATGCAAATGTATGTGACTCAATGAATGCACTATCACATACTCCCAACAATCATCATCTATCATAAGGCATAAGCCCACATCACGATTATTACCAGTAAATAGAGGTAATTCATCCTCATTCGGCACAACCTGATCTGTCGATACGGTGTACCAGAGAGGATCATTACGGACAATGGTACCAATCTTAATAACAAGATGATCACTGAGCTCTGCGAGCAATTCAAAATACAGCACCACAACTCTTCTCCCTACCGGCCGAAGATGAATGGGGTTGTCGAAGCGGCAAATAAGAACATTAAGAAGATTGTGCAGAAGATGACAGTGACATACAAAGACTGGCACGAGATGTTACTGTTTGCTCTTCATGGGTACCGTACCTCAGCACGAACGTCAACAGGGGCAACACCATTTTCCTTGGTTTATGGCGTGGAGGCAGTCTTGCCTATTGAAGTTCAGATACCCTCTCTTCGGATCATGAAAGATGCAGGTTTGAACGAGGACGACTGGATCCAGACCCGACTTGATCAGTTGAATCTAATCGACGAAAAGAGACTTACTGCTATTTGTCATGGTCAGACGTACCAAAAACGGATGATCAAGGCATTTAACAAGAAAGTCAGACGACAAGAGTATCAAGTTGGGGATCTGGTAATCAAGCGCATTATTCTACCTCAAGGTGATCCCAGGGGAAAATGGACCCCTACTTACGAGGGGCCATTTGTGGTTAAGAACATTTTCTCAGGAGGAGCGATGATTCTAACCACCATGGATGGTGACGACCTTCCTCACCCCGTCAATGCAGACATAGTAAAAAGATACTACGCATAATCAAAGACCCGCTAGGTTGACTGGCCTAGGTAAAAATAAGGGCTTCCCAGCGAACCAAAAGGGTTCGGGTAAAAAAAGGGATGAAAATAAAAATCTGTACACCCGGCAAGTCGAAAACCTGAAAAGGAGGCTTGGGCAAAAATGGGTATCCCGGTGGACTGAAAACCCGAAAGGGAGGTCCAGGCAAAAGTTAGGGATCAAAGCGTAACACTATGTCTCATTGGATCACCTGGCATCCAGATTCCGGTATCAACTATCAGGCTCGGACGGCACCAGTCAATCAGATTCATCTTCAACTAAGCAACAAAGTGATGAGATGCTTGAAGATATAAAGGCAATAGCAGAGTTGGAACCCAGTGGGATTATTCACATAGCTGTTTTGTTTTCTTTTCACAAGTTGTATAAATTCTATTTGTTCGGCAACGTTCTCTTACTAGGATGTCAGCCTCTTGTACAAAACGCCTATTTACAGGCCAAACTTCAAAATCAATACAAATTCATTTTCAGACAAATTTCAAATTGTTTTTCCTTTATCTGTTTTGTTTTGCAAAGAACGTCCAATGTTCATTTTTGATATATGCATCTGACATTAATTGCCACTCATAAATATTTACATGCGAAACAAAGGACAAATTACGGGTGATATCAGAAGTAGGGGAAATAAGAATTGTCTGAGCGGTCTAGTTGCTCTGTCCACCAGGTACCAAGGTATATATTCAGCTGAAGAATATAGATAAGATACTTTCACTTCCCGCAGAGTAAGACAGTAATGATATCTCTCTCAGCTGAGACTTGCAACTATGAACAAATCAGCAATACTCTTCCCAAGCAGATTTGGTCTACCATCAACCCTAAAAAATTTGGGTATCCCCAGAAGGTCTTAATATTCCCCAGTGGAGTATAAAGATATTCTCCAGCAAGCATAAAGAGCATCCTCGGTAGTCTTAATATTCCTCAACAGAATATAAGAATGTTCCCCGGCGGAATACAGGGTACCACAGTGGAGTCATTTCCCCAACGCAGTCTAAAAAAGCTTCCCCAATGGAGTTGAATCATCTTCCCCATTAGACTCTGGAAGCTTATCCCCTGCGAAGCACAAATAAGTCTCCTCATCCAAATTCAGAGGTTATCCCCATAAGAGTCTAACTAGGTTATCCTCAGCGAGTTGCAACTGAAAGATCATCCCCAGCGAAGTTATATCTATCCCCAGCGGAGTTCATCATCAAAATCCCCAATAGAGCTTATCAACGGAATCCCCAGCGGAGTTTATCATTAAAATCTCAGCAAAGTATCTCTTCCCCATAGAGTAATTCCTCGCAGAGTAATCTCTTCACCAGTTTATTCCCCAACGGAGTCATCCTCTCCTGCAGGTTTATTCTTGCAATCATCTTCGTTCATCATCCCCAGTGGAAACGAACAATTCAACCCTACTCTCCAGCAGCCATTCGGGATTTATTTTCCCCAACTAAAACATCACATTTCCATACATCATGATACATGCATATACGCATCATACCATACAATCTCATTTATGTTGAGAACATCATTGCTTGATCCATATCATGCATTGCATATGACTGACCTTTACCTTTCAGGAAAGATGCAGTTAAATTCTCGATTATGTCAATGGAGACAAAATCAGTTAAATCGATTCCTAAAGATTTTTCTGAGGCAAAGCCAGTGAATGGAGACAAAATCAGTTAAATCGATTCCTAAAGATTTTTCTGAGGCGAAGCCAGTCAATGGAGACAAAATCAGTTAAATCGATTCCTAAAGATTTTTCTGAGGCGAAACCTGTCAATAGAGACAACCTGTCAATAGAGACAACCTGTCAATTGAGACAACCCGTCAATGGAGATAACCTGTCAATAGAGATAACCTGTCAATGGAGATAACCCGTCAATGGAGACAACCTGTCAATAGAGACAACCTGTCAATGGAGACAACTCGTCAAAGGAGACACCTCATCAGAAGAGACAACCAGTCAACGAAGACAAAACCACCTACCAACAATCTCCAAATGACATCTGTAAGCCCATTCCCGACATCACAATACCTGTAGCAAGCCAGGAAAACTATCTTTATTTCTCAGGTCAGAGATTAATACTTGAAACCAGTCAAGACAACTATCTACTCGACAAGCTCAAACAATTCAACAATCACTTTTGGATGGCATCTTTAAGCCCATCTCCAACAACTTTCTATCACATCTCCAGATGGCATCTTTAAGCCCATCCCCGACAAGTTTTTGTCACAATCTCCAAATGGCATCTGTAAGCCCATTCCCGACATCACAATGCTGATACTACACCATGCGAGTGCAAATTTTTTGGGCACTCTAGTGTTCAATTATCTTCCACCTTCGGATCACGAAAGGCTCGAAAGCCAATCTATATCCTCAGGTTTAAGAAAATTAAACAGGGGCAACTGTTGTACCCCAAAATTTCTATCTCATTCTTCAAGGCCTTTCTCACAAGGATTCTCAAGGTTCAAGCTTGCACAAGTACATTGGAATTTTCCAGTACCAAAATTAAAAGGAAACTATCAAAAAGGGAGAAAACAGATAAAAATATTATTTTGACAAAAATTGGAGAAATACAAGTGTTCTTCGTTTCAGCTCTTTCGATTGGCCTTTTGGTCTCTTTCAACATAAGCTTGGCTTGCATTCTTCGATTGGCCTTTTGGCCTCTTTCAACATAAGCTTGGCTTGCATTCTTCGATTGGCCTTTTGACCTCTTTCGACACAAGATTGGCTTGCATCCTTTGATTGGCCTTTTGACCTCTTTCGACACAAGCTTGGCTTGCATCCTTCGATTGGCCTTTTGGCCTCTTTCGACACAAGCTTGGCTTGCATCCTTCGATTGGCCTTTTGACGTCTTTCGACACAAGCTTGGCTTGCATCCTTCGACTGGGCATGGGCCTCTGTCATAGTTTGGTTTGGATTCACAAGGAAAAGAGCCTCTTGTAATCTATTTCATTTCCAAGGTGTTGTACCCCAAAATTTGCCCTCCCTTTCTTCAGGAAACCATCTTGGATTTTTTAAAGTCCCCCTGAAACAAATCCAAGTCCTGAGTTATCCTTTTTTGCCCAAGCAAGCCACTTACAAGAGCAAGATAATCTCACGAACTCCAGAAGCAACGCTTTTATCTTGAGAAAAATCAAATTCTAAGTGCTTAGAATGTTTCTTTAAAATAAGTGTTTTTAGAAAAATCAGCGCTTCAGAACTTCTGGACCCATTCCAGATGAAGACGGTCAGAAGTTGCAAGCTTGGCTCAGCGTGGTCAGAAGTTGGCTCTTCAGCAGCTACATCAGTTCAATCAGAAGTTGTAAACGTGGTTCAGAATGTAAGCCTCAAACAGAACATGCCCCTTCAGCAGTTACACAAGCTCAGTCAGAATTTGCTAAAGGAATGCAAGAGAAGCAGGAAAGTCTGAAGGCTCCTTCAGAACAGGTTGAAATCAGAAGATGAAAGGTCAGAAGAATGGGTGTTACACTGATACAGAATCTCTAAGTCCAGATTGTCCAGAAGCAAATCCAAGAAACGTACCAGAAAACCAGGAGAATCTCCAGAGCTTACTAAGACAACAGGTAGCCAAGGCCAGAGCATGGTTTACGCTGTTGATTCAACGCTGGTTTCCATTACCAAAATGTTGGTATTGACAGGTCTTGTCACCATTTAATGCCCATTAATGCTTCCAACCACTCCTGAGCATTCACGTGTGGCTTGGAAAACGCTTTTGCACAGATTCTGGCATGGGTCTTCACGCCACCGCCCACTTCAGAGGTCACTTCTCCCCAATCTACGCCTGCTGCTGCAACCTAGGCTGAAAGCTAGCTGTATCACAACTTCCCAGGAATTTCTGTCAAAGAACAAATTCAAACTCTGTTGGCGCCTTAAATGTTCAAGGCATCCACAAGGATTTTGCCTATAAATAGAGAGTCTTCACCACTGCCAAAGACGTTCAAGAAAAGAAACAGAAAAATTGCTAAGAGAAAAACAGAACTCCTAGCAACATAGCATTCTGAAACTCTACCAAAATCTCCAGTTTTGTTCCATAACTTTGAGTTTCTCACCTTCAACTTCATCAAATATCCAGTTCTTTTCTGTAAACCAAAACACTCTTTCCAAACTTCTGACCCTACACACATATACACCTTTGCTTCCCCTTTTCAAAATCTGTCCAGAACACCACCAGAACCAAAACCAAAAGCTAAACTTTCACTCACCAACTTTTCCAAATAGTCAGGTAAGCACCTGCTGACCCTCATCACACTGTTAAGAATCATCAACTGTGCATATTCAAGTAACATAATGTAAATATTCATGTTATTACTGTTTATGTTCTGAGGATTTTCATACCTCAGAATGTTCTGAGCCAGTATAGGACTTGCCTGTGACCTTGGTGATTCTGACCTCTGAAACATTTTTTGCTATTTGCTGGATCTGTTCCAAATATGTTTCCTGTTTTGTGGAATAACAACAGAATTGCAAATGTTCTGATTAGTACAGGAAAAAGCCAAGTGCTGACTTTGACGTTAGCACATCTGAAGCCTGTTTTGCTGTCAATGATATCAGAACCTCTGAGAGTTATTGCCTTTTCAACAGAATCAGAACTTATGGTTTCTCCACTAACAAACTTTTGTCTTGCAGCGCAGGGAAATCAGAACTTCTGATTTCCCCACTAAAAAGGTTCTGTTTTGCAGGTGCTAGAGTCAGAAGTTCTGACTCATCCAGTTTCACTAACAGGTTGATCATCTGGCAGCGGATCTGAGTCAGAACTTCTGATGACCTCCCAGCAGCGTGCGGGCTCCCTCTCTCTCTCTATATATCTTGTTTTTTGCTATTTTCTTTTTTGTCTATTTTTCTCGTTGAACCCCCCATGTACAAATGTGTATCCCCCTCCCCTAATTGTTGTAATAGCGTAGGATTTTATATTTCCGCTTCTTATTGCTAGTAATTAGGACATGTATGGCAAGATAAAATCAATGAAATAGAAAAACCTAATTCAAAGAAAAAAACTCTTGTATGCAATAAAACACACTTGCACACTAACACCCCTAGGGTTACATCCACTTGTTGCCTTTCAAAAATTGGGCCATATTGTATGTTAGGTCTCTTTGGGAAAAGCAAATAACTCAAATGATCATGGTCCCTCGATGACGCTTTTTTTCCTAAAATGATCAAAGTCCCTTAAAGAAAAATTGCCCAAAGACACTTTACACCATTGCAATTATGGTCTAAACAACGACCCACACCCGTCCCTTTCACATCCGAATACAAGATTGTCCACCAAATACAATGGTAGAACAAAATTGTTAAAAGGGTTAAAACATAGCAACGATCTTTGAGAAATTTAGGGTAGATAGCTCTCGATTACTTGCCAATTTGCAAAACACTTGCCTATTTTTCAAAACCACACATCAATACACTTTCAAATCAACTTTCAAAAACATTGAAAACCTTTTCAAAAGACATACACCTTTGTATACATCCCAACATGGATCATTACAAAGGTTGCCACCACATTGGCCTCTTTTCAAAACATTTTCAAATCCACACACACAAAGCACCATTTCAAACAATTGAAAATAAAGGCAAGTTGATCTAAGCAAGTAACTAAGAGCCCATGGATAACCATGGATAGAAAGGGTGCTAATACCTTCCCTTTCTATAATCTACTCCCCGAACCCAAGAAAACATCTCAAAGGTTTTTGCTGTGCTTTTTAACCTTTCCTTAGGATAAAATAAAAATTCGGTGGCGACTCTTGCTCAACCGAAACATTTGCGAAAACAAACGCAAAAAACACAGTCAGTTCTCCCACCGTATCACAGAACTGGCGACTCTGCTGGGGAAGTGTTTTAAAAGTGGAGTAACCTTAGGGCTTAGATCACCCTCTTGCATGACTAATTGTTTGAATTGTTTGCTTTATATCTTGGCTCTATTGTTTGGGTTTGCAATCCTACACCCGGATTTTGGGAAACATTCATAGATAGAAATACGTTGTGGAAACTGTGCGGGGTATACCGACACGGTCGAAGCAATAGCTATATTAGTGCGACATATTTGTGAGTACCGGTAACCCTTGAGTTCAATCAAGGAGAGTATGGGGCCGCTGAGTGATGTCACTAAGCACTAATGACCTAGAACCTTACTTGACCATCTTGGCCTTTTATTAGGGGTAGTGAGATGACCGGCTTTGGTGCAGTCCGAAGTTGGTAGATACTCGATACTACACTCATTGAGGGTTGTTTTCTTGGAATATTTTGGTCGCTAGTTAAGTGGCTAAACCAAAACAATGAACAATGAAAACAATCTCGTGATATTGAGCTCCTTAGAACCCGGTTACTATTTATAGGACAGGTTTTTAAGCCAACTACACTCAAGAGGGTACTTACCTATGAAACCTCATGCAAGCCTGAAACTAGGGTTTGGTGTGATTTGCTTGTACATATGTTTTGTGCATACATCATGGACATCATAAAGCATCATATGCATTCACTAACCATTTCAAGGGTTTGGATCTTCATCTTTGTTCCTGTTTTGTAGGTCATGGAAATTCCTCGCAGAAAAACCATTCAAGTCAACCTTGTGAGAATCTCTCCTCAACTCAAGGAGCTCACCTCAAGAATTCTGGAAAGCTCATCCTTCAGTGAAAGACATGGTAGACTGCTCAGCCTAGTCAACACTAACATTGAAGAAGACATGGTGAAAGTGTTATTCCAGTTCTTTGACCCTCTTCACCACTGCTTCACTTTCCCCGATTACCAGTTGGTGCCCACTTTGGAGGAGTTTTCTCAACTCCTAAGAATCCCCATCCTTAATCAACTACCCTTCAACGGTACGGAAAAGGAACCAAAGTCAGAAGATGTTGCTCGAGCATTACATCTACAACCATCCGACATCAAGGGGCATTGGGAAACCAGAAGCGGCGTCAAAGGATTCTTAGCAAAATTCTTGTTTGAGAAGGCACAAGAATGTTGGAATTCATTGGACCTACAAGCCTTTGAAGAAATTGTGGCACTCCTTATCTATGGGTTGGTCTTGTTCCCAAATCCCGACCAATTGGTAGATGTCAACGCCGTCAAAATCTTCTTGTCCAGAAATCCAATACCAACATTGCTTGGGACATCCTTCACTCATTTTACACACGAACAATGAGAAAGAGGGGTGTTCTCATGTGCTGTACTCCTCTCCTTGCAAGGTGGTTTATTTCGCACCTTCCACAATCTGTCTTGAAGAACGACCAAGGCTCAAGGTGGTCCCAACGGTTGATGACTCTTATTCACTCTGATGTACATTGGTGTTCTCGGTCCAGAGAAAATGTCATCATCGTCGATCGTTGCGGAGAATTTCCTAATGTTCCTTTACTTGGAATCATAGGAGGTATCACCTACAACCCTTGCCTAGCTTTGAGGCAATTTGGATATGCACGGAGGGATGGCCCTCATGACATGTTGATTCCTGACCTAGTTTTTGACTTCGACAACGATGCGCAAGGACTTCGCCAAAGATTCATCAGAGCCTGGGGAAAACTCAACAAGGTTGACAGCAAGACTCTGGGACACAAGAACTCCATCCCTCTTGAGCCTTATCTCAAGTGGGTACGAGCCCGAGCCCAAAGTTTGATGATGCCTTATCCTCATGTACTCCCAGTGATTAAAGAGCCCGTCAATGAAGGAGAGGTTCCCTACACCATCCTACATCCAGATATGCCTACATCGTGGGAGGAAATGCAGAAAAGTTGGATTCAGCTCAAGGAGGAACATAATATTTTGAAGCTAGCTTCTACGCCAGTGAGAAGAAGGTTCTAGAGCTTACCCGCCGACTCCATGAGAAAGAGGCCCTCAAAACCTACATCGCACCAAAGAGGATGCGCAATGTCTTTTTACCTTGAGAAGTTATTTTGTAATATTTGGCCCATGGGGCATTTATGTACTAACAAATTTCTTCTTATTAATATGACATGCGTTCTTCTTTGTCTGAAACAATTTTGAATGTCCTAAATCCTTGAATGCATTGCATACATAAGCATACCATTCATCATGTGCATGAGCAGGTCTCACTCCAAGTTTCCTTATCTATCTGCTGTTTATGTCAGTAGGATGGATCTCGAGCAAACAGTCAAAGACCTACAAGCTCAGAATGCACAGTTCCAGCAACTCCTGATGACCTTGGCTAAGGGTCAGGAGGATATCAAGACTCAATTGGGGAACAAAGACCCAGTGAAAAAGAAGAAAAAGAGAATCGGGGTGGCTACTTTGGGGAGAAGATTTGACGGAGAAGCTCGGAGAGTGCTTGAATTTCCTCCTATCTCTGATGAAGGAACCAGCAAAGGAGGTGGGGCTGCGGTACCTTCCGAGTCTGATGCGGAAGAGGAGGAGGTCGAAGAGGATGAAGATTATACTGATCAATAATACCCTCCAGCTGATGATAAATACAAAGGGCTAGAAGACAGGTTGGCCGCCATGGAGCTACAAAGAGTACCGGGTTTGGATTTTGAAGACTTGGGTTTGGTTGTCGGGATTGTGATTCCCCCAAAATTCAAAGTGCCAGTATTTGTGAGGTATGATGGGTTGTCATGTCCCAAAATGCATCTCAGGTCCTACGTGAGAAAGATTCAACCCTATACGGCAGATAAAAACCTTTGGATTCATTTCTTTCAAGACAGTCTTTCTGGAGCTCAGTTGGAGTGGTTTTATCAGCTAGAGGGAACCAGTGTTCGAAATTGGGAAGATTTGGCCACCGCTTTCTACAAACAATACTAATACAATTCTGACCTTGCCCCTACTCGTACCCAACTTCAGGGTATGTCATTAGGAACAAGCGAAGGATTCAAAGAGTACGCACAAAAATGGAGGGATTTGGCTGGCAGGGTGCAGCCTCCTTTAACCGATCGTGAACTTGTTGATATGTTTCTAGGGACCCTATCTGGACCATTTTTCAATCATCTGATTGGTAACTCTTCCGCGGGGTTTACCGATTTGATCTTAACGGGCGAAAGAATAGAAGCTGGCATCAGGTCAGGAAAGATTCAGAAGGGCGTTACTGCAAGTACTGAGAAGAGGCCTTTTAGGAAAGAAGCAAGTGCCGTCTACGGTCCTAGAAGACAAGTCAAGCCAGAAAGTCGCCAAGCCGTCAATGCTCTGGTCATTTCAAAACCTGTTGCTGCTCCTCAGCGGTACAATCAACAAAGAACTGAAAGGCCCAAGAGGCAGTATACTCGGTTGAGTATGACCTTGTCACAAATTTTACCCCAACTATTGTCAACCAACTTGGTGACCACCAAAGAAGCCCCTAAAGTCGTGAATACTGCATCTCCTAAGTATAACCCAAATGCCCGTTGTGCTTATCATTCTGATGGCCCCGGGCATACTACTGATGACTGCTGGGCCTTGAGAAACAAAGTGCAAGATCTTATTGACGCGAAGGAAATTCAGTTTGAAGCGCCTGAAAGACCGAATGTTGTAACTGCTCCTATGCCCCAGCATAGAGTGAATGCCATTGAAGAAGAGTTATATGCTGTTTCAGTGAATGAAGTTGCTACCCCTCTGTTGACTGTTAAAAGGAACTCACTACTAGCCGGTTTATTTCCGGGTTGTGGTAAGGGTTACCTCCTGTGTGCTGTTATCCCTACCGGTTGTCCGCTACTGAAATCAGGCATCCAAAGCCTGATGGATAGCAAGGAAATTCTGTTCAAGAAAACTGATGTTCCGTTTGTCTCCATTGAAGAAATATCTGTTGTCACAATTTACAATCCTGCCAAAGCTCCCGTGAAGAAACCAGTCCGAATTATGTCTGTTGCACCCATTACTATTACTGTTCCGGGACCTCTCCCCTATGAGTCTGATAAAGCGGTCCCATGGCATTATGAAGCCGACGTGTATGTGCTTAGGGTGAAGCAGGAGTTCAGCACCAATACCAGTATCAGTAACATCAATGGTCCCGCCAAGATTACTCGCAGTGGCAGGCTCTTCTCGCCTGACATTGCACCGCCAGTTATCCGAAAAC
This sequence comes from Vicia faba, assembly GCA_948472305.1. Classification (NCBI taxonomy): domain Eukaryota; kingdom Viridiplantae; phylum Streptophyta; class Magnoliopsida; order Fabales; family Fabaceae; genus Vicia; species Vicia faba. The sequence goes on from OX451735.1 coordinate 1,125,803,674, forward strand.
CTCTCACCATCACACCCGCGAGTGTGCATGTTCCAGTTCAAGTTCCTGTGTCTACTACTGCCGCCGGGTCCTCTGATACTCGGGGCAAAGAAGTTGCTACCGATTTGCCTGCCAGGACGGAGGCACCAAAAAAGACTGCTGTAGAAGCCTCCCAACAAGAAATGGAGGAAATTCTTAAAATCATCAAAAAGAGTGACTTTAACGTTGTTGAACAGTTGGGGCATACTCCCTCCAAAATCTCTATGCTATCATTGCTGCTATGCTCAGAGGCCCATGCAAAAGCCCTGATTTCATTTCTGAAAACGGCCCATGTGCCGCAAGAGACCTCTGCGGATCAGTTCACGGACTGTGTGGCTAATTTGACAGCTGACAATGGCTTGGGGTTCTCGGATGCTGACCTCACCCCCACAGGGAAAAGTCACAATGATGCCCTACATGTTTCCATAGAATGCAGGGGCACTACTCTCGCACACGTATTAGTGGATACCGGCTCTTCCCTGAATGTTTTGCCTAAGAAGGCATTGGATCGCTTGGATTGTGAAGGTTTGGAGTTGAAACCTAGTAACATCATTGTTAGAGCCTTCGACGGTTCTAAGAGGATGGTGCACGGTGAAGTAAACATTCCTATTCGTGTGGGTTCCCAAGTCTTCGACTCAACGTTCTATGTAATGGATATTCGTCCATCTTACTCCTGCTTATTGGGTCGACCCTGGATTCACAAAGCTGGGGCAGTAACCTCCACTCTACACCAAAAGCTCAAATACCCTGTCAAAGGGAAGATTGTTACCGTGCAGGGTGAGGAGGAATACACGGTTAGTCACTTGAATTCATTCCGGTATATCGAGATGGACGGGGAGTTTATTGAAACCCCCTTTCAGCATTTTGAGGAAGTACCTCCAGTGTTGGCATCAGCTGAGGCAATAGTTGAAGAAGATTTTCCGTTGAAGATGGCATCTTTGAAGGATGCCCGGGCTGTAATCGAGAAAGGCAGTTGTGCGAACTGGGGTCAGCTTCCTGACTTCAATCAAAAGAACGACAAGTTCGGGCTGGGCTTTACTGCAGAGGCTCAGAGGGCTGCGCGCAAGGAAAAGATCAGAAAGACTCCAGTGTTTATCACCAGTCCAAGGGTGAATGCTATTGAGGAGGATGTAGAGGAAGCGGAGTTTGACAGTTGGATCTACCCGACTGCCAGCAACGGACCAAGCAACTGGACGACAAAGGATTTTACACCTATCACGTTTGTCACGCAGTAATTATTTCTTTTGATTTTCAATTTGTAACGAACAATGTGTTAAAACTTTTATTGGCTCGGTGTCCTACACAGGGCATCGTAGCTCCATTTGTGAGGGCTTTTTATATGACATTTCCATATATCATCAATCAAAACATTGGACGTTTGTTGCATTTCAAATCTTGTGCTCTTTTCTTTCTGTGTTATATATTGCAAAACAGCTATATTTACACACACTCACTTATACAGGTTTCAATCCACTCTGGATCTCACTGGTAACAGCTCTACTACCGCCAGTTATGACTTCGAGAATCCGATCAACTTGGCTGAAGACGAAGGTGAAGATGATTGTGAAGTGCCTGGTGAACTCGCAAGACTGCTACTCTAGGAAGAGAGGGCTATTCAACCACATGAAGAGCCTGTGGAAACAGTTAACCTGGGTACTGAGACAGATAGGAAAGAGGTCAAGATTGGTGCCAATCTAGAGCTCAGAGTGAAGCAACGATTGGTCCAGATGCTACAGGATTACATGGAGATATTTGCTTGGTCCTATGAAGACATGCCTGGTTTGGATACCGACATTGTAGTTCATCACCTGCCAACCAAGGAAGACTGCCCTCCGGTAAAGCAAAAGGTTCTCCGCATGCGCCCAGAGATGTCTGAAAAGATCAAGGCCGAGGTTATGAAGCAATTCGATGCCGGATTTCTAGCAGTAACTTCTTACCCTCAGTGGGTTGCCAATGTGGTGCCAGTGCCGAAGAAGGACGGTAAAGTCAGAATGTGTGTTGACTACAGGGATTTGAACAGGGCAAGCCCCAAGGATGACTTCCCTCTGCCTCACATCGACGTTCTTGTTGACAATACTGCTCAACACAAGGTGTTCTTCTTCATGGATGGTTTTTCAGGGTATAATCAGATCAAGATGGCTCCTGAAGATATGGAAAAGACTACCTTTGTTACTCAGTGGGGCACCTTCTGCTACAAGGTCATGCCATTCGGGTTGAAAAACGTTAGGGCAACCTATCAACGCGCCATGGTTGCTTTATTTCATAATATGATCCATCATGAGATTGAAGTGTATGTCGATGATATGATTGCAAGCTCCCAAACTGAGGAGGAACACCTTGACCATCTGCGGAAGCTGTTTGACCGACTGAAGTTGTACAAGCTGAGGTTGAACCCAAACAAATGCACCTTTGGGGTGAGGTCCGGAAAATTGTTAGGTTTCATTGTGATTGATAAAGGTATTCAGGTGGACCCTGCCAAGGTAACAGCTATACAAGAGATGCCAACTCCAAGGACAGAGAAAGAAGTCAGAGGCTTCCTGGGACGACTGAATTACATTGCCCGATTCATCTCACATCTGACTGCTACTTGTGAGCCAATCTTCAAATTACTGAAGAAAGATCAAGTAGTACGCTGGAACGATGAATGTCAGGCTGCCTTTGAGAAGATAAAGGAATATCTCCAAGAGTCACCCATTATTATGCCTCCAGTGGAAGGAAGACCTCTGATACTATATTTGACAGTACTTGACAATTCAATGGGGTGTGTGCTGGGACAACATGACGAGTCTGGCCGAAAAGAACACGCTGTTTATTACTTGAGCAAAAAGTTTACCGACTGTGAGTCTCGTTACTCACTGCTTGAGAAAACTTGCTGCGCTCTAGTATGGGCTGCTCGCTGGCTGAGACAGTATATGCTGACTCACACTACTCTATTGATTTCAAAGATGGATCCCATCAAGTACATATTTGAAAAGCCCGCTCTGTCTGGAAGAATAGCGAGATGGAAAATGATCTTAACAGAATATGATATCCAGTACACAACTCAGAAAGCAATTAAAGGAAGTGTACTGGCAGATCATTTGGCACACCAACCTGTGGACGATTACCAATCCTTGAACTTTGATTTTCCGGACGAAGACATCATGGTGGTAACTGACTGTGAAGTACCTAGATCGGATGAAGGACCTGAGGAAGGATCCCGATGGTCTATGCATTTTGATGGAGCCTCCAATGCTTTGGGTAACGGCGTCGGCGCTGTAATCATATCTCCCAAAGGAACTCATACTCCACTCACCGCCCGATTGTGTTTCAACTGCACCAACAACATGGTAGAATATGAGGCATGTATCATGGGTCTACAAGCTGCAATCGACTTAAGGATCAAATTTCTGAGTGTCTTCGGAGATTCCGCTCTCGTGATCAATCAGATCAAAGGCGAGTGGGATACGAAACACCCAAATCTTATTCCTTATAAGGAGTATGTGTTGACCTTGCTTCCCCACTTTGAAGAGATAACTTTTGAGCATTTCCCAAGAGAGGAGAATCAGCTAGCGGACGCACTAGCTACGATGTCTTCAATGTTCAAGGTTAAATGGGACAATGAGGCTCCCCGGATCATTATCTGGAAGTTGGACGAACCGACATACTGCTGCGACCTCGAGGCCGAGAAGGCAACTGAAAAACCCTGGTATCATGAGGTGAAAAGGTACTTAGAAGCTCAGGAATACCCTGAAGGTGCATCTGTCAATGACAAGAAGTTCATGAGGAGGTTTGCGGAAAAATTCTTCCTCAGCAACGACATCCTCTACAAACGGAATCATGATTCAACTCTACTACGTTGTGTGGATAAGGCTGAAGCAGAGAAAATCATGTTAGAACTGCATGAAGGTACATTCGGAACACATTCCAGTGGACATATCATGGCAAAGAAAATCCTACGGGCAGGATACTTCTGGTCCACAATGGAAGCCGATTGTTACCAACACTCTCGAATTTGTCACAAATGCCAGATCTATGCTGACAAGGTGCATATTCCTCCCGTTCCTCTGAACGTCCTGGAGGCACCTTGGCCTTTTGCAATGTGGGGCATTGATATGATCGGTGAGATCCGACCGACGACATCCAACGGGCATCGCTTCATCTTGGTAGCGATCGGTTACTTCACGAAGTGGGTTGAGGCAGCTTCCTACGCAACGGTAACCAAGAGCGTCGTGGCACGTTTCATCCGGCATAATCTGATCTGTCGGTACGGTGTCCCGGAAAGAATCATCACGGACAACGGTACCAATCTCAATAACAAAATGATCACTGAACTCTGCGAACAATTCAAGATACAGCACCACAATTCTTCTCCCTACCGGCCGAAGATGAATGGGGTTGTAGAGGCAGCTAATAAGAATATTAAGAAGATTGTGCAGAAGATGACAGTGACTTATAAAGATTGGCACGAAATGTTACCGTTCGCTCTTCACGGGTACCGTACCTCAGCAAGAACGTCAACCGGGGCAACTCCTTTCTCCTTGGTCTATGGCATGGAGGCAGTCTTGCCAATCGAAGTTCAGATACCTTCTCTCCGGATAATGAAAGATGCAGACTTAAATGAAGATGATTGGATCCAGACTCGACTTGATCAATTAAACCTGATTGACGAAAAGAGGCTCACCGCTATCTGTCATGGTCAGACGTATCAAAAGCGAATGATCAGAGCATTTAACAAGAAAGTCAGACCACAAGAGTATCAAGTTGGGGACCTGGTAATCAAACGCATCATCCTTCCTCAAAGTGATCCCCGGGGCAAGTGGACCCCTACTTACGAAGGGCCATTTATGGTTAAACATGTGTTCTCAGGAGGAGCCATGATCCTAACCACCATGGATGGTGACGACCTTCCTCACCCCGCCAATGCAGACATAGTGAAAAGATACTACGCATGAATAAAAGACACGCTAGGTTGACATACCTAGGCAAAAATAAGGGCTTCCCGGCGAACCAAAAGGGTTCGGGCAAAAATAAGGGATGAAATGAAAAAAATCTATACACCTGGCAAGTTGAAAACCCGAAAGGGCAACTTGGGCTAAAATGGGTATCCCGGTGGACTGAAAACCCGAAAGGGCGGTCCAGGCAAAAGTTAGGGATAAAGCGTAACACTATGTCTCATTGGATCACTTTGCATCCAGAATTCGGCATCGACCAATCAGCTTCATCTTCAACTAGGCAGCAAAGCGATGAGACGCTTGAGGATATAAAGACGATAGCATAGTTGGAACCTAATGGGATTGTTCACATAGCTGTTTTGTTTTCTTTCCAAAAAATTGTAAACTCTGTGATTATTCGGCGGCATCCTCTTACTAGGATGTCAGCTTCTTGTACAGAAACGCCTATTCACAGGCAAAGGTCAAATCAATACAAATTCACTTGTCTATACAAGTTGCCATTGTTTTTTTTCTTTTTTTCTGTTTTGTCTTGCGAAGAACGTCCGATGTCCATTTTTGATATATGCATTTGACATTAAATTGCTAATTTATAAATGTTTGCAAAAGATCAATTACAGGTGACATCAGAAACAAGGGCAATGTAAGGTTGTCTGATGCAGTCTGTTTGCTTTGTCCGCCAAGGTACCAAGGTAGATTCGACTGAAGAATGTGACCAAATCATCTCAACGCCCCGCAGAGTAAGGCAAGATTCAGCAATACTCTCGCCAAGCTAAGTTGATTCCCCGTCGATCCTGAAAAGGCACAACGTTCCCCGGCAGGTCTTAAAGCTTATCCCTAGTAGATTCTGGAAGCTTGTTCCCTACAGAATACGGACGTCTCTCCCGAACTTTATTCAGAGTTATTCCTCACAAGGGCTTATAACTGGGTTATCCTCAGCTAATCTCCACGGAAGATCGCCCCCAACAAAGTTCTTTCAATCCCCAGCGGAGTTTATCTTTCAATCCCCAGCGGAGTTTATCTTTCAATCCCCAGCGGAGTTTATCTTTCAATCCCCAGCGGAGTTTATCTTTGGTATCCCCAGCGGAGTTTATCTTTCAATCCCCAGCGGAGTTTATCTTTCAATCCCCAGCGGAGTTTATCTTTCAATCCCCAGCGGAGTTTATCTTTGGTATTCCCCAACGGAGTTTATCATCAGTATCCCCAACGGAGTTTATCTTTGGTATCCCCAGCGGAGTTTATCTTTGGTATTCCCCAGCAGAGTTTACCTTTGGTGTTTCCCAGCGGAGTTTTTATCCCCAGCGGAATTCATCATTAAAGTCGTCCTCAGCAGGCCTCTCATCAAAACTTCAGCAAAGTATCTCGGCCACAGGGCAACTCCCCAACCGATCGTCAAAGATTTATTTTCCTAAGACGAAGTTACATTCATAAACATTTCACACTTTCATACATCTCGCTTACATACATGATAAAGTGCATACAACACTATCTCATGTTGAACATCATGACATCATGCATATCATACATCATGACATTGCGTATCACTTATGTTTTTGCCTTTTCAGGGAAAAAGACAATCCCAAAGACAACTACCTTCAACTGTCACAAATTCCGGATTCGATACCTGTATCTAGCCAGGGCATATCTGAGAGTGATCAGTTTCCAGACTCGATTCCTGTATCTAGCCAGGGCACGTCTGAAGAGTTCGAAGATTTGATTCCTGTATCTAGCCAGGGCACATCTATCAACTACAACATTTCCAGATTCGATTCCTGTATCCAGCCAGGGCATATCTGTTGACCACATTTCCAGATTCGATTCCTGTATCCACCCAGGGCATATCTGTTGACCACATTTCCAGACTCGATTCCTGTATCTAGCCAGGGCACGTCTGAAGAGTTCGAAGATTCGATTCTTGTATCCAGCCAGGGCATATCTGTTAACCACATTTCCAGACTCGATTCCTGTATCTAGCCAGGGCACGTCTGAAGAGTTCGAAGATTCGATTCCTGTATCCAGCCAGGGCATATCTGTTGACCACATTTCCAGATTCGGTTCCTGTATCCAGCCAGGGCATATCTGTTGACCACATTTCCAGATTCGATTCCTGTATCTAGCCAGGGCATATCTGTTGACCACATTTCCAGACTCGATTCCTGTATCTAGCTAGGGCACATCTAAAGAGTTTGAAGATTCGATTCATGTATCCAGTCAGGGCATATCTATTGACGACCATTTCCAGATTCAACTCCTGTATCCAGCCAGGGCACATCTGTGAGCCACCGATTGTAGATTCGATACCTGTATCCAGCCAGGGCATATCTGCATAAGGAGATTGAAGATCAAACACCTGTAACAAGCCAGGAAAACATCTGCCTTTCTCAGATACATAAAGTTCTCGCTAAGGAATCTCTTGTGCGATCAACACTTCCAAATGGCATCTGTAAGCCCATTCCCGACAAAGTTCTGTCACATCTCCAGATGGCATCTATAAGCCCATCTCCCTATCCACCACCTCTCCAAATGGCATCTATAAGCCCATTCCCGCCATCACATTCGTTGATACTCCAACATGCGAGTGCAAATTTCCGGGCACTCTAGTGTCCAATCTCCTTTTACCTTCGAGTCGCGAAAGGCAAACTTGCCAATCTAACTCTTCAAGTTCAAGAAGATTGAACAGGGGCAACTGTTGTACCCCAAAATTTGCCCTCCCTTTCTTCAGGAAACCATCTTGGATTTTTTAAAGTCCCCCTGAAACAAATCCAAGTCCTGAGTTATCCTTTTTTGCCCAAGCAAGCCACTTACAAGAGCAAGATGATCTCACGAACTCCAGAAGCAACGCTTTTATCTTGAGAAAAATCAAATTTTAAGTGCTTAGAATGTTTCTTTAAAATAAGTGTTTTTAGAAAAATCAGCGCTTCAGAACTTCTGGACCCATTCCAGATGAAGACGGTCAGAAGTTGCAAGCTTGGCTCAGCGTGGTCAGAAGTTGGCTCTTCAGCAGCTACATCAGTTCAATCAGAAGTTGTAAACGTGGTTCAGAATGTAAGCCTCAAACAGAACATGCCCCTTCAGCAGTTACACAAGCTCAGTCAGAATTTGCTAAAGGAATGAAAGAGAAGCAGGAAAGTCTGAAGGCTCCTTCAGAACAGGTTGAAATCAGAAGATGAAAGGTCAAAAGAATGGGTGTTACACTGATACAGAATCTCTAAGTCCAGATTGTCCAGAAGAAAATCCAAGAAACGTACCAGAAAACCAGGAGAATCTCCAGAGCTTACTAAGACAACAGGTAGCCAAGGCCAGAGCATGGTTTACGCTGCTGATTCAACGCTGGTTTCCATTACCAAAATGTTGGTATTGACAGGTCTTGTCACCATTTAATGCCCATTAATGCTTCCAACCACTCCTGAGCATTCACGTGTGGCTTGGAAAACGCTTTTGCACAGATTCTGGCATAGGTCTTCACGCCACTGCCCACTTCAGAGGTCACTTCTCCCCAATCTACGCCTGCTGCTGCAACCTAGGCTGAAAGCTAGCTGTATCACAACTTCCCAGGAATTTATGTCAAAGAACAAATTCAAACTCTGTTGGCGCCTTAAATGTTCAAGGCATCCACAAGGATTTTGCCTATAAATAGAGAGTCTTCACCACTGCCAAAGACGTTCAAGAAAAGAAACAGAAAAATTGCTAAGAGAAAAACAGAACTCCTAGCAACATAGCGTTCTGAAACTCTGCCAAAATCTCCAGTTTTGTTCCATAACTTTGAGTTTATCACCTTCAACTTCATCAAATATCCAGTTCTTTTCTGTAAACCAAAACACTCTTTCCAAACTTCTGACCCTACACACATATACACCTTTGCTTCCCCTTTTCAAAATCTGTCCAGAACACCACCAGAACCAGAACCAAAAGCTATACTTTCACTCACCAACTTTTCCAAACAGTCAGGTAAGCACCTGCTGACCCTCATCACACTGTTAAGCATCATCAGCTGTGCATATTCAAGTAACATAATGTAAATATTCATGTTATTACTGTTTATGTTCTGAGGATTTTCATACCTCAGAACGTTCTGAGCCAGTATAGGACTTGCCTGTGCCCTTGGTGATTCTGACCTCTGAAACATTTTTTGCTATTTGCTGGACCTGTTCCAAATATGTTTCCTGTTTTGTAGAATAACAACAGAATTGCAGATGTTCTGATTAGTACAGGAAAAAGCCAAGTGCTGACTTTGACGTTAGCACATCTGAAGCCTGATTTGCTGTCAATGATATCAGAACCTCTGAGAGTTATTGCCTTTTCAACAGAATCAGAACTTCTGGTTTCTCCACTAACAAACTTCTGTCTTGCAGCGCAGGGAAATCAGAACTTCTGATTTCCCCACTAACAAGGTTCTGTTTTGTAGGTGCTAGAGTAAGAAGTTCTGACTCATCCAGTTTCACTAACAGGTTGATCATCTAGCAGCGGATCTGAGTCAGAACTTCTGATGACCTCCCAGCAGCGCGCGGGCTCCCTCTCTCTCTCTATATATCTTGTTTTTTGCTATTTTCTTTTTTGTCTATTTTTCTCGTTGAACCCCCCATATACAAATGTGTATCCCCCTCCCCTAATTGTTGTAATAGCGTAGGATTTTATATTTCCGCTTCTTATTGCTAGTAATTAGGACATGTATGGCAAGATAAAATCAATGAAATAGAAAAACCTAATTCAAAGAAAAAAACTCTTGTATGCAATAAAACACACTTGCACACTAACACCCCTAGGGTTACATCCACTTGTTGCCTTTCAAAAATTGGGCCATATTGTATGTTAGGTCTCTTTGGGCAAAGCAAATAACTCAAATGATCATGGTCCCTCGATGACGCTTTTTTGCCTAAAATGATCAAAGTCCCTTAAAGAAAAATTGCCCAAAGACACTTGGCACCATTGCAATTATGGTCTAAACGACGACCCACGCCCGTCCCTTTCACATCCTAACACAAGATTGTCCACCAAATACAATGGTAGAACAAAATTGTTAAAAGGGTTAAAACGTAGCAACGATCTTTGAGAAATTTAGGGTAGATAGCTCTCGATTACTTGCCAATTTGCAAAACACTTGCCTATTTTTCAAAACCACACATCAATACACTTTCAAAACAACTTTCAAAAACATTGAAAACCTTTTCAAAAGACATACACCTTTGTATACATCCCAACATGGATCATTACAAAGGTTGCCACCACATTGGCCTCTTTTCAAAAGATTTTCAAATCCACACACACAAAGCACCATTTCAAACAATTGAAAATAAAGACAAGTTGATTTAAGCAAGTAACTAAGAGCCCATGGATAACCATGGATAGAAAGGGTGCTAATACCTTCCCTTTCTATAATCTACTCCCCGAACCCAAGAAAACATCTCAAAGGTTTTTGCTGTGCTTTTTAACCTTTCCTTAGGATAAAATAAAAAGTCGGTGGCGACTCTTGCTCAACCGAAACATTTGCGAAAACAAACGCAAAAAACACAGTCAGTTCTCCCACCGTATCACACAAGGCAAAAGGCTCTCTTTTAACATCCTTCGATTTGCGCCTCTTGCTCCCTATTTGCCTCTTTCGAATCTGGACATTTTGCCTCACGTATGCCTCTTTCGAATCTGGACATTTTTCCTCATGTATGCCTCTTTCGAACCTGGACATTTTTCCTCATGTATGCCTCTTTCGAACCTGGACATTTTTCCTCCTGCGTGCCTCTTTCGAATCTGGACATTTTGCCTCATGTATGCCTCTTTCGAACCTGGACATTTTGCCTCCTGCGTACCTCTTTCGAATCTGGACATTTTGCCTCATGTATGCCTCTTTCGAATCTGGACATTTTGCCTCATGTATGCCTCTTTCGAATCTGAACATTTTGCCTCCTGCATGCCTCTTTCGAATCTGGACATTTTGCCTCCTGCATACCTCTTTCGTTTGGGCATGTGGCTCCCTTCATGCAAGTCTTTATTTGAGCATTGACCTGTTGTGTGCTTTCTTGGGGTCACAAAGTTTAGACCTCCTCCATGCAGGCTTCGACAAGACATTGACTACGTTTGTACTAGCTTCGACTGGACAACATTCCTCTTTAGTATGCTGCATTTCCATCCTTGACAAACTTCAGCACATGGTTGATGGCCCCTTCAAAAGACATATAGTGGTGGACTTGAGGGGCATACATATGAGTCCCTGTCGAAGGGTACGACTTACTAGTCCATTCGAAGCACACATTTGGCCCCTTCAAATGATGCACCAAGATGATTCATTCGAAGTCAAACAATGTGTTGGAAGAAGAATCTGGTCGAAGGAGGGTCAAAATGAAAGGATAAAATATTCAAAGATACTTGCTGCCAAGTTCAGACATGGTACACTGGCCAAAACTGCTGCATAGAAGTCCTGAAACACTGCCCCATTCTCGCACCGAAATAGCATAAAGCACTGTCCCTCGGAGGCTGCAAAGAGCAGTTTACTCAAATTGTTCAAATTATTTTGTTTTCCCTCCAAAAGCTTCAGCCAACTTTGCCTATAAATAAGAGGCTCCAACACATGTTTAAAGAGGACCTTTTGGCTAGAAGAACGAATCTTCAAAAAATTCTCTAACACCATAAAGCTCTCAAACACTTAAACACTCATCAAACACATATCCAGAATCCAAACACATACCCAGAATCCAAACACATATCCAGAATCCAAACACATATCCAGAATCCAAACACTTATCCCCTTAGAATCTGACTTCTAGGCCCAGCCAGAGACACGCTCACACTGATTTCACTGGCCCAATCGAAGAAGGCAACAAGGCAGAAAGGCCCAGCCAGAGGCACACTTGCACTAAGTCCAGGCTCAGACGAAAGGCACTCCCATGCTGGTGCCAGCCTCCAATCGAAGTACATGACCTGACTGGTGCCAAAGCCCAATCAAAGGACAAAACCTCACTGGTGTTGGCCCCAATCGAAGGAGGCCAACAAAATGCAAATCGAAGGGTGCTGTTGCCTGGGTCGAAAAGCTCATTTTCCTTGTTTTTTTATTTTGTTTTTGCCTTTACATTTTTCTTGCTTTTCAATATGGTTGTAATAGTGTAGGATATTTATTTCTTGCATTTTTATTGCTTTGTACAAATGCTAGTAATTAGGTGTGTATGGTAAGATATAACCAACAAATAGGCCACCCTAATCAAAGACTAAATGCATGCAATAAAATACACTCGCACATGCCACTCTTAGGGTACACCTCACTTGGTTGCCTCGAACGTGGTCATTGAGTATAGGATGTTTTAGAGGTCATCCTTTTGTCCAAAGATCATAAGTTGCCTCGAAACGGTTGCCTCGGAAAAAATGATCTAAGACATTAGGGTTATCGCTAAGGCATCCTAACATTGCTTTAGTGACCACACGTCCCTTAAATTGAATTGACCCGAAAACTCCAACGACGGTGCTACCTACTCCTAAATAGTGGGATAACACTATCTAAAGGACGCTTGTACAGTTTAATTCCTTTTTGAGTAGGTAGAGGTTCTTAAGTACTTGCTCCTTTTAAAACAAAACAAAACTTTTCGCACTTACACTCTCTTCAAAAACAAAACTCTTTTCAAAACCCACAAACACAAAGAAAAGCAAACTTTTTGAAAACACAATGAGCAAGTACGTAAGAGCCCGTGGATAACCATGGATACAAAGGGTGCTAACACCTTCCCTTTCTATAATCTACCTCCCGAACCCGAGAAACAATCTCAAAAAGGAATTTTTCTGTGCTTTTGTCCTTTCCCTGTTGGATAAAATAAAAGACGGTGGCGACTCTTTCTTACTGCGACATTTTGCGAAAACAAACGCAAACGCGAACCAGCATTCCAAAACAGACAGTTCTCATTCCCATCGATCACAGAACTGGAGACTCTGCTGGGGAGATTTGATAAGTGGGGTGTACCTTAGGATTAGATCACTTGTGTTTTCAATTGTATGCTTTGTATGCTTTAAATTTTGTGGGCTTGTATCGGAGTTCTATAGATCCTAACCCGGATCTGGGGATACCCTTTAGGTAAGTAGCAATAAAATGTGAGGGATCTGTCCGGCGTAGACCGACACGGATGAAGCAGTAGCTACGTTGGTGTGACACTTTGGTCTATACCGATATCCCTTGTGTTGGAACGAGGAGAATATGGGTCTTCTAAGGAGTCATTAAGCACCAACTGACCTTAGAACCTTAAATTGACCAACTTGGCCATAGAACAGTAGCAGTATGCTACACTCATTGAGACTAAACTCTCGCGATGATTCCGGCCGCAAGAAAAGGTTGCTAAACTGGAATTATGACCGATTGAGGGTAGTCAGTGATATTGAGATCCTCTAGAACCCAGTTACTATTTTTAGGACAGGTCTTAACCAACTAAACTGAAAGAGGGTAGTACCTAAGCTCCATGCCAGCCTGAAATCTAAGGGCTCTCTTGTGTGACTTGTGTGCCCTTTACCATGTTTGCCTTTTGTGGATACTTGTGGTGTGCCTTTACCATGACATCATAACATCATAAACATTGGATACATATTGCATAAGGACTAACCTATTTCAAAGACAAGAGGGTTTCATCTTTGCTCTGTTTTGTAGGACATCATGATGACCATGCGTAGGAATACTATCCGAATCAACTTTGTTCAAGTACCTACTTTGCTTAAAGAGTTGGTTGTCAGGATTCCAGACACTACTTCCTTCATCAGGAGGCATGGTTCTCTTCTCAGTTCAGTCACCTCAAAGTTGGACGAACAAATGATGAGTTTCTTGGTCCAATTTTATGATCCTCTATACCATTGCTTCACCTTTCAAGACTTCCAGTTGGTTCCTACCCTGGAAGAGTTCTCTGAGCTGCTTGGTATCTCCGTTCTGGAGCAAACTCCGTTTACTGGTTGGGAAAAGACTCTTAAGCCCGAAGAAATTGCTTCAGCCCTTCACTTGACCAAAGAGGAGGTAATGGCTAACTGGGAGACTAGGAGTGGAGTTAAAGGTTTCCTGACTAAGTTTTTGGTTGGCAAGGCTAACTACTTCTGGGACAACTTAGACTTCAAGGCGTACGAGGACATTCTGGCTCTCTTGATTTATGGTCTGGTATTGTTTCCAAATCCTGACACTTTTGTTGATGTTAATGCCATAAAGATCTTCATCTCTCGGAACCCTGTACCCACTCTCTTGGGTGATATCCTTCATCAGCTCTATGCTCGTACTGCCCGAAAGCGGGGAACTTTGATGTGTTGTGCTCCTTTATTGTCGAGGTGGTTTATTTTTCACCTCCCTAAGTCCGTACTGAAGAACAAAGAAGGAATGGGCTGGGCTTTTAGGGTAATGTCTCTTACTAATAATGACATTATTTGGACTCTCAAAGGCTTGGATAAGGTGGCTGTCATTGATCGTTGTGGAGAGTATCCTAATGTTCCATTGATTGGAACCCATGGAGGAATTTCTTATAACCCATGTTTAGCTCTCCGTCAGTTTGGAAGAGCCAGAAGAGAAGGGCCTCATGAGATGTTGATGCCTCATATCATCTTTGATTTTCAGGGAGATAACGACGAGCTGCGTCGTAGATTCATCAGGGCTTGGGATAGAGTTCACCAATCTGACCCACATGAGTTGGGACCAAAGACTTCTCTGCCAATGGAGCCATATCTCAGATGGGTCCTCATCCGTGCCCAGAAGTTAGGTATTCCATATGAAGCTATCAAGCCTGTTACTCTTGAAGTTGCTGATAAAGACGGGGTTCTTCCAACTATTCTCCATCCTCATATGCCCACTGATATTGGCACACTGAAGAGGTCTTGGATGCAACTGCGGGAAGAATGGGATTCTTATCGGGAGAGGTTCAATGAACAAGACTAGAAGATCCAGAAGCTGACTAAGCAACTGGAAAATGAGCAGATCCTGAATGATTATGTCTGCACTGAGAAGAAGAGACCATGGGAGCATTGATGGACCTTTGATGATTTCTTTTATAGTTTTTATTTAATTTTCAGTATTTCCATTCTTGTAACGCCTAAGGGAAATTTGTTGAACAATTTAAATTCTAAAGTTAAATCTAATCAAGTGTGTTTCCTTTCTTGTTTACAAATTTGAATCCCGATTGTCTTTGAAATCATAAATCATACGCATTTCATCTCATGCACTTCATAAACAGGTACCCTTTTACAGGTCTCTTATCTTCTTCGCTGTTTATTTCATCAATCATCATGTCTACTGAACCTTCCACTAAGCAAGCTATCAAGGCCCTCCAGGCCCAGAATGCCCAATTTCAAGAGCTGGTCATGAACCTAGCTAAGGGTCAGCAGGACCTGAAGACCTTGATTTTGAAAGAGAGGAAGAAGAAGAAGAAGAGGACCATCCTGTTCAACACTGGACGCATGTTTGGAAATGGGCTGCAGAATGAAGTTGATTTGACCACCTCATCTGGAGGGAAGGGTAGTCCACAAGAAAGGAGGGCTCCAAGCCCTATGGTCTCCGACAATGAGACAGACTATGATGAAGAACAGTATCCTCCTGCTGAGGATAAGTACAAACAGCTGGAAGACCGCTTGAGCGCTATGGAGATACAGAAGGTTCCCGGTCTGGACTTCGGAGATATGGGTCTATCATCTGGGGTGGTGATTCCCCATAAATTCAAGGCACCTGCCTTTGCCAAATATGACGGAGCTTCTTGTCCAAAGCTTCACCTCTGGTCATATGTGAGGAAGATCCAACCTTACACTGCTGATAAGAACTTGTGGATCCATTTCTTTCAAGACAGTCTTTCAGGGACTCAGCTTGAGTGGTTCTATCAGCTGGATGGAGCCAGTATCTGCAGCTGGGAAGATTTAGCTACTGCATTCTACAGACAGTATCAGTATAACTCCGACCTCGCTCTTACGCGTACCCAACTCCAGGGTATGTCAATAGGAATGGGTGAAGGATTTAAAGAGTATGCTCAAAAATGGAGAGACCTGGCCGGAAGGGTGCAACCACCTTTGGCTGATCGTGAACTTGTTGATATGTTTCTGGGGACCCTGTCCGGTCCGTTCTTTAATCATCTGATTGGAAGCTCTTCAGCCGGGTTTACAGACCTTATCTTGACTGGTGAAAGGATTGAAGCTGGTATTAAGGCTGGGAAAATACAGAAGGGTGCCTCATCGAGCACCGAGAAGAAACCATTTAAGAAAGAGTCCAGTGTTGTCTACAGTTCAAGAAGACAGAATAGACCTGAACACCGCCAAGCTGTCAATGCGGTTGTTATTTCAAAACCTGTTGTTGCTCCTCAGCATCACAACCAACAAAGGGACGAGAGACCTCGAAGGCAATTCACCCGTCTCAGCATGACTTTGTCTCAGATTCTGCCACAGTTGCTGAAGACCAATCTGGTGACTCTAAGGGAAGCCCCAAAGAATCCAAATACTACATCACCAAAGTATAACCCCAACATCCGCTGCGCTTATCACTCTGAGAGCCCGGGGCATAATACGGATGATTGTTGGACTTTGAAGAATAAGGTCCAAGACTTGATTCATGCAAAGTAGATTGAGTTTGAGGCGCCCGAGAGGCCCAATGTTGTAACTGCTCCCATGCCCAAGCATGGAGTGAATGTTGTAGAGGAAGACTTGTTTGTAGTTTCTGTGGATGATATTGTTACCCCTTTGATGACTGTCAAGAAGAACCTGTTGCTAGCCGGTTTATTTTCGGGCTGTGGTGAAGGTTGCCATATGTGTTCTATTTTACCTACTGGTTGCCCATCTTTGAAATCAGGTATCCAAAACCTGGTGGATAGCAAAGAGATCCTGTTTGAAAAGACTATTTTTCCATCCATTCCTACTGAAGAAGTTTCCATCATTACCATTTTCAACAATTCTCCCAAGGCTCCCTCGAGGAAGCCTGTTAGAATTACGCCTATTCCGAAGATCGCACCTGTAATCATCACTGTTCCAGGGCCCATCCCCTACACCTCTAACAAAGCTGTCCCTTGGCACTATAGGGTCGATGTTTATGTTCTCGAAGTTAAGCAAGAGTTTGATGCTGATACCGGCGTCAGCAACATTATTGGACCTGCTAAAGTCACCCGCAGCGGTAGACTTTTCTCACCTGATATTGCTCCACCAATTGTTCGAAGACCTGTTGTCATTACACCTGAAAGTGTATCCACTGTCGTTCCTGATCAAGTTCCTATCCTTACCCCTGTCGTTGAGTCCTCTGACGCTCGGGGCAAAGGGATCACCACTGATATGCCTGCCCAGACGGAGGCGCCAAAGACAATCACTGTTGAAGCTTCCAAACAGGAGATGGAAGAGATTCTGAAGATTATTAAGAAGAGTGATTATAATGTAGTTGAGCAACTGGGGCAAACCCCATCCAAGATTTCTATGTTATCATTGTTGTTGTGTTCATAGGCCCATGCCAAGGCTCTGATTACCTTCCTGAAGACGGCTCACGTGCCACAAGAGACATCAGCTGATCAGTTTACCGATTGTGTGGCCAATTTAACTGCTGATAATGGTTTGGGTTTCTCCGACGCTGATCTGACCGCTAGAGGGAAGAACCATAACGATGCCCTGCATGTCTCCATCGAATGCAGGGGCACTACTCTTGCACATGTGTTGGTTGACACTGGTTCCTCGTTGAACCTCTTTCCCAAGAAAGCTCTAGACAGGTTGGATTGCGAAGGGTTAGAGCTGAAGCCAAGTAACATTGTTGTCCGGGCCTTTGATGGGTCTAAAAGGATGGTACATGGTGAGGTTGATATTCCAATTAAAGTTGGTTCTCAGGTCTTCAATTCTACATTCTACGTGATGGACATTCGGCCATCCTATTCTTGTTTGCTAGGTCGTCCATGGATCCACAAAGCTGGAGTCATAACCTCAACGCTCCACCAAAAGCTGAAGTACCCGTTTAAAGGCAAGATTGTGACAGTTCAAGGGGAGGAGTACATGGTCAACCACCTCAACTCGTTCTGGTACGTAGAGATGGATGGGGAGTTCATTGAGACCCTATTTCAGCACTTTGAAGAGGTTCCTCAGACACTGGCATCAGCTGAGACTGTGATTGAAGATTCTCCTATGAAGATGGATTCCTTGAAGGACGCTCGGGCTGTTATTGAGAAGGGTGAGTATTCAAACTGGGGTTGACTTCCTGATTTCACTCAGAAGGCTAACAAGTTTGGTTTGGGTTTCACGGCAGAAGCTCAAAGGGTTGTTCGTAGTGCAAGGATGGGAAGACCTCCTGTGTTCATCAGCAACTCGGGAGTAAATGCCATTGAAGATGATGTGGAGGAGTCTGAATTCGACAGATGGATCTATCCTACGACCAACGGTAGACCAAGCAACTGGACAGCAAAGGACTTCATCCATATTACGTTTGTTACCCAGTAATGAACTCTTTGTTTTGAATTTGTAACAGACAATGTTTTGAAACTTTATGGCCCGGTGTCTTACCCGGGGCACCGTGGCTTCCTTTGTGAGGGATTTTGTGTGCCATTTTCATATATCATCAATAAAAGCATTGGACGTTTTTTTGCATTTTTGCGCTCCTTGTTTTTCTTTATTATATATTGCAAAACGGCTATTTTACACACACTCACATATACAGGTCTCCATCCACTCTGGATCTCACTGGTAACGACTCTGCTACTGCCGGTTATGACTTCGAAAATCCGATCAACTTAGCCGAAGATGAAGGTGAAGATGATTGCGAAGTGCCTGGTGAACTTGCAAGACTGCTACTCCAGGAAGAGAGGGCCATTCAGCCACATGAAGAGCCAGTGGAAACGGTGAATCTAGGTACTGAGACAAACAAGAAGGAAGTCAAGATCGGTGCAAATCTGGAACTTAATGTGAAACAGCGGTTGATTCAGATGCTGCATGACTATGTTGAGATCTTTGCCTGGTCTTATGAAGATATGCCTGGGTTGGATACTGACATTGTGGTTCATCGCCTGCCTACCAAGGAAGACTGCCCTCCGATAAAATAGAAGGTTCGCCGTATGCGCCCGGAGATGTCTGAGAAAATCAAGGCCGAAGTTATGAAACAATTTGACACCGGTTTTCTAGCAGTGACTTCTTACCCTCTATGGGTCGCCAATGTGGTTCCAGTGCCGAAGAAAGATGGTAAGGTCAGAATGTGTGTTGATTACAGAGATTTGAACAGGGCAAGCCCTAAGGATGACTTCCCTCTACCTCATATCGACGTTCTGGTTGACAACACTGCTCAGCATAAGGTATTCTCCTTCATGGACGGTTTCTCCGGTTATAATCAGATAAAGATGGATCCCGAAGACATGGAGAAGACCACTTTTGTTACTCAGTGGGGTACCTTTTGCTACAAAGTCATGCCTTTTGGGTTGAAGAATGCTGGGGCAACATATCAGCGTGCCATGGTTTCTTTGTTTCATGACATGATCCATCATGAGATTGAAGTATACGTCGACGACATGATTGTAAGGTCCCAAACTGAGGAGGAACACCTTGACCATCTACAAAAGCTGTTTGACAGGCTAAAGTTGTACAAGCTGAGATTGAACCCGAACAAGTGCACCTTCGGGGTAAAGTCTGGCAAACTGCTAGGTTTCGTTGTACGCGAAAAAGGCATTCAAGTGGACCCTGCCAAGGTGAAAGCCATACAAGAAATTCCAGCTCCCAAGACAGAGAAAGAAGTCAGAGGCTTTCTAGGACGACTGAACTATATTGCTTGATTCGTCTCGCACCTAACTGCTACTTGTGAGCCAATCTTCAAGCTTCTGAAGAAAGATCAAGTGGTACGTTGGAACGATGAATGCCAGGCCGCTTTCGAAAGAATCAAAGAGTATCTCCAGGAGCCATCCATTCTGATGCCACCAGTTGAAGGGAGACCTCTAATCTTATACTTGACAGTACTTGACAATTTGATGGGGTGTGTGCTGGGTCAACATGACGAGTCTGGCCGAAAAGAGCATGCTATTTATTACCTTAGCAAAAAGTTTACCGACTGTGAGACCCGATACTCACTGCTTAAGAAAACTTGTTGTGCTTTGGCATGGGCTGCTCGCCGGCTGAGACAGTATATGCTGACTCACACTACTCTGTTAATTTCAAAGATGGATCCAATCAAGTATATCTTCGAAAAGCCTGCCTTGTCCGGAAGAATAGCAAGATGGAAGATGATCTTGACTGAGTATGACATCCAGTACACGACTCCAAAAGCAATCAAGGGAAGTGTAGTGGCAGACCATTTGGCACATCAGGCAGTGGATGATTACCAGTCTATGAACTTTGAATTTCCAGACGAGAATATCATGGTAGTGACTGATTGTGAGACACCTGGACCGGATGAAGGACCTGAGGAGGGATCCTGATGGTCTATGTACTTCGATGGAGCTTCGAACGCTTTGGGTAATGGAATTGACGTTGTGATCATATCTCCTAAAGGCTCACATACTCTGTTTACCGCCCGATTATGTTTCAACTGCACCAACAACATGGTGGAGTATGAAGCGTGCATCATGGGTCTTCGAGTAGCAATTGACCTAAGGATTAAGTTTCTGAGTGTCTTCGGAGATTCCGCTCTCGTGATCAGTCAGATCAAAGGAGAGTGGGATACGAAACACCCAAATCTTATTCCTTACAAGGAGTATGTGTTGACGTTACTTCCCCATTTCGAGGAGATAACCTTTGAATACTTCCCAAGAGAGGAGAATCAGTTGGCAGACGCGCTGGCTACGATGTCTTCTATGTTCAAAGTCAAATGGGACAACGAGGCCCCCCGGATCATTATTTGGAAATTGGATGAACCTGCACATTGTTGTGATCTTGAGACTGAAGAGGTAATAGAAAAACCCTGGTATCATAAGGTGAAGAGATACCTTGAAGCTCAAGAATACCCCGAGGGTGCATCTGTTAATGACAAGAAGTTTCTGAGAAGGTTCGCGGCAAAGTTCTTCATCAGCAATGGCATTCTTTACAAATGTAACCATGATTCAACCTTACTGCGTTGTGTGGATAAGATTGAAGCAGAAAGGATCATGGCAGAGCTGCATGAAGGTACCTTCTGAACTTATTCCAATGGACATATCATGGCAAAGAAAATCCTCCGGGCAGGATATTACTGGTCCACAATGGAGGCTGACTGTTATCAGCATTCTCGGACATGTCACAAGTGCCAGGTCTATGCTGATAAAGTGCATATTCCTCCAGTTCCTCTGAATGTTTTGACAGCACCTTGGCCTTTTGCAATGTGGGGCATTGATATGATTGGCGAGATCACACCTACGGCATCCAACGGGCATCGTTTCATCTTGGTAGCGATTGATTACTTTATGAAGTGGGTTGAAGCAGCTTCCTTTGCTACCGTAACCAAGAACGTCGTGGCACGGTTCATTCAGCACAACCTGATCTGTCGATACGGTGTACCAGAGAGGATCATTACGGACAATGGTACCAATCTTAATAACAAGATGATCACTGAGCTCTGCGAGTAATTCAAAATACAGCACCACAACTCTTCTCCCTACCGGCCGAAGATGAATGGGGCTATCGAAGCGGCAAATAAGAACATTAAGAAGATTGTGCAGAAGATGACAGTGACATACAAAGACTGGCACGAGATGTTACCGTTTACTCTTCATGGGTATCGTACCTCAGCACGAACGTCAACAGGGGCAACACCCTATTCCTTGGTTTATGGCGTGGAGGCAGTCTTGCCTATTGAAGTTCAGATACCCTCTCTTCGGATCATGAAAGATGCAGGTTTGAACGAGGACGACTGGATCCAGACCCGACTTGATCAGTTGAATCTAATCGATGAAAAGAGACTTACTGCTATTTGTCATGGTCAGACGTACCAAAAATGGGTGATCAAGGCATTTAACAAGAAAGTCAGACGACAAGAGTATCAAGTTGGGGATCTGGTAATCAAGCGCATTATTCTACCTCAAGGTGATCCCAGGGGCAAATGGACCCCTACTTACGAGGGGCCATTTGTGGTTAAGAACATTTTCTCAGGAGGAGCGATGATTTTAACCACCATGGATAGTGACGACCTTCCTCACCCCGTCAATGCAGACATAGTAAAAAGATACTACGCATAATCAAAGACACGCTAGGATGACTGGCCTAGGAAAAAATAAGGGCTTCCCGGCGAACCAAAAGGGTTCGGGCAAAAAAAGGGATGAAAATAAAAATCTGTACACTCGGCAAGTCGAAAACCTGAAAAGGCGGCTTGGGCAAAAATGGGTATCCCGGTGGACTGAAAACCCGAAAGGGAGGTCCAGGAAAAAGTTAGGGATCAAAGCGAAACACTATGTCTCATTGGATCACCTGGCATCCAGATTCCGGTATCAACTATCAGGTTCGAACGGCACCAGTCAATCAGATTCATCTTCAACTAAGCAACAAAGTGATGAGATGCTTGAAGATATAAAGGCAATAGCAGAGTTGGAACCCAGTGGGATTATTCACATAGCTGTTTTCTTTTCTTTTCACAAGTTGTATAAATTCTATTTGTTCGGCGGCGTTCTCTTACTAGGACGCCAGCCTCTTGTACAAAACGCCTATTTACAGGCCAAACTTCAAAATCAATACAAATTCATTTTCAGACAAATTTCAAACTGTTTTTCCTTTATCTGTTTTGTTTTGCAAAGAACGTCCAATGTTCATTTTTGATATATGCATCTGACATTAATTGCTACTAATAAATATTTACATGCGAAACAAAGGAAAAATTATGGGTGATATCAGAAGTAGGGGCCATAAGAATTGTCTGAGCGGTCTAGTTGCTCTGTCCACCAGGTACCAAGGTATATATTCAGTTGAAGAATATGGATAAGATACTTTCACTTCCCACAGAGTAAGACAGTAATGATAGCTCTCTCAGCTGAGACTTGCAACTATGAATAAATCAGCAATACTCTTCCCAAGCAGAGTTGGTCTACCATCAGCCCTAAAAAATTTGGGTATCCCCAGAAGGTCTTAATATTCCCCAGTGGAGTATAAAGATATTCTCCAGCAAGCATAAAGAGCATCCTCGGTAGTCTTAATATTCCTAAACAGAATATAAGAATGTTCCCCGGTGGAATACAAGGTACCACAGTGGAGTCATTTCCCCAGCGCAGTCTAAAAAAGCTTCCCCAATGGAGTTGAATCATCTTCCCCAGTAGACTCTGGAAGCTTATCCCCTGCGAAGCACAAATAATTCTCCTCAGCCAAATTCAGAGGTTATCCCCACAAGAGTCTAACTGGGTTATCCTCAGCGAGTTGCAACTGAAAGATCATTCCCAGCGAAGTTCTTTCTATCCCCAGCGGAGTTCATCATCAAAATCCCCAACAGAGCTTATCAACGGAATCCCCAGCGGAGTTTATCATTAAAATCTCAGCAAAGTATCTCTTCCCCACAGAGTAATTCCCCGCAGAGTAATCTATTCACCAGTTTATTCCCCAACGGAGTCATCCTCTCCTGCAGGTTTATTCTTGCAATCATCTTCGTTCATCATCCCCAGTGGAAACGAACAATTCAACCCTACTCTCCAGCAGCCGTTCGGGATTTATTTTCCCCAACTAAAACATCACATTTCCATACATCATGATACATGCATATACGTATCATACCATACAATCTCATTTATGTTGAGAACATCATTGCGTGATCCATATCATGCATTGCATATGACTGACCTTTACCTTTAAGGAAAGATGCAGTTAAATTCTCGATTATGTCAATGGAGACAAAATCAGTTAAATCGATTCCTAAAGATTTTTCTGAGGCGAAGCCAGTCAATGGAGACAAAATCAGTTAAATCGATTCCTAAAGATTTTTCTAAGGCGAAGCCAGTCAATGGAGACAAAATCAGTTAAATCGATTCCTAAAGATTTTTCGGAGGCGAAACCTGTCAATAGAGACAACCTGTCAATAGAGACAACCTGTCAATTGAGACAACCCGTCAATGGAGACAACCTGTCAATAGAGACAACCTGTCAATGGAGACAACCCGTCAATGGAGACACCCTATCAACATAGACAACCTATCAATAGAGACAACCTGTCAATGGAGACAACTCGTCAAAGGAGACACCCCATCAGAAGAGACAACCCGTCAACGAAGACAAAACCACCTACCAACAATCTCCAAATGGCATCTGTAAGCCCATTCCCGACATCACAATACCTGTAGCAAGCCAGGAAAACTATCTTTCTTTCTCAGGTTAGAGATTAATACCTGAAACATGTCAGGACAACTATCTACTCGACCAGCTCAAACAATTCAACAATCACTTTTGGATGGCATCTTTAAGCCCATCTCCAACAACTTTCTATCACATCTCCAGATGGCATCTTTAAGCCCGTCCCCGACAAGTTTCTGTCACAATCTCCAAATGGCATCTGTAAGCCCATTCCCGACATCACAATGCTGATACTACACCATGCGAGTGCAAATTTTTTGGGCACTCTAGTGTTCAATTATCTTCCACCTTCGGATCACGAAAGGCTCGAAAGCCAATCTATATCCTCAGGTTTAAGAAAATTAAACAGGGGCAACTGTTGTACCCCAAAATTTGCCCTCTCATTCTTCAAGGCCTTTCTCACAAGGATTCTCAAGGTTCAAGCTTGCACAAGTACTTTGGAATTTTCCAGTACCAAAATTAAAAGGAAACTGTCAAAAAGGGAGAAAACAGATAAAAATATTATTTTGACAAAAATTGGAGAAATACAAGTGTTCTTCGTTTCAGCTCTTTCAATTGGCCTTTTGGCCTCTTTCAACATAAGCTTGGCTTGCATTCTTCGATTGGACTTTTGGCCTCTTTCAACATAAGCTTGGCTTGCATTCTTCGATTGGCCTTTTGACCTCTTTCGACACAAGCTTGGCTTGCATCCTTCGATTGGCCTTTTGACCTCTTTCGACACAAGCTTGGCTTGCATCCTTCGATTGGCCTTTTGGCCTCTTTCGACACAAGCTTGGCTTGCATCCTTCGATTGGCCTTTTGACCTCTTTCGACACAAGCTTGGCTTGCATCCTTCGACTGGGCATGGGCCTCTGACACAGTTTGGTTTGGATTCACAAGGAAAAGAGCCTCTTGTAATTTATTCCATTTCCAAGGCAAAAGGCTCTCTTTTAACATCCTTCGATTTGCGCCTCTTGCTCCCTATTTACCTCTTTCGAATCTGAACATTTTTCCTCATGTATGCCTCTTTCGAACCTGGACATTTTGCCTCCTGCATGCCTCTTTCGAATCTGGACATTTTGCCTCATGTATGCCTCTTTCGAATCTGGACATTTTGCCTCATGTATGCCTCTTTCGAACCTGGACATTTTGCCTCCTGCATGCCTCTTTCGAATCTGGACATTTTGCCTCATGTATGCCTCTTTCGAACCTGGACATTTTTCCTCCTGCGTGCCTCTTTTGAATCTGGACATTTTGCCTCATGTATGCCTCTTTCGAATCTGGACATTTTGCCTCATGTATGCCTCTTTCGAATCTGGACATTTTGCCTCCTGCATGCCTCTTTCGAATCTGGACATTTTGCCTCCTGCATGCCTCTTTCGTTTGGGCATGTGGCTCCCTTCATGCAAGTCTTTATTTGAGCATTGACATGTTGTGTGCTTGCTTGGAGTCACAAAGTTTAGACCTCCTCCATGCAGGCTTCGCAAGACATTGACTACATTTGTACTAGCTTCGACTGGACAACATTCCTCTTTAGTATGCTGCATTTCCATCCTTGACAAACTTCAGCACATGGTTGATGGCCCCTTCAAAAGACATATAGTGGTGGACTTGAGGGGCATACATATGAGTCCCTGTCGAAGGGTACGCCTTACTAGTCCATTCGAAGCACACATTTGGCCCCTTCAAACGATGCACCAAGATGATTCGTTCGAAGGACACTTGTTGGAGGAAAGTCAAACAATGTGTTGGAAGAAGAATCTGGTCGAAGGAGGGTCAAAATGAAAGGATAAAATATTCAAAGATGCTTGCTGCCAAGTTCAGACATGGTACACTGGCCAAAACTGCTGCATAGCAGTCCTGAAACACTGCCCTGTTCTTGCACCGAAATAGCATAAAGCATTGTCCCTCGGAGGCTGCAAAGAGCAGTTTACTCAAATTGTTCAAATTATTTTATTTTCCCTCCAAAAGCTTCAGCCAACTTTGCCTATAAATAAGAGGCTCCAACACATGTTTAAAGAGGACCTTTTAGCCAGAAGAACGAATCTTCAAAAAATTCTCTAACACCATAAAGCTCTCAAAGACTTAAACACTCATCAAACACATATCCAGAATCCAAACACATATCCAGAATCCAAACACTTATCCCCTTAGAATCTGAAACATCCCTATACCTTATTACCCTTCAAATCCAGTAGGAAGAACCTCACCCTTGTTCTTCTCTTTTGAATCCAATATCAAAGATATAACCCTTGGTTCCTCCCTCCGAATCCAGAAGCATTCAAGAAAACCACTTAAAGGCCCAGCACACGTTCCAGCCTCAAGCAAGGTAAGTCATTCTTAACCTTGAACCCTTCATTTCTAGCATAACATGTACATAACACTTTGGTTCTTTTCGTTTCCACCTACTTAATATGTTTTCAGAGCTAACCCCTTTCTTTTTGCTGCTTGTTTACTTAAATATGCATTAAGTGTTAACTGATTGTAAGGCAATATTAGCATGGCCTTATGCCATGTTGCTGTTCAAAAAGTTCAAACGAGAGAAACAGGAGACAGGAGTATGAAACGAAGCCTTTGGTTTCCATACTGACTTCCAGGCCCAGCCAGAGACACGCTCACACTGATTTCACTGGCCCAATCGAAGAAGGCAACAAGGCAAAAAGTCCCAGCCAGAGGCACACTTGCACTAAGTCCAGGCTCAGACGAAAGGCACTCCCATGCTGGTGCCAGCCTCCAATCGAAGTACATGACCTGACTGGTGCCAAAGCCCAATCGAAGGACAGAACCTCACTGGTGTTGGCCCCAATCGAAGGAGGCCAACAGAATGCAAATCGAAGGGTGCTGCTGCCTGGGTCGAAAAGCGCATTTTCCTTGTTTTTTTATTTTGTTTTTTCCTTTACATTTTTCTTGCTTTTCAATATGGTTGTAATAGTGTAGGATATTTATTTCTTGCATTTTTATTGCTTTGTACAAATGTTAGTAATTAGGTGTGTATGGTAAGATAAAACCAACAAATAGGCCACCCTAATCAAAGACTAAATGCATGCAATAAAATACACTCGCACATGCCACTCTTAGGGTACACCTCACTTGGTTGCCTCGAACGTGGTCATTGAGTATAGGAAGTTTTAGAGGTCGTCCTTTTGTCCAAAGATCATAAGTTTCCTCGAAACGGTTGCCTCAGGAAAAAATGATCTAAGACATTAGGGTTACTGCTAAGGCATCCTAACATTGCTTCAGTGACCTCACGTCCCTTAAATTGAATTGACCCGAAAACTCCAACGACGGTGCTACCTACTCCTCAATAGTGGGATAACACTGTCTAAAGGACGCTTGTACAGTTTAATTCCTTTTTGAGTAGGTAGAGGTTCTTAAGTACTTGCTCCTTTTAAAACAAAACAAAACTTTTTGCACTTACACTCTCTTCAAAAACAAAACTCTTTTCAAAACCCACAAACACAAAGAAAAGCAAACTTTTTGAAAACACGATGAGCAAGTACCTAAGAGCCAGTGGATAACCACGGATAGAAAGGGTGCTAACACCTTCCCTTTCTATAATCTACCTCCCGAACCCGAGAAACAATCTCAAAAAGGAATTTTTCTGTGCTTTTGTCCTTTCCCTGTTGGATAAAATAAAAGACGGTGGCGACTCTTGCTTACCGCGACATTTTGCGAAAACAAACGCAAACGCGAACCAGCATTCCAAAACAGTCAGTTCTCATTCCCACTAATCACATAATTCAATAGTCTTGTTATCAATCAGGTCTTGGATTTTGTTCTTCAGAGACCAACAGTCATTGGTATCATGTCTGGGACTGCTTGAATGGTAAGAACATTTTGCATTGTGGTTGTATTTAGGAGAAGAGGTATCAGGGTTTTGGGGAGGATCCCTTGATGTAACCAGCTCCACTTTTAGTAAGTGAAATTATGGTACAACACACTCAGATGTCCTATAAGGATATCAAGACATCTGATCTGACACAAGCACATAGGCAAGATAAAACAGTACTGAAAAGATAAAGAACACAATGTAATTGTTTACCCATTTCGGTGTACAACATAAGCTACTCTAGGGGCTACCAAGCCAGGAATGAAGTCCACTATCAGCAGTATCAATTTGCAGACCCTACAACCAACACACCCATTAACGATCTACGCACTTAATCACTACCCAATGACCCTTCTACCTAGGTCCTCCCTAGATATGGAATATCCTCATTCCACTTCCAATCATCACAATGATGTCTAGAAGTCAACACCTCAGTCACTGCATCGACGAACCTTCACCAAGATTCTGATCACACAGATAGACAGTTAGGAAGACACACTTCCATGACAACCTAGCTAAGTTTCCAAGCCAAACTCTACTATTTGTTAGCTTTGATCCTAACTAAAAACACATCCTAGAGTTGCTTCAAAGCTTCCTCCAGTAACAATACACCTCTTACCTATAGGCTTCGAGGTGAACATGGTAACCTTCCCACAACCCGAGAGGTTTACCTTGACAAAACCCTAGACTTCTACATCTTGAGCTATGTATTTTCTAGATTACAGACCCTTCTATTTATAACCTGTTACCCAACTGGTTTTGGGCCTTCAATTACAGCAAGTCAGCTATAACAAACTGCAAAAACTTATTCCCCAAGAAAGGTCTTCAATCTTTAGTTTCCTAAATAATATCCTTATTTAGAAAGTCTTAATTCTCCTTGATTTCTGATTGAATTTTCTAGACCTTTAAATATGCGCCATATAGGATGCATAATATTCTCCTGAATATTCTTCCTTTGTTAAGAATAAACTAAATCTCATGAATCCATCTCAGCAGGCGCGATGTCAAAGACATCTTCTTTGACATGTTATTCTAGTTGTTGAAAAAGTTCAACACAACATGTTCTGACATTGTAATAGGACTTCTTGTTGTACTCGTTCTTCTTAGCAAGTTTATACATCCTATTCTACATTACATTATTGCTTCTATTATTTGTTTTACAAAAATTAAGCCAATCCTAAATCAAGAGAACTAATAATCTCCCCTTTTGGAAAGTTTTGTCTAAAACAAATATTCTAAAAACAATTGCAATCTAGGAGATTACAGCGGTACAAAAATATATCCTCGGCAGTAGTGTTCAGAAGCTACTGCACACAGCAATAGATATTCAGTTGAAAACAATGTCTCAACATCTTGTTCGGCATCTTCTTTACAGCACTCTGAAGAACTCAATTGCCTCAGCACCAATGAACAACAGCTTCAGGATAAAAGGAAGGAAAGTCCTGAAGTTTGGTTAATGCACATGAGGAAGAAGATAGCAGAAGAAAACTTATACTCCCCGTCGATCCAGGAATATCTTCTAAACATAGAAGACCAATGGTGGAATAAGAGAACTCTTAATAACTCCTCAAGACCAAATCAACCATCACCCTTGATAACTCAACACAGATCACATCTATATTCATAACTCAGATCACAAATCACAAAGGACAGATCCAAACAAATACATGATAGAACATTTGTTCGACATGTTTGGACACTATCTCCTATCTAAGCAAAACCTTTCTCCCTCTTTTTGGCCAAAACTTGACAAAGGAGGCCTTCACAGAACTAGACCCAGGCACAAGTTACCTAGACCTGAACAAAACCCATTGTGGTGATGAGAACAACACTCACTTGGTATTTAGAGGATATGAGAAGCCTCTATAAATAGAAGAGTGGTTTCTTATAAATTAACAATCTTTAATTCTTGGTCAAATAAGTGATAATTAAGGATGGAAAAACTGCTACACGAATCAATATGCATTGTCCAACCTGACTTTGAACGCCTTTAATAGCTCTAGACAGTTTCTGCTGAAAGAACCAGTCCCAATAAATGCACATTCATTGTCAACAACACTTTCTAGACTTCCTTCTTACACGAGGCTAGATGCACAGTCTAGAATATTATTTAGTCGGTCTTCACAGAAATTTGTCCTGAACAATGTTCAGACATCCTATCAGATATCCTATCCAACTTCAAGCAAACAAACCTTTAGCAATTTAGTCAAGGATGTTTCCTAGACTTTTCCATATGATCAGAGGCATGACCATAATACCTTCATCTTAATTCTCCAAGTGCATTCCTTTCACTTAGAATTAGTGTCACACAACACAAAATGACAGAAAAAATCAGCTCCAAAAAGAAGATGTTAGAACATCTTCTGGGACATTAAGCTCTCATTTAACCTCACCGGTCAGATTCTCCCCCTTTTTAGACATAATATGCCAAACAAAACATGCATTCAAGAGAATATCAGTAATAGAATATGCCAACTAAGTACAGACCATAGAATCCAAGCACATACAAGTGCCAAAAAGGAACAAATGTGTCAAAAAAATAAATAGCAAATAGTCTAACTGTCTTCAGGACCAATAGTCTTGGCATAGTCAAAACTTCCTTCATCATTAGACTTTACTCCTTCAGAGCTCACTCTATCATCAAAGTTGTTTTCCTTTTGCAGCTCTTTGATCACCTTTTCAAAAGTTAGCTTTCTTGTTGAGATAACTCTTATCACATTATCAAGTTCTTTGTAGGATTCCCTTAATTCAGTAATCATGTCATCCTGTGTTGAGGTCTTGTTTTCAGCAGATGCAGATGTCAAAACAATGTCTGGGACATGTTTTCCTGAAAATAGTTTAAAGTGAAGGGTCAGAGAAGACTCCCTCTTGCATGCTACATCATTACCACTCAGAATTCCAAGATGTTGATTAAAAATAATTCCACAAATAAGGGATGGAAAGGAAATAGGCATTTTGATGGCACATGTTCATGTATGCTTAATAGTCTGATAAAAACGTAAGTACCATAATCAAACAGTTTCTTGTTTCCAACAACATAAATAAACTTTCCTAAGCCAATAGTGATAGTTGAGGTATGATTGGTAGGAACCCAATTAGCAGCTCCAATTCTATGTAAGATAGCATATTTCACAGTTAACTTACTAACAGGAAACTTATTCTTCATAGGCCAATCACTCACTTGGTTTGTAGTGGTGGCATTGCACACCTGGCTATCAGTCACTTCCAACTCACAATAATCATCTTCAGACCTGCCCAGATATCTATTGATGATAGAAGGGGAAATTCAACACATCTACCTCTAACAAACACCTTTATATATTCCTTACTTCTGTGATCAACATAATCTATAGGAATATTCACAATAAATTTCCTTACAAGAGTTTCATAAAAATTTGTGAACCTGGTGAGAGACTATATCACGCCAACAAAAGAAATCAGCTATGTAATCTCTTTGCACTCTAGTGCACCTACTCCCAACTCTCTTTCAAGAGCAATCCTTTTTTGGAAGACATATTTCCACTTTTCAGCATTGCCAATAGAATGGAAGGAAATGTTGTCAAGAGGAGCATCAGGCACCCTGGCAGAAAGCTTCTTGATTGTAGACTTCTTCAAATGAGAGATGTCCTGGACATCATCCTGATCATCATCTGAGGAGTTATCAGGTCTAACTTTTCTTTTGTTGGAGGGAGGAACCGCTTTACTCCAGGGCTTTGGGGACCATACATAGTCTTCTTCTTGATACTCTTGGTAGAGGATGTGACATCTCCTAACAACCAGTAGGAAAGTCTTCTTTATCTCATTCACCACTGCAGAGAAAAATAAATTCTCGCAGAACCAACACATCCTCTTGGAGAAGGATGGTATACTCTAGCAACATCTGGCTAGAGTCTTCAGAGAATCATAAGGACATAAACAACTACATCTTGTAGCAACATGTCTCAGCATGTTATCCAACATCATCCTCATGGGAGGGTAATAAATCTATACGCTTGAACATCACAAGCTCTAAACAAACCAATTAGTCCACTGACTCCTTCTGTCATGGACAATCAAAAACTTCATTATGGAGAAAACACAACACTAAACACCCACTAGTTCACTGGGAATAACTCCAAGTACCCTGAACTAGTCACATAACAAGGACACTTCTGATTCATGCCCTTGCACCTCCACGCATATTATCATGACTCTTTGGATGGCTAAGATGTCATGAAACCATAGTCTGAAACCAACTTCCAACCATTTACTAGTGTGCTTAAAATCTTTTCTAAGATTCAGACTCTCCAACAGAAGGAATACCCCTTAACAAATTTTTTGATTAAATCCTCCTTCTGCACATTACTAGTATTTTCCGACACTAGTAAAGTCTTCAAACCAAAATAGTAGTTATGAATTACTTGAGCGTACTTATCTAAACAAACTCAGAATCTTCTTATTCTAAGCCAAGGATAGAACTGCCACTTCTGAATGAGGTGGTAGAATATTTAAGATTCACAGTCCCAAGTCTCTCCCACAGAGTATCATTAACAATGATGTTACAACATCATTTGGGACATTAACAACTTTACTACAGAGCATATCAGCTTTCGTTCTGGAATCACCATCCAAGGGACTTATTTCCATACATTCCCTTTACAAACCTCCCGATCTACACAATAGGATCCCAATATATCTCATCTTCAGTATCTACCACAATACAAAACATAATTTAAGAGACATAAGCTCTCAAATATTTTCTGAAATACATGTTCAGAAATCAGATTTGCACTCAATCATCAGACAAACACTTAGCTTCCATCAAGGTATTTGTAGTCAAATTTCATGCATAATCCTAATAAGTACTCAGTCTCCTGTCAAAGTACTTATCAGTTAGTCATATAGGATTACCTTCTCACACTAGGTAGGACTTTAATCTTACATCCTTCTTCTTCACACCTGTGATACTTTCTGAATCTTTGACATGACATCCAATCGGTAGCCAAAACATTCCAGATTAGGTCAATGGGTTGACCTTAAACTCAAATTTGGAGAACATACAATTTTGCTTCTTACTGAATCATGATATGCGATAATTCCCCAAAAATAAACATCCTCCTGATGTACTTTTTCTATCATTAACACTTCCTGTCCAATCAGCATCATAATATCCACTTAATTCAGAGCTAGATCCATGAGAATAAAACATACCATAATCACTTGTCCCATTCAAATACTTTAGTATTCTCTTCACATGGTTGGCATGACTAACTTTGAGATCAGCTTGATATCTAGCACATACCCCTTTTTCATCTTTAGACAACTTCATATGTGTGGGAGAAGGTGCTCTCTTGTGAATGGAATTTTCCATCCCAAATTTCATTACTATATTCTTAGCATATTTTCTATGAGATAGGAATATGGAGTCTTCCATTTGTTTAACTTGCATACAAAGAAGGTAAATTAACTCACCAATAGGGCTCATCTCAAATTCTGACTGCATTTGCTTGACAGAATGTTGAACCATCTCATTTGACATCCCACCAACCATAATATCATCAATATAAATTTGTGCAATCATGATCTTCCCTTATTCTTCCTTGACAAAAGGAGTTTTGTCTATACCACCTTTCCTATATCCATTCTTACCAATAAATTATGTCAATCTCTCATACCAAGCTTTTAGAGCTTGCTTTAATCCATACAGAGCTTTCTTCAGTTTGTACACATGGTTAGGAAAAAAAACTTGGATCAATAAATCCCTTAGGTTGTTCCACATAGACTTCCTCATTCAAATAGCTGTTTAGGAAGGCACTCTTTACATCCATTTGAAATAGATTAAACCTCATAATATAAGCAACTCCTAAGAGTAGTCTAATTGATTCAAGTCTAGCCACAGGAACAAAGGTTTCATCAAAAACAACTCCTTCAATTTGAGTGTATCCTTGAGAAAAGGTCACTTTTGTTGCTGAAGAAATTGAGAAGTTGTTCCAACATCTACTACGACATCATCCATTGTTACTATGGTTCTGGGGGAAACATCCATAGTAACTCATACTCAACTCTTGTGGGGGAAACACAAGGAAACATACCAACAACAACTGATCAATCTTCAGGATCAGACTATTAACATATGCAGGGGATTGCAGGAGCCACATCTTAATAAGCTTTTCTTCAGACCTCCTGTCTAAATTTGAGATGATGGATTCCATTGTCTGTACCTACATAAGATATTCCCTCTATTAGGTATCTATACAGACTTTTCAAAGAAGACTGTTTCCCCTGATTCTTCAAAAACAACACCCTTCAAACTTTAACATCTTCAAACATGTCACGACATTATATATGACATCATATCAACCCTTGACAAGGGGATCTTATTCAACAACTTCTGAAGGTACACAAAGAGAATCACAAATTCTCTTCCTCAAGGGAAATCAAAACAATACTCAGGAGCATCAAACAATGTGGTTGGATCATACTACTCCTCTTCAAACATAATTTGTTCTATGGCCACAAATAGGATTCCATGAATATGGTTCCTTTAATCAGAAGGATCTTCTAGATATGAGATCATCTCATATACATAAAGGTTCTGGTGGAGATTCTTTTATGAGTTCTTCTCAAGAACATGGAGCTTAAACTTTATACTCCCATAAGCCTTGGTCAGATATAAACTGACACGTGGAGTAGATAAATTGTTGATCGTGTCCTGATCAACTTGCACAAACCAGATGCCTCCTCTTCCAGATTAGGAGTAGGTTCCAAACAAAAAGTATTGATAACATTTTTGTTCAGCCCCCAAGGCATTTTTTCTTCAACTAGTAGTTGCATACTTGTTGAAATAATGTTCTAACATCCCATAGAACATCAATTCCTTCTTCTTGGAACACACCATCCTTGAGAATCTTTAAGGTCAATATGCAGATGTATATGAGCATCATTGAACAATTGATTCTCATTAACCTTACTGATAAATGTCTTTATAAGTGGACTTGAAGAAGATCTCAATTATCTTTGACACTTTTAATACGGTTGAAAATGTTAGCATATATTTTGTTGAGGGCAACAACCCTAGTATCCTTCCCATACTTTCAGGGTTATATCAAATACCATGTAGTGGAATACAAAAAAATACTCCTCAACAATATTCAGACACAATGCTTACACCAATATCCAAGTATAAGCATGAAAAATTAGAATTGAAAATAAGTCAACCCTACGTGCAGCAGCTTCCCACCAAGCTAAGGCCTGAAGGCAACAGACAGGAACAATACCTGTTACAGATAACCAATGATCCTTGCCACGAGATCATTCATTCAATAGTATGAATTTTCCAAGTTCACACCTCTTTTCAATAAATACTTTCTTCCTTGCCCATGACCAGAAAGTACCTTCCCAAAATAGAACAGGATGCATGCTCTAATACCAATTGAAATTCTGGTAAAATAGACTCAAATATCCTATAAAGATGTCGAGACATCTGATCTTACACAAACACACATGCAAGATAAAACAGTACTGAAAAGGTAAAGAACACACCAGAATTATTACCCAGTTCAGTATACAACAACACCTACTCTAGGGGCTACCAAGCTAGGAATGAAGTCCACTATCAGCAGTATCAATTTGCATACCCTACAGCCAACACACCCATTGACGATCTACGCACTTAATCACTACACAATGACCCTTCTACCTAGGTCCTCCCTATATATGAAATATCCCCATCCCACTTCCAATCATCACAATGATGTCTAGCAGTCAACACCTTAGTCACTACATCGACGACCCTTCACCAAGATTCTGATCACACAGATAAACAGTTTGGAAGACACACTTCCATGACAACCTAGCTAAGTTTCCAAGAAAACTCCACTATTTGTTAGATTTTCTCCTAACTGAGAACAAATCCTGGAGTTGCTTCAAAGCTTCCTCCAAGAACAATACACGTCTTACCTACAGGCTTCGATGTGAACATGGTAACCTTCCCACAACCCGAGAGGTTTACCTTGAAAAAACCCTAGACTTCTACATCTCCATTCGTGTCTTTTCTAGATTACAGACCCTTCTATTTATAACCTATAACCCAACTGGTTTTGGGCCTTCAATTACAATAAATCAGTTGTAACAAACTGCAGAAACTTCTTCCCCAACAAAGGTCTTCAATCTTTAGTTTCCTAAATAATCTCCTTATTTAGGAAGTCTTCATTCTCCTTGATTTCTTATTGAATTTTCTAGATCTTTAAATATACGCCACATAGGATGCATAATATTCTCCTGGATATTCTGCCTCTGTTAAGAATAAATTGAATCTCATTAATCCGTCTCAGCAGGCGCGATGTCGAAGACATCTTCTTTGACATGTTATTCCAGTTGTTGAAAAAGTTCAACATAACATGTTCTGACATTGTAATATGACTTCTTTTTGTACTCGTTCTTCTTAGCAAGTTTATACATCCTATTCTATATTAAATTATTGCTGCTATTATTTGTTTTACAAAAATTAATCCAATCCTAAAACAAGAGAACTAACAGTAAGTGCTGCAATTCTTGAGACAGTGATATATTGATCTTAGTATACTGTCTTTCTTAGTATAACATTAGGTGTAGGATTTGAAATTAATACTTCCCCTACTGAATGATGACAGTCATTCTTAGTACGGCTTTTTGATCCATATATAGTATTAGTCTCTTTTTCACCAATAAATGGTTTTTTCACAACATTTGAGGTGGAGGCCATGGGTATCTTCCCGCTTTTAATCTCGCTTTTAACCCTCTAACCAGTCAAGATCAATTCAGTAAAATCAGATGATGAACTTCCAATCAGCAAGTTGAGAAATGGACCAGTCAATGTTCCCATAAACATGTCTACCAATTCTCTATCAGTTAGAGGTGGTTGTACCCCGCCTGCCAAGTCTCTCCATTTTTGGGCGTATTCCTTGAAGCCCTCATTTGAACCCATGGTCATGCCTTGTAGTTGCACCTGATTTGGCGCAAGATCAGCGTTATATTGATATTGGCGGTAAAAGGCAGCAGCCAAATCCTCCCAGGTATGGATATTAGCCCCTTCAAATTGGTAAAACCACTCCAACTTCATTCCCGGTAGACTTTCTTGAAAAAGTTGCACCCATAGTTTCCTATCAGCGGTATGCAACTGGATCTTACGGACATAGTATCTTAGATGAAGCTTCGGACAGGTGATCCCATCATACTTGGAAAAAACAGGGATCTTGAATTTGTGGGGGATGACTATCCAAGGTACCAAACCCAAGTCTCCAAAGTCCAAGCCAGACATAGCTTGGATCTCTACAACCATTAGTTTGTCTTCTAGCTGTTTGTATTTGTCGTCAGCCGGTGGGTATTGTTCATCAGAATAATCCTTGTCTTCAGAGATTTGATTGTTTCCACCCCTAACATGGGTGCTTCTAGCATCTTCGTCTATATTATCATCCTCTTCGGAGGAAACCTCTTCCATTTGAACTTGTCGGGCGGGGCCTTTGAACCTTTTCCCCGTGTTGATAACAGATTTCTTTTTGGTCTTTTTCTTCGTGACTAGCAGCGCCATCATTTCTTGCTGACCCTTTGCTAAGTTGAGCAGAGTCTCTTGAAACTGGGAGTGTTGAGTCTGCAAGTCCTTGACGGTTTGCTCGAGATCCATCTTATACTGAAATAAACAGTAAAAGATGAGGAAACCTGTGTTGGAAAACCTGCTTATGATATGATGCATGTTATGCGGGTGCTATGTGTTCAAGGACTTTAAGGAATTTAAATTTTCCAGACAAAGAGAAGACAAAACAAAAATTGCATTAATAAGTTCCAGAATAATAAATGCCTCTTGGGCTTACAGTGGAAAAAAGAAAAAAGGTCTTAAAGATTCGACAAAATAAACTCCTAAAACAAAAAGACTCAAGTCTCCCACTGGCGTATCCTCTTTGGTGCAATGTAAGCATTCAGGATTCGCTCCTCGTGAAGTTACCTTGTGAGCTCCAACATTTTTTTCTCGCTTTCATAAAATCAAGCTTCAAAGGTTTCTTTCCCTCCCTTGAGTTGAATCCATGGCCTTTGTAATTTCTCGATATTAGTAGGCATGCTAGGATGGGGAATGGTATAAGGAACCTCCTCTTCGAAAATTGGTTTCATAATCACAGGTAGGATGGCTGGATACGGCATCATGAGACTTTTAGCACGAGTTCGTACCCATTTGAGGTAAGGCTCAAGAGGGATGGAATTTTTATGCCCCAAAGTATTGCTATTAACCTTGTTTACCATGCCACAAGCTTGTACAAATCTTTGACGATAACCTTGGACATCGTTCTCATAGTCAAATACAATTCCTTGAACTAGCGCGTCATGGGGACCGTCACTTCGAGCATAGCCAAACTGTCGTAAGGCTAGAGAATGGTAATAAGTAATACCTCCCCTAATGCTAAGGAGTGGGACATTAGGGAATTCCCCATAGAGGTCAATGATGGTAATATCCTCCAAAGATCGAGAACACCAATGAATATCTGAATATGACAGCGACATCATCCTTTAAGACCAACCCAAGCCTTGTTCGTTCTTCAAAATAGATCGAGGAAGGTGCGAAATAAATCACCTAGACAACAATGTTATGCAACACATAAGAATCCCTCTTCTTTTTGTGGTACGAGTGTGAAGAGAGTGCAAAATGTCTTCGAGCAAAGTGGGCACGAGATTACGAGAGAGGAAAATTTTGACCGCATTCACATTTAAAAGTTGGTCTAGATTAGGGAAAAATACCAACCCATAGATTAGAAGAGCCAATATTTTTTTAAAAGCTTGTAAATCCAGAGCATCCCAAAACAGTCGATCCTTTTTTATTAGAAACTTAGCTAGGAAACCCTTGACTCCGCTCCTTGTTTCCCAATTGGATACAAAGTCATACCGTTGCAAACGTAAGGTTGATCCAATCTCCTTAGGTCGTGGCTCTTTCTCTAGACCGGTGAAAGGAATTTGATCAAGAATAGGCACTCCCAATAGTTGAGATAATTCTTCCATTGTAGGCACCAATTGGTAATCAGGAAATATGAAACAATGATGTTTAGGGTCAAAGAATTGAAAGACCACACCAATCATTTTCTCTTCAAAGCTTGAG
Source organism: Vicia faba (assembly GCA_948472305.1). Taxonomy (NCBI): domain Eukaryota; kingdom Viridiplantae; phylum Streptophyta; class Magnoliopsida; order Fabales; family Fabaceae; genus Vicia; species Vicia faba. Next base: position 1,125,842,684 of record OX451735.1, read on the forward strand.
GTATCCAAGTTGAGAAGTCGACCATATCTATTGGTGATCAGAGAATTCTCAGGAACTCTTGATGCTAACTCTTTGAGTTGAGGACGCACCTTTATAAAGCCGATTTGGATGGTATTTCTGCGAGTGGGAGTCATATCCTACAAAACAGAACAAAGATAAATCCCTAGGTCCTTGAAATGGTTAGTGAAAATTCTATGGTATGATGTCATGATGTTATGTACATATAATCATATACAAGCAAAGAAAATAAGTCCTTATGTTTAGTCTTGCATGGGGTTTATAGGTAAATACCCTTTTGAAGTTTAGTTGGTTCAACCTATCCTAAAAAGTAAACGGGTTCTAGGGAATCTCAATATCATTAATCTTTCTTCATCGTGCATTATCTCAACATAATCAATCTTTTCTTGCAGCCCAAATATCCTGAAAGTATGATATCAATGAGTGTAGTATCGAGTATCAACCAATATTTAGTTTTCCACTGAAGTCGGCTATTTCACTACTTCCTAATGGCCAAGTTGTTCAACTAAAGGTTATACGTTCAGTTAGTTCTTCATTACACCACAAAGCGGCCATGTATTCACTTTGATTCAACATAAAGGATACTGGTACCAACAATGTGTCACACTAACATAGCCATCACTTCAACCATATCGGTCTATGCTGTATAGTCTCCATGATCTTTTGCTACTTACCTAATAATGCTACCAGATCCAGGTAGAGGATCTATTCAAAACCCAAATAACCCTTTTAAGAGTAAAGCAAGCAATTCAAACAATGAAAGCATTTTAAATGTGAACTAATACCTAAGGTAACCCCACTTATAATAACTAAACTCCCCAGCAGAGTCGCTAGTTCTGCAATATGGTGGGAGAACTGACTTGGGTGTTTTGCGTTTGATTGCAAATGTTACTGACAGCAAGAGTCTCCACCGACTTTTCTTTTACCCAATGAAGGAAATGGTGAAAAGAATAGGAAAGACCTTTTGAGAATTTTATTGAGTTCGGGGGGTAGGTTATGAAAAGGGAAGGTGTTAGCACCCTTTTGAAAATTTTCATCCGTAGTTATCTACGGGCTCTTAGTTGCTAGCTCACTTTTGAAAATTCTTTGTAAATGTTCTTGTGATTTGTTTTGAAAGTATTTTTTTGAAAAGTGCCTTCATTTAGGCGAACTTTGTAACGTTTCTCGTTTCAGCGAAAACGTATACAAAGCGTTGGCTTTTGAAAATATTTCATGAAGGTGTTGGTGTGTTTGAAAGATGTTTTGTTTTGAAATGTTTGTGAGCAAGCAACTACAAATTTTCTACCTACTCAAAATAAAGTCTTTGTTCTTTTCCTCTTCCTTTAGATAGTGTTATCTTACCATTAGTTAGTAATAAACCTTATCATTGGATGTGAAGGGACAGACGTGGATCATCGTATAGTCATAGAAGGAAACATTGTAGGATACCTTAGAAATTTGTCGTAAGGGGCTAAGATCGTTTACCGAAGGCAACATCGAAGGGTCATCGAGGGACTATGATCTTGTAATCGAGGGTTTTTGCTAAAGTATCCCACGTTCGAGGGACATGATTGTTTTTATCTGAGGCAACAAGAATGGGTTACCCTAGAGGTGCATGTGTGTAAATTCTATTGTTTTCATGTATTTGTCTTGAATTAGGGTTGTCTATCGTTTTTTTTAAGTCTTTCCATACAAACCCTAATTACTAGCAATAATATGGAAAGCGATAAATTGCAGAAATTCAAAGTCCTACACTATTACATCATTTTAGGGGATGGGGATGCAAATTACGAATGGGGATGAAAGCAATTAAAACCTAATTACTATTACAACTAAATTTAATAGTGCAAAATAAGATATACAAGAATATAAAGATAATGTAAAAGAAAAGAAAATTGTTTTTATGGGTTTTTATGGATTTTTATGGAAAGAGTCCTAATTAGACTAATTAATATGAAAAGAAGGTAATAAAAATCCTAATGTATAAGTTAATTTAATTGAAAGGGAAAATTAAAATGAAACCCTAGTCTAAATTAGTTTAATAAGAAAAGCAATTAATTTGTTAAGAAAATATTATTATTTTTTCCTATAAGATAACAATAAAATAAAATGTGAAAATATATTTAATTAAGAAAAAATATATTTTTGGGGTTTTTGATTTAAAATAAATAAGTAAAAGAAAAATAAAATAAAATAAAATAAAAAATATTGGGTCAGGGGGGTTTGAAAAGAAAACAAAGAGATTTGAAGAAAATGATTTTTGATTTAGGCCCAAAATCTGTTTTTGTTTGAATCAGAAATAAAATAAAATAAAGTAATGGGCCAGTGGTGTTGTTTAGGAAGCAGGGGGTGATGGTGAGTAAATGAAGCAGGGCCCAAAGATGGAAGGCCCAGGCGCATGTCCAAACAAAAAAAGGAACAAGGAAAATGTTAGAAAATAACAAAAGGTCTCGCTGAGGCTCGAACCCAGGACCTTCTATAATAATGCCTTTAGCGTGCGATTCCTGCCACTGGGGTGGATGTTTCATCCGGTATCATGACAAGTTGTAATAAACTTAAAATAAACTAAGTCAATGATTGTACTTCATCTTCTTCCTCGCGCCATAACCAGAGCTCTGTAACTTTCTCATCTCTCAACCATTTCAGAAATTATAAACATCAAACTTGTTAGAAATTTCACCATGATTTCAAATATGTAACTAACTTAAGCAATGGATCAAAGATGAGCACGAATTTTAAATGGTACCAAATTCTAACCTAATTTTTCAGGAAGTTCAAACTCAAAATTCACACTACTCAGGCAACATAAATGAATTCTAAGGACATGGTTAGTTTCAGGGCTATGATGTCTACATTTTATCTTTGAAAATGGAAGCCAAATGATGCTTGTATGAAGAGATAGAAGTTCAGAAAACTCACATTGTAGATGGAGATTTTATTTTGAGTTTGAGCAACTTTCAAGGTGTTGTAATGATCTGGTTATCTTCCTTGAACCTCCAGGAAGCTAATGCAATGCTTACTTTGGATTGAGGATGGTTGAATCGTGCTGGAGAAGTCAAGATGCAAGTTGTTGTTTTTTAAAATGTAAGATGGTGAAGGAGGTGTTACAATGGTGTAACAGGTTTTTGGATCACTTCTAGATGATGTATGGATGCTTTGTGATTGATTTGAAGGAAGAACGCACGAGTGGAAAATGAGTTTGAGGTGCAAGGTCAGAAATGCCACAAAAATGGTGTTTTCGTGCAATTCACAGTTTGAGGGAGTTTGAGGGTACTTGAGGGCTTCTCCATTCGTTTCTTAGCTTGAAAAGATGACCTCTATTTATAGGCAAGAGGTTTGGAGGTTTGAAATGATCAGAAAATAAAGATCCCATGTTATGGATTTTTGCCTTGTTTTTGAAGCAAGCTTGAAACATCTTGTTCCAATGTGAAGTACAAGGCTTGTAGAGTGGTTGAGCACTTTAAACATCCTCCTTTTGATCTTGTAGGTTTAGTGTGGGCCGAAGAAATAATTTAGAGGCTCAATGCATTTACTTTTGCAATAAAGCTTGCTTTTCCAAAATGGAAGTGTTACGTTTGTGCCATAAATGGAAATGCAACTTAGATAATGGCTCAAATGCTTGGATCAAAGCTCTAACAGTTGTGTGATCAGTTAATTATAGAGTGAAACACAAGTTAGAATCCTGCAAAGCAAGATTATGCAGCATAGGCTAGGGTTTTGGTCAAGTGTTCATCACAAAAATGACTTGTAATTCAAGAATGGATGCCTAACTTCTTGTCTTCGATTCTCTTAGCTCAAGCATGATCTCTTTAAGTTCTCTAACATTTTGTAAATTTTGAAACATTATCTACAACATTCATGTTGACCATTTTTACAAAATCAAATTGGAACTAGGTGAAAATTGGCCAAGAAGTTAGGTCAAAAATCTTCCTAAACTTGTCAAAATTTTCACTAAGTGTTTTATGAAAATGTCATGACTTCATGGACTTATATCTTCAAATCTAAGCATTTTTTGGATATTAACACTCTAATACAAAGTTTTAAAATTCATCAAGATCTACAACTTTCATGTTGAAAGTTTTCTTTGAATGATCTTGCATCTTGGTGAAAAAGGGTCATGAAATAGTGAAATTATCAAGGTTTAAAACACTTAGAAATTTTTCTAAGTTTTGAAAAGTTTGACTTTTTATACTGACTTTTGACTTTCTTGATTCCTTGATGATCAAGCTTCATATTTTTTAATGTCTTGATGAATCTTGACTTTTGAAACTCAATTTTGACCAAAAAGTCAAAGTTTGACTCTTGGTGTATCAGTTGACTTTTTCATCAGTTGACCAAATTTTAACTATCAATTGTTTGATCTTGAGAAAATTTTTGAACCATGAAATTAGGTCAACATGTTGTGTTTGAACCCTTGAGATTCTGCTTCAAGTTATTAGGTCATGTACTAGGTCAAAAGTCATTGATCAGTCATTCTCAATCAAAACCCTAATGTTGACAATTTTTCCCCTTTTTGATTTGAACACTTTTCTTGAGGAATTATGGTCCTCAAAATGTTTATATTGGTCAAAAATCTTGAAGTTTGACTGTAATTTGACCACAATTGACTTTTTACCCAATACAGTTGATTTTCAGTCACCTGATCAATTGACTGAGCAAAGTTGTGATCCAAGACTTGAAACTTGGCATGAGTATTCTTGGAGATCTGTAATGAACTATGAAAGTAATTTGGGGCATTAAAAGTCCAATTGTCCTTGTGGAAATAAAAACCCTAATTTGGGGTACCAGTGCTTAAGAGGAGATTTGTGCTAGTCAACATTTGTGCAAACTTGAGCTATTTAAGATCTTTGTGAGAAATATCTTGAGAAAAGAGAGGGAAAATTTTAGGGTACAAAACATTGCGTAATGACGTTCTCAAAATAAATGAGATTGTGCTATATGTGTTCCGTATGCATATGCTATGATATTGGTAAATGATGTATGAATGTGAAATGTTGTTGAAGTGTATTTGTAGTTTTGTATGACATCTTGCTAGGGAGAATGAATCTCTGACTGGTGTTGGGGATGAAGAACATGTGTAATCTTTAACCTTGTCTAGAATGCTTCCGCTGGGGATTCCTGCTTGCTGTTTGAGGAAACTCCGCTGGGGGATGTTGACTTCTATTTGGGGAGAAGAGTTTAGGAACATTAGTCGTTCATTGCTCTACTGGGGAGTTTAATTCTTACATACCCTGACTGGGGATAAAAGAGATGGATAACCTTTCGACTCATCTGGGGAGTTTAATTCTTATATATCCTGACTAGGGATAAAAGAGATGGATAACCTTCTGACTCGCCTGGGAGTTTAATTCTTATATACCCTGGTGGGGATAAAAGAGATGGATAACCTTCCAACTTGTCTGGGGAATTTGATTCTTATATACCTTGACTGGGGATAAAAGAGATGGATAACCTCCCGACTCGTCTACGGAGGATAAAGTTGACTGACATCTGGTTCGATTCGAGGTTTTGTAGCAACTCTCTGGGGATAGTGGCGACTTCACTGGAGAGAGGAATTTTGCCGGTGATTCATAGCCATTTGAGGAATAGACTCAAGATGAGGATACCGTAATATATTTGGGAAATAAACCCTGTTGGGGAAATAAACCCGGTTGACAAAGAAATACTCTGTTGAGGAAATGAGCTCTGCTGGAGAGAAGAAATATGCAGGAGGTTTTATAGTTTTGGAGGAATAAAATCAAGTGGGAAGAAAACTTCCATGAACTATACTGATTGGAACTCCGTAGGTGGGTGATATTATTGGGAAGGAGGTCATACTCCTTTATTCGTCAGAGTGATCTGCCGGGGAAATTATGGGGAATGTATCTTCATTGAAGGTGAATTTGTGAAGATTACTCTGTGGGGATAATCTCATAGAAGTGGCTCTGTGGGGATTGGTGGACAGTTTGAATGCCATCCCACCTTCTAGAGTCTTGAGTAAATGCTTATTCCTGTTCTTATGCATATATTTGTTAACCATTAATCATGTTCATATGCATATGTTTGTTCAATTTTAGTCATTGGACGTTTTTGCAAACAAAACAGAAGAAACAAAAAGTTTGAATTTTAGGGTGTATTTGTATTGATAGTTTTGCCTATAAACATGCAATTTTGTACAAAGATACGTAAATCCTAGTAAGAGGAAATTGTCACGAAATGAGAAAAGTACAAAGTGAAAACAAAACATATAGCTATGTGGAAATGATCTCGTTGGGTTCCAACTTTGCTATTGCCCCTATGTCTTCGAACATCTCATACCTTGCTATCAGAAGAAGTTGATTGAACTGACCTGCATCATTTGAACTTTTGAATTTGGTAATAAAGTTTGTAGTAAGTGATCCAACGGGACATGCTCGTATGCTTTAATCCTTAATATTTTTCCTAGTCCCTTTTGGTTTCTCAGTCCACCAGGATACCCTTTTTTCCCAAACCTCCCTTTTAGGTTTTCGATTTGTCGGGTTTACAATCTTTTATATATATACCTTATTTTACCTTCGCCAGTCAACCTAGCGGGTCATTTTCATGCGTAGTATCTTTTAACTATGTCCACGTTCATAGGGTGCGGGAAATCTTCAATGTCCATGGTGGTCAGTATCATAGCACCACCCGAAAATATTTTATTAACAACAAATGGCCCTTCATAGGTGGGAGTCCATTTTCATCTGGGATCACCTTGCGGTAGAATGATGCGCTTTATTACAAAGTCACCCGCCTGATATGTCGATGCTTGATTTTCTTGTTGAACGCTTTGATCATACGATTTTAATACATCTGACTGTGATAGATAGCCGCAAGTCCCTTTTTGTCAATAAGATTCAACTGGTCTATCCTGGTCTGAGTCCACTCATCTTTGTCTAAGTCTTCATCTTTCATAATCCTTAGAGAAGAAATTTGAACTTCGATAGGAAGTATAACTTCCATTCCATAGACCAGAGAGAATGGGGTTTCCTCAGTTGATGTTCGCGCTTAAGTGCGATAGCCATGAAGAGAAAATGGTAACATCTCGTGCCAGTCTTTGTAAGTCACAACTATCTTATTTATGATCTTCTTAATATTCTTGTTGGCAGCTTCCACTGCGCCATTCATTTTTGGTCGATACGGAGAAGAGTTGTGGTGTTTGATCTTGAACTGCATGTAGAGTTCGGTGTTCATAGTGTTGTTGAGGTTGGTACCATTGTCCGTGATGATTCTCTCGAGGATGCCATACCAGCAGATAAGATTATGTTTTATGAATCAGGCGACCGCATTCTTGGTAACAGAGGCAAACAAGGCTGCTTCAACCCATTTTATAAAGTAGTCAAAGGCGACAAGAATGAAGCAATGTCCGTTAGAAGAAGTAGGCTTGATTTCTTTGATCATATCAATGCCCCAAATTGTGAATGGCCACGGAGCAGTCAAAACATTCAGAGGAACCGGAGGCACATGAACCTTATCAGCATAGATCTGGCTGTTATGACAAGTTCTCAAGTGGTGGTGATAGTCGGTTTCCATGGTCGACCAATAATAACCTGCTCTTATAATCTTTTTAGCCATAGTATGCTTGCTGAAGTGAGTACCAAAGATGCCTTCTTGCATATCTTCCATAATTTTCTATGCTTCCTTCTTGTCTACACAATGAAGCAAAGCTGAATCATGATTATGCTTTGTAATACAGTGGGAGAACTGACTTAGGTGTTTTGTGTTTTATCGCAGATGTTGTGGATAGCAAGAGTCGCCACCAACTTTTCTTTTATCCAATAAAGGAAAGGGTGAAAAGAATAGTAAAGACCTTGTGAGAATTTTATTGATTTAAGAGGGTAGGTTATGAAAATGGAAGGTGTTAGCACCCTTTTTATCCGCAGTTATCTATGGGCTCTTAATTTCTAGCTCAGTTTGAATTGCTTTGTGTTTGTGTAAGTTTGAAAATATTTTGAAAATTCCTTAGTACGACAAACTTTATAATGACTCTCGTATCATTGAGAGTGTATACAAAGTGTTGATTTTGAAAATATTTATTGAAAGGAGAGTGTTTGAAAGTGTTGTACCCCAAAATTTTCCCTCTCACTTATCAAGAATTTTCTCACAAGATCTCCTTGGTCTCAAGACTGCATTAGGGTTTGATCAGCTCAAGACACCTCCTTATGCACTGATGACAAAAATTAGGGTTTGAGATTGCACAAGGATTTTTGAACTTCCAATGCTTCATATGAATTTCATGGATCATTATGAACCCCGAAGATTAATCATGCCAAGTTTCAAGCCTTGGATCACACTTTTGATCAGTCAATTGAGCAGTTGACCTAAAAATCAGCTGTATTGGGGAAAAAGTCAACTATGGCCAATTTACAGTCAAACTTCATAATTTTTTATCCATATCAATATTATAAACTCATATTTATCATTTGATCAAGTTTGGACCACAACTTCTCAAGAAATTTGATCAAATCTCCAAAAGGGCAAAATGGTCAAAATTAGGGTTTTGACTGGGAAAGGGGCAATTTCTGATTTTTGACCAAGAAAATGGTAAATTGGTTTAAGGCATGATCTCAAGAGTCCAATAGCATAATTTTGACCTAATTACATGTTTCAAAACATTGCAAGTCCATTGGATTGACAGATGAATTTTGCAGTCAACTGATCAAAAGTCAATTGTACACTGAAAAGTCAAACTTTGACTTTTTGGTCAAATTCAAGTTCCAAAGATCATAATTCATCAAAACATGTAAGAATATGAAACTTATTCATCAAAAAATCAAAAAGTCCAGATTTCATTTTGAAAAGTCAAAATTTCTAAATTTAGAAAATTTTCTAAGTGTTGGAAATTTCATGTTTTTTCATAACTTTGAGCCCAATTTTCACCATGATGCAAGATGATTCAAGAGAAACTTACAATATTAAATTTGTAGATCTCCATCAAATCTACAACTTTTCTTCACACAACTTCTTCCAAAAGTGCTTGGATCTCAAGTTATAATTTTATGAACATAGGGTCATGAAACTAAACACTTAGTGAAATTTTGCCCTAATTTGGTCAGGATTTTGACCCAACTTCATGGAATTTTTTCATATAGTTCCAAGGGGAATATTCAAAATAAATTCAAATATGGGTTGTAGAGCATATTGCAAGATTTCTAAAATGTCCAAGAACTCCTTGAGATCATTCTTGAGTAGGGAGAATCGAAGAGATGAAGTTAGGGTTTTGTCACTTGAATTACAAGTCATTTTTGATGAACACATGAACCAAATCCATAGCCATGCTGCATAATCCTCACCTTGAAGGCCTCAAACTTGTTTTTCACTCCATAATTAATGGTTTACACAAATGATTATACCCTTATCCAAGTGTTTCAAGCTCTGTCCAAATCAATTTGCCATTTTAGGGAGAAAGTGACATATCCATTCTTGTAAAGAAAGCTTTATGCACAAAGTCAACTTCTTGAGCTTCCAACTTGTTTTTCTTGATCACACTCCATCCAAAAAGTCAGAAGCATTATTTTTAAAGTGGTTAACAACTCTATGAACCAAGTACAAGGCATGGAAACTTGAATTTCTCAAAAAATCACATGTTATGCATAAACATGTAAATTTGAATTCTGATCAACTAGAGCATTCCAAACTTGTTGCTTATAAATAGAGTCACTGTTTGTGGGCTAGGACAAGAGCTTGAGCACCCTGAAATACACAAAAACTCTCTCAAATCAGAAATTGCACAAAAACTCCATTGTTGCATAGTTCCTGACCTTGAACTTCAAACTTCCATTTCCCTCGTGCGTTTCTTGGCCTTTTAGTTTTTAAAGCTTCCTTACATCAAATACAACTCATCCCTATCCTTATTCCAGAACTGTAACACCATTTACCATAACTTCCATAACCAAAAAACAGAGTCTACAACTTGACTTCTCCATACCATTTCAGCCATCCATTGTTCAAGCTAATCATTGCATTAGCTTCCTAGGACCTCAAGGAAGCTAACCTGATCATTGCAGTACCTTGAAACAAGCTCAAACTCAAAACACGATTTCCAGTTTTGAGGTAAGTTTTCTCAACTTGGAACTCTCCATACAGGCATCATCAATAGTTTATTTGTGAATAAAACATGTATACATCATTTCCCTGAAGCTAACCATGTCCTTAATTTTCATTAATTTTGCTTGAGCTTAGAGAATTTTGAAACTAAAATTTCTGAAATTTTTAGGGTTCAAATTAGGGCCATTAAAATTCTTGCTTATCTTTGATCTATAGTTCTAATACTTTAAATTTCTAGAATCGTGAGAAAGTTTGCTACAAGTTTCATGTTTACAATTTTCATTTTTGATGAGAAATGAGCAAGTTACAGTAGGTCTGGCTAGAGGTTGAAAATGAAGTCTTCAGAACACATTTTGCCTTACATATTTATTGTTTCATTTGTATTAACAGATGTATAGCCACCCCAGTGGTAGAAGCACGCGCCTGTAACCTATGGGACCTGGGTGCGAGCCCCTGTGGTATCCTTTTGCATTTTTTCATATTTTTTACAATTCTGACTTTTTTGTTTGGCAGGCGTGGGCCCTTTGGGCCTAGCTTATTTTTTTATTTTTGCTGCCTGACCTCCCTATTTCCTCTTGACACCCCTGGCCCAAGTTTTATTATTTATTTATTTATTTCATTTTTTTCTTTTCTTAAATATATTTTCTAAATACTAAAAATCATAAAATATAAAAAATGATATATTTTATATTTTGACTTATTTTATTTTATTTTTTCATAAATAAAAATATTTTTATTTATTATACTTTATTTATTTTATTAAGTAAATCTTATAAACTTAATTAATACTATGATTTTATTTTTTTTCACACTATTTAAAATACCTTGTTTTTAATATTAAAAAAAAGACCAAAATTATTTTATAATAATATAAATATTTTAAAGATAAAAATACTAAAAATACTTCTCTTAAACTTATTTTCTTTTGATTAATTAATAGAATTAGGGTTTTCATTTAAAATAATTTCTTAAATAAATTCAAACTTAATTAACTATTTTCTTTATTTAATTAGATTAAGACAAAATCTTTTTTTTCATGAAAACCACACAAAATTCATTTTCTTTACATTTTGCATCCTTAAACACTTATTCATTGTCATACTTTTTTTTGTCAATTCCTTGTATATTCATACCAATTCAATATGGTTGTAATAGACTAATTAGGTTTAAATTCTTGCAATCCCCATTTACAAATTGTACCCCCCCCCCCCCCCCCCCCCCCACAAATGTTGTAATAGCGTAGTAACTTTAAATTTCGTAATTTATCGCTTTTATATAATATGCTAGTAATTAGGGTTTGTATGATAAGACTAAAAATCAATACCTAGAAAACCATAATTCAAGACAAAAACAAGCATGAAAATTATACACTTGAACACAAGCACACCTAGGGTTATTCCACTTGGTTGCCTTATACAAAATGGCCATATTACACATGTAAAGTATCTTAGCAAATACAAGATCATAGTCCCTCGATGATGCTATCTAAGTTTCCTTACAAATGATCTTAGTCCCTTAAAAATAATGCTAAGATACCTTGCAACATTGGTAATCATGGTTATACGATGACCCACGCCCGTCCCGTTTACATCCAAAGATAGGGTTGCTTACCAAATCAATGGTAAGATAACAATGTCAAAGGAAAAGAAAATGAACAAGAAAGACATTTTGAGTAGGTAGAATGCTCCTATTTACTTGCTGAATTTCAAATAAACACACACACTTTCAAACATCATACAAACATTGAAAACATTTTCAAAAGATCAAACATCTTTGTATACATTCTTACGAACGAGAATCATTACAAAGATTACCTAAAAAATGGCCTCTTTACAAAATACTTTCAAAAACCACACAAAGCGCAATTTCAAACAAAAGAAAGTGATCTAGTAAGTAACTAAGAGCCCATGGAAAACAATGGATGAAAAGGGTGCTAACACCTTCCCTTTTCATAATCTACCCCCCGAACTCAAGAAATAATCTGAAAGGTCTTTCTTGTGCTTTTTCACCTTTCCTTTTGGATAAAATAAAAGTCGGTGGCGACTCTTGCTAATCGCAACATTTGCAATCAAACGCAAAACACCCAAGTCAGTTCTCCCACTGTATCACATAACTGGCGACTCTGCTGGGGAAGATTCTAAAAGTGGGGTTACCTTAGGGATAGATCACATTTACTTGCTTACATTGTTTGACTTGTATGCTTTACATTATGGTTCTTTGTTTGGGTTTGAATCCTCTACCCGGATTTGGGATACATTATAGGTAAGTAGCAATACATTGTGGAAACTGTGCGGGGTCTACCGACATGGTCTAAGCAATAGCTACGTTAGTGCGACATATTTGTGGGTCCCACTAGCCTTTGAGTTAATCAAAGAGAATACAGGGCCGCTGAGTGATGTCATGAAGCACTAATGAACTTCTAGAACCTTTACTTGACCAACTTGGCCTTTAGGATGTAGTGAGATGACCGGCTTTGGTGCAGTCCGAAGTTGGTAGATACTCGATACTTCACTCATTGAGGTTTGGTTTCTTGGGATATTTTGGTCGCTATTAAAGAGGCTTGTGCTGAAACAATGACCAAGGAAACAAACCAGTGATATTGAGCTCCTTAGAACCCGGTTACTATTACGAGGACAGGTTAAGCCAACTAAACTTCAAGAGGGTACTTATCTATAAAAACTCCATGCAAGCCTAAACCTAGGGACTTGTTTGCTTTGTTTTTATACTTGTACATAACATCATGAACATCATAACATCATACACATTCACTAACCATTTCAAGGATTTTAGGATTCATCTTTGTTCTTGTTTTGTAGGATATGGATTCTATTCGCAGGAAAACTATTCAAATCAACCTTGTAAGGATCCCTCCCAAACTTAAGGATCTAGCTTCAAGGATCCCTGAAAACTCTCCATTCACTGAGAGACATGGTCACCTACTCAACTTGGTCACCTCCAACACAGATGAGGACATGATGAAGGTGCTCTTTCAGTTCTTTGATCCTTTACACCACTGCTTCACATTTCCCGACTATCAACTTGTGCCTACTTTGGAAGAATTCTCCCGACTCTTGAGAATTCCCATCCTCAATCAACTAACTTTCAACGGTACGGAAAGAGACCCAAAGCCAGAAGAGATTGCTCAAGCTCTACACTTGCACTCATCTGATGTCACAACTCATTGGGAAACAAGGAGTGGTGTTAAAGGTTTCCTAACAAAATTCTTGTTCGAGAAAGCCCAAAACTGTTGGAACTCCTTGGATTTGCAAGCCTTTGAGGAAATTTTGGCTCTCCTCATCTATGGGATGGTTTTGTTTCCAAATCCTGACCAACTCATAGATGTGAACGCTGTCAAAATCTTCATATCCCTCAACCCGGTGCCTACATTGCTAGGGGATATCCTACACTCTTTTCACACTCGCACAATAAGGAAAATAAGTGTCCTTATGTGTTGCACTCCTCTCTTCGCAAGATGGTTTATTTTGCATCTTCCCCAATCTGTATTAAAGAATGAGCAAGGTTCAAGGTGGTCACAAAGGTTGATGACGCTCAAACATTCAAACATTCATTGGTGCTCCTGATCCATAGAGAATGTTACTATTGTCGACCGTTATGGGGAATTTCCTAATGTCCCTTTACTTGGCATTAGGGGAGGAATCACCTACAACCCCTTCTTAGCTTTGAGACAGTTTGGTTACGCCCGAAGGGATGGCCCGCACGAGATACTGATTCAAGTTTGGTATTTTACTACGACAACAACGATCAAGGTCTTCGTCATAGATTTATCCGAGCTTGGAGGATGTTGAACAAGGTAGATAGCAAGACTTTGGGGCATAAAAATTCCATCCCTCTTGAGCCTTACCTCAAATGGGTACGAACTCGCACTCAGAGTCTTATGATGCCTTACCCCTCCATTCTCCCGGTAATCATTGAGCCTGTCATGGAAGGAGATGTTCCATACATTATCCTACATCCTGACATGCCCACCTCTCTTGAAGACCTACAAAGGTATTGGATACAACTCAAAGGGGAGCGAGATACTTTCGAAGCCCAATTCTACGCAAGCGAGAAGAAGGTTTTGGAACTCACTAGGCTACTTCATGAGGAGAAAACTCTAAATGCTTACATTGCACCAAAAAGGATGCGGACTACCTTTTTATCTTAGATTTTTTTTGTATTATTTTTCCCAAGAAGGAATTGATGTACTCAAAAGCTTTAATTTATTAATATAACGTGTGTTTCCTTTTTGTCTAAAACAAATTTGAATCTTAAAATCCTTGAAATCATTGCATACGCATTTATCATTCATCATAACATAAGCAAGTTTCTTGCAATAAGTCTCCTCATCTCTCTACTGTTTATTTCAGTAATATGGATCTCGAGCAAACAGTGAAGGACCTCTAAGCTCAGAATGCACAGTTTCAATAGTTATTCTTAACCTTAGCCAAAGGACAAGAAGAGTTGAAGACTTTGCTGGCTGAGGAGAAGAAAAAGAAGAAAAAGAAGATAATCGGAGTTCTAAACATGGGAAGAAGATTCCAAGGGTAGACAAGAAGAGCCTTAGACTTTGCAACGACATCCGGTGAGAAAGACAACCAAGATGGGAAAGGTAAAGAAATAGTTGTTCAGTCAGAGTCAGAAGAGGAAGAGGAAGAAGAAGACTATTCTGAAGAACAATACCCTCCAGCTGATGACAAGTATAAACATCTCGAAGAGCGGTTGAGTGCAATGGAAATCCAAAAAGTGCCTGGTTTGGACTTTGAGGAGTTGGGCTTAGTGTCGGGAATTGTCATTCCTCCAAAATTCAAAGAACCTGTGTTCGCGAAATATGACGGAGTTTCATGCCCTAAAATGTATCTTCGGTCCTATGTGAGGAAAATCCAGCACCATACCACTGACAATGATTTATGGGTACACTTCTTCCAAGACAGTTTGTCTGTAACTCAACTTGATTGATTTTATCAGTTAGAAAGAGCCAATGTTCATAACTGGTAAGATCTTGTTGCAGCCTTTTACAAACAATACCAATACAACGCTGATCTTACGCCTACCCGTACTCAACTCCAGAGTATGGCCATGGTTTCAAGTGAGGGCTTCAAAGACTATGCGCAAAAATGGAGAGACTTGGCCGGAAGAGTTCAACCTCCCCTATCTTAAAGAGAATTAGTAGACATGTTTTTGGGAACCTTGTCTGGTCCCTTATTCAATCACCTAATTAGGAGTTCATCGACGGGTTTTACTGAACTGATATTGACCGGAGAGAGGGTATAAGTCGGGATAAAAAGTGGAAAGATTTAAAAAGATACATCCTCTGCTGCTATAAGGAAGCCATTTATCGGAAAGAAAGAAGTGGTTGTTGTTTATCCTCAGAGAAATCAAGATAGGTCCGAACATCGTCCAATGGTGGGGTTGTTATGATTCCTAAACTTGCGCCTGATCAGCAAAGAAACAACCAGCCAAGAATGGAAAGACCAGTCAGGCAATTCACTAGAATTAACATGACCTTATCTCAAGTGTTGCCACATCTGTTAAGATCCAACCTAGTGAACTTGAAAGAAGCTCCAAAGAACCCTAACACAACCTCTCCTCACTATCATCCTAATGGCCGCTGTGCATACCATTCTGAGAGTCCCGATCATGACACTAACAATTGTTGGGCTCTAAAGAACAAAGTATAAGACCTCATTGAAGCCAAAGAAATTGAATTCGATGCGCTCGAAAAACCAAATGTCATTTCTGCCCCTATGCCCAAACACGGCCATAATACCAACGCCATTGAGGAAGATATGTTTGTTACCTCATTTGATGAACTTATGACCTCACTCCTGACTATCAAAAAGAACTTATTAAATGCCAATATTCCTAGGTTGTGATGAAAGCTGTCATTTCTGTTTATCCTCACCAACCAGCTGTCCTTTGTTGAAAGCAGGTGTGCAGTGCCTAATAGATAACAAGGAAATTTTGTTTGAAAAGACTTTTGTTCCACCTGTTCCTCTTAATGATGTTTCTATCATTACCATTTCTTCCAATTCTTCCAGGGTCTCCACCAAAAGACCCGTTAGAATTACATCAGTTCCAAAAGTAACCCCTTTGATATTTACAATGCCTGGATCAGTCCCGTGTTCGTCAGATAAAACCATACCATGGAATTACAGAGGGGGTGTTTACTACCACGGTATCAAGCAAGATTGGCCAGCCGTCGAAGATTCAAGTTCTGAGAAAGTTGACTCTGATATCAGTAATATTGCAGGGACTAGCAAGATTACCCGAAGCGGAAGGATATTCTCTCCAGAAATTGCTCCCCCAAAAGCAGTTTCTGGACCCATAATCATTCATGTTGTTAATCCTCCAAAAGTTGTTCCCAGTCCTACAATCATCCCCACTAATACTCCAACTGACAAAGCTGTTACAATCCCTGTTATCACTCCTACTGACGTTCCTGCTGCCGAGTTAACTGAGACTCGAGGTAAAAGTATTCTGATTGAGCCTGTTCGGACGAAGGCACGATCATTGGCTATCCCTGAGACCTCCCGGAAAGAGATGGAGGAAATTCTAAAGATCATAAAAAGAAGTGACTACGATGTAGTTGAGCAACTGGGGAAAACTCCATCCAAAATTTCCATGTTGGCTTTACTACTATGTTCCGAGGTGCATGCAAAAGCCTTGGTAAAATTCCTAAAAACTGCCCATGTACCCTAAGAAACATCTGCCGATCAGTTCCAAGGCTGCGTAGCCAGCTTGACCGCAGATAATGGTCTAGGTTTTTCAGATGTTGATTTAACGCCAAGAGGAAGGAAGCATAATGAGGCATTGCATGTCTCAGTTGAATGTAGGGGCACAACCTTGGCTCATGTTTTGGTGGACACCGGGTCGTCTCTGAATGTGTTGCCTAAAAAGGCTCTTGATAGGCTTGACTGTGAGGGATTGACATTGAAGCCAAGTAACATAGTAGTGAGGGATTTTGACGGCTCGAAAAGGATGGTACATGGGGAAGTGGATATCCCCAAAAAGGTTGGGACCCAAACGTTTGATTCAACTTTTTATGTAATGGATATCCGCCCTTCATATTCCTGCTTGCTAGGCCGACCATGGATTCACAGTGCTGGCGTTGTTACTTCTACGCTGCACCAAATGCTGAAGTATCCAATTCAAGGGAAGATTATCACCGTTCATGGAGAAGAAGAGTATATGATCAACCATCTCAATTCCTTCAGATATGTGGAATTAGACGGTGAATTTATTGAAACTCCATTCCAACACTTTGAAGAAGTCCCACAAGATGTGGCAGTGACCAAGGTTGTGTCCCTATTTCCCAAGATCACAAGGCCTCCACTCAGGATGTCATCTTTGAAGGACGCCAAGGAAGTGATAGAAGAAGGTGGGTGCACTATCTGGGGACAACTCCCAGATATCCCATACAAGTATGACAAGTTTGGCCTGGGTTTCACTTCAGGTGCTCAGAAGACTGTACGCCGTGCTCGTGCTGGAGGACCACCCCTGAAGATCAGCAACCGTGAAGTCAATGCGGTAGAAGATGAGGAAGAAGGCTGTAACCTAGAGGATTGGATCTTCCCAACTGTCAGTGGAGGGCTCAACAATTGGGAGGCTGGAGATTTTGTCCTGATCACTTTTATCCTACAGTACTTTGTCTTTATATTTTGTTGGATCTATAATTTTAAAACAATTCAAACTCTTAAAACCTTGTGTCTTAACCGAGGCACAATGGTCCATTTGTAAGGGTTATTATCTCATTTCCATATGACATCAATGATTCATGGATGTTTTGCATACAAACATTGTGCTCATTGTTTTTTCTTTTTTACATTTTCATTTCTTTCAAAGATAGCTATACCCTTACACACACTCACACTCACAATGCAGGTCTACATCCATTCAGGATCCCATGGGTAACGGTTCTGCTATGGCTTTGTGACTCTTAAAATCTAATCTACCAAGTCGAAGATGAAGGTAAGGATGATTGTGAAGTACCAGGGGAGCTTGCCAGATTACTAGAACAAGAAGAGAGAACCATTCAACCCCACGAGGAACCAGTGGACACAATCAACCTGGGTACCGAAGAAGACCAAAGAGAGGTCAAGGTGGGTGCCAATCTAGAACCGAGTGTCAAAGAGCGTCTGATTCAGTTGCTACATGAGTATGTTGAGGTCGTTGCCTTGTCTTATGAAGACATTTCAGGACTTGATGCAGATATTGTGGTACATCGTCTACCTACAAAATAGGATTTCCCACCAGTAAAACAAAAGGTTCGTCGAATGCAGCCAGATATGTCAGAGAAGATTAAAGCGGAAGTCATGAAACAATTTAACGCTGGATTCTTGGTCGTCACCTTCTATCCATAATGGATTTCCAATGTTGTTCCCGTGCCCAAAAAGGACGGCAAGGTACGAATGTGAGTGGACTACAGAGATTTAAATAGGGCAAGCCCTAAGGATGATTTCCCACTTCCCCATATTGGCATCCTAGTTGAAAATACAGCACAACACAAAGTGTTTTCCTTCATGGACGGTTTATCAGGTTACAACCAAATCAAAATGGCGCCTGAGGACATGGAGAAAACAACATTTGTCACACAGTGGGGCACATTTTGCTACAAGGTGATGCCATTCGGACTGAAGAATGCTGGGGCAACCTATCAGAGTGCCATGGTAGCTCTATTTCACGACATGATACATCACGAAATAGAGGTCTATATGGATGACATGATAGCTATATCTCAAACAGAAGAAGAGAATATTGATCATTTACATAAACTGTTTGAGAGACTAAAGAAGTACAAGCTGAGGCTGAATCCCAATAAATGCACGTTTGGAGTAAGGTCTAGTAAACTCCTAGGCTTTGTCGTCGGCAATAAAGGTATTGAGGTGGATCCCGCCAAGGTAAAAGCGATACAAGAGATGCTTGCTCCTCGTACTGAGAAGGAAGTCAGAGGATTCTTGGGACGTTTGAGCTACATTGCCAGATTCATTTCTCACCTGACAGCTACTTGTGAACCAATCTTCAAGTTACTGAAGAAAGATCAAGTAGTCAAATGGAATGATGAAGGCCAAACTGCTTTTGACAAGATCAAAGAGTATTTATAAGAGCCTCCTGTGTTGATGCCACCAGTCGAGGGAAGACCATTGATCATGTATCCAACTATTTTAGAAAATTCAATGGGGTGTGTGCTGGGGCAGCATGACGAGTCTGGCCGAAAAGAGCACGCTATTTATTACCTGAGCAAAAAGTTTACCGACTGTGAAATAAGATATTCACTGCTTGAGAAAACTTGTTGCGCTCTGGCATGGGCTGCTCGCCAACTAAGACAGTATATGCTGACTCATACTACCCTGTTGATATCTAAAATGGACCCAATAAAATAAATCTTTGAGAAACCTGCTCTCTCTGGGAGAATAGCGAGATGGAAGATGATCCTGACAGAATATGACATACAGTATACTACCCAGAAAGCAATAAAGGGTAGTGTACTAGCTGATCACCTTGCTCACCAAGCTGTAGAAGACTACCAGTCCATGAAGTTCGAATTCCCAGATGAGGATATCATAATGGTAAACAACTATGAAGAATTCAGACCATATGACGGACCTGACCAAGGATCCTGATGGACCCTGGTTTTTTATGGGGCATCTAACGCACTCAGAAATGGTATTGGTGTTGTACTCATATCTCCTGAAGGATGTCATACTCCTTTTACGGCAAGATTCTGCTTCAATTGTACAAATAACATGGCGAAATACGAAGCGTGCATCTTTGGTCTCAAAGCTGCCATAGACTTGGGGATCAAATTTTTAAATGTATTCGGTGATTCGGCTTTGGTCATCAGCCAGATCAAAGGGGAATGGGACATCAAACACCCTAACCTTATCCCTTACAAAGAAAATGTTTCGACGTTGCTCCCACATTTTGAGGAGATTACCTTCGAGCACTTCCCGCGAGAAGAAAATCAGCTAGCAGACGCACTAGCCACAATGTCATCTATGTTTAAAATTAAATGGGATAATGAGGCTCCCTAGATCACCATTGAACGAAGGGATGAACCAGCACACTGTCACAAGATTAATACTGAAGAAGTAGTGAACCAGCCTTGGTTTCACGAAGTCAAAAGGTATCTCGAGACTCAAGAATACCAGAAGGAGTTTCAATCAACGATAAGAAGTTATTAAGGAGATTCTCTGCTAAATTCTTCCTTAGTAATGGCATTCTTTACAAATGCAACCATGATTTTGTGTTACTTCGGTGCGTGGACAAGGTTGAAGTTGAAAGGATCATGGATGATCTCTATGAGGGCACTTTTGGCACCCATTCCAGTGGGCATACGATGGCAAAGAAAATCCTACGGGAAGGCTATTACTGGTCTACCATGGAGGCAAATTACTATCAACACTCTAGAAACCTGCCATAAGTGTCAGAATTATGATGACAAGGTGCACGTACCTCCGGTTCCTATGAACATCTTGATGGCTCCTTGGCCCTTTGCTATGTGGGGGATTGATATGATTGGGGAAATCAAGCCAACAGCCTCCAATAGACACCGCTTCATCCTAGTGGCCATTGACTATTTTACAAAGTGGGTGGAGGCGGCTTCCTTCTCTTCCGTTACCAAGAACGTTGTCGCCCGGTTCATCAAGCAGAATCTCATTTGTAATTACGGTATCCTAGAGAGGATCATTACAGACAAGGGTACAAACTTGAATAATAATATGATCACTGCCCTGTGCGAGCAATTCAAGATCCAACATCACAATTCTTCCCCTTACTGGCCAAAGATGAATGGTGTTGTCGAAGCCGCAAATAAGAACATTAAAAAGATCATACAGAAAATGACAGTCACATACAAAGACTGGCATGAGATGCTACCATTCGCTCTCCACGGATATCGTACCACAGCTCGTACATCAACTGGGGAAACACCCTACTCTCTGGTATATGGCATGGAGGTTGTCTTGCCTATTGAGGTTCAAATCCTCTCTCTAAGAATTATGAAGGTTGCAGGGCTGAATGAAGAAGATTGGATCCATACTCGACTTGATCAACTAAACTTGATTGATGAGAAAAGGCTTACTGCTATTTTCCATGGTCAAATGTATCAAAAAAGGATGATCAAGGCTTTTAACAAAAAGGTCAGATGCCAAGTGTATCAAGTTGGAGATATGGTGATCAAACGTATCATACTGTCGCAAGGTGATCCCATGGGAAAATGGACTTCTACATACGAAGGACCTTTTGTAATCAAAAACATATTCTCTAGTGGAGCAATGATCTTGACCACCATGGATGGCGACGACCTGTCGCACCCTGCAAACACAGACATAGTCAAAAGATACTACGCATAAGAGACCCGCTAGGTTAACACACCTATGCAAAACAAGGGCATCCCGGCGAACCAAAAAAAGGTTCGGGAAAAAATAAGGAATAAAAACAAAAAATCTGTACAGCCGGCAAGTTGAAAACCCGAAAGGGCGACTTGGGAAAAAAGGGTATCCCGGTGGACTGAAAACCCGAAAGGGAGGTCCAGGAAAAAGTTAGGGAATTAAAGTGTATGACTATGTCCCATTGGATCATCTTACAGACAACCTGCAAACTAAGAGGTTCTGATCAATTCAATCAACTTCGGACAAGGCAACAAATAGACAAGATGCTCAGAGATACGAAGGATATAGCAGAATGGGAACCCCATGGGATTATTACACATAGCTATCTTTTCTTTTTTTTGTATCAAAATTTTCATTTTTTACGACGGCATTCTCTTGCTAGAATGTTTGTCTCATTGTACAAAAATGCTTACTCAAATTCAATACAAAGATATCCCTTTGAAAGTGCAAAAACTATTTGTTTTTCTTTACGCTTGTGTTTACAAAAACGTCCAATGATTCATTGTTGAACATATGCATTTGAACATAATTACTATTTACAAATAAATAAAATAAAAGACAATCACTGATGGCTTTAAGAGATAGGGAAATCTCTCTAAGTTATTTTCCATAAAAATTCCCCGCAGTGTACAGCTTAATCCCCAACAGAACAAAGCTTCCAATTATCAATCCTCAGTAGAAGTCATCCAAATTTCTCAACCAAGAATTTTCAAGCAGTACACGACATTCCCCTTACAACAGAGTTTATTTCTCTAAACGGAAATACATCAACACTTCAACTTCAAGACATGAAGACTTACATATCCTCAGCAACATTCAGGGATTTATTCAACAGCAGTGCAACAGATTAGCTCACATACGCACACATAGCATCTATATATCATAAACATTGTTAACACGAATGCATTATATCATGCATTTCATACAACATGACTTTGCATTTTAGCTAACATTTTACCCTTTTCAGGATAAGGTTAACAACTACCATTAACAATGTTCAAAGTTTTCAGATACAGTACAAATACGCTCCAGACACGGACGCCATTCTGATACTCACTCAGAGTCAAGTTTCAGATACAGTACAGATATGCTCCAGACACAGACGCCATTCTGATGCTCATTTAGAGTCAACTTTCAGATATAGTTCAGATACGCTTCAGACGCGGATTCCATTCTGATAACTCATTCAAGATTCAACTTTCAGATAGAGTACAGATACGCTCCAGACACGGATGCCATTCTGATGCTCATTCAGAGTCAACTTTCAGATACAGTTCAGATATGCTCCAGATGCGGATGCTATTCTGATAACTCATTCAAGATTCAACTTTCAGATACAGTACATATACGCTCCAGACACAGACGCCATTCTGATGCTCATTCAGATTCAACTTTCAGATACAGTTCAGATATGCTCCAAACGTGGATGCCATTCTGATAACTCATTCAAGATTCAACTTTCAGATACAGTAAGATACGCTCCAGACACGGACGCCATTCTGATACTCATTCTTTCAGCTTACAAATTACAATTCAAAAATTACTCTTGGATGGAATCTACAAGCCCATCTCCTGCAACTTTCTACCACCTCTCCAAATGTCATCTTTAAGCCCATTCCCTCAACCATCACATCGTCGAGTGCAAATTTTTGGGCACTCTAGTGTCCAATCATCTTCCACCTTCGAGTCACGAATGGAAAAACATGCAAATCTAACTCTTCAGGCTTAAGAAGATTGAACAGTGGCAGTTGTTGTACCCCAAAATTTTCCCTCTCACTTATCAAGAATTTTCTCACAAGATCTCTTTGGGCTCAAGACTGCATTAGGGTTTGATCAGCTCAAGACACCTCCTTATGCACTGATGACCAAAATTAGGATTTGAGATTGCACACGGATTTTTGAACTTCCAATTATTTATATGACTTTCATGGATCATTATGAACTCCTAAGATCACTCATGTCAAGTTTCAAGCCTTTGATCACACTTTTGATCAGTCAATTAAGTAGTTGACCTAAAAATCAACTATATTGGGGGAAAAGTCAACTATGGACAACTTATGGTCAAACTTCATAATTTTTTATCCATATAAATATTATAAACTCATATTTATCATTTCATCAAGTTCGGACCACAACTCCTCAAGAAATTTGATCAAATCTCCAAAAGGGCAAAATGGTCAAAATTAGGGTTTTGACTGGGAAAGGGCAATTTCTGATTTTTGACCTAGAAAATGGTCAATTGGTTTAAGGCATGATCTCAAGAGTCAAATTTCAGCATTTTGACCTACTTACATGGTTCAAAACATTGCAAGTCCATTGGATTGACAAATGAATTTTGCAGTCAACTGATCAAAAGTCAACTATACACTGAAAAGTCAAACTTTGACTTTTTGGTCAAATTCAAGTGCCAGAGATCATAATTCATCAAAACATGTAAAAATATGAAACTTATTCATCAAGAAATCAAAAAGTCAAGATTTCATTTTGAAAAGTCAAAATTTCTAAACTTAGAAATTTTTCTAAGTGTTGGAAATTTATGTTTTTTCATAACTTTGAGCCAAATTTTCGCCATGATGCAGGATGATTCAAGAGAAACTTCCAACATGAAAGTTGTAGATATCCATGAAATTTACAACTTTTCTCCACACAACTTCTTCCAAAAGTTCTTCAATCTCAAGTTATAATTTTATGAGCATAGGGTCATGAAACTAAACACTTGGTGAAATTTTGCCCTATTTTGGTCAGGATTTTGACCCAACTTCATGGCACTTTTTCATATAGTTACAAGGAGAATCTTTAAAATAAACTCAAAGATGGGTTGTATAGCACATTGCAAGCTTTCCAAAATGTCTAAGAACTCCTTGATATCATTCTAGAGTAGGGAGAATCGAAGAGATGAAGTTAGGGTTTTGTCACTTGAATTACAAGTCATTCTTTATGAACACATGAACCAAATCCATAGCCATGCTACATAATCCTCACTTTACAGGCCTCAAACTTGTTTTTCACTCCATAATTAATGGTTTACACAACTGATTATGACCTTATCCAAGTGTTTCAAGCTTTGTCCAAATCAACTTTCCATTTTAGGGAGAAAGTAACATATCCATTCTTGTAATGCAAGCTTTATGCACAAAGTCAGCTTCTTGAGCTCCCAACTTGTTTTTCTTGATTACACTCCATCCACAAAGTCAGAATCATTGTGTTTAAAGTGGTTAACAACTCTATGAACCAAGTACAAGGCATGGGAACTTGAATTTCTCAAAAAATCACATGTTATGCATAAACATGTAAATTTGAATTTTGATCAACTAGAGCATTCGAAACTTGTTGCTTATAAATAGAGTCACTATTTGTGGGCTAGGACAAGAGCTTGAGCACCCTGAAATACACAAAAACTCTCTCAAATCAGAAATTGCACAAAAACTCCATTGTTGCACAGTTCCTGACCTTGAACATGAAACTTCCATTTTCCTCGTGCGTTTCTTGGCCTTTTAGTTTCTAAAGCTTCCTTACATGAAATACAACTCATCCCTATCCTCATTCAAGAAATGTAACACCATTTACCATAACTTCCATAACCAAAAAAAAGTTCTGCAACTTGACTTCTCCAGGCCATTTCAGTCATCCATTATTCAAGCTAATCATTGCATTAGCTTCCTAGGACCTCAAGGAAGCTAACCTGATCATTGCAGCACCTTGAAACAAGCTCAAACTCAAAACGCGATTTCCAGTTTTGAGGTAAGTTTTCTAAACTTAGAACTCTCCATACAGGCATCATCAATATTTTATTTGTGAATAAAACATGTAGATATCATTTCCCTGAAGCTAACCATGTCCTTAGTTTTCGTTAATTTTGCTTGAGTTTAGAGAATTTTGAAACTGAAATTTATGAAATTTTTAGGGTTCAGATTAGGGCCATTAAAAATCTTGCTTATCTTTGATCTATAGTTCTAATACTTTACATTTCTGGAATCGTGAGAAAGTTTGCTACAAGTTTCATGTTTACAGTTTTCATTTTTGATGAGAAATGAGCAAGTTACAGTAGGTATGGCTGGAGGTTGAAGATGAAGTCTTCAGAACATGTTTTGCCTTACATATTTATTGTTTCATTTGTATTAACAGATGAATAGCCACCCCAGTGGTAGAAGCGCGCGCCTGTAACCTATGGGACCTGGGTTCGAGCCCCAGTGGTACCCTTTTGCATTTTTTCATATTTTTTACAATTCTTACTTTTTTTGTTTGGCAGGCGCTGGGCCCTTTGGGCCTGGCTTATTTTTTTTATTTTTGTTGACTGACCTCCCTATTTCCTCTTGACAACCCTGGCCCAAGTTTTATTATTTATTTATTTATTTCATTTTTTTCTTTTCTTAAATATATTTTCTAAATACTAAAAATCATAAAATACAAAAAATGATATATTTTATATTTTGACTTATTTTATTTTATTTTTCCATAAATAAAAATATTTTTATTTATTATACTTTATTTATTTTATTAAGTAAATCTTATAAACTTAATTAATATTATGATTTTATTTTTTCACACTATTTAAAATACCTTATTTTTAATATTAAAAAAAAGACCAAAAATATTTTATGATACTATAAATATTTTAAAGATAAAAATACTAAAAATACTTCTCTTAAACATATTTTCTTTTGATTAATTAATAGAATTAGGGTTTTCATTTAAAATCTTTTCTTAAATAAATTCAAACTTAATTAACTATTTTCTTTATTTAATTAGATTAAGACAAAATCTTTTTTTTCATGAAAACCAAACAAAATTCATTTTCTTTACATTTTGCATCCTTATACACTTATTCATTGTCATACTTTGTATTTATTCAATTCCTTGTATATTCATACCAATTCAATATGGTTGTAATAGACTAATTAGGTTTAAGTTCTTGCAATCCCCTCCCCACAAATGTTGTGATAGCGTAGTAACTTTAAATTTCTCAATTTATCACTTTTATATAATATGCTAGTAATTAGGGTTTGTATGATAAGACTAAAAATCAATACCTAAAAAACCCTAATTCAAGACAAAAACAAGCATGAAAATGATACACTTGCACACAAGCACCCCTAGGGTTATTCCACTTGGTTGCCTTATACAAAATGGTCATATTACGCATGTAAAGTATCTTAGCAAAAACAAGCAAATACGAGATCATAGTCCCTCGATGACGCTATCTAAGTTGCCTTACAAATGATCTTAGTCCCTCAGAAATAATGCTAAGATACCTTGCAACATTTCTAATCATGGTTATACGATGACCCATGCCCGTCCCATTTACATCCAAAAATAGGGTTGCTTACCAAATCAATGGTAAGATAACAATGTTAAAGGAAAAGAAAATGAACAAGAAAGACATTTTGAGTAGGTAGAATGCTCATATTTACTTGCTCAATTTCAAACAAACATCCTTGCTATTGTCAAAACAAACACACACACTTTAAAACATCATACAAACATTGAAAACATTTTTAAAAGATCAAACATCTTTGTATACATTCTTACGAACGAGAATCATTACAAAGATTGCCTAAACAATGGCCTCTTTACAAAATACTTTTAAAAACCACACAAAGCGCAATTTCAAAAAAAAGCAAGTAATCTAGTAAGTAACTAAGAGCCCATGGAAAACCATGGATGAAAATGGTGCTAACACCTTTCCTTTTCATAATCTACCTCCCGAACTCAAGAAATAATCTCAAAGGTCTTTCCAGTGCTTTTTCACCTTTCCTTTTGGATAAAATAAAAGTCGGTGGCGACTCTTGCTAACCTCAACATTTGCAATCAAATGAAAAATACCCAAGTCAGTTCTCCCACCGTATCATAGAAAGGATGTTTGTTTTTGAAAGTGTGACGTGTGAAAAGGGTTTTAGTTTGTGAGCAGGAAATTACGAGCAATCTACCTACTCAAATAGTCTTTGTTCTTTTCCTCCTCCTTTAGATAGTGTTATTTTACCATTGGTTGGTAAGGAGCCATATCATTGGGTGTGAGGGAGGGGCGTGGGTCATCGTACATTCATGGAAGGAAAGTTGTAAGATGTTTTAGCAATTGTCGTAAGGGACTAAGATCATTTACCGTAGGCAACATTGAAGGGTCATCGAGGGACTATAATCTTTTAATCGAGGGTCTTTTGCTAAAAACATCTCACGTTCGAGGGACATGACTGTTTATATTTGAGGCAACAAGTGTGGGTTACCCTAGAGGTGCATGTGTGCAAAGTGTTTTTTATTTCAGGTATTTATCTTTGAATTAGGGTTGTCTAATATTTGATTTTTGAATCTTGTCATGCAAACCCTAATTACTAGCAATAATAAGGAAAGTAATAAATTACGGAATTTAAATATCCTACACTATTACATCGCTTTGGGAATGGGCGGTACAATTTGTGAATAGGGGGAAGAAAACAATAAAGCCCTAATTACTATTACAAACCGTTGTACATGAATAAAAATAGAACGTACAAAAATGCAAAGATTGAAGAGGAAAAGGAAATTGTATTTTTAGGGTTTTATTTGATGGAAAGGTTTAATATTAATCTTAACTAAACTAATTAATTATTTACAAAAGAAGTTAATTAATTATTTAATCAAAACCTAAAATCTAAGTAAATTAAAGTAAAACCTAAATCTAATTTAATTTGTTTAGAAAATAATTTTTGTTAATGTTAATTAAGAAAATATTCTATAATGTAGAAGAATTAATAAAACTTAATTTAACAAAAATAAAATAAAATGCTTAAATTAAATTATTTAATAAAATAATTAAGAAAATGTATTTTTGGTGGTTTTTGGTTTAGGTAAAATAAATATATAAATGAAAATAAATAAAATATAAAAGAAATGAAAATAATTGGGTTGGGGGTTGAAAATTGAAATGGGAGGTTAAAAGTTAGTAAAAAGCATTAGGCCCAGAAAGGGATTTGTTTGGAGTCAGAAAATAAAAATAAATAATGGGCCTGAGTATAAGCAAAATAGAGGTGAGAAGAAGTAAAAACAAAAACAGAAAAAAAAAAGGCCCAAATTCAGGAATCCCAACGTTGTTGGTGATCCCATGTGGCTGACTTCTTGAAGTGTACTATAGGTTGGCATTGGAATGTGTTGGATCTATCTTCACAATGATCTGATGGTGATGAGATGATGACACATCATACACGCGCATAGCTTGTAAGCATGGCCTGAAATAGGAAAATATGAAAAAGCAAAAGGGTACCACTGGGGCTCAAACTCAGGTCCCTATAATTCAATGCCTTACGCGCACTCTCTCTTCCACTAGGGTGGGTGTTTCATCCGTTTATAGAACAACAACTAATAAATATATTACAAACTCATTTCTAAATGTAACTTCATCTTCTTCCTCGCACCGACCTCCCCATTTTTACATTTTTGAATTTCTGAACTCACACATTTCTCAACCATTTGCAAAAGTATAAACATGAAACTTGCTCCATTTATCAATATGAATTCAACCATATAAATTTCATGGGCTATAAAACAAATATAAATTATAATTTTACTAGTACCAAATAAAAACCTAATTTTTTCAGAAAGTCAAAAGTGGCAAGTTATGGAAAATGCAAAAGTCAGAAGTGGCAAGTTATGGAGTGTTTGGTGCCATTTCTAATTTCAGGGAGTTTGAGGGAGTTTTAAGGCTTGTGAATTCTTCCCTTAGGTTGCGTATAATCTCTCTATTTATAGGAAAGAGGTTTGGAAGCTTGAAGGGATCAGAAACAAGAGATCACATGTTAAGGTATTGAAACTTGTTTTTGAAGCAAAGTTGAAATTCATGGTTTTAGGGTGAAGTACAAGAGCCTGTAGGGTGGTTAATAGGTTGTAGATATGTTTCTTCTTGCGTTGAAATGTTTTGGAGTCAGAAGCAACAATGTATGTGCTCAAGGAGAGTTGACATTGTGATTAAAGTCACTTTTCCAAAATGGAAGTGTGAACTTTGTTCCATTAATAGAATGATCACTTGGACAATGGCTCAAGCTCTTGTATCATAGCTCAATTAGTTATGTAAACCTATTATTATGGATATATTTTCAAGTCAAGAGTCCAGAAAAGCAAGATTATGCAGCATAGTTGTGGGATTTGGTTATGTGTTCTTCATAAAGATGCCTTGTAATTCAAGAATGAAAGCTCAACTTCATCTCTTCGAATATCCTAGCACAAAAATTATCTCTTCAAGTTCTTATACATTTTTGAAAGCTTGAAACATTTTCTACAACCTTCATGCTTACCACTTTGGCTAAATCATCTTGAAACTAGGTGCAAATTGGTGAAGAAGTTAGGTCAAAAATCTGCCTAAACTTGTTGAAAATTTCACTAAGTGTTTTATGAAAAATGTCATGACTTCATGAGCCTATATCTTCAAATATAAGCATTTTTTGGACATAAACCCTGAGGTACAAAGTTGTATAATTCACCAATGTCTATAACTTTCATGTTGAAAGTTTTTCTTGAATCATCTTGCATCTTAGTGAAAACTTGTCATGAAATAATGAAATTATCAAGGTTAAAAATACTTAGAAATTTTTCTAAGTTTTGAAACTTTGTCTTTTTGTGGACTTTCTTGAATTTCTTGATTCTTTATGATCAAGTTTGATATTTTTTAATGTCTTGATGAATTTTGATCTTTGAAATTTAATGTTGACCAAAAAGTCAAAGTTTGACTTTTTGTGTATTAGTTGACTTCTCATCAGTTGATCAAATTTCAATTATCAATCCAATGATCTTGAGAAATGATTTGAGACATAAAATTAGGTCAACATGTTGTGTTTTGGTCCTTGATATTATGCTTCAAGTCATTAGGTCATGTACTAGGTCAAAAGTCAATGATCAGTCATTCTCAGTCAAAACCCTAATTTTGACCATTTTGCCCCTTTTGTGATTTTAGTGCTTTTCTTGAGGAATTGTGATCAAAACTTGATAAATTGATGAATATGACTTAAAAATGTTTATGTTCGCCAAAAACCATGAAGTTTGACTGTATATTGACCACAGTTGACTTTTTACCCATTATAGTTGACTTTCAATCATCTGAGCAATTAACTGAGCAAATTTGTGATGCAAGGCTTGAAACTTGGTATGAGAAATCTTGAAGACCTATAATGAACCATGAAAGTCATTTGAGGCATCAAAAGTACAATTATATTTGAGAAAACTAAAACCCTAGTTTGGAGGCTCGGTGCTTAGGAGGTGAGCTTGTCTGATCAAACCCTTGAGAAACCTTGAGCATTTGAGATCTTTGGTGAGAAGTGTCTTGAGAAAAGAGAGGGGAAAATTGGGGTACAACACACTTGTATAAAATTCCATTTCTCAAGAAGAATTTAGCCGAGAACCTCCGTATGAATTTCTTGTCATTGGTTGATGCCCCATTCAGAGTATTCTTGAGCTTCAAGGTACCTTTTCACTTTATTAAACCAAGGTTTTTCCTCTACTTCATCAGTGTCAATTTCATAGTAGTGTGCCGATTCGTCGAATCTTTTTCAATGGTAATTCTGAGAGCCTCATTGTTCCATATGACCTTTGTGATACGGTGGGAGAACTGACTTGAGGTTTTGCGTTTCGTCGCAAATGTCGCAGTTTAGCAAGAGTCGCCACCGACTTTTATTTTATCCAAATGGAAAGGTAAAAAAGCACAGGAAAGACCTTTGAGATGTTTTCTTGAGTTCGGGGGGTAGATTATGAAAAGGGAAGGTGCTAGCACGCTTTTCATCCATCGTTTTCCATGGGCTCTTAGTTACTTGTTTAGATCACTTGCTTAGCTTTTGAAATTGTTTGAAATGGTGCTTTGTGTTTGGTGTGATTTTGAAAGTATTTTGAAAAGATGTCGTTCGTTTAGGCAATCTTTGTAATTATTCTCGTTCATAAGAATGTATACAAAGATGTTTGTCTTTTGAAAAATGTTTCAATGTTTTGAAAGTTGTTTGGAAATGTTTTGAAATGTGTGTGTGATTGTTTTTGAAAATAGCAAGGATTGTTTGGAAGAGAGCAAGTAACTAGGAACTATCTACCCTACTCAAATGTCTTTCCTATGCATTTTTATTCCTTTGACATTGTTGATTTACCATTGATTTGGTAAACAACCCTATCTTTGGATGTTAAACGGGACGGGCATGGGTCATCGTATGACCATGATAGCAATGTTTCCAAGTATCTTAGCATGTTTTTTGAGGGACCAAGATCATTTGTTTTAGGCAACCTTTTGATAGCGTCATCGAGGGACTATGATCTTATTTGTTTGTTTTGTTTTGCCAAGATACTTTGCATGCATACCATGGCAATTTTTGTTTAGGCAACCAAATGAGTGAAACCCTAAGGGTGCTTGTGTGCAATGTGTTCCATTTTACATGCCTTTGTCTTGTATTAGGTCATTCTATTTGTTTGTTTTTTGTCTTATCATGCAAAACCCTAATTTACTATCATGGATATAAATGCGATAAATTGCGTAAAGTAAACTAAACTATTACAACAATTATTATGGGAGGGGGATACAAGTTTTTGAATGGGGATATTTCACAAATAAACCTTAAAATAATTATTACAACCCAATTGAATTATTGTGCGAAATAAATAAATATACAAATATTTAAATATGCAATAACAATGTATTTATGCAAAATGTTTTGTAATTGTTTTATGTATGAGAAAATAAAATTATTGAAGTCCTAAAAAATAATAAAAATAATATGGTTATTTTTGAAAGGGTGAAAACCCTAGTTTTCAAATAAAATAAAAATATGTTCTATATTATTTATTTGTCCATTTTTGTACAAGAAATAATAAATAAAATTATTTACAAATATTAAAAATTAAAATATGTATGAAAATAATATTTTATGTGTATGAATAATAAAAATAAAAATGTATGGTATTTTTAAATGTATTTACAATTTTTTTAAGAAAATAGATTATATTTATTAAAATAAAACTATTTTATATATGGAAAAAATAATAAAAATAAAATAAAATTGTAAAAAATTAAGAAAATATTTTTGTGATTTTTTTAATGTTCAGAAAAAAAATTAAAATTAATAAACATAAAAAATATGAGAAAATATGTAAAATATACAAAATATGCAAAGGGGGTGCAAATAGTAGTCAGGAGGGTGTGGAAAACAAAACAGAAGGCCCAAGCGTGCCCAAGCCCAGGCCAGGTCGTCCCTGTCCTCCAGCCAAACATCATGCGCGCGCGTTTTTCCTTAAACCTGTAACTTGTTGTAGCTTGCATAAAAATGAAAACCCATAACATAAAAAATGTAGCTTGTTATCTCACGATTCCAATGATATAAAAGTCATGACCTAACTCTCAAAGATCAGGGAGAATTTAATGGCCCTAAATCGTGACCTAATAGAACGACTTCCGTGTCTGGAGTGTATCTTTACTGTATCTGAATTTGAAATCTGAATGAGTAATAGAATGACTGCCGTGTCTGGAGCGTATCCTTACTTTATCTGAAGTTGAAATCTTAATGAGTATTAGAATGGCATCCTTGTCTGGAGCGTATCCTTACTGTATCTGAAATCTTTGAACATTGTTAATGATAACTCCTAATCTTATCCTGAAAAGGGTAAAATGTTAGTTGAAACACAAAGTTATGTTGCATGAAATGTATGATGCAGTAAATGTGTCTTATCAATGTTTATGATATATGGATGTAATTTCTGCGCATGTAAGTTGATGTGCAGTATTGCTGAGGAAAATAAATCCTTGACAGCTGCCGGGGAAGATAAATCCTTGACTGCTGAGGATGAGAAATCCTTGGTGACTGTTGGGGATTAAAAATCCTTGATGACTTTCCTGGGGATTACATAATGGGAATCCTTGTTCTACTAGGGAATAGAGAAACTCCGATGACTTCTGCGGATATAGGGATCCTTCATGTCTTGAAGCTAGAGTATTGACGAAAATCCGCTGTGAGAGTAATGCCATGTACTGCTTGAGTAATCTGCTTGGCAAATCCAGAGAATTTGATGATTTCTACTGGGGATTACACAATGAGAATCCTTGTTTTGCTGGGGAATAAGAATGAGAATCTTCATTCTATTGGGGAGCAATGAAAACTCTATGGGGAAGAAAGCTATACTGCTGGGAAGTAGGTTCAGGAGTTTGGATTGTCTACCATTCTACTGGGGAGTTATCAGAAGTTGTTGTTTGGTTGGTTTTCAGGCTTCAAAATAACTTGCTGGGGAATTTGTAGCAACTGAATGGTTTCCGCTAGGGATCGATAGTTTGAAAGTTTTGGCTCCGCTAGGGATTGGGAATTTGAAGTTTTAACTCTGATAGGGATTAAGGGTTTGAAATTTTAGTTCCGCTGGGGATCTAGATGATGTACTGTAGGGATTGCTCCTGGAATAGCCTAAAGACGTTTTCCTAACTTTTCAGTCTGTCAGTAATTGTTCTTTCTCATTCTGGTTTATTTGTAAACAGTAATTATGTTCAAATGCATATGTTCATCAATGAATCATTGGACGTTTTTGCAAATAAAACACAAGTGTAAAAAAGAAAAAGACAAATGGTTTTCTGCACTTTAAAGAGATATCTTTGTATTTACTTTGAATAAGTATTTTGTACAAAGGAGACAGACATCCTAGTAAGAGGATGGTGTCATAAAAATGAGAAAAATTTATACAAAGAAAGATAGCTATATGTAAAAAAAAAATCCCATGGGGTTCCCATTCTGCCATAGCCTTCGTATCTCCAAATATCTTGTCCATTCGTTGCTTTGTCCGAAGATGATTGGATTAATCAGAAGCTTCCAGGTTTGTCAGTGAAGAGATTATCCTTAAAGTGATCCGACGAGACATAGTCATACGCTTTAATTCCCTAACTTTTGCCTGGACCGCCATTTCGGGTTTTCGATCCACCGGGAAACCCTTTTTGCCCAAGTCTCCCTTTCGGGTTTTCAACTTGTCGGGTGTACAGATTTTTTTTATTTTTATCCCTAATTTTTGCCTAAACCGCCCTTTCGGGTTTTCGATTCACCGGGATGCCTTTGTTTTACCTAGGTGTGTCAACCTAGCGGGTCATTTGTGCATAGTATCTTTTGACTATGTCTGTGTTCGCAGGGGGCGGCAAGTCATCACCGTCCATGGTGGTTAAAATCATTGCCCCACCAGAGAAGATGTTCTTAATTACAAATGGTCTTTCATAGGTAGGAGTCCATTTTCCCCTGGGATCACTTTGTGGCAAGATGATGTGCTTGATTACTAGGTCTCCGGCTTGATACACTTGGCGTCTAACTTTCTTGTTGAAAGCCTTGATCATCCGTTTTTGATATGTCTGACCATGGCGAACAGCAGTAAGTCTCTTCTCGTTAATTAAGTTCAAATGTTCAAGTCGGGTTTGAATCCAATCATCTTCACTCAAACCTGCATCCTTCATGATTCTTAAAGAGGGGATCTTAACCTCAATAGGTAAAACAACCTCCATGCCATATACCAAAGAATATGGTGTTTCCCCAGTTGATGTGCGAGCTGTGGTACGGTACCCGTGGAGAGCAAACGGTATCATCTCATGCCAGTCCTTGTAAGTGACTGTCATTTTTTGTATGATCTTCTTGATATTTTTGTTCGCAGCTTCGACAGAACCATTCATCTTTGGTCGGTAGGTAGATGAATTGTGATGTTGAATCTTGAACTGCTCGCACAAAGCAGTGATCATAGTATTGTTAAGGTTTGTACCGTTATCAGTGATGATCCTTTCTGGGATACCATACCGGCAAATAAGGTTCTTCTTGATGAAGCGGGCAACAACATTCTTAGTAACGGATGCGAAGTAAGCTGCTTCAACCCACTTTGTGAAGTAGTCAATGGCCACCAGAATGAAGCGGTATCCATTGGATGTTGTAGGCTTGATCTCCCCAATCATGTCGATTCCCCACATAGAGAATGGCCAAGGAGCTGTTAAGACATTTAGAGGAACTGGAGGCATGTGTACCTTGTCTCCATAGATTTGACATTTATGGCATGTCCGGGAGTGTTGATAGCAGTCTGCTTCCATGGTAGACCAGTAATAGCCTGCCCGTAGAATCTTCTTTGCCATCATATGCCCGCTAGAGTGAGTGCCAAATGTACCTTCATGCAATTCAGCCATAATCCTTTCAGCTTCAAGCTTGTCCACACAATGGAGCAGAATAGAATCATGATTGCGTTTGTACAAGATGCCATTGCTCAGGAAGAACTTAGCCGAGAATCTCCTTAAGAACTTTTTGTCATTGACTGAAGCTCCTTCAGGATATTCCTGAGCCTCTAGATACCTTTTGACTTCATGGAACCAAGTCTGGTCCACTACTTCTTCGGCATTAATCTCGTGACAGTGTGCGGGTTCGTCCATCTGTTCAATGGTGATCTGGGGAGCCTCATTGTCCCAATTAAGTTTAAACATGGATGACATTGTAGCTAGAGCATCTGCTAGCTGATTTTCTTCTCGCGGGAAGTGCTCGAAGGTAATCTGCTCGAAATGTGGTAGCAATGTCAAGACATGTTCTTTGTAAGGGATGAGGTTTGGATGCTTAGTATCCCATTCTCCTTTGATCTGACTGATGACCAAAGCTGAATCCCCAAACACAACTAAAGATTTGATTCCCAAGTCTATGGCAGCCTTGAGTCCAAAGATGCATGCTTCATACTCTTCCATGTTGTTCGTATAGTTGAAGCAAAGTCTGGCGGTGAAAGGAGTATGGCAACCTTCTGGGGAGATGAGTACCGCGCCGATACTGTTACCAAGCGCATTAGAAGCCCTATCAAAGTACAAGGTCCATTGGGATCCTTGTTCAGGTCCGTCATATGGTCTGAAATCTTTAACATTGTCCAATGTCATGATGTCTTCGTCAGGGAAGTCGAACCTCATGGATTGATAATCTTCTACAGCTTGATGAGCCAGATGGCCAGCTAGTACACTGCCCTTTATAGCTTTTTGGGTAGTGTACTGTATATCGTACTCTGTTAGGATCATCTTCCATCTATCTATCCTTCCAGACAAAGCAGGCTTCTCGAAGATGTACTTTATTGGATCCATCTTAGATATCAGCAGAGTGGTATGAGTCAACATATACTGCCTTAGCCAGCGAGCAGCCCATACCAAAGCGCAGCAAGTTTTCTCGAGCAGTGAATATCTTGTTTCACAGTCGGTAAACTTTTTGCTAAGGTAATAAATGGCATGCTCTTTTCGGCCAGACTCGTCATGCTGCCCTAGTACGCACCCCATTGAGTTTTCTAAGACGGTCAGATACATGATTAGCGGTCTTCCTTCGACGGGTGGCATCAAGACAGGAGGTTCTTGTAAATACTCCTTAATTTTATCGAAAGAAATTTGACAGTCATCATTCCATCTAACTACCTGATCTTTCTTCAACAGCTTGAAGATTGGTTCACAAGTAGATGTTAGGTGAGAAATGAACCTGGCAATGTAGTTTAGGCATCCCAAGAAATCTCTGACCTCCTTCTCAGTGCGAGGAGCAGGAATTTCTTGTATAGCTTTGACTTTGGCAGGATCAACCTCGATGCCTTTGTTGCTGACAATGAAACCTAAGAGCTTATCCGACCGGACTCCGAATGTGCACTTGTTTGGATTAAATCTTAGCTTGTACTCCTTCAACCTGACAAACAGCTTTTGCAAGTGATCAAGGTGTTCTTATTCAGTTTGTGATCGGGCTATCGTGTCATCTACGTAGACCTCTATCTCATGATGTATCATATCATGAAACAAAGCTACCATGGCGCGTTGATAGGTTGCCCCGGAATTCTTCAGTCCGAATGGCATCACTTTGTAGCAGAACGTACCCCACTGTGTAACAAATGTAGTTTTCTCCATTTCCTCAGGTGCCATTTTGATCTGGTTATAGCCTGAGAATCCGTCCATGAAAGAAAATACTTTGTGCTGAGTTGTGTTGTCGACCAGGATGTCAATGTGCGGAAGTGGAAAATCATCTTTAGGGCTGGCCCTGTTTAAATCTCTATAATCCACGCACATTCTCACTTTGTCGTCCTTCTTAGGCATGGGAAAAATGTTAGCAACCCATTATGGATATGAAGTAACAGCCAGAAATCCAGCATTGAATTGCTTCATAACTTCTGCTTTGATCTTCTCTGACATGTCGGGTCTCATGCGGCAGACTTTTTGTTTAACTGGGGGACAGTCTTCTCTTGTGGGTAGACGGTGTACCACAATGTATGTATCAAGTCCCGGCATGTCTTCGTATGACCAGGCAAAGATCTCAACATACTCATGCAACAGCTGAATTAGGCGTGCTTTGACACTCGGCTCTAGATTGGCACCCACTCTGATTTCCTTTCTGTCTTCCTCAGTACCCAAGTTGATTGTATCCATCAGCTCCTCATGAGGCAGAATAGCCCTTTCTTCTTGTTGTAATAGTCTGGACAATTCCCCTGGCACCTCACAATCTTCCTCACCTTCGTATTCGGCTTGGTAGATCAGATCTTCAGAGTCACTGAAGGCTATAGCAGTATCGTTACCCATGAGTTCCGGAATGGAAGGGTACCTGCATTTG
The DNA here is from genome assembly GCA_948472305.1 of Vicia faba. Classification (NCBI taxonomy): domain Eukaryota; kingdom Viridiplantae; phylum Streptophyta; class Magnoliopsida; order Fabales; family Fabaceae; genus Vicia; species Vicia faba. The sequence continues at coordinate 1,125,880,650 of OX451735.1, forward strand.
TGAGTGTGGGTGTGTGTAAGGGTATATCCATCTTAAAACAATAAAATGTAAAAGAGAGAAAATGAGCACAAAAGGTTTATATATGAAAAAGCGTCCATGATTCATTGAAATGACATATGAAAATGAAATAAGAACCCTTACAAATGGACCTATGTGCCTCGGGTAAGACACAAGGTTGAAAAAGTACGAATTGTATGTGAATTATTACAGATCCAACAGAAATGGAAAAGATAAATTATTGCGGTATGAAAGTAATCAGAACAAAGTCTTTTGCTTCCCAGTTGCACAGTCCTCCGCAGACAGTAGGGAATATCCAGTCTTCCAAGCTGCCATCTTCTTTATTGTCCTCTAGTGCATTAACCCCTTGGTGGCTGATCTTCACAGGTGGCCCTCCGGCATGGGCGCGGCGCACGGCCTTCTGAGCAGTTGAGGTGAATCCCAAGCCAAACTTGTCTGATTTGTAGAGGAAGTCTAGAAGCTGCCCCGGATGGTGGATCCGCCTTCTTCCACTACTGCCTTTGCATCTTTTAGAGAAGACATCTGAGGTGGAGGTCTTGTGATTACAGGAGTTAAGGATACCGCCTTGGTCACCGCTATTTCCTGAGATAACTCTTCAAAATGTTAGAAAGGGGTCTCAATGAATTCGCCATCTAATTCTACATATCGGAAAGAATTCAGATGACTAATCATGTATTCCTCTTCCCCATGGACAGTTATGATCTTCTCTTGGACAGGGTACTTCAGCATCTGATGCAAAGTCAAGGTGACAACACCGGCATTGTGAATCCAAGGACGTCCCAACAGACAAGAGTAGGAAGGAAGGATGTCCATCACGTAGATTATTGAATTGAACGTCTGAGTACCCACCTTGATCGGGATGTCCACCTCTCCATGGACCATCCTTTTAGAGCCGTCAAATTCTCTCACAATGGTGTTGCTGGGTTTTAAGGTCAGCCCCTCACAATCCAATCTATCCAGGGCTTTCTTTGGCAAGATGTTCAGAGATGATCCTGTATCAACCAAGACATGGGCTAAGGTCGTTCCCCTACACTCCGTCGAGACATGCAGTGCGTCGTTATGTTTTCTCCCTTTGGAGGTCAAGTCAGCATCAGAGAATCCCAGGCCATTGTCAGCTGTTAAACTGGCCACACACTCTTGGAATTGATCAGCCGAAGTCTCTTGTGGCACGTGCGCTGTCTTCAGAAACTTGACCAAAGCTTTAGCATGTACCTCAGAGCAAAGCAGTAGTGCTAACATAGAGATTTTGGAGGGGGGTTTGCCCTAGTTGTTCCACCACATCATAATCACTCTTCTTAATGATCCTCAGGATTTCTTCCATCTCCTTCTTGGATGTCTCAGGAATAACTAGTGATTGAGCCTTCGTCAAGACAGGCTCCTCTTGAACATTCTTTCCTGTATTCTCAGCAGCGGAAGTAGGGATAGGAATTGTATTGTCATTGTTGGTAGGTACACTTGCAGGTGTAATCACTGGCACATATGTAATCTTCGGAACACCCACGGGTCCAAGGACTGATTTTGGAGGAGCAATCTCCGGAGAGAAAATTCTTCCACTGCGGGTAATTTTGTTTGTTCCGGAAATGTTACTGATGTCGGAATTGTCCTCTTCGGAGCTCTCCTCTTCAGCAGTTTGTTCAATCTTTTTTACACCATGATAGTAGATTTCTCCACCATAGTTCCATGGTACCGTCTTATCTGATTTGTATGGGGTTGGTCCGGGCATTGTTATCTTCAAAGGAGTAGTCATAGGAGCAGATGTAATCCTAACGGGTTTTTGAGGAACCCTGGAAGGATTGGCGTATATGGTTATTATTGAAACTTCTGAAACTGGAATGGGTGAATTAGGAGCTTTCTCAAATAAGATTTCTTGATTATCAATTAGTTGTTGGATACCTTTCTTCAACAGAGGGCAGTCAAATGATGAGGATAAGCAAATACGGCAATCTTTGTCACAACCTGGGAACACCCCAGCTTTTAACAAATTCAACTTGATGGTCGAGAGCGGAGTCAGCAATTCATCCACGGTGTCAACAAATAAGTCTTGCTCAATAGCACTGGCATTGTGTCCATGCCTAGGCATTGGAGCAGAGATAACATTCGGTTTTTCAGGAGCTACAAATTCAACTTCCTTTGCGTCGATCAGATCTTGAATCTTGTTCTTCAGAGCCCAACAGTTGTTGGTGTCGTGCCCTGGACTTTCAGAATGGTAAGCGCACCTGGAATTCGGATGGTAGTGGGGAGATGTAGTATTGGGATTTTTAGGGGCCTCCTTTAGCATGGCCAGGTTCAACTTCAGAAGATGTGATAGGACTTGAGCAGGAGTCAAGTTAATCTTGGTGAATTGTCGTACTGGCCTTTCCACCCTTTGCTGATTGTTTCTCGGCTGATCATTTCTTGGCTGGTTGTTTCTTGGCTGGTCTGATGCAGACTTTTGAATCATAACGGCCCCCACTGTTGGTTGTCGCTCGGTTCTTTCCTGATTCCTCTGTGCATAGACAGCAGACAGTTCCTTCTTTCTTGTGAAGTACTTTTTTGCAGCAGCAGAGGTAGACGCATCTTTATGAATTTTCCCACTTCTTATACCGGATTCTATCCTCTCTCCAGTCAAGATCAATTTTGTAAACCCTGAAGAGGAGCTTCCAATCAGATGATTAAAGAAAGGGCCTAATAAAGTTCCCAAGAACATGTCCACTAGCTCCCTTTCAGATAAAGGTGGTTGCACCCTTCCGGCTAAATCCCTCCACTTTTGGGCGTAGTCTTTGAAGCCCTCATTAGACACCATTGCCATACTCTGGAGTTGAGTACGGGTTGGTGCCAAGTCGGTGTTGTATTGATACTGTTTATAGAAGGCGTCTGCCAAGTCTTCCCAATTATGGACGTCTGCTCTCTCCAACTGGTAGAACCAATCAAGTTGTGTTCCTGACAAACTGTCCTGGAAAAAGTGGACCCATAAATCTTTGTCAGCAGAATGTGGCTAAATTTTCCTGACATAAGATCGTAGGTGCATCTTGGGACAAGACAACCCATCATACTTGGAAAATAGTGGCACTTTAAACTTAGGAGGGATAACTATTCCGGACACCAACCCTAGCTCCTCAAAGTCTAACCCCGGTACTCTCTGTACTTCCATAGCAGCTAGACGCTCTTCCAAGTGTTTGTATTTGTCATCGGCCGGAGGGTATTGCTGTTCAGAGTAGTCCTCGTCTTCCTCTTCTTCTGCTTTAGAATCTGATGGCATTGTTGTTTCTTTTCCTTTTCTTTCCCCTTCTTCAGAGGTTGATGGGAATTCCAAGGTCCTTCTGGCTTGTCCTTCAAACCTTTTGCCCATGATAACCACACCGGCTCGCTTCTTCTTCTTTTTCTCTTTCTCTTTCTCTAGCAGAGTCTTGAGCTCCTCCTGCCCCTTGGCTAAGGTCAAGAGTAGCTATTGAAATTGTGAATTCTGAGCTTGTAAGTCTTTGACCGTTTGTTCAAGATCCATTTTGCTGAAATAAACAGCAGAGGGATGAGGAAACTTGGTGTGAAGACTTGTTTATGCACATGATGAATGATATGTATTCATGCAATGCATTCAAGGATTCAAAAATTCAAATTTGTTTTAAACAAAAAAGAAACACACGTCATATTAATAAGATAGAATTGTTAGTACATCAATGCCCCTTGGGCAAAATAATACAAAATTCTAACGTAAAAAGACGTTGCGCATCCTCTTTGGTGCAATGTAGGTGTTGAGAGTCTGCTCTTCATGAAGTAACTGAGTGAGTTCTAAAACCTTCTTCTCGCTAGCGTAGAATTAGGCTTCGAAAGTATTGTGTTCTCCCTTGAGTTGTATCCAACTCCTTTGTAGATCTTCTAGTGATGTTGGCATGTCAGGATGTAGGAGGGTGTATGGAACCTCTCCTTCCTTAACAGGATCTATAATCACTGGGAGAATGGAGGGGTAAGGCATCATAAGACTTTGGGCGTGGGTTCGTACCCACTTGAGGTAAGGCTCAAGAGGGATGGAATTCTTGTGTCCCAAGGTCTTACTGTCTACCTTGTTTGGCATCCTCCAAGCTCGGATGAACCTTTGTCAGATTCCTTGATTGTTGTTGTCGAAGTTGAAAACCAAGCCTTGAATCAACATGTCATGTGGGCCATCCGTTCGGGCATAACCAAACTGTCTCAGAGCCAAGCAGGGGTTGTAGGTGATGCCTCCCCTAATGCCAAGTAGAGGGACATTAGGTAATTCTCCACAACGGTCGACAATGATAACATTCTCTTTGGATCGAGAACACCAATGAATATTTGAATGTGTAAGAGTCATCAATCGTTGTGACCACCTCAAACCTTGCTCATTCTTCAAGACTGATTGGGGAAGATGAGAAATAAACCATCTTTCCAAGAGAGGAGTGCAACATATGAGAACACCTCTTTTCCTCATTGTACGAGTGTGAAAAGAGTTTAAGATATCTCCAAGTAATGTAGGCACCGGGTTGCGAGATATGAAGATTTTGACAACACTCACATCTATGAGCTGGTCAGGATTAGGGAACAAGACCATCCCATAGATGAGAAGAGCTACAATCTCCTCAAAAGCTTTTAAGTCCAAGGAGTTCCAGCAGCTTTGGGCCTTCTCAAATAAGAACTTTGCCAAGAAGCCTTTGACACCACTTGTAGTTTCCCAATGGGTTGTGACATCAGATGAGTGCAAGTGCAGGGCTTGAGCAATCTCTTCTGGCTTTGGATCTCTTTCCGTACCATTGAAAGGTAGTTGATTGAGAATAGGAATCCTTAAGAGTTTAGAGAATTCTTCCAAAGTAGGCACGAGCTGGTAGTCAGGAAATGTGAAGCAGTGGTGCAAAGGGTCAAAGAACTGGAAGAGAACTTTCATCATGTCTTCCTCTATGTTGGAAGTGACTAGGTTGAGTAGATGACCATGCCTCTCGGTGAATGGAGAGTTCTCAGGAATCCTTGAAGCTAACTCCTTGAGTTGTGGAGGAATTCTTACAAGGTTGACTTGGATAGTTTTCCTGCGAAGTGAATCCATAACCTACAAAACAGGAACAAAGATGAAATTCCAAGATCCTTGAAATGGTTAGTGGATGTATATGATGCTTCATGATGTCCATGATGTTATGCACAAGTATATATGTACAAGCAAATCACACAAGTTCCTATTTTAGGCTTGCATGGAGTTTCATAGGTAAGTACCCTCTTGAAGTTTAGTTGGCTCAACCTGTCCTAGAAATAGTAACCGAGTTCTAAGGAGCTCAATATCACTGGATTGTTTCCTTGTTCATTGTTTCAATTAAGCCTCTTTACTGGCGACCGAAATATTCCAAGGAACCAACCCTCAATGAGTGTAGTATCGAGTATCTACCAACTTCGGACTGCACCAAAGCCGGTCATCTCACTACATCCTAAAAGGCCAAGTTGGTCAAGTAAAGGTTCTAGAAGTTCGTTAGTGCTTCACGACATCACTCAGCAGCCCCGTATTCTCTTTGATTGACTCAAAGGCTACCGGTACCCACAAATATGTCACACTAACATAGTTATTGCTTAGACCGTGTCGGTATACCTCGCACAGTTTCCACAATGTATTGCTATTTACCTATTATGTTTCCCAAATTCGGGTAAAGGTTTCAAACCCAAACAATAGAACCAAAATGTAAAGCAAACAAGTCAAACAATTGTAAGCAAATAAAGGTGATCTAAACCCTAAGGTAACCCCACTTTTATAATAGTCCCCAGAAGAGTTGCTAGTTCTGTGATACGGTGGGAGAACTGACTTGAGGTTTTGCGTTTCGTCGCAAATGTCGCGGTTTAGCAAGAGTCGCCACCGACTTTTATTTTATCCAAAAGGAAAGGTAAAAAAGCACCGGAAAGACCTTTGAGATGTTTTCTTGAGTTCGGGGGGTAGATTATGAAAAGGGAAGGTGCTAGCACCCTTTTCATCCAGGGTTTTCCATGGGCTCTTAGTTACTTGCTTAGATCACTTGCTTTGCTTTTGAAATTGTTTCAAATGGTGCTTTGTGTTTGGTGTGATTTTGAAAGTATTTTGAAAAGATGCCATTCGTTTAGGCAATCTTTGTAATGATTCTCGTTCATAAGAATGTATACAAAGATGTTTGTCTTTTGAAAAATGTTTCAATGTTTTGAAAGTTGTTTGGAAATGTTTTGAAATGTGTGTGTGATTGTTTTTGAAAATAGCAAGGATTGTTTGGAAGAGAGCAAGTAACTAGGAACTATCTACCCTACTCAAATGTCTTTCCTATGCATTTTTATTCCTTTGACATTGTTGATTTACCATTGATTTGGCAAACAACCTTATCTTTGGATGTTAAACGGGACGGGCATGGGTCATCGTATGACCATGATAGCAATGTTTCCAAGTATCTTAGCATGTTTTTTGAGGGACCAAGATCATTTGTTTTAGGCAACCTTTTGATAGCGTCATCGAGGGACTATGATCTTATTTGTTTGTTTTGTTTTGCCAAGATACTTTGCATGCATACCATGGCAATTTTTGTTTAGGCAACCAAATGAGTGAAACCCTAAGGGTGCTTGTGTGCAATGTGTTCCATTTTACATGCCTTTGTCTTGTATTAGGTCATTCTATTTGTTTGTTTTTTGTCTTATCATGCAAAACCCTAATTTACTATCATGGATATAAATGCGATAAATTGCGTAAAGTAAACTAAACTATTACAACAATTATTATGGGAGGGGGATACAAGTTTTTGAATGGGGATATTTCACAAAAATAAACCTTAAAATAACTATTACAACCCAATTGAATTATTGTGCGAAATAAATAAATATACAAATATTTAAATATGCAATAACAATGTATTTATGCAAAATGTTTTGTAATTGTTTTATGTATGAGAAAATAAAATTATTGAAGTCCTAAAAAATAATAAAAATAATATGGTTATTTTTGAAAGGGTGAAAACCCTAGTTTTCAAATAAAATAAAAATATGTTCTATATTATTTATTTGTCCATTTTTGTACAAGAAATAATAAATAAAATTATTTACAAATATTAAAAATTAAAATATGTATGAAAATAATATTTTATGTGTATGAATAATAAAAATAAAAATGTATGGTATTTTTAAATGTATTTACAATTTTTTTAAGAAAATAGATTATATTTATTAAAATAAAACTATTTTATATATGGAAAAAATAATAAAAATAAAATAAAATTGTAAAAAATTAAGAAAATATTTTTGTGATTTTTTTAATGTTCAGAAAAAAAATTAAAATTAATAAACATAAAAAATATGAGAAAATATGTAAAATATACAAAATATGCAAAGGGGGTGCAAATAGTAGTCAGGAGGGTGTGGAAAACAAAACAGAAGGCCCAAGCGTGCCCAAGCCCAGGCCAGGTCGTCCCTGTCCTCCAGCCAAACATCATGCGCGCGCGTTTTTCCTTAAACCTGTAACTTGTTGTAGCTTGCATAAAAATGAAAACCCATAACATAAAAAATGTAGCTTGTTATCTCACGATTCCAATGATATAAAAGTCATGACCTAACTCTCAAAGATCAGGGAGAATTTAATGGCCCTAAATCGTGACCTAATAGAACGACTTCCGTGTCTGGAGTGTATCTTTACTGTATCTGAATTTGAAATCTGAATGAGTAATAGAATGACTGCCGTGTCTGGAGCGTATCCTTACTTTATCTGAAGTTGAAATCTTAATGAGTATTAGAATGGCATCCTTGTCTGGAGCGTATCCTTACTGTATCTGAAATCTTTGAACATTGTTAATGATAACTCCTAATCTTATCCTGAAAAGGGTAAAATGTTAGCTGAAACACAAAGTTATGTTGCATGAAATGTATGATGCAGTAAATGTGTCTTATCAATGTTTATGATATATGGATGTAATTTCTGCGCATGTAAGTTGATGTGCAGTATTGCTGAGGAAAATAAATCCTTGACAGCTGCCGGGGAAGATAAATCCTTGACTGCTGAGGATGAGAAATCCTTGGCGACTGTTGGGGATTAAAAATCCTTGATGACTTTCCTGGGGATTACATAATGGGAATCCTTGTTCTACTAGGGAATAGAGAAACTCCGATGACTTCTGCGGATATAGGGATCCTTCATGTCTTGAAGCTGGAGTATTGACGAAAATCCGCTGTGAGAGTAATGCCATGTACTGCTTGAGTAATCTGCTTGGCAAATCCAGAGAATTTGATGATTTCTACTGGGGATTACACAATGAGAATCCTTGTTTTGCTGGGGAATAAGAATGAGAATCTTCATTCTATTGGGGAGCAATGAAAACTCTATGGGGAAGAAAGCTATACTGCTGGGAAGTAGGTTCAGGAGTTTGGATTGTCTACCATTCTACTGGGGAGTTATCAGAAGTTGTTGTTTGGTTGGTTTTCAGGCTTCAAAATAACTTGCTGGGGAATTTGTAGCAACTGAATGGTTTCCGCTAGGGATCGATAGTTTGAAAGTTTTGGCTCCGCTAGGGATTGGGAATTTGAAGTTTTAACTCTGATAGGGATTAAGGGTTTGAAATTTTAGTTCCGCTGGGGATCTAGATGATGTACTGTAGGGATTGCTCCTGGAATAGCCTAAAGACGTTTTCCTAACTTTTCAGTCTGTCAGTAATTGTTCTTTCTCATTCTGGTTTATTTGTAAACAGTAATTATGTTCAAATGCATATGTTCATCAATGAATCATTGGACGTTTTTGCAAATAAAACACAAGTGTAAAAAAGAAAAAGACAAATGGTTTTCTGCACTTTAAAGAGATATCTTTGTATTTACTTTGAATAAGTATTTTGTACAAAGGAGACAGACATCCTAGTAAGAGGATGGTGTCATAAAAATGAGAAAAATTTATACAAAGAAAGATAGCTATATGTAAAAAAAAAATCCCATGGGGTTCCCATTCTGCCATAGCCTTCGTATCTCCAAATATCTTGTCCATTCGTTGCTTTGTCCGAAGATGATTGGATTAATCAGAAGCTTCCAGGTTTGTCAGTGAAGAGATTATCCTTAAAGTGATCCGACGAGACATAGTCATACGCTTTAATTCCCTAACTTTTGCCTGGACCGCCATTTCGGGTTTTCGATCCACCGGGAAACCCTTTTTGCCCAAGTCTCCCTTTCGGGTTTTCAACTTGTCGGGTGTACAGATTTTTTTTATTTTTATCCCTAATTTTTGCCTAAACCGCCCTTTCGGGTTTTCGATTCACCGGGATGCCTTTGTTTTACCTAGGTGTGTCAACCTAGCGGGTCATTTGTGCATAGTATCTTTTGACTATGTCTGTGTTCGCAGGGTGCGGCAAGTCATCACCGTCCATGGTGGTTAAAATCATTGCCCCACCAGAGAAGATGTTCTTAATTACAAATGGTCTTTCATAGGTAGGAGTCCATTTTCCCCTGGGATCACTTTGTGGCAAGATGATGTGCTTGATTACTAGGTCTCCGGCTTGATACACTTGGCGTCTAACTTTCTTGTTGAAAGCCTTGATCATCCGTTTTTGATATGTCTGACCATGGCGAACAGCAGTAAGTCTCTTCTCGTTAATTAAGTTCAAATGTTCAAGTCGGGTTTGAATCCAATCATCTTCACTCAAACCTGCATCCTTCATGATTCTTAAAGAGGGGATCTTAACCTCAATAGGTAAAACAACCTCCATGCCATATACCAAAGAATATGGTGTTTCCCCAGTTGATGTGCGAGCTGTGGTACGGTACCCGTGGAGAGCAAACGGTATCATCTCATGCCAGTCCTTGTAAGTGACTGTCATTTTTTGTATGATCTTCTTGATATTTTTGTTCGCAGCTTCGACAGAACCATTCATCTTTGGTCGGTAGGTAGATGAATTGTGATGTTGAATCTTGAACTGCTCGCATAAAGCAGTGATCATAGTATTGTTAAGGTTTGTACCGTTATCAGTGATGATCCTTTCTGGGATACCATACCGGCAAATAAGGTTCTTCTTGATGAAGCGGGCAACAACATTCTTAGTAACGGATGCGAAGTAAGCTGCTTCAACCCACTTTGTGAAGTAGTCAATGGCCACCAGAATGAAGCGGTATCCATTGGATGTTGTAGGCTTGATCTCCCCAATCATGTCGATTCCCCACATAGAGAATGGCCAAGGAGCTGTTAAGACATTTAGAGGAACTGGAGGCATGTGTACCTTGTCTCCATAGATTTGACATTTATGGCATGTCCGGGAGTGTTGATAGCAGTCTGCTTCCATGGTAGACCAGTAATAGCCTGCCCGTAGAATCTTCTTTGCCATCATATGCCCGCTAGAGTGAGTGCCAAATGTACCTTCATGCAATTCAGCCATAATCCTTTCAGCTTCAAGCTTGTCCACACAATGGAGCAGAATAGAATCATGATTGCGTTTGTACAAGATGCCATTGCTCAGGAAGAACTTAGCCGAGAATCTCCTTAAGAACTTTTTGTCATTGACTGAAGCTCCTTCAGGATATTCCTGAGCCTCTAGATACCTTTTGACTTCATGGAACCAAGTCTGGTCCACTACTTCTTCGGCATTAATCTCGTGACAGTGTGCGGGTTCGTCCATCCGTTCAATGGTGATCTGGGGAGCCTCATTGTCCCAATTAAGTTTAAACATGGATGACATTGTAGCTAGAGCATCTGCTAGCTGATTTTCTTCTCGCGGGAAGTGCTCGAAGGTAATCTGCTCGAAATGTGGTAGCAATGTCAAGACATGTTCTTTGTAAGGGATGAGGTTTGGATGCTTAGTATCCCATTCTCCTTTGATCTGACTGATGACCAAAGCTGAATCCCCAAACACAACTAAAGATTTGATTCCCAAGTCTATGGCAGCCTTGAGTCCAAAGATGCATGCTTCATACTCTTCCATGTTGTTCGTATAGTTGAAGCAAAGTCTGGCGGTGAAAGGAGTATGGCAACCTTCTGGGGAGATGAGTACCGCGCCGATACTGTTACCAAGCGCATTAGAAGCCCTATCAAAGTACAAGGTCCATTGGGATCCTTGTTCAGGTCCGTCATATGGTCTGAAATCTTTAACATTGTCCAATGTCATGATGTCTTCGTCAGGGAAGTCGAACCTCATGGATTGATAATCTTCTACAGCTTGATGAGCCAGATGGCCAGCTAGTACACTGCCCTTTATAGCTTTTTGGGTAGTGTACTGTATATCGTACTCTGTTAGGATCATCTGCCATCTATCTATCCTTCCAGACAAAGCAGGCTTCTCGAAGATGTACTTTATTGGATCCATCTTAGATATCAGCAGAGTGGTATGAGTCAACATATACTGCCTTAGCCAGCGAGCAGCCCATACCAAAGCGCAGCAAGTTTTCTCGAGCAGTGAATATCTTGTTTCACAGTCGGTAAACTTTTTGCTAAGGTAATAAATGGCATGCTCTTTTCGGCCAGACTCGTCATGCTGCCCTAGTACGCACCCCATTGAGTTTTCTAAGACGGTCAGATACATGATTAGCGGTCTTCCTTCGACGGGTGGCATCAAGACAGGAGGTTCTTGTAAATACTCCTTAATTTTATCGAAAGAAATTTGACAGTCATCATTCCATCTAACTACCTGATCTTTCTTCAACAGCTTGAAGATTGGTTCACAAGTAGATGTTAGGTGAGAAATGAACCTGGCAATGTAGTTTAGGCATCCCAAGAAACCTCTGACCTCCTTCTCAGTGCGAGGAGCAGGAATTTCTTGTATAGCTTTGACTTTGGCAGGATCAACCTCGATGCCTTTGTTGCTGACAATGAAACCTAAGAGCTTATCCGACCGGACTCCGAATGGGCACTTGTTTGGATTAAATCTTAGCTTGTACTCCTTCAACCTGACAAACAGCTTTTGCAAGTGATCAAGGTGTTCTTATTCAGTTTGTGATCGGGCTATCGTGTCATCTACGTAGACCTCTATCTCATGATGTATCATATCATGAAACAAAGCTACCATGGCGCGTTGATAGGTTGCCCCGGAATTCTTTAGTCCGAATGGCATCACTTTGTAGCAGAACGTACCCCACTGTGTAACAAATGTAGTTTTCTCCATTTCCTCAGGTGCCATTTTGATCTGGTTATAGCCTGAGAATCCGTCCATGAAAGAAAATACTTTGTGCTGAGTTGTGTTGTCGACCAGGATGTCAATGTGCGGAAGTGGAAAATCATCTTTAGGGTTGGCCCTGTTTAAATCTCTATAATCCACGCACATTCTCACTTTGTCGTCCTTCTTAGGCATGGGAAAAATGTTAGCAACCCATTATGGATATGAAGTAACAGCCAGAAATCCAGCATTGAATTGCTTCATAACTTCTGCTTTGATCTTCTCTGACATGTCGGGTCTCATGCGGCAGACTTTTTGTTTAACTGGGGGACAGTCTTCTCTTGTGGGTAGACGGTGTACCACAATGTATGTATCAAGTCCCGGCATGTCTTCGTATGACCAGGCAAAGATCTCAACATACTCATGCAACAGCTGAATTAGGCGTGCTTTGACACTCGGCTCTAGATTGGCACCCACTCTGATTTCCTTTCTGTCTTCCTCAGTACCCAAGTTGATTGTATCCATCAGCTCCTCATGAGGCAGAATAGCCCTTTCTTCTTGTTGTAATAGTCTGGACAATTCCCCTGGCACCTCACAATCTTCCTCACCTTCGTATTCGGCTTGGTAGATCAGATCTTCAGAGTCACTGAAGGCTATAGCAGTATCGTTACCCATGAGTTCCGGAATGGAAGGGTACCTGCATTTGTGAGTGTGGGTGTGTGTAAGGGTATATCCATCTTAAAACAATAAAATGTAAAAGAGAGAAAATGAGCACAAAAGGTTTATATATGAAAAAGCGTCCATGATTCATTGAAATGACATATGAAAATGAAATAAGAACCCTTACAAATGGACCTATGTGCCTCGGGTAAGACACAAGGTTGAAAAAGTACGAATTGTATGTGAATTATTACAGATCCAACAGAAATGGAAAAGATAAATTATTGCGGTATGAAAGTAATCAGAACAAAGTCTTTTGCTTCTCAGTTGCACAGTCCTCCGCAGACAGTAGGGAATATCCAGTCTTCCAAGCTGCCATCTTCTTTATTGTCCTCTAGTGCATTAACCCCTTGGTGGCTGATCTTCACAGGTGGCCCTCCGGCATGGGCGCGGCGCACGGCCTTCTGAGCAGTTGAGGTGAATCCCAAGCCAAACTTGTCTGATTTGTAGAGGAAGTCTAGAAGCTGCCCCCGGATGGTGGATCCGCCTTCTTCCACTACTGCCTTTGCATCTTTTAGAGAAGACATCTGAGGTGGAGGTCTTGTGATTACAGGAGTTAAGGATACCGCCTTGGTCGCCGCTATTTCCTGAGATAACTCTTCAAAATGTTAGAAAGGGGTCTCAATGAATTCACCATCTAATTCTACATATCGGAAAGAATTCAGATGACTAATCATGTATTCCTCTTCCCCATGGACAGTTATGATCTTCTCTTGGACAGGGTACTTCAGCATCTGATGCAAAGTCAAGGTGACAACACCGGCATTGTGAATCCAGGGACGTCCCAACAGACAAGAGTAGGAAGGAAGGATGTCCATCACGTAGATTATTGAATTGAACGTCTGAGTACCCACCTTGATCGGGATGTCCACCTCTCCATGGACCATCCTTTTAGAGCCGTCAAATTCTCTCACAATGGTGTTGCTGGGTTTTAAGGTCAGCCCCTCACAATCCAATCTATCCAGGGCTTTCTTTGGCAAGATGTTCAGAGATGATCCTGTATCAACCAAGACATGGGCTAAGGTCGTTCCCCTACACTCCGCCGAGACATGCAGTGCGTCGTTATGTTTTCTCCCTTTGGAGGTCAAGGCAGCATCAGAGAATCCCAGGCCATTGTCAGTTGTTAAACTGGCCACACACTCTTGGAATTGATCAGCCGAAGTCTCTTGCGGCACGTGCGCTGTCTTCAGAAACTTGACCAAAGCTTTAGCATGTACCTCAGAGCAAAGCAGTAGTGCTAACATAGAGATTTTGGAGGGGGGTTTGCCCTAGTTGTTCCACCACATCATAATCACTCTTCTTAATGATCCTCAGGATTTCTTCCATCTCCTTCTTGGATGTCTCAGGAATAACTAGTGATTGAGCCTTCGTCAAGACAGGCTCCTCTTGAACATTCTTTCCTGTATTCTCAGCAGCGGAAGTAGGGATAGGAATTGTATTGTCATTGTTGGTAGGTACACTTGCAGGTGTAATCACTGGCACATATGTAATCTTCGGAACACCCACGGGTCCAAGGACTGATTTTGGAGGAGCAATCTCCGGAGAGAAAATTCTTCCACTGCGGGTAATTTTGTTTGTTCCGGAAATGTTACTGATGTCGGAATTGTCCTCTTCGGAGCTCTCCTCTTCAGCAGTTTGTTCAATCTTTTTTACACCATGATAGTAGATTTCTCCACCATAGTTCCATGGTACCGTCTTATCTGATTTGTATGGGGTTGGTCCGGGCATTGTTATCTTCAAAGGAGTAGTCATAGGAGCAGATGTAATCCTAACGGGTTTTTGAGGAACCCTGGAAGGATTGGCGTATATGGTTATTATTGAAACTTCTGAAACTGGAATGGGTGAAATAGGAGCTTTCTCAAATAAGATTTCTTGATTATCAATTAGTTGTTGGATACCTTTCTTCAATAGAGGGAAGTCAAATGATGAGGATAAGCAAATACGGCAATCTTTGTCACAACCTGGGAACACCCCAGCTTTTAACAAATTCAACTTGATGGTCGAGAGCGGAGTCAGCAATTCATCCACGGTGTCAACAAATAAGTCTTGCTCAATAGCACTGGCATTGTGTCCATGCCTAGGCATTGGAGCAGAGATAACATTCGGTTTTTCAGGAGCTACAAATTCAACTTCCTTTGCGTCGATCAGATCTTGAATCTTGTTCTTCAGAGCCCAACAGTTGTTGGTGTCGTGCCCTGGACTTTCAGAATGGTAAGCGCACCTGGAATTCGGATGGTAGTGGGGAGATGTAGTATTGGGATTTTTAGGGGCCTCCTTTAGCATGGCCAGGTTCAACTTCAGAAGATGTGATAGGACTTGAGCAGGAGTCATGTTAATCTTGGTGAATTGTCGTACTGGCCTTTCCACCCTTTGCTGATTGTTTCTCGGCTGATCATTTCTCGGCTGGTTGTTTCTTGGCTGGTCTGATGCAGACTTTTGAATCATAACGGCCCCCACTGTTGGTTGTCGCTCGGTTCTTTCCTGATTCCTCTGTGCATAGACAGCAGACAGTTCCTTCTTTCTTGTGAAGTACTTTTTTGCAGCAGCAGAGGTAGACGCATCTTTATGAATTTTCCCACTTCTTATACCGGATTCTATCCTCTCTCCAGTCAAGATCAATTTTGTAAACCCTGAAGAGGAGCTTCCAATCAGATGATTAAAGAAAGGGCCTAATAAAGTTCCCAAGAACATGTCCACTAGCTCCCTTTCAGATAAAGGTGGTTGCACCCTTCCGGCTAAATCCCTCCACTTTTGGGCGTAGTCTTTGAAGCCCTCATTAGACACCATTGCCATACTCTGGAGTTGAGTACGGGTTGGTGCCAAGTCGGTGTTGTATTGATACTGTTTATAGAAGGCGTCTGCCAAGTCTTCCCAATTATGGACGTCTGCTCTCTCCAACTGGTAGAACCAATCAAGTTGTGTTCCTGACAAACTGTCCTGGAAAAAGTGGACCCATAAATCTTTGTCAGCAGAATGTGGCTAAATTTTCCTGACATAAGATCGTAGGTGCATCTTGGGACAAGACAACCCATCATACTTGGAAAATAGTGGCACTTTAAACTTAGGAGGGATAACTATTCCAGACACCAACCCTAGCTCCTCAAAGTCTAACCCCGGTACTCTCTGTACTTCCATAGCAGCTAGACGCTCTTCCAAGTGTTTGTATTTGTCATCGGCCGGAGGGTATTGCTGTTCAGAGTAGTCCTCGTCTTCCTCTTCTTCTGCTTTAGAATCTGATGGCATTGTTGTTTCTTTTCCTTTTCTTTCCCCTTCTTCAGAGGTTGATGGGAATTCCAAGGTCCTTCTGGCTTGTCCTTCAAACCTTCTGCCCATGATAACCACACCGGCTCGCTTCTTCTTCTTTTTCTCTTTCTCTTTCTCTAGCAGAGTCTTGAGCTCCTCCTGCCCCTTGGCTAAGGTCAAGAGTAGCTATTGAAATTGTGAATTCTGAGCTTGTAAGTCTTTGACCGTTTGTTCAAGATCCATTTTGCTGAAATAAACAGCAGAGGGATGAGGAAACTTGGTGTGAAGACTTGTTTATGTACATGATGAATGATATGTATTCATGCAATGCATTCAAGGATTCAAAAATTCAAATTTGTTTTAAACAAAAAAGAAACACACGTCATATTAATAAGATAGAATTGTTAGTACATCAATTCCCCTTGGGCAAAATAATACAAAATTCTAACGTAAAAAGACGTTGCGCATCCTCTTTGGTGCAATGTAGGTGTTGAGAGTCTGCTCTTCATGAAGTAACTGAGTGAGTTCTAAAACCTTCTTCTCGCTAGCGTAGAATTAGGCTTCGAAATTATTGCGTTCTCCCTTGAGTTGTATCCAACTCCTTTGTAGATCTTCTAGTGATGTTGGCATGTCAGGATGTAGGAGGGTGTATGGAACCTCTCCTTCCTTAACAGGATCTATAATCACTGGGAGAATGGAGGGGTAAGGCATCATAAGACTTTGGGCGTGGGTTCGTACCCACTTGAGGTAAGGCTCAAGAGGGATGGAATTCTTGTGTCCCAAGGTCTTACTGTCTACCTTGTTTGGCATCCTCCAAGCTCGGATGAACCTTTGTCAGATTCCTTGATTGTTGTTGTGGAAGTTGAAAACCAAGCCTTGAATCAACATGTCATGTGGGCCATCCGTTCGGGCATAACCAAACTGTCTCAGAGCCAAGCAGGGGTTGTAGGTGATGCCTCCCCTAATGCCAAGTAGACGGACATTAGGTAATTCTCCACAACGGTCGACAATGATAACATTCTCTTTGGATCGAGAACACCAATGAATATTTGAATGTGTAAGAGTCATCAATCGTTGTGACCACCTCAAACCTTGCTCATTCTTCAAGACTGATTGGGGAAGATGAGAAATAAACCATCTTTCCAAGAGAGGAGTGCAACATATGAGAACACCTCTTTTCCTCATTGTACGAGTGTGAAAAGAGTTTAAGATATCTCCAAGTAATGTAGGCACCGGGTTGCGAGATATGAAGATTTTGACAACACTCACATCTATGAGCTGGTCAGGATTAGGGAACAAGACCATCCCATAGATGAGAAGAGCTACAATCTCCTCAAAAGCTTTTAAGTCCAAGGAGTTCCAGCAGCTTTGGGCCTTCTCAAATAAGAACTTTGCCAAGAAGCCTTTGACACCACTTGTAGTTTCCCAATGGGTTGTGACATCAGATGAGTGCAAGTGCAGGGCTTGAGCAATCTCTTCTGGCTTTGGATCTCTTTCCGTACCGTTGAAAGGTAGTTGATTGAGAATAGGAATCCTTAAGAGTTTAGAGAATTCTTCCAAAGTAGGCACGAGCTGGTAGTCAGGAAATGTGAAGCAGTGGTGCAAAGGGTCAAAGAACTGGAAGAGAACTTTCATCATGTCTTCCTCTATGTTGGAAGCGACTAGGTTGAGTAGATGACCATGCCTCTCGGTGAATGGAGAGTTCTCAGGAATCCTTGAAGCTAACTCCTTGAGTTGTGGAGGAATTCTTACAAGGTTGACTTGGATAGTTTTCCTGCGAAGTGAATCCATAACCTACAAAACAGGAACAAAGATGAAATTCCAAGATCCTTGAAATGGTTAGTGGATGTATATGATGCTTCATGATGTCCATGATGTTATGCACAAGTATATATGTACAAGCAAATCACACAAGTTCCTATTTTAGGCTTGCATGGAGTTTCATAGGTAAGTACCCTCTTGAAGTTTAGTTGGCTCAACCTGTCCTAGAAATAGTAACCGAGTTCTAAGGAGCTCAATATCACTGGATTGTTTCCTTGTTCATTGTTTCAATTAAGCCTCTTTACTGGCGACCGAAATATTCCAAGGAACCAACCCTCAATGAGTGTAGTATCGAGTATCTACCAACTTCGGACTGCACCAAAGCCGGTCATCTCACTACATCCTAAAAGGCCAAGTTGGTCAAGTAAAGGTTCTAGAAGTTCGTTAGTGCTTCACGACATCACTCAGCAGCCCCGTATTCTCTTTGATTGACTCAAAGGCTACCGGTACCCACAAATATGTCACACTAACATAGTTATTGCTTAGACCGTGTTGGTATACCTCGCACAGTTTCCACAATGTATTGCTATTTACCTATTATGTTTCCCAAATTCGGGTAAAGGTTTCAAACCCAAACAATAGAACCAAAATGTAAAGCAAACAAGTCAAACAATTGTAAGCAAATAAAGGTGATCTAAACCCTAAGGTAACCCCACTTTTATAATAGTCCCCAGAAGAGTTGCTAGTTCTGTGATACGGTGGGAGAACTGACTTGAGGTTTTGCATTTCGTCGCAAATGTCGCGGTTTAGCAAGAGTCGCCACCGACTTTTATTTTATCCAAAAGGAAAGGTAAAAAAGCACCGGAAAGACCTTTGAGATGTTTTCTTGAGTTCGGGGGGTAGATTATGAAAAGGGAAGGTGCTAGCACCTTTTTCATCCAGGGTTTTCCATGGGCTCTTAGTTACTTGCTTAGATCACTTGCTTTGCTTTTGAAATTGTTTGAAATGGTGCTTTGTGTTTGGTGTGATTTTGAAAGTATTTTGAAAAGATGCCATTCGTTTAGGCAATCTTTGTAATGATTCTCGTTCATAAGAATGTATACAAAGATGTTTGTCTTTTGAAAAATGTTTCAATGTTTTGAAAGTTGTTTCGAAATGTTTTGAAATGTGTGTGTGATTGTTTTTGAAAATAGCAAGGATTGTTTGGAAGAGAGCAAGTAACTAGGAACTATCTACCCTACTCAAATGTCTTTCCTATGCATTTTTATTCCTTTGACATTGTTGATTTACCATTGATTTGGTAAACAACCCTATCTTTGGATGTTAAACGGGACGGGCATGGGTCATCGTATGACCATGATAGCAATGTTGCCAAGTATCTTAGCATGTTTTTTGAGGGACCAATATCATTTTTTTAGGCAACCTTTTGATAGCGTCATCGAGGGACTGTGATCTTATTTGTTTGTTTTGTTTCGCCAAGATACTTTGCATGCATACCATGGCCATTTTTGTTTAGGCAACCAAATGGGTGAAACCCTAAGGGTGCTTGTGTGCAATGTGTGTCATTTTACATGCCTTTGTCTTGTATTAGGTCATTCTATTTGTTTGTTTCTTTGTCTTATCATGCAAAATCCTAATTTACTATCATGGATATAAATGCGATAAATTGCGTAAAGTAAACTAAACTATTACAACAATTATTATGGGAGGGGGGATACAAGTTTTTGAATGGGGATATTGCACAAAAATAAACCCTAAAATAACTATTACAACCCAATTGAATTATTGTGCGAAATAAATAAATATATAAATATTTAAATATGCAATAACAATGTATTTATGCAAAATGTTTTGTAATTGTTTTATGTATGAGAAAATAAAATTATTTAAGTCCTAAAAAATAAGAAAAATAATATGGTTATTTTTGAAAGGGTGAAACCCCTAGTTTTCAAATAAAATAAAAATATGTTCTATATTATTTATTTGTCCATTTTTGTACAAGAAATAATAAATAAAATTATTTACAAATATTAAAAATTAAAATATGCATGAAAATAATATTTTATGTGTATGAATAATAAAAATAAAAATGTATGGTATTTTTAAATGTATTTACAACTTTTATAAGAAAATAGATTCTATTTATTAAAATAAAACTATTTTATATGTGGAAAAAATAATAAAAATAAAATAAAATTGCAAAAAATTAAGAAAATATTTTTGTGATTTTTTTAATGTTCAGAAAAAAATTAAAATTAATAAACATAAAAAATATGAGAAAATATGCAAAATATACAAAATATGCAAAGGGGGTGCAAATAGTAGTCAGGGGGGTGTGGAAAACAAAACAGAAGGCCCAAGCGCGCCCAAGCCCAGGCCAGGTCGACCCTGTCCTCCAGCCAAACATCTTGCGCGCGCGTTTTGCCTTAAACCTGTAACTTGCTGTAGCTTGCATAAAAATGAAAACCCATAACATAAAAAATGTAGCTTGTAATCTCACGATTCCAATGATATAAAATTCATGACCTAACTTCTAAAGATCAGGGAGAATTTTAATGGCCCTAAATCGTGACCTAATTTTTTCAGCATGTTCAACATTCAAATTCTCTTAGCTCAGTTAATATAAATGACAACTATGCATATGTACAACCTCACCATGCTAGAGACTACATTTTTGCTTCACAAATCGTGGCTTGAGGATGCCTAAATAGAGAGATAAAGTTTTGAAAAATACCTCCTTCAGCTGGATTTGGATATGGCAATGTGGGGACTTTGAGGGAGGCCTGAGGATCATGTGAGCTTCTGTGAAGTTCCCTCAAGCTTTTCCAATGATTAGCTTGTTTTTTGGATGGCTGAAACTCCCTGTAGAAGTCAAGCTGCAACCTTCAAAGTGAAAATGGCAATGGCTGAAATAGAGCACACAGTTGCAGGATGATTGCTTGCATAGCTTTGGTAGGATGTCTGGAAGGTGTTTGAAGTGTTAAAAGGCGAAACGCACGAGCAAATTTTAAGTTGGCAAGAGTTTTGCAGAAGTTGGCTGTTTGGACAGAAAAATGAGGTTTTGGAGTTTTGGTTAGTTTCAGATGCTATGCATTCATGTTCTAGCTTGAGATAAGTTTGTGAACCTCCTTTGAATGATTCCAAGTCCACCCTTTATCAGATGTACAAGTTCTTTGGACTTTTGCAACTTTTCTTACTTTTGAAGAAAGGTGAAGTGACTTGTGCCAAAGGCCTGTACTTGCTAGTTCTAGGGCTTCCAAGGGTTGGTAAACATTGCTTGATATCTGTGTACATTGATTGTAACAAATAAACAGGTCCATGGCTCAAGAATTGTAAAGTTGAAAAAGCTTGCCTTTATGAAAATGGCATTGTGCCCTTTATGTCATTTATGGATTTATTCTTTGTACAAAGCTCCAAAAGTGAAAACAAAGCCTTTATCCACTGAGTTAGCATTTAATTATGGAGTGTAAAAGGGATTTAGAACCTGTAATGCAAGGTAAAAGTATGCTTGATCAGATTTGCAACTTGATGCATTGTAAAAATGGCTTGAATAAAAGTGACAAAATGCCATTTTCTCTTCTTCGATTCTCCCTAACGATAAATGATCTTGGAGAGTTCTTGGACATTTTATAAAGCTTGCAACATGCTCTACAATCCATCTTTGAAATACATTTTGAGATACTTCTTGGAACTAGGTGAAAAGTTGACATGAAGTTAGGTCAAAAACCTGCCTAAACTGGGGCAAAATTTCACTAAGTTATTTAGTTCATGGACCCTTATTCACAAATTCATATCTTGAGATCCAAGCATCTTTTGGGAAAACTTTGTGAAGCAAAGTGGTATATTTCATGGAGGACTACAACTTTCATGTTGTGAGTTTTCTTTGAATCAAATTGCATCATGGTGAAAAAGTGGTGAAAAGTTAGGAAAAAATAAGAAATTTTCCATACTTAGAAAAATTTTAAGTTATGAAAAATTTTCAAATTAAAACCCTAATTTGCAATTTTGGTGTTCTTGGTCAAAAAGTTTCACATTTTGACATATCTTGATGAATTATGACCTTTGGCACTTGATTTTGACCAAAAAGTCAAAGTTTGACTTTTCAGTGCACAATTGACTTTTGATCAGTTGACTGCAAAATTCATCTGTCAATCCTATGTACTTGAGATCTTTTGAACCATGTGATTAGGTCAATATGATGCCATTGAGTCCTTAAAATCATGTTTGAACCCAATTGGTCATGGGCTAGGTTAAAAATCAGAAATTGCCCTTTCTCAATCAAAACCCTAATTTTGACCATTTTGCCCCTTTGATGATCTGGTCAAATTTCTTGAGGAGTTGTGATCTAAACTTGATCAAATGGTTCATATGAGTCTATAATGTTGATGTAGATCAAAAATTATGAGGTTTGGCTGTAAATTGGCCATGGTTGACTTTTTCCCCAATACAGTTGATTTTTAGGTCAATTGTCCAATTGACTGAGCAAAAATGTGATTCAAGGCATGAAACTCAACATGAGAAATCTTAGGGGTCCAAGATGGTGTATGAAAGTCACATGAAGAATTGATGGTCCAAAATTCCTTGTGCAAACTCAAACCCTAATTTCAGGTCATCAGTGCGAGATGAGGTATCTTGAGCTGACCAAACCCTAATCTTGTCCCGAGTCCAAGAAGTCTTGTGAGGAAAATCTTGATAAATGAGAGGGAAAACTTTGGGGTACAACAACCTTGAACACGGATGACGTGGTAGCTAATGCGTTCGCCAACTGATTCTCTTCTCTTGGGATATGCTCAAAAGTAATCTCTTCGAAGTACGAATCAAGGTTAGCACATGTTCTTGGTAAGGGGTAAGATTTGGATGCTTTGTATCACATTCTCCCTTGACCAAACTGATTACTAAGGCTGAATCCCCATATACGCTCAAGAACTTGATTCTCATGTTAATAGCAGCTTTAAAACCCATGATGCACGCTTCATACTCAGCCATATTATTGGTGCAGTCAAAGCAAAGTTTGGTAGTGAAAGGCGTATGACAAACCTGGGGAGAGATAGTTACAGCACTGATTCAGTTGCCAAGTGCATTAGAAGCTCCATCAAAAACCATAGTCCATCAGGATCCTAGCTCAGGTCCTTCATACGGTCCCGGTTCTTCATAATCTGTAATTAGCATGATGTTCTCATCCGGGAATTCGAAGTTCATAGAGTGGTAGTCGTCTATAGCTTGATGCGCCAAATGATCTTCTAGTACACTTCCTTTGATTGCTTTTTTAGTGGTGTAGTAAATTTCGTATTCTGTCAAGACCATTTTCCATCAGGCTATTCTTTCGGAGAGAGCTGGCTTCTCGAACATGTTCTTGATGGGATCACTTTTAGAGATCAATAATGTAGTGTGGGTCAGCATATACTGTCTTAGTCGACGAGAAGCCCATGCAAAAGTGCAGCAAGTTTTCTCGAGCAGTGAATATCTTATTTCACAATCGGTAAACTTTTTGCTAAGGTAGTATATTGCATGCTCTTTTTGACCAGACTCGTCATGTTGCCCCATTACACACCCCATTGAGATCTCTAGCACTGTTAGGTACATGATTAAAGGTCTTCCTTCAACTGGTGGCATCAGAATTGGAGGTTCTTGTAAGTACTCCTTGATTTTGTCAAAGGCTATTTGATAGTCGTCATTCCATTTTACTACTTAATCTTTCTTCGGCAGCTTGAAGATGGGTTCACAAGTAGCAGTCAAATGGGAAATGAATCGGGCAATGTAACTCAGTCGTCCTAAGAAACCTCTGACCTCTTTCTCAATACAGGGAACCGACATTTCTTGAATAGCTTTAACTTTTGAGAGATCAACTTCGATACCTTTACCACTGATGACGAACCCTAGGAGTTTTCTAGATCTCACCCCAAGAGTGCATTTGTTCGGATTTAGCCTTAGCTTGTACTTCTTCAACCTCTCAAACAGCTTGTGTAGGTGGTCGAGATGTTCTTCTTTAATCTAAGATCTTGCTATCAGGTCGTCGATGTAGACCTCTATCTCATGATAAATCATGTCGTGAAATAAGGCTACCATGGAAAGCTGATAAGTTGCCCTGGCGTTCTTCAACCCAAAAGGCATGACCTTTGTAATAGAAAGTGCCCCATTGTGTGACGAAGGTAGTTTTCTCCATGCCTTCGGGCACCATCTTGATCTGATTATAACCCCAGAAACCATCCATGAAAAAGAATACCTTATGCTGAGCAGTGTTG
The DNA here is from genome assembly GCA_948472305.1 of Vicia faba. NCBI lineage: Eukaryota > Viridiplantae > Streptophyta > Magnoliopsida > Fabales > Fabaceae > Vicia > Vicia faba. The sequence continues at coordinate 1,125,904,663 of OX451735.1, forward strand.
TCGACCAGAACATCAATATATGGAAGTGGGAAGTCATCTTTGGGGCTTTCCCTATTCAGATCCATATAGTCTACACACATACGCACCTTGTTGTCTTTCTTTGGTACCAGAACAACATTAGCAATCCATTACGAATAGGATGTCACTTCTAAGAAACCCGCGTTAAATTGTTTCATAATCTCGGCCTTGATTTTCTCTGACATCTCGAGACACATGTGATGAACCTTCTATTTAATCGGAGAACAACCTTCCTTCATTGGCAGACGGTGAACCATGATATCATTAGTGAGCCCTGGCATGTCTTTGTATGACCAATCAAATATCTCAACATAGTCGTGCAACATCTGAATTAACTTGTTCTTGACACTATCCTCTAAGTTGGCACCTATCTTGATCTCTTTTCTGTTTTTCTTAGAACCAAAGTTTACAACTTCAACTTGCTATTAATGTGGTTGGATAGCCTTTTCTTCTTGTATTAAGAGTCTGGAAAGTTCTCCAGGTATCTCACGGTCTTCCTCACCTTCGTCCTCGGCTTGGTAGATCGGATTTTCAAAGCCATAAGCAGCAATAGCCGAATCGTTATCAACAAGATCCAGAGTGGATGGGGATCTGCAATGTAGTATGTGGGTGTGTGTAAGAACATATAGCTATTCGAAAGTGAAATAAATTAAAAGAAAGACCAAGAGCACAAAAATTGAATGAAAAGCGTCCAATGTTTTTCATTAAATGAAAATATGACATATGAAATGACAACCCTTAACAAATAAACCATTGTGCCCCGGGAAAGACACAAGGTTTTAAGTCATTTTTTTAAAAGAAATTACATAACCAAACTTTCTTCAAGAAATAAAAACAAAAATAGCTATTACTCCTTGGTAAAGGAGATGAAGATAATGTCTTCTTCTTTCTAATTGTTGAGTCGGTTGCCCCTGGTAGGAAAGATCCAGTTGTCGAAGTCACAATCATTGTCAGCATCTTCTATAGCGTTGACTCCATTGTTGCTGACAAGGAATGAAGGTCTTCCAGCACAAGCACGATGAACAACCCTCTGACCCTCTACAGTAAAGCCCAAACCAAACTTATTAGATTTGTAGGGTATATCAGGAAGTTGACCCCAAATTATGCAACCACTTTCTTCTATAGTAGCTTTGGCATCTTTCAAAGAAGCCATCTTGTGCAGAACCCTGGTAATATTTGGAATGTCAAAAACATCTTCAACACCAGCAGGGGAAATCACTTCAAAGGTCTGACATGGAGTCTCGATAAATTCTCCATCCATCCCCATGTACCAGAATGAATTCAGGTGGTTGTCCATGTATTCCTCCTCGCCGCAGACAGTAACAATCCTCCCTTTCACAAGATACTTTAATTTATGGTGCAAGGTAGAAGTAACAGCGCCTGCTCCATGGATCCAGGGGCGTCTTAGTAGACAAGAATAAGTTGGTCGGATGTCCATCAGATAGAAGGTGGATTCAAAGATCTGTGAACCCACTTTGATTGGGAGGTCCACTTCTCCATGTACCATTCTTTTTTATCTGTCAAAGGCTCGAACTATAATGTCATTGGGTTTCAGCATAACCCCTTCACAATCTAGTCTATCAAGAGTGCCCTTTGGAAGAACATTCAAAGAAGAGTCAGTATCAACTAACACGTGAGCCAACGTAGTGCCCCTGCATTCAATGGAGACATACAAGGCCCTATTATGATTTCTCCCCTCCGGAGTCAGGTCAGCATTGGAGAAACCTAATCCATTGTCAGTCGTTAAACTAGCAACGTAACTTTTAAATTGATCAGTAGAAATATCTTGTGGAACATGAGAAGTCTTCAAAAAAATCATTAAAGCTTGCACATGGGCTTCAGAATACAATAGTAGAGATAGCATGGAGATTTTGGACGGGGTCTGCCCCAGCTGTCCAACAATTTTGCAATCGCTTCTATGAATGCTCTTCAAAACCTCTTCCATTTCTTGTCCAGAGGTTTCCTTGACTGCAGCTTCTTTTGGCGCCTCTATCTGGGCAGGCTCTACCATTGGCTTTTTACCTCGAGCCTTGGCAATTGTCTTGGTAACTGTGACTTGAACAGGTGGAGAGATTTACGGAGAGAAAATCCTTCCACTTCTGGTAATTTTGTTGGTCCCTGCAATATTATCAATGTTAGGATCATCCTCTTCATCATCTTCATCAGACAACTCTTGTTTAATGTCGTGGTAATAGACGTCGGACCCATAATTCCATGGAATAGCCTTCTCTGAGGAATATGGGATGGGCCCAGGTGTTGTAATGATTAAAGGGGAAGCTTTTGGATTGGCACTAATCCTTACAGGACCCTTAGAAGTGATCCTGAAAGGAGTACCAGATATGACAGACAAATCTTGGCACAAATTTTCAGCATACGGAACTTTCTCAATCAAAATTACATGTTCATCCATCAGGCGTTGAATGCCTACCTTCAGTAACTCGCGGCCATTGGGTTGAACTGCACAACATTAACATTCTTTAACACAAACCAAAAATAAACTGGCTTGTAGCAAATTCTTCTTGACTGGTGAGAGAGGAGTAACCATATCACTTACAGAGGTAACATACGAAACATCTTCAATATCACTTATGCCTTTGTCATGCTTCGACATAGAAGCAGTAATCACGTTCGGAGTTTCTGGAGGGTCGAACTCAATTTCCTTATTATTAATCATGTCTTGAATTTTTTTCAGGGCCCAGCAGTTGTAGGTGTCGTGGTTAGGACTATTCGAATGATAGGCACACATCGCATTTGGATTATACTTTAGAGAGGATGTGTTGGGATTAGGGGGAGGATCCTGGAGTGTTATGAGATAAGCCTTTAAAAATGTTGCAATGCTTGAGCCAATGGCATATTAATCCTGGTGAACTGCCTCCTTGGAGCGTCTGACCTACACTAGTTGCCCTGTTGTGATTGTTGAACAGGTGCGAGATTAGAGATCAACACCACTCCTACAGACTGATGGCGGTCATTTTTACTACGGCTCTTCTGGCCATAGACAGTGTTGGTTTCTTTCTTACCAATGAATGGCTTCTTCACGGTATTAGAAGATGTAGCCATCGGAATCTTCTCGCTCTTGATACCATTTCAACTCGTTCTCCAGTCAAAATCTGGTTAGTAAACCCTGACGAAGAACTCCCAATCAGCAAATTAAAGAATGGACCCATCAGAGTTCCCATGAACATATCCACCAATTCCCGGTCAGTCAAATGAGGTTGCACCCTTCCAACTAGATCTCTCCATTTCTGGGCATACTCTTTGAACCCTTCATTCGAGCCCATGGACATGTTTTGTAACTGTACACGATTCGGCGCCAGGTCAACATTATATTGATACTGCTTGTAAAAAGAAGCAGCCAAGTCTTCCCATATGTGAATGTTGGTTCCTTCTAGCTGATAGAACCATTCAAGTTGAGTACCGGACAAACTTTCTTGAAAGAAATGGACCCATAATTTTCAGTCAGCAATATGAGGTTAGATTTTTCGAACATACGACCTTAGATGAAGTTTGGGACAAGAGACCCCATCATATTTAGCAGAGACGGGGACCTTGAATTTTTAAGGTATGACCACCCCCGGGATCAGACCTAGCTCTCCAAAATAAAATCCAGGCACTTTCTGGATTTCCACAGCTTTGAGTTGTTCTTCCAACTGCTTGTATTTGTCATTTGCAGAAGGATATTGTTCATCGGAGTAGTCTTCATCCTTAGAAACCTGATTATTTCTATCTTCACCCATGACACTTCTGCTATCCTCCTCTTGGTTGTCGTCTTCCTCAGAGGAAACATCATTCACTCGAACCGGTTGAGTAGGACCTTTGAATCTTCTCTCCGTGTTGAGGATAACAGCCTGCTTCTTAGTCTTCTTTTTCATGGTGAGGAGCGCCATCATTTCTTGTTACCCTTTGGCCATATTCAAAAGAGTATCTTGAAATTACGCATGCTGAGTTTGGAGATCCTTGACAGTTTGTTCGAGGGCCATCTTATACTGAAATAAACAGTAAATAGATGAGGAAACCTGTATTGGAAAATCTGCTTATGAAATGATGCATGATATGTGGATGAAATGTTTTCAAGGACCTTAGGAGATTTAAATTTTCTAGCCAAAAGGAAACATAAACAATGATTGCATTAATAAGTTCAAAATTACAACTTCCTTCTAAGCTTACAATGAAAAGGAAAAGGGTCTCAAGGACACAACAATATGAACTTCTAAAACCTAAGACTCAAGTCTCCCACAGACGTTTACTCTTCGTGTCGATGTATTCATTAAGACTCCTCTCTTCATGAAGTTTCTTTGTTAGCTCCAACACTTTATTATCATTTGCATAGAATTGAGCTTCAAAGGTGTCATGTTCTTCCTTGAGTTGAATCCAGGACTTCTGAAATTCTTCGAGGTCAGTGGGCATGTCTGGATGAAGGATGATGCAAGAAACGTCTCCTTCAACAACAGGCTCTATGATCACTGGTAGAACAGCTGGGTATGGTATTATGAGGTTTTGAGCGTGAACTCGTACCCATTTGAGGTAGGGCTCCAAAGGGGATAGAATTCTTTTATCCTAAAGTTTTGCTATAAACCTTGTTTACCATTCCCGAAGAAAGTATAAACCTTTGACGATAAATTTAAGGATCATTTTCATAGTCAAACATAATACCCTAGATAAGTGTGTCATGAGGACCATATCTTCAAGCATAACCAAATTTTCGTAGAGCCAGAGAAGGGTTGTAAGTAATACCTCCCCTAATTCCAAAGAGTGGGACATTAAGGAATTCCCTATAGCGGTCAATGATAGTAACATATTTCAGAGATCGTGAACACCAATAGATATCTGAATGAGAGAGCGACATCATCCTTTGAGACCACCTCAGACCTTGTTCATTCTTCAATATTGATCGGGGAAGGTGCGAAATAAACTATCTTAATAGAAGAGTTATGCAACACATAAGAGTCCCTCGCTTCCTTATAGCACGAGTGTGAAGAGAATGAAAAATGTCTCCGAGCAAGGTAGGCACAAGATTACGAGCAAGGAAAATTTTGACGGTGTTCACATCTATGAGTTGGTCTGGATTAGGGAATAGCACCAAACCATAGATCAACAAAGCCAAGATTTCCTCAAAAGCTTGAAAACTCATAGCATCCAAAAACAGACAAGCCTTCTCTAATAGAAATTTAGCTAGAAAACCATTGACTCCACTCCTTGTTTCCCAATTTAATACAATGTCGGACCGCTTCAAATGTAAGGCTGCTGCAATTTCTTCAGGTTGTGGATCTTTCTCTAAACCAGTGAAAGGTATTTGATTGAGAACATGTACTCCAAGTAATTGAGAAAACTCCTCCATTGCGGGTACCAACTGATAATCGGGAAAGGTGAAGCAGTGATGTGCAGGGTCAAAGAACTGGAATAGAACACTCATCATGTCTTCTTTAAAACCCGAGGTAACCAAACTGATTAGTCGACCATGCCTTTTGATGAATGGAGAACTTTCGGGAAACCTTGATACTAACTCCTTAAGTTGAGAAGGTATCCTCACAAAACTGATCTGGATAGTATTTCTGCGAGCGGAGGCCATAACCTACAAAATAGAACAAAGATAAATCCTGAGATCCTTGAAATGGTTAGTGAGAATGATATGTGTAATGATGTCATGATGTTATGATGTCATGTTTGAACAATTAATCATACACAAACAAAACATACAAAGCCTTAGGTTTAAGCTTTCATGGAGTTTGTAGGTAAGTACCCTCTTGAAGTTTTAGTTGGCTCAACCTATCCTAAAAGAAGTAATCGGGTCCTAAGAGCCTCAATATCACTGATCTTTATCTCAAGCATTGTTTCAGCACAAGCATCAGAATTGCGACCGAAATATCCCGAGATTCTAATCTCAATAAGTGTAGCTTCTAGTATCAACCAACTTCAGTCTGCACCAAAGCCGTCCATCTCACTACTTTCTAATGGCTAAGTTGTGTCAACTAAGGTTCTAAGGTCAGTTAGTGCCTTATTACACCACGCGGTAGCCCATCATTCTCCTTGACTTACTCAAGGGACACCGGCACCAACCAATGTGTCGCACTAACATAGCCATCGTTTCAACCATATCGGTCTACACCGTATAGTTTTCACGATCTATTGCTACTTACCTAAAATGCCCCAGATCCAAGTATAAGATCTATAAAAGAAATAAACCCAAGCATATCCCGAAATATAAAGCATACAAAGAAAACAAGTAAAGCAATAAAGTGATCTAGCTCTTAAGGTAACCCAACTTTTAGTTTCAAATTCCCCAGCAGAGTCACCAGTTCGGTAATATGGTGGGAGAACTGACTTTTGGGTTTTGCGTTTTATTGCAAATGTTGCGGATAGCAAGAGTCGCCACCAATTTTTCTTTTATCCAATAAAGGAAAGGGTTAAAAGAACAGGAAAGACCTTTTGATAATTTTCTGAGTAAGGGGAGTAGGTTATGAAAATGGAAGGTGTTAACACCCTTTTCATCTGTAGTTATCTACAGGCTCTTAATTGCTAGATCACTTTGAAAATGCTTTGTGTTTGTGTATGTTTGCAAATATTTTTGAAAACGCCTAAGTGTGCCAATTTTGTAATTATTCTCGTATCGTTGAGAATGTGTACAAAATGTTTATTTTTAAAATATTTATTGAAAGAAAGTGTTGTTTTGTGGAAAGATGTTTTGAAAATACCAATGTAAGGCAATTTCTTTTATAATAACCCTTGTTTCAGTCCTCAATAGTGTTTATAAAGTGTTTTGAAAGTAGTTATTTTTTGAAAGTGTGAGGTATGAAGATTGTTTTATTTTTGTGAGCAAGAGATTATAAGCGATCTACCTACTCAAACAGTCTTTGTTCTTCTCCTCCTCCTTTAAATAGTTTTATCCTACCATTGGTTAGTAGGAAGCCATATTATATGATGTGAGGGACAAGCGTGGGTCATCGTTGAAGAAGTGAAAAACACAAGAAGGGGGGGTTGAATTGTAAAACAGAAAATCAATGCAATGAACAAGATATTTTTATCCTGGTTCGTTTGATCTCAAACTACTCCAGTCCACCCGTCAAGGTGATTTCGCCTCTCTCCAACGAGGTCTTAATCCACTATATTCAACTGAATATTACAAACTGCTTTAACAACTGCTAAAGCCTTCTTGATGCAAACCACAACCCGGTTTGTCAAGGAAACACTTTCTTACAAAGAAGATAAATCTAGGTGTGAATGTTTTCTACAAAACTGTATCACAACTGTGATGTATACACAACTTAAGCTTATGAAACTAGATTGCTAAACAATGATTGAATAGAGAGATATGTAGCGTTTAGCAAACTGAGAGAAGGAAGATTATGATCAGCTTTTAGGCGTGTAAAATGTTGGAGAGCATTAGCCAATTCAATCTTCATAGTCTTGTTTATATAGCACTGAGATTGTTGAACGTTGGAGCAATATTCTTGATTCAATGCTAATAACAAACTTTCCTTATTGAGCAGATCTTGTCTGGAATGAGGCCGTTGGTAATAATTTGCTTTCAATGCACAGTACCGTTGCTTACTTAATGCATGTTCTGGCTTGGCTCATTCTGACTCTGCTTAGCTGCTGATGAACTGTTGTTTTTCTTTATCAGAGTGTTGAGCGCAGTTCTGTTCATCAAGCTTCAGCATACACGTGAGTTAATCTTCTGATTCTGGTATTCTGATATAGCAACTTCTGATGCTGATGTCAAGAACCAATATTCTGATGCTGATTAAGTGTGCTCTTGCTGATACCTATCAGAGTTTCTGCAAGGCAGAACGTAATATTTTTAGGTAGCAAATAGTTCAAACATGAATCATATAAATAATATATCTTTTCATTTTGTTATCATCAAAACTTAAACATAGGGTAGTAGATTCAAACTTTGTTCTAACAATCTCCCCCTTTTTGATGATGACAAAAACTAGATATTTTTAATTGAAAATAACGTGAAAAAGTATCAGAGGTAACTAAATGATAAGATGTATCAGAATAAGAAGTTATCAAAGATAAGGGATCAGAGTTGAGAGATACTCCCCCTGAGTTTATTACTTCCCTTTTTGATTCCAAGAGTTCTTCAGGATCAGATCTTTTTGCCTTTCTTTGAACATCAGAGTATCAGAGTCTTTGACTATCAGAAGCTTTAGATCAGCATATCAGAGCAGAGCTTCAGATCAGCGTATCAGAGCTTTTCTTGTCAGAGCTTTGCTTTGGGTCAGAGTATCAGAGCGGGTCAGAGTATCAGAGCTTTAGTCTTCAGAGTATCATGGAGCTTTCTTGTACCTGTAGACTTAAGCAAAACAGAGAACATATTCAAGTATATCAGAGTTAGAATGTTCGAGAATTTCTGTCTTAGTAATCCGTTATTATTTAAAATATCATTCTTGTTCTCCCCCTTTTTGTCAGCAATCAAAAAGTGTAAGTGAGGTGCTAAAACATTTAAGGCAGAAAAACTTGTCATATTAAAAGGTTCAGAATCAAACAAAACAGTACAACAGATAATCAAAGAAAACATGAAAATGACATGAATGAAAAACTAAGGTTGGGGAGGAAGGCGTGTGAACAGGTTCTCCAGCATGGCTTTGATCTGATCAGCAGTCTCATTCTGCTTGTGTACCATGCTGACAACTGTGTCAATCTTGCTATCCTGCACATCCATCCTTTCTTTCATCTTCTGGTCATTTTCATCCATCCTCTACTGCAGACGCATGTCATTCAGCTTCAGCTCTTCCAGAGTCTGCCTGTCCAAGGCAGCTTGAGAAACATCAGAAGCAGGGAGCTTCTGAGAGCTTTCTGCAATATCTTCTGCTTGACTTGCTTCATCTTGAATAGTCTTGTCTTCTTCTGGTTGCACCTTTGAAGCTAGTTGTTTCTCAGACCATGGCTCACCATCCAGAGGGAGCACGTCTTCTTGTGGCAGCTGACTTTCAACTTCCTTCAGCAGCTTGCTGAAGTTCTATTGTGCCTGCTCATAGTTGATATCCTGCAACTTAAGGGCTTCAGCATGTACCCAAATTCTGAATTGTGACCAGAGCTGGTCAGAGGCAGCTGGGTCAATCATTCCAGGACAGACTTGCTTCAGAGAAGCAATCCACTGCTGCAAACCTGTTTCAAAATTCATAATACCAGAGCCAACATCTGGTTGTTTTGGTTTTGGAATGGCTATTTTATGTTTCAGATCAGCAAGACGGTCAAAGATTGTTAAGTCTATGAAGGTCCTGCTGGGGTTTTCGGTGGTTTGCTTGGGAGCTGTTTGTTTTGGAGATGGAGTGGGAGAATCAGAAATTATGATTGGACTGTTTGGTGTTTTGGGAGTATTTGGTGGTGTAGATTCTGGTGAGGATGGCAACTGGACCATTGTGACTGTTGTTCCACATGGCAGCTGGATTGCCAGAGGTGATGGTTGAGGTGAATGAGGTTCAGAAGGTGGAGGAGTTGGAGTTTCAGAGTGATGAAACTCAGGTTGAGGTGATGGTGGATGAATTTCTGGTTGAAGAGAGGGAGAAGGAATTGCTGGTTGTGGAGAAGTTATTGGAATTTCTGGTTGTTCAGGGATAAGAGGTTCTTCTGGAATGGATGCGAGAGGTTGTTGTTGTTGTTCTGGTTCTTCAGCAGATTGTTGTTGTTCTGGTTGTGGAGAAGGGACAATTTGTGGTTCAGAGATTGGATTGATGGAGGAGTGATCAGAAGTGTGTTGATCAATGTCAGACAGCACTTTGTCAATTGCTGATGTTGTTGAGATTGTTGGTTTGGGATGTTTGGTTCTGGGTCTTCTGAGTTGTAATGCCTCAGAAGGGTCATCTTCTGGTTCAGTTTCATCTATTGTTGGGATGGGGATTGAGATTCTATGAGAGGTTGGAGGTGGAATTGATGCTGGAATAGTAGAAGAATTTAAAACAGAAGCAGCAGATAAATTACCTCTTTTCTTGGGTGTCTGCTGGGATGATCCTTCTGAAGGTGCCTTCCTTTTCTTCGTCTTCTTCAGAGTCACTTCTGGTTGAGATTGGTGCAGATCTTTAATCTTCAGATTGGGATCTGTACCATCAGCTTTGCACGCGTCCAGATATCTGAGAACTACCACTGGCTTGGATTCTATCTCAGAAAATAAAGGAAAGTCACTCAGTGGGACTCTTCTGCTGGAGATATCAGCAATAGGAGTAGCGCTGGGTTCCTTTTTGATATTCTCTATCAACTTCATTTTCTTCAAGTTCTTCGCGTTCAGAGGCTTCCCAACCATTGGTTCAATGGTGCTTAACTCTTGAGCTTCTATCAGATGCTCTATCAGTCTATTCTCAGTCAGAATATCTGATATCAACCTTCCAAAGGGTATCCAATCCCTCTTTGTTCTTTCTTCTTCCCTGGTTTCCTTCACGCTTGTTCTGAGGTGATTGAACAGAAGATGAGCCAAGTTGATTTTTACCTTCTGATTGATAAAGTAGATCAGAAACTGCTGATTCACATTTATGTAATTAGAGGAACTAGTTGGCTTCCTATGGTTAAAACACCCCAGAATTATCTTCGCCCAAACTCTGTGATGATCCTTCAGATCTTTGATCTTGCTGCTGAGCACCCCATGGGTGAAAATCCTTTCTGCTATGACGCCCACGTCAGCACATCTCTCAGCCATATCAATACAGCGGACGCCACCGCCACTGTAACCAATTAACCTTGCTATGTGATCCTCAGTGATCACAATCTTCTTCCCCATAATGTAGGAGGTGACTTGATGTGTTGAAGTCGTCGCATGAATCCAGAACTCCTTGACTAACATAGGGAATGTTGGTCCAACCAACCTGTCAAAATACCTTTCCCATTTCTGTGCCCTAACTTCTTATGTTAAATCAAAACCGTTTTCCTTCAGGCTTCCAAAATCAATGATCAATTCAGATAACACTTCAAGATTCTTCACAGGAGTGAGAAGTGTTCTGAATGGCACTTGATATTGTTCAGATGATACTTTCTTCTGAGAACCTGCAGAAGCACTGCTGGAGGTTGCCATGTTCACACTTAGGGATTTTGAGAAAAACTGAGAAAAAAGGGTTTGAGAGAGATGAACACAGAGAAATGCAGAGAATGCTTGAGAAATAGTGAGAAACTGTAAAATATTAAAATGAGAGGTTAACGTGTTTAAATAGGGTTCAGAATATTTTGAAAGAGTAAACGTTTTTAAGAAAGAGAAATAAAATCATGATTACGTTTTAAAAACATGATTACTTTCATTTAATGCTTGCTGATTTTGGGGGATTTGAGAAAGATACTTAAAAATGGTTACCAGACATGTGTCTCAATGCACCCAATCAGTGTTTTGCCTTCTCGAAGCGTGCACGCGTTCTGCTTCAGAGATTTGCTGATGATTGAATGACACTTGTTTGATGTAGTGATCAGCACGTCTGTCTTTGAGCTTAGACTCTCAGATCTTTAGACTTGCATCTGATACAATCTGCATGTTCTATCTTTCTGAAAAGAGATTGATCAGAAGTTCACAGTAAAACAAATACATTCTGAAGATAAATATATGGAATTAAAACATTTTCACTCTGGGCAGATTTTCATGCTGAGATGTTTCAGAATGAAATTGAACCTATCTTTAGAAAGGGGTTTAGTGAAGATATCAGCCCATTGATGGTCTGTATCTATAAATTTTAAATTCAAAATTCCTTTCTGAATATAGTCCCTAATGAAGTGATGTTTTATTTCTATATGCTTAGCTCTAGAATGTAAAATAGGATTCTTACTTAAGCAAATAGCAGAAGTATTATCACAGAGTATAGGAATGTTACTCTCAAAAATATGGAAGTCTTCAAGCTGACTTTTCATCCAGAGCATTTGTGTGCTACATCCTGCTGCTGCTATGTACTCAGCTTCTGCTGTTGATAGCGCAATTGTTGATTGCCTTTTGCTGGACCAAGAGATCAGATTTTCTCCCAGAAACTGGCAGCTTCCAGAAGTACTTTTACGCTCCACTCTGTCTCCAGCAAAGTCAGCATCGCAGTAGCCTACTAAACTGTAATCACTAGATTTTCTATAAAACAAACCCAGATTAGTAGTACCTTTCAGATACTTGAAAATTCGCTTAACAGCTGTTAAGTGAGATTCTCTAGGATCTGATTGGAATCTAGCACAAATACAAACGCTGAATAATATATCAGGTCTTGAAGCAGTCAGATAAAGGAGAGAACCAATCATACCTCTGTAGACTTTCTGTTCTACATTTTTGCTTACCTCTTCTCTTTCCAGAATGCACGTGGGATGCATTGGAATCTTTGATGGCTTACATTCTGAGAGATCAAATTTCTTCATAAGATCTCTGATGTATTTGCTCTGATGAATGTAAGTTCCCTCTGGAGTTTGATTGATCTGAATTCCTAGAAAGAATTTCAGTTCCCCCATGAGGCTCATCTCAAATTCTGCCTACATACACTTAGCAAATTTTCTTCCAAGAGAAGGATTAGTAGAACCAAAAATAATATCATCAACGTAAATTTGACAGACTAAGATGTCATTCTTAACTGATTTACAGAATAAGGTAGTGTCCACCTTCCCTCTGGTGAATTCATTTTCTAACAGAAAGTTACTTAGCCTTTCATACCAAGCTCTGGGAGCTTGTTTCAGACCATATAGTGACTTCTTTAGTTTGAAAACATGTTCTGGATGTTTTGTATTTTCAAAACCAGGGGGTTGGTGCACATAAACCTCTTCTTCTATATAACCGTTTAAGAATGCACTCTTGACATCCATCTGATACAGAGTGATGCCTCTATTAACAGCAAATGAAATTAAAAGTCTGATAGATTCTAACCTGGCGACTGGGGCAAAGGTTTCTGTATAGTCTATCCCCTCTTGCTGACTATAACCTTGTGCAACCAGTCGTGCCTTGTTTCTGATGACTTCACCTTGTTCATTTAGCTTGTTTCTGAACACCCATCTTGTTCCAATGACGTTGAATCCTTTTGGTCTGGGAACAAGATCCCATACGTCGTTTCTGGTGAATTGATTCAGCTCCTCTTGCATTTCCAGAATCCAGTCATTATCCAGAAGTGCTTCATCAATAGAAGAAGGTTAAATCAGAGACACAAGTCCCATGAGTGTTTCTTCAGAGTTTCTGAAGCTTGCTCTTGTTCTGATTGGATCTTCCTTTCTTCCTAGGATAGTCTCTTCTGGGTGATCCAAGCTGCTTCTGGGTAATCTCTTCTGAGGTTGATCAGCAGTTGTTGTAGGATTGCTAGCAGTGCTCCTTTCAGATGTTGAAGGAGTGTCTGTGTTGAGAGCTTCTGATGACTTGTCTTCAGAACCTGTAAATTCAATTTCCATACCTGCAAAAACTTCATTCTGCTTTGACTTTTCAGAGTCAAGCTTATCATCAAAACGAACACTGATTGATTCTTCCACAATCTGTGTTTCTGTATTGTATACTCTGTACCCTCTTGAGCGTTCAGAGTATCCTAACATAATACACTTCTGTGCTTTAGAGTCAAACTTGTTCAAATAATTCTTTGTATTTAACATAAAACAGGTACATCCAAATGGATGAAAATATGAAATGTTGGGCTTTCTGTTCTTCCACAATTCATATGGAGTCTTTTCCAGAATAGGTCTTATTGAGATTCTATTCTGAATGTAGCACGCTGTGTTTATTGCCTCTGCCCAGAAGATCTTAGCAACGTTTGTCTCATTGATCATGGTTCTGGCCATTTCTTGCAATATTCTGTTCTTTCGTTCTACAACTCCATTTTGTTGGGGAGTTCTAGGACAAGAGAAATCATGCAGAATGCCTCTGTCATTAAAGAATGACTCAAAATCTTTGTTTTAAAACTCTCCACCATGATCACTTCTGACTTTAACGATTCTAAGATCCTTTTCATTCTGAACTTGGTTACAGAAGGTAACAAACACAGAGTGTGACTCGTCCTTGTGTCTTAAGAACTTTACCCATGTCCATCTGCTATAGTCATCTACAATTACTAACCCATACTTCTTGACACTGACTGAAGCAGTTTTAACTGGTCCAAATAAGTCAATGTGCAGAAGTTCTAATGGCTTAGAGGTAGAAACAACATTTTTAGATTTAAAAGAAGGTTTTGCAAACTTGCCTTTCTGACATGCTTCACACAGAGCATCTGAATTGAACTTCAAATTAGGAAGTCCTCTGACCAGATTGAGTTTGTTAATCTGAGATATTCTTCTCATACTAACATGCCCCAATCTTCTGTGCCAGATCCACTGCTCGTTGTTAACAGACAGAAGGCACTTTACATTCTGACTTTTTAGTTCAGAAAGTTTGATTTTGTAAATGTTGTTTTTCCTCTTACCATTAAACAGGATAGTCCCATCTTTCTGACTAACAGCTTTACATGATTTTTGATTAAAGATTATATCATAACCGTTATCACTTAATTGACTTATGGATAACAGATTATGCATTAATCCATCTACTAGCAGAACATTATTAATAGAGGGAAGATTTCCATTACCTACAGTTCCAGAGCCAATTATCTTTCCCCTCTGATTGCCTCCAAAGCCAACGTGGCCTCCAGGCTTAAGTTCCAGGCTTTGGAACATATGCCTTCTTCCCGTCATGTGTCGCGAGCAGCCAGAGTCCAGGTACCATGACTGGTGTTTCTGACTTGCTGCTAAAGATATCTGCAACATGTATTATTTTATCCTTAGGTACCCAGATTTTCTTGGGTCCTGATTTGTTAGTTTTACCAAAACTCTGGTTGAATTTTGGTTTCACAGAGTACTTACTGCTAGTGTATTTAATATCATGTGTGTGACCATACACAAAATGTGAATTTAGAGGAGTGTGTTTAATGGTTAAGTCCATGACATTCTTTGGTGTAGGAACCTTACCTTGGTATCCTATTCCTTTCCTGCCGTTTCTGCTAACTCCATAGATCATTGAAGCCATTTTGCTTCTATCTATGCTTTTAGCAAGGAACTTCTGGAAACTGTGATCATACTCCTTGATGATCTCATCAGCGTTGCTGGGAGTTTCAGAAATTGGTTCCTTCTGAGAGTTTTGTAAAGTGTTTTCTAATTTTGAAATCTTATTTCTCATCTCAGAATTCTCCAATTTGAGACTCTCAGTCTTATTAGAGTCAGATTCAAGATTCCTTTTCAGGTCTCTGAATTTAACTCTAATTTGCTGATACCTTTCCAGAATTTCATTAAGGCTTTCAGCAAGTTCAGCTTTGATAAAATTAACAGCAAAGTTAGGAAATACCTCTTCAGTGTCTGATTCAGAGTCTGATTCAGACGCTTCACTATCTTCTGAAATGTTAGCCATGAGAGCTATGTTTGCCCTTTCATCATCTGATTCTAAGTCGGCTTCAGACGAGTCAGAGTCATCCCATGTAGCCATGAGACTTTTCTTCTTTTCTCTTCCAAACTTATTTTTGGGCTTTTCCCTCTGAAGCTTTGGACAGTCACTCTTGTAGTGTCCTTGCTCATTGCACTCATAGCAGATGATGTCCTTGGTGTTTGGCTTTTTGCTACTTGAGGAGCCTTCAGATCTTTTGTATCCAGAGGAAGAATTTGTCCTTCTGTATCTGGAAGAGGACTCGTTCTGATCCGATCTTCTGGGATTCCTGAACTTCCTTTGCCTCTGCTTCCACAGTTGATTTACTCTTCTGGAGAGGAGGGAGAGTTCGTCTTCTTCTGATGAGGATCCATCAGATGTTTCTTCAACTTCCTGCAAAACTTTAGACTCAGATGTTTTGTTAGATTTTAATGCTAAAGGCTTACCTTGCTTCTGAGGCTCGTCAACTTCTAGCTCTATCTCATGACTTCTGAGGGAGCTGATAAGTTCCTCCAAAGTGATTTTGTTGAGATCTTTTGCTAGCTTCAGAGTTGTAACCATTGGTCTCCACTGCTTGGGTAAACTTCTGATGATTTTCTTGACATGGTCAGCAGTAGAGTATCCTTTGTCCAGAACCTTGAGACCAGCTACCAGAATCTGGAATCTGGAGAACATTGTTTCAATGGATTCAGATTCTTCCATTTTGAATGCCTCATACTTCTGAATGAGCGCCAGAGCTTTAGTTTCTTTGACCTGAATGTTGCCCTCATGCGTCATTCTGAGTCAAAAATGTTCTTTGTTGTGTCTCTGTTGGAGATCTTTTCATATTCAGTATAGGAGATGGCGCTGAGAAGGATGGTTCTGGCCTTGTGGTGATTCTTGAAGTCACGCTTTTGTTGGTCAGACATTGTTTTTCTATCAATCTTCTGACCACTTGCATTCACAGGGTGCGTGTATCCATCTGTCACCATATCCCACAGATCAGCATCATGTGCCAGAAAGAAGCTTTCAATTCTGTCTTTCCAGTAACCAAAGTTTTCTCCATCAAAGACTGGAGGTTTGCCGCTGAATTTGTCTCTGTCCTCATGGTTGTCATTGCTGGTGTGAGAATAGTTTCCTGCCATTGTGTTTTTCTGACGCTGGATCTTGTACTGACACGGTTAAGTGTTTTAGCTCAGAACCAGGCGCTCTGATGCCAATTGAAGAAGTGAAAAACACGAGAAAGGGGGGGTTGAATTGTAAAACAGAAAATCAATGCAATGAACAAGATATTTTTATCCTGGTTCGTTTGATCTCAAACTACTCTAGTCCACCCGTCAAGGTGATTTCGCCTCTCTCCAACGAGGTCTTAATCCACTATATTCAACTGAATATTACAAACTGCTTTAACAACTTCTAAAGCCTTCTTGATGCAAACCACAACCCGGTTTGTCAAGGAAACACTTTCTTACAAAGAAGATAAATCTAGGTGTGAATGTTTTCTACAAAACTGTATCACAACTGTGATGTATACACAACTTAAGCTTATGAAACTAGATTGCTAAACAATGATTGAATAGAGAGATATGTAGCGTTTAGCAAACTGAGAGAAGGAAGATTATGATCAGCTTTTAGGCGTGTAAAATGTTGGAGAGCATTAGCCAATTCAATCTTCATAGTCTTGTTTATATAGCACTGAGATTGTTGAACGTTGGAGCAATATTCTTGATTCAATGCTAATAACAAACTTTCCTTATTGAGTAGATCTTGTCTGGAATGAGGCCGTTGGTAATAATTTGCTTTCAATGCACAGTATCGTTGCTTACTTAATGCATGTTCTGGCTTGGCTCATTCTGACTCTGCTTAGCTGCTGATGAACTGTTGTTTTTCTTTATCAGAGTGTTGAGCGCAGTTCTGTTCATCAAGCTTCAGCATACACGTGAGTTAATCTTCTGATTCTGGTATTCTGATATAGCAACTTCTGATGCTGATGTCAAGAACCAATATTCTGATGTTGATTAAGTGTGCTCTTGCTGATACCTATCAGAGTTTCTGCAAGGCAGAACGTAATATTTTTAGGTAGCAAATAGTTCAAACATGAATCATATAAATAATATATCTTTTCATTTTGTTATCATCAAAACTTAAACATAGGGTAGTAGATTCAAACTTTGTTCTAACAATCGTATAGTCATAGAAGGCAACTTGTAGGATGCTTTAGCAATTGCCGTAAGGGACTAAGATCGTTTACCGAAGGCAACATCGAAGGGTCATCGAGGGACTACGACCTTTTAACCGATGGTTTTTGCTAAACCATCCCACATTTGAGGGACATGACTATTTTATTTGAGGCAACAAGCGAGGGTAACTCTAGAGGTGTGCGTGTGTGTGTGTGAAGTGTTTTGATTTCAAGTATTTATCTTTGAGATTAGGTTTTCTAATGATTGATTTTAATCTTTCCATACAAGCCCTAATTACTAACAATAATAAGGAAAGCAGTCAATTATGAAAATTAAATGTCCTACGCTATTACAACGTTTCGAGAATGGGGGTACAAATTTATGAATGTGGAGAAATGTAAAGAAAATCCTAATTTAAACTATTACATCCTTTAACAGTTACATAATTGTATTAATGCGAAAAATAAACAAACGCGCGGAGATAGTGAAAAGGAAAATAAATTTAACACCCTAAAAAAATTTTGAAGTATTTAGAAAATAATTTTTTCATGTTTTTGTTTATAAAAATATTGGAAGTGATTAATAAAAATAAAATCCAATTCTTAGTTAATTTACAAACTAATCAATTAAAATAAAACAAGGTAATTAAATTAATTTTAATTATCAAAAATTAAATTAATTATTTAAAAATCCTAAATCTAATTTTTTTTTATGATTTTATGATTTTTGTTGATTAAATAAAAAAATGAAATTGGTTAAAGAAAAAAATGTTAATTAAAACAAAAAAATAATAAATTAAAATGGGCCTGCAGTATAAGAAATTTGGGGTGAGGAGAAGCAAAAAATGTTAGGCCCAGAATAGATAAGCACATGAGCCTGTTTGAGATCCAGCGTGTTGCTCCAAGTAGGTCCACCATGGGCATGCAAGCTCTAGCGTGTTGATCTGGATGTTTGAGAGATCCAAGGGTTGAGGGCTGAAGATGCATGGTATGTGCGCTGGACCTATTCCACTTAATCTGAAAGAAACAAATATGTGAAAAATAAAAGGGTACCGCTGGGGCTCGAACCCAGGTCCCTATAGTAACATGCGTGCTTGTTTTACCACTGGGGTGGCTGTTTCATCCGGTTATGAAACGCTCCTCAGTAAATATATTATAAACTTGTTTTTAAAAATGGAACTTCATCCTCTTCCTCGCGCGTGTTGGACAGTAACAATAACAACATTTTCAAATTTTATAAAAGCTTCATTTCTCAACCAAATTGAAAGATGTAAACATCAAACTTGCTTGATTTTTTACCACGAATTCAACCATGTAACTTTTGAAAGTTATAAGTTAAAGGCTGGAATGAATTTTGCTCGGTACCAAACTGAAACCTAATATTTCAGAAACTTCAATTCCAAAATTATCATCACATAGTCAACATAAATGAAAACTAAGGACATGGTTAGTTTCAGGGCAATCATATCTACATTTTATCTTTTGAAATTGAAAGCAAATGATGTGTGTATAAGGATTTCAAAGTTGGATAAACTTACCTCTTGAAGTGAAACCTCAGAACGTGTATGGAAGCTTCCAGGTGCAATTAAATTATTGATTAAGCTTCCTTGGACCACCCTGAAGTTATTCCAATCCTTACTTTGTACTGAAAGTTGTTGAAATGCTCTAGCCAAGTCAAGTACAGGTCACGGTTTTGGAGTTTGGAGGATGGTGATGATGATGTTACAGAAGTGTAACAAGGATATGGATGAGTTATATATTATGTGTAGATGATGTTTGAATGATAAAAATAGAAAATGCACGAGTGGATTGAGAGTTGGGTGTTGGAAGCTTCAAATGTGCAACAATGGTGGTTTCTTAGTGATTCTGAGTTTGAAGAATTTGAGGGTGCTTGAGGGCTTGGGAAATTGTGCATTGGCTTGCAAATTGCCTCTCTATTTATAGAGAAAAGGTTTGAGGGCTTGAAGTAACCAGAATCTTGAGATATCATGTTATGGTTTGGTTGGAAGTGAAAAACCAAGTTGGATGAGTTTCCATGGTTTCAATGCTCAAGTACAAGCATGTTCTGAAGTTATTGGGTGCAGGGAGGTTGCTTCTTCAGTTTATAATGTAGTGTGATCATAGGAAAAAATTTATGAGCTCAAGGAGAGTTGACAAAATGCATAAAGCAAGCTTTATCAAAATGGAACTCTTTCCTTTCTCCTTTAAATGGCTAAATGGATTGGATAAAGCTTTAAATCCTTGGATCAAGGCTCAAACGTGTGTGTAATCTTCTGATTATGGATATATTTGGAGGTTTAGAGGCCTACAAAGTGAGATTATGCATCATGGTGTGATATTTGGCCATATGTTCATCACAAAAATGACCTATAATTCAAGAATGAAATTCCAACTTCATGCCTTCGATTCTCCTTGCTAAAGCATGATCTTTTTATGCTCTTGGACCTTTTGGAAAGCTTGAAACATGACATTCAACTTTCATGTTGACCATTTTAGCTAAATCAAGTGGGATCTTGATGAAAATGGCCATGAAGTTGGGACAAAAAACTGATCAAAACTTGTTGAAAAATTTTCTAAGTGTTGGATAAAAAAACCATCACAACTTCATGGGCTCATATCTCTTAATCTAAGCACTTTTTGAAGATCAACCCTCATTAACAAAGTTATAGAATTCATCAATCCCTACAACTTTCATGTTGAAAGTTTTCTTTGAATCAACTTGGATCTTAGTGAAAAATGGCCATGAAGTAGTGACTTTGTTAAGAACAAAACACTTAGAATTTTTCTAAGTGTTGGAAAAATTTCCAAATTTTTACTTTTGTTGACTTTTTTTATTCTTTATGATCAAGTTTTATAGTTTTGAATGTTTTGATGATTCTTGATTTTTTGAATTCCAATGTTGACCAAAAAATCGAAGTTTAACTTTTGAGTGACTGTTGACTTTTCATTCAATTGATTCAATTCTTCAACAATCAATCACTTGTATATTTGAAGATGTCTTGATCCATGTAATTAGGTAAAGATGTTGTTTTTGAGCTCTTGAGATCATGCTTTAAGCCATTAGGTCATTCACTAAGCCAGCAATCAATGATCAGTCATCTTCTATCAAAACCCTAATTTTGGAAAATTTTGACCTTTGATGATTTGAGGGTTTTCCTTGAGGAATCATGATTAAAACTTGATCAAATGATGAATATCACCTCAAATTTTTTATGTTGACAAAAAAATTTGAAGTTTGATTGTATGTTGACCTCAGTTGACTTTTTACCCAACACAGTTGACTTTTAATCTTTTGAGCCATTGACTAAGCCAACATGTGATGCAAGACTTGAAACTTGACATAAGCATTATTGAGGACCTATGATGAACCATAATAGTCAATTGAGACCCTTTCAGACTAATTTTCTTTGAGAAGCAACAAACCCTAGTTGAAGACCCTTGCTTAGGGGGTGGTTTTGACCAGTCAATTCTTGAGTAGTTTTGAACAAATGGGGACCTCATGAGAATGTCTTGAAGAAAATGGGATGGGAAATTTTGGGGTACAACACAACTAGTAATATGGGAATGTAAAATAGTGATGCTTAGGATCAAAGAACTGGAACAGAAAACTCATCATGTCTTCTTCAAAACCTGAGGTGACCAAACTGAGTAGATAACCACACTTCTTGGTGAATTAAGAGTTTTCAGGAACCTTTGAAACTAACTTCTTAAGCTTTCAAGATATCCTCACAAAGTTGATCCGGATAGTATTTCTACGAGCGGAGGCCATAACCTGCAACAAGGAACAAAGATAAATCCCTAGGTCATTGAAATGGTTAGTGAAAATGTTATATTATGGTGATATGATGTTATGATGTTATGTTTATGTTGAATAAGTAGAAAACACAAACAAGTCATACTAGAGCCTTAGGTTTAAAGGCTTGCATGAAGTCCATAGGTAAATACCCTTCCCCATTGAAGTTAAGTTGGCTAAACTTGTCCTAAAATAGTAATTGGGTTTTAAGGATCTCATATCACAGATCTTTCTCGCGGGCTTTATTTTAGCACGACAACTGGCTTGCCACCAAAACATCCCGAAAGTCGAATTTTAATGGTGTAGCTTCGAGTATCAACCAAATTCGGGCTGCACCAAAGTCGGCTATCTCACTACTTTCTAATGGTCAAGATGGGTCAATTAAGGTTCTACAAGTAAGTTAATGTTAACGGAACCACGCAGAAGCCTAATGTTATCCTTGACTGACTCAAGGAACATCCGTATAAACCAAAGTGTCACACTAATTGTAGCTATCATGTTAACCATGTCGGTCTATGTCGTACAGTCTTTATGATCTATTGCTACTTACCTAAGAAATTACTAGATCCAATTGTAAGATATTTCATACAAGCAATAATACCCCAGCATGAACCCTTAAAATAAATCAGATAATTCAAACAATTAAAGCAAGTAAAAGTGATATAAAATCTAAGGTAACCCCTCTTTTTAAGGCAGTCCCTAGCAGAGTCGCCAGTTCTGTAATATGGTGGGAGAACTGACATTTTTTGGTTTTATCCAAATGTTACGGTTAGCAAGAGTCGCCATCGACTTTTCTTTTATCAAATATTTAGGAAAGGTGAAAAGAACAGGAAAGACCTTTGATAGATTTTGAGTTCGGGGGGTAAGTTATGAAAAGGGAAGGTGTTAGCACCATTTTCATCCGTAGTTATGGGCTCTTAATTGCTTAGCTCACTTTTGAAAACTTGCTTTGTGTGTGTGTGATTTGTTTGAAAATATTTTGAAATGCCAATGTAAGGCTAACTTTGTAATAATTCTTGTATTAGTCCTCAAGAATGCATACAAAGTGTTTTTGAAAATATTTGTTTGAAAGTGTAGTGTGAAAAATGTTTTGTTTGTGAGCAAGCATTTAAGAGTTCTTACCCACTAAAGTATTTCTTGTTATTTTCCTTCTCCTTTGGAGATAGTATTATCCATACCATTAGTTGGTAGGTAATCCTATCCATTGAATGTGAAGGGACAGGCGTAGGGTAATCGTATGGTCATCGAAGGCAACATGTAAGGATACTTTAGCAATTGTATTGAAAGGGACTATCATTATTTTGCTCGTAGGATCGTCGAAGGGACTAGATCATTTTGTAGGAAACTTGAAGGGTCATCTAGGAATTATGATCTTTATTCTAAAGGGACCATGATGATATTGTTGAATTGAGGGTCTTTTGGCAAAGTATCCCCACTTTCGAGGGACATGACCAAGTATCGTAAGGCAACAAGAGAGGTTACCCTAGACGTGCAAGTGTGAAGAATGTTTGGTTTTAGTTATATTTATCTTAAAAATTAGGTTTTCTATGTCTAATTATTAGTCTTGCCATACAAACCCTAATTACTAACAGTTAAATATGTACAGAAAAATAAAGTGCGGAATGTAAAGTGCGGAAAATTAAACTTAAGTTATTACATCCTGTGAGCAGTTATATAATAGGAAAAGATGTGAGAAAATAAATCTACGCTATTACATCGGAGAGTATGATCTATACAGTTTTTCTAGGAATTTAAATAGTGAAAAGAAATAAAAAAAAGATTGTTAGAAAAATATTTTAAAGACCTAAAATCTAAGTGTTAATGTTTTTTTGTATTTTTATAG
Source organism: Vicia faba (assembly GCA_948472305.1). Classification (NCBI taxonomy): domain Eukaryota; kingdom Viridiplantae; phylum Streptophyta; class Magnoliopsida; order Fabales; family Fabaceae; genus Vicia; species Vicia faba. Next base: position 1,125,927,782 of record OX451735.1, read on the forward strand.
AAAAAAATTTAGGGTAATAATAGTAATAAAACCTAAATTCTAATTTATTTTAATGTTAAGAAAAAAAAGTTTAATTAATTAATTAATTAGTAAATCAAAATATGTCAAAAATGTAATTGCTAATTAAAAAACTTAACCCTAATTTGTTATGGTTTTTAAAAAAGGTTTAAGGTTTTTTTAATGATTAATTAGAAAATGAATTAATTAAGAAAGAGAGTGAAATTTAGGGTTAGTAGAAAATAAGAAAAATAAGCGCATGGGATGGGACTTGAACCCACGCCCTTGCCCTCACAGGCGTGCCTTCCTACCACTGCGCCAGCGCCGCATTTGTGTTATGGAATAGGAATCAGTCAACATATTATAAACATGTGTGTTAGTTTGGAAAAAACAAAATAGTTTTGACAAAAGTTGGGATCGAATACAAAGACTACTCCATCTGTGTTTTTGTGTTATAGAATACAAACACATCAATATATAATAAAAAGCTGGATTAGAGAAGCGCCGGAGCCCTAGCTCTGGTCGTCTTCTTCGGTAAGTCAAAACCTCAACCTGCAAAAAAAGAAATAATTAAATACCAAGAGGGATCATGTCATCCTAATTTGGACCTCCTGAATCCATTGGTGATCTTATTTTGTCTTGAAAACGTCTGTAATGTGAGATTCGATTGAAATATTCCAAACTGCCCTAACAATGGCGTTTTGTTATTCCTGCACTAAACCTCAAAGTTAATGGTTCAAAAACATTCTAAACATGATTATGCACATATGTGAATGCTTAAAAACAATTTGTATTGTACTAATTAAGAGTTTGAAATCAAGGAAAATTATCAAATCGGTGTAATCGAGGGCGAGTGTTCTGGCATGCTTCAAGCTTCAGGAATGATTGGAATGAGCTCATGTGATCTTCAGGAGGCTAGTGTGATGCTTGGTTTGGACTGTGAGTGGATGGAAATATGGGTTTGAAGTTGCCATAGTTCTTGAAATTTTGAGATTTTTAGGGTGTGTTCTTGAGGCAGTTTTTCGTGTTTTCTTGGTCTGAATACATTGTGTATTTATAGGAGATAAGATTAGGTCAACTTTTGTGAGATAAATCTTGTGCAATCATGGTATAATATTTGATTTAGAATTTTGCATGAAAAGCTTCTATTTTAGGACAAATCAAATATTCATGCTCCACATGGTCTTGGAAATTTGTCACCAGCTTTTTGGACTTATGATTTGATTCAAAACTATATCCACACGCCTTGTATCATTCATTAGTTATTTTATTTGATTTTTTTGTTTTTAATTGAATAAAATCAAAATAAAAAGAAATAAAAATTACAAAGATACATGAATGGATTTAGGAGTCCCTTATGAGGTCATAATCACATTTGGACCTGAAAACTTAGGCCCATTAGCCCAAAAATTCAAGTTTGCTCAATTTAGGTTTCGGGCATTTTTCTCAAAAATTCTCAATTTGCACCAATCATAACTCTCAATTTTTGTCATATGAAGATGATATTAGACTTTTTGGAAACCTCAATATGTCTCCTACAACTTTCATGTTGGTCATTTTTTCATTTGTAGTCTTTAACTTTATGTAAATTGTTTTGACAAAAGATGTCTTTTTGTTGACTTTTAAAATGACCTGTAATGTTTTGGTCCATATCTCTCAAATGAAGCATTTTTGGCCTTGGGCTTAGAGAGATAAAGTTGTATAGAATTGAACTTCCTTCAAGATAGGCTTTGGTTGAGGAATTTCTGATGAAGTGTGTGAAAGTTATGCTTGGTCAAAGTTCAGTTGACTTCTCCTAAAGAAAACCCTAATTTAGTAACTTTTGTCTTTTGATGAATCTTGAGTTTTCTTGATGAATCATGATCAACCCTTGATCAAATGATGAATGTGACCTCAAAATCTTGATGTTGACCAAAAATATTGAAGTTTGACTGTAGATTGGTCAAAGTTGACTTTTTGTCCAATATAGTTGATTTTTAATCATTTAGTTAATTGACTGGGATAACTTGTGACGTAAGGCTTGAAAATTGGCATGAGAGTGCCTTGAGACATATGAGAACCCATGAAGTCCACTTGAGGCATTAGAAACTCAATTTACTTTGGGAAAAGCAAAACCCTAGTTGTAGGTCAACTGCCTGGGAGGAGAGTTCATCTGATCAATCTTTGATAAGTCTTGAGCAATTGAGACCTTAATTTGTTTTGAAAATGGGAGGGAAAATTTTGGGGTACAAAACAATGTTTGGGTTCATATGAACCCTAGAAACCCTAAGGGTTTTTGATGAACCCTAACCTAAAACTTAAGAACCCTAAACCTAACCCAGAGTAAACCCAGAAAATCCTTATTCCAACTGGAATCTAGAAAACAACAATCAATCCACAAGTACCAATTTTAAACCAAGCTAACTTTTAGGCTTACCTTTCCGTGGTGAATCTTGTCGTATTAGTTCTTTTTCCCCTGTCTAATCTTCTTTTTCCTCTCTGATTACATGTGTGAAGGATGATGGCAGCAGCGAAGATGAGAGAGGTGTGGCAACGGATTTGAAACAACAGATCTAAGGTTTTAGAAATTGAAACATAAATCTCAAGGATGAAGGCTAGCTCGCGGAGTGTGCTTCTCTACTGTGATTTTTTCTCCAATTTTCTCTCCTCCGATTTTTTGTTCTCTTTTTCAATTTTAGGATTAGGGTTTATATAGTTTAGGTATTAGTACAAATTAGGAAATTCTTGTATGATTGTCGTTACATTAGTAATGATTGAATTAATTAGTGATTTGATTTGATCTAATTTTTTGTATAATTGTTTTAGTCTTAGAAATTGATTGTAACTGTATTTAATTTCATGTAATTGATTTGATTTGATTCTATTTGTAAAAAAATTGGAGAATTCATTATGTAAAGATTCGATTTTATTTTGATTCGTTATTGTCTTAATTTCTGTCGTTTTCTGGCTTGAGTGTTTTTAGTAATTCTAGGCCTTTGAAGCCATTTCTGGGCTTGGATCATTGTAAAAGGGATGATGATGATGGTGATGATGATAATGATGATGATGATGAACATGGTGAACGATGGCTTGGGGTTAAGATTTGGGTTTTCTCCCTTTCAGTTGACTTGGTCAACATTCTCAAAAACTAAAATAGTAAAGTAAAAAATAATAATAATATTAATGTTAATAATCATAATAAGTAAATACTATTTATAATAATACTTATAATAATAATTAAACAATAATTGTAATAAAATAGATAACGATTAAAAAAGGATCCAGGCTGTAAATATTGAAGTGTGTCAATTACTTGTTCAGTCATTAGGTATAAAAACACGAGCTGACATGGGCCTTCTTTATCCAACTGAGGTAAAACATACACCTTCTATCATGATTTTTAAAATGGGCCTCAACACTATAATGGGCCAGACTGATTAACGATAAACCCCTAATGTAATTAGCATACCTCTTCTTCTATTTATTCATTAAATTCTAAACGGGCTGAAATATATCCAACAAAAACACCTCCCTTCTTAATCGTAAAAACCAACTTAATGGACCATCAGATTTTGATGGTCCATTAAAGCAATACACCCCTCTTATATGCATCAAGTATTTTGTATATGCCCCAAATGTTTAAATATGCACCGAATGTGTGTATATGCCCCAAAATGTAACAAAAAATGTTTTTTTTTATATTCTCTCCTTTTAAACCAATGGTTTTATGTTACCAACTCCCAAACATTACATTGTTGTGGCATCTTTGAATTGATTTGAACTGAATGAAAGGTGATAGCAAGATCTTGATATTGGTATTGCAGGCGCAGACGTAGACGTAGGCGTGGACGTAGTTGTGGATATTCTATTCATGTTTCTCTAACCAAAATACTTTTTGATGTTATATCAAATGCTTTTATTTGTCAAATCCCCAAAATGGTTTCAACGTAGTATTCACAAGATATAATCGTAGTATTTGCAAACAAGTCCGAAAAGGAAAAAAACACAATTGAAAGATTTGAAAAATTAAATATTTTATTGATAAATATGCCTCTGAATAGGCGAGAGTACAAGATGCAATTCCTTGAAAGAGGTAATTACATAAAGTTTAACAAAAACTGAAAATGGCAATGAAAATGATAATAGCTACTGCTATTTCTCTAGTATCCTTTTGATAGTTCCAATCTCCTTTGCTTCTGAGTTGAATGATTTGGATCAATCCTTGTCCTTCGTGGCTGTATTCGTGGTTCTTAGATTGCAGTCTTTTTGTTCTTTATTTTTTGAATAAGATCCCTAACTTTTGCTTGGACCTCCCTTTCTGGTTTTTAATCCACCGGAAAAATTTTTTTTTTGTATGCCCCTAATTTTTGCCTAGATCTCCCTTTAGGGTTTTCAATCTACCGGGACGCTCCTTTTTTTCCTAAGTTGCCTGTTTATGGTTCGAACTTAGCGAGTTTTTTATACATAGTATTTTTTTATTACGTCTGAATTTACCGGATGCGGTAGTTATTCACCATCCATTGTTGTGAGGATAAGACCACCATCCGAGAATATTGTTTTCAGTCACATATGGACCTTTTTAGTTGGGCGTCCATTTACCTCGTGAAACAAGGAGAGGTAGTAGAATCTTATTGAGCACCAAATCTCCTTCTTTGAACACTCGAGGATAAAACTTCTTGTCAAATTCCTTCTTCATCCTCTTTTGGTATAATTGGTCGTGGCACAGAGCTGTTAAGCGTTTTTCTTCAATGAGGTTAAGTTGATCAAGTCGTGTCTGAACCCACTCTGATTCTTCAAGATTTTTTTCTAACAGAACTCGTAGCGATGGAATCTCTACTTCAACAGGGAGTACTACCTTCATGTCATATATCATAGAGAAAGGAGTTACACTTGTTGATGTATGTACAGAAGTAAGATAGCCATTTAAAGGGAAGGGAAGCATTTCATGCCAATCTTTGTATGTCTTCACCATTTTCTGAATGATTTTCTTGATGTTCTTATTGGCAGCTTCAATGGTCCCGTTCATTTTGGGTAAATATGGTGAGGAATTATGATGCTCGATCTTGAAACTATTTCATAATTCCTTCATCATTTTGTTGTTCAAATTGGACCCGTTGACCGTAATGATTCTTCTTGGGACCCCATATCTGCATATGAGATTCTGCTTGATGAATCGAATAACCACTTGACTTGTCACATTTGCATAGGATTCCGCTTCCACCCATTTGGTGAAGTAATCAATGGCAACTAGTATGAACCGGTGACCATTAGATGCTCTCGGTTTGATCATTCCTATCATATCAATCCCATACATCGAAAATGGCCAAGGAGAACTTATAATATTTAGAGGATTTGGAGGCACATTCATTTTTTCGGCGTAGATTTGGCATTTGTGACATGTCTTTGTATAATGGTAGCAATTGGCTTCCACTGCCAACCAATAATAACCTACTCGCGAAATTTTTCTGGACATGGCATGTCCATTTGTATGCATTCTGAAAGTACCTTCATGGATTTCTCTCATAAGTGTATCTGCTTCATGTTTCTCCACACACCTGAGTAACACCATATCATAGTTTCTTTTGTATAACACGTCATCACTCAGAAAAAATTTTAAGGCTAGTTTTCGCAGAGTTCGCTTGTTAATGATAGAGGCAATTTCTGGATATTCTTGTTTCTCAAAGTACCTCTTGATGTTGTAGAACCAAGTATTGTTATTTGGTCCCTCTTTAATAGCAAGGTAATGTGCGGGTTCTTCAAAATGTCTGATTGTAATACGTGGTTCGTGATTCGGCCAAGTTACTTTAAACATGGCTGATAAAGTTGCCAAGGCGTCTGCCATCTAATTTTCTTCTCGCGGCATATGACTGAAGGTAATCTCATTGAATTCTGTATCTACTTTTACAACATGATCCCGATATGGAATCAATTTGGGATGTTTAGTGTCCCATTCGTTGTTGACCTGATATGTGACTAATGTTGAGTCTCCAAATACTTCGAGATGTTTGATTCTTCAATTGATGGAAGCTTCTAGACCCAAGATACAAGCTTCGTATTCAGCAATATTGTTGGTGCAGTCAAAATATAACCTTGTAGTATAAGGCTTGTTAAAATTCTTCGGAGAAGTCAAACCTACCCCAATATTGTGGCCTAGTGTGTTTAAAGCCTCATCGAACATAAGTGTCCAACGTGCCCCTGGTTTAGGTCCTTCGTCGGGCCTTGGTATTTCGTAGTCACCTATAACCATGACAACTTTTTCTGGAAAGTAGAACTTCATTGGTTGATATTATGGTAATGGCTGATTAGCTAGATGGTCGGCTAGTACACTACCTTTGATGGCCTTTTGAGTAACGTATTAGATGTCGTACTCTAATAGTAACATCTGCCATCGGGAAATCCTTCCTGTAAGAGCTGGTTTTTCGAACACATACTCTAAAGGATCCATTCTTGCTATTAACCACGTGGTGTGAGTTAACATGTATTGCCTCAGTCTTTTAGTAGCCTAAGCCAATGCACAAAAAGGCTTCTCGAGAAGCGAGCATTTGGTTTTGCAGTTAATGAATTTCTTGCTGAGGTAATAGATTTCATGCTCTTTTATACCCGTTTTATCATGTTTTCCCAATACACATCCCATTGATCCTTCAAGCACTGTCAGATACATGATGAGTGGTCTTCGGGAACTAGTGGAATCAAGATCAGTGTCTCTTGTAAATATTGCTTTATTGTCTCGAAGGCTGTTTGGCAATCATTATTCCATACCATTGCCGGATCTTTTCAAAGTAATTTGAATATAGGCTCGCACGTAGCTGTTAGGTGTGATATGAACCTTGAAATGTAATTTAATTGTCCTAAGAAACCATGAACCTCTTTTTTTGTCCTCCGAGATGGAATTTCTTGTATGGATTTTTCCTTGTCAGGGCCTACCTCAATACCATGCTGACTTACAATAAAACCCAGTAATTTTCCTGACCTGGCTCCAAATGTACACTTGTTTAGATTCAATCTTAGTTTTAATTCTCGCAGACGCTGAAACTACGCGGTCGGAACCTATCATCTGGATGTAATGAAACATCAATGAAGTTGCCACCGAACATCTTTTATCCTGCCGAAAGGGAAAGGTAAACATCGAGAAAACCTGAAAAGGGAGAAATCACGGTCTTTCGACCGAGAGATCGGGTAAGGGAGTCTATTACGCGAGGGGGAGGTATTAGCACCCCACACGCCCGTAGTACTCTACGGTATCCACTCTTGTTGTCTAATCTAATGGGTGTGGTCAAATCCTATGTCTATGGCTTACAACTGAAAAGGGAATGCATGCGAAAGAAAAAGAAAACAATGTAGGGAAAATAAAACTTGTGCTCGGTTGGGCCCTACCCCAATGCCTACGTATCCCTTTTAAGGAATCAGAGCATCCGTAGTTTGGCTTATGTGTTTTGGTTGGTTTGTGTTTTTTAATTAAGACAAACAAAGATAGTCACGATGGCAAAACATCAAGTAAAACAACAAACAAATGAGGTGATCGAACATCGACTAAATAATAATAAAGTAACATGTCAAAGATGCCGAAACATCAATAAAACGGGTGGTAAAACATCACACCTAACGATGATATTGAGAATCAAAGTAGGATAACAAACATGTGCGATGGCGAAACATAAGCTTTAAACAAATGTGTGATGGTGAAACATCAGCTAAGAGATAACATGGCAAAGATGGCGAAACATCAATAAAACAGATGATGAAACATCACACCTAAAAATGATATTGAGAATCAAAGTAGGATAACAAACACGTGCGATGGCAAAACATCAGCTTCAAACAAATGTGTGATGGCGAAACATCGGCTAGAAGGTAACAAGATATCATGTGAAAGATGGCGAAACATCAATAAAACGGATGGCAAAACATCACACTTAACAATGATATTGAGAATCAAGGTAGGATAACAAACATGTGTGACGGTGAAACATCGGCTTTAAACAAATGTGTGATGGCGAAACATCAGCTAGAAGGTTTAAGAGCAAAGCCAAGAGGTACACAGACAAAGTAAAATTGGTTCGTATCTTTTACTTTGAAGTAGGGTTTGAGTTCATTAGAGGTGTCTTATGATTTGCCAAGAAAACAAATTTTGTTTTAAGATGCAAAATGGAAAGAGAGGAAAAAAACAACTAAGGGAAGCTAGCCTAGCACTATCCCTAGTGTTATCATACAATAGTTGATCCTACGGTTAAGGATAAAGGGAAAATCCTACCCTAAATTACATGTTAAAGGGGCTTAACAAAACTATCCTATAGGGAACATGCAATGAGAGCGAAGTCGTGATCTCAATTCCTAAAAATAGTGACTCATCGATCAACAATTAAAGAAGAAAAGCAATAAACATCCTATAGGGAACATGCAATGAGAGCGAAGTTGTGATCTCAATTTTTAAATTGAGTGACTCATCGATCAACAATTAAAGAAGAAAAGCAATAAACATCCTATAGGGAACATGCAATGAGAGCGAAGTCGTGATCTCAATTTCTAAATTGAGTGACTCATCGATCAACAGAAAACATAACACATGTAATCAAACAAAATCCAGAGGGTCTCCTGACATATATTAGCAACAGAGATCCCATCATGCAGTCAGAGAATTATGCAAAATGAAAATGGGATAAAGGAAGTAGTATAATACCAAACAGATAACTATATGTGGCAATCAAGCAAAAACAAAAGAAACCCAGAGAAACTTCAAGCAAGCTGGCATCAGTAGACAAATCGAGTCAGAAATTACACCATCAGGATGTAAGTAATTTATCAGATACGAACAAATCTCATGGGCAATGTGTCGTATTGACAATAATAGATATGTGTATCCTGCATAAACCATCAAGCATGCCAAACACAAAAATAATGCCAATATAATAAACCGTGTTCCACAAATAAAGTGGAATACAAAAGCCTCAAGCCAAAATTGGCAACTTTCTCAGAGTACCTCGCATATTCAACAACCAAGTTAGTATTCCAAAAGGTGAATAAGTGAGAATAACATGGTGGCAATTACCAAATATTAGACATTATAAGCAAGAGGAGACAAGCATATGCACAGATTAGGTCAAAAGAATCAGAAGAATATTGCTCCTTCCTATCACCATGTTGAATTGACAATTGAGTATCAATCAAGGATCATAAGAGCTTGAGAATAATATGAACAAAAACCATGAAGGTCAGTAGCAAACATATTTTAATCATGCATAGCTAATTCAATCACAACTTCATAAACACAATAGGAAATGAAACCTACATAATGTATTAGATGGTTCAAAATATTCAAACATGAAGCTTATAAGTGAAATGGCTTGAGCTAATATGGACAATCAGAATCACATGATCATTAGGTTCCCAATTATAGGTCTCACTCAAGTTCATTGGCCTTCAAACAAATTGCAACAAGACATGCAAACATAATTGGGTACCTTCACTCCAAAATTATATCAAAAATAGAAACAAGGATCCATAATTCAAACCAAAAATATCTTAACATCTTGGAAGTGTTTAGAAGTCATAATGCAAGCCCTAAGTTCATGAATGATTGAGGAGGAGACCAAATGAAGTCCAAAGTTCAAAACTAGTTGGCAAAACTACCAAACTAGACAAGTTTTCAAAATTATTTGTGGAAAAATGCCAAACCAAGTCAATTGATTCTAGAAACATGGTTTTCAAATCCCCAACACATTCATGAACCATAATCAAGACCTAAATTCCAAGAAAAGTCCAAGGCACAAAGGTTTTGAATATGAAACTTGCACCATAAACAACAAAACCCTAGATTTTGACTTTAAATCCTAAATATTGATTAAATAGGATCAGAACTCAACCAAATTAAACCACGGTCATGCAAAATATCAAGAAACCCTAAATGCCAGAAAATATATTTTTCACATTTTTTTATTAGGAAAATACAAAATATGGAATTAAATTCAAACAATTATGCCATTAACAAATATTCACATATCAAAATGATATTTAAATCAAAAAAGTCAAGAAAATGGCCAACCAAAATTATATTCAAATATTAGAGCCAAAAACACACACCCCTGAATTTTTGTGAATTTTTTGGATAAAAGGAAAATGTTAAAAATAAAAAAACAAACAATTAATAATTGAAATATTATTTAAGGTCAAGAAAATGCAAACCATAACCAAAAATTATAAAAAAGGTCAAAGTAAAAATATATTCAGATTCTATGATTAAAAACAAGATTACATGATTTTTTGGGGGATTTTTGAATTAATAGAAGTATTAAAAATAAAAAAAACAAAGAAATATTACAAATAACCTTTTGAAATTAAATTTTAAATCAAAAATAAGAAAAATGATGAACCAAAATAAGAATCAACTTTTACATTATTTTGTGAGTCTCAAATAATTTTTGTGGATTTTTTAGATCACTAGGACTATTAAAATAAAAATAAACTTTGAACATTTAATTAATTAAACCTATGAATTTTTTAAACCAATCAAATTATTTAAAGAAAAATCCAAAAAATTATGACAAATACTAGAAAATAATATTGACCTATGGTAATTTTTTGTGATTTTTGAATGTGTTTTGATCAGAAAACAAAATTAAACAAAATGTCAAATAAAAAAAATTCAAATAAACCAAAAAATTCAAACAGACCAATCATGATGTGCCACCACATCTTCTTCAACCTCTGGACAGTTCAAAAGCGCGCGCAACATCCATGTTTAGGGCTCACTTTCAGATCAGCATAACATACTCAATTTTGAATCATTTTTTATGAAATCAAAGGCAAATCAAAGCTAGCATGGCAAGGAATCCAAAGCAATTCGAATCAAATCAAATCATCAACCATATTATCCACAATCAAGTCATGAATATGAACAAAAACATTCTGAATCGCGAGTTTCAGAGCATCCAATCATGCATAATTCATCAAATTAAACGCTATAAGGCTTCAGAAACATTCCATTAACATCATTGAACATGAATCCAAGGTCAAACATCTCAGTAAACAAGTGCATCTCAAAAATTGAAGTTTGGAATCATTACCTCAACGCGAAAAGTGATCTACTGTCTCCTTCACTCCAGATGCAAACAAGCGGTGCTAGCTTGATCTACTTGCTTTGCTGAAGCAGAATCCACAAGAATTTTGAAGAAAACACCAAGGAATTGAGAGAATCGAATCAAGTTGCAGAAGATGAAGGAAAATTTCAGATCTGGAATTCTTGCAAATGGTGCGTCCTCCCTCTCTCTCTTTGCTTGCTTCCTCTTATATAGAGTTTGTAGAGAAGGTTAGAAGTGGAAATCTGACTTTAAAACCGTTGGAGGGCAGGATTGGGGATTTTGGCCAAAAATGAGGTTCATACTGAATCAGCCTTTTTGCCCGTGCGTTCTCTTGCTTCTTATGCGCTTTGTGAGCCAAATAACTTCAGAAGATTGTACTTAAAACCCTGGCCCTTAATTCCACATGATCAAAGAATGTTGGAGTTTTTGCAAGTTTGGACCATTTTTGCATTTTTCATTCAAACAAACACCAAGGTCCATAGAACACGAAATGGCTGATATATTGGGCCTTAGTAAATCACAAATAGGTCATGGGCTGGGTTAGGGACAAATAGAATGGTTGAAACCTGAGTTTTCATGAATTGACCATTTTGCATATTTGCCAAATTTCAATAAATGCCTCAAATTTCCAAAACTCATAACTTGCTCATGCTTTTGAATTTTGACACAAATGAGCATAATTTGGAAAGGTGTTGAAAAGATCTATAAAACCTTAGTTTATAGTTTTTGCAAATTAATCAATTAAGGCTCTCAAAATTTAGCTTGAAATTCACTAATTTTGAAAAATGACCTATAATTTTGTAACTTCAAAAGTCCATAACTCTTGATTCCTTGCCAATTTGGACATGAAACAAAAAGGAGGTGAAAGATCATTTTCTTAGCTTTCCAAGCATATTTCATTTGCATCTTCTTGATCAAGGGTGAATAAAATATGCATTTTTTGAAATTAGGTCCTTATTTTCCAAAATTAGTAACTTTTAGGGTTTCTTCAAGAATAAGTTTCAATCCATACTTCAATCTCTTTGATCCCATGACCAAAATGGACTTGAAATATGAAAAGTACACCCTTGAATTGATGGTTGGCCAAAAATTCACTTGGTCAACCTTGACTTTGACTGATTTTGACCAAAATGACCATTTTGCCCCTCTGAATCAATTGATCCACCTCCCTTCAAAATTGATGATCAAAAACTCAAACATATGATCTTCCAAACATATAGAGGCCATGTGCAAAGTTTCACTTCAGAATTCCCAAGAAATCTTGATGAAATCCCAAACCCTAGTTTTGTTCAACACATTAGGAGACTGAGGAATCATCTTCAAAACTTCAAATCCTTTGGGCATCTTGATCAATTTCTTGTACAAAGACCTTTCAAATATCAAAGGTATGTTGTTGCTTCCAAAACCAAGATTTGTGCCTTGGCCAATAGCCTTAATCAAGCAAAACCCTAATTTGACTAGTGCATCCAAAGAGTGGTTCTTCTTGTGATCAAACACAAACTTCAATCCTCTGATGATCCAAAGGGATGGATAAAATTTCTTGAGATATGCAAAAACCTTTGAGCTTAAGAGATCCAGAGGTTTGGATGATAATATACTTATTGAGCAACTTGAGGAAGACTTGATAACCAAAGTACTTTGATTCCATCTCAATGTATGAATGCAATGCAGTATGATATTCATGATGAAACATAAGCCAAAATCAAGAGGGTAAATTTTGGGGTGTAACAGCTGCCCCTATTCAAATATCTTCAACATGATAAGTGAGAAAAGTGATAACTTTCGAGCATTCAGGATTGAAGATGTTTGAATACGAAAGAACCCGAAAATTTACACTCTTGAAAGAAACGGAAACAAAAACTCCCAAGACATGCGTCAGAATGAAACTGCAACGCAGGTTGAGACAGAACGAAAACAAGAGAAGGATAGGCGCAACTAAACTTCCAGACAAACGTGCCAGGGAAAAATCAGGCTTCAAAATTAAGGGGTGAGACAAAACTCAACCATCAGAGCATAGGCGCAACTAAACTCTGCAACAGAAAACATACGCGGGTGAGGAGACGAAACTCTGAGCACGACCCAAAGTAAAATGGCTAGAGTGCGTGATTCTAGGAGTACTTACTGATCTCAACTAGGATAGACAGTATGAAGGAACTGAGAGAATCCCAGAAATGAGGAACAAAAGCGAGACGAAACTCGACTCAAAGACTAGTCAGATGAAACTAGACTAGATGAGTACCAGGACGAAACTGGATTTCATGCACGGGTAACGAGGCGAAACTCGACCCAAAGCAAAGTGATGAGAGTGCATGTTTCTCAGAGCACCTGCTAGTCTCAGATCAAAGGATAAACAGTGACAAAAACTGATAGAAGAATCCAAGGAAAGGAGACTGATTTCAAACCAGGGACGCAGCACGAACACTGCACTCGGTAAACGAACATCGTCAAAGAGTCCAAGGTAGGAAAGCAAAAACGAGATGAAACTCGACTCAATAACTAGTTAGGCGAAACTAAACTAGATGAGTACCGGGACGAAACCGGATTTCATGCACAAGGTGAGGAGACGAAACTCTGAGCTCAACCCAAAGCGAGGAGATTAGGGCGTACACCTAAAAACCTGCTGAAAGCGAATATCAGGATGAAATTGGTATTCGAAAAGGTGTATCAGTAGACATTGGAATGAACCGGAGAGGGTAGTGAAGACTAAACCCGAGAAGACCGCGCCAGGGCGAAACTGAACTATAGTCAATAGTAGACACTCAAACAAACAAAAGATTGACGTCAGAAGGATATTGGTATGGGGTGGATAATGAGGATGAAGACCTCGCTGGGGATTAAATATGAGGTTTTAGCAAATCACTGGGGATAACGAAATGATAATGGCTTATGTTGTGATGCATGTTTGAATTATTTTTATATAGCGCAATGCTCCATATAATGGAAATGCTACGCGTTTTGGTAGATGCAATTTAATGATGTATGTTTAAAAGTCCCACTAGGGAATGGCCAATTGAGAAGCAAAAAAAAACAAAGAGTCAGCATCTGACATGACTTACAAAAATAAATTGCAAAATCCAAGGGAGAGGAGAAGATGCGGAGAACCGCTAGAGAGGGAACCTCTAAGAGATGAAGCTTTGCGGAGAACAACAACCGAGCAACCAGTAGAAACGGGCCGCAAACATTGAGAGGAGCTGCAAAAATAAATTGCGAATTCCTAAGGAAGATCAGGTCGACACTGCAGCTTCCTGAAAGGGACGAAAACCTTTGCTGGGGGAACAAAGTTCTGCTGAAGAGGTGAGACTTCACCGGGGAGATAGAACTTTGTTGAAGATTTATCTTGCTAGAGAGATATCCTCTTGGAACGCAACCAATGGATGAATCATGCAGATAGTCACACAGTAACGACCTTACTGGGGAATAAAAGAAGATCTTTAACATAAGGACACCCCGGTCAACAGATCGGCTGGGAAATGAGAGGTCAAAGCAAGGGATATCTATTGGCAATTCCATTAAGGAATCGAAACCCCTTCAGAATGTGGGTTCCTACTTAACGACTCCACTGGGGATGGATGACATATCCAAACTTGAAGTCTTAGAATGAAGCTTTTTTGAAAGAAAATCCTTGGAACAACAAACCTTTGCTGTGGAAGCGAAACTTCACTGGGGGTAAGAAACTTCACAGGGGATAAGCAGAGTCCTAATCATGCACGGGCTCTGTCAAAATAGAAGAAAACTAAACATTCCCCTCTTGACAATCATTAAGCTCTTTACAGGTGTTCAACGTGTGAATTCCTTTTTGATGTTAAACAGATGTTTTGCATACAAGAAGATGTTTATTTTTTAGAATGACAGACCTGATGCGATGATTATTTAAACCTTGAAGAACTTAACAAAGTGTCGCATCTCTGTTGTGAATGAATCACTGGCTAGAGTGCAAAAATTTCAAAACTTTTCTTCCTCTTTTTGAAAAACGAGTTAAAATGCGAGCGATAAGATACCAACACGGCCATGCAACACATATTTGGGGCATTTAGGAAATGTTATCCTGTCGCAGTATGCTTTTGAGTTAAACCCTTGTTTCAGTTAGGACTTTTAAAGGTTGTAACGTGGCCTGGTTCGAGGTTCTTTTGAAAGAAAAAAAATTTCAAGGATCAAGTTATTTGGTGCCCACCCCCTTCGTGATATCCTCCTGTACTAAATTCAGTTGATTTACCACAAGCATTCATCTTTTAAAAGGATTTATGATGGTTGAGTGATCACGACAAATTTTCCAACATGATCGTCACTTAACTTCTGCTGCTTTGGTTTTTTGACATTATTGTTCTTCTTTTGATGAAAATTTTATTGAATAATATTTCTCTCTTCTTATTTTTTTTGGCCTTTTAGGCTCTCTTTTCCCTAACTTTTTCCTGGACAAAAATCTCTTGAATTTCCATATTTGGGAGTCCAGCAGGATGCCCTAATTTTTGCCAAGCGACTTGTTTTCAAGTTTCGACTTAGCGGGGCTTTTTGTTTCTTTCTTATTCATGTTTCCCACTTTGAACAAGTCAATGTGACTTTAGGTCTTTGAACTTTTTCTTTCTTTCTCTTTTTTTTGAAGAAAACAAATGCCTCATTCCTTGGTCGGGGAGGGATAGCCATTATTGTATCAATTCGATCTCGACCTCAGGATTTTGTGAGGACATGAAAATCATGGCTTAGACATTTCTCCTGTCTCATGATACGAAAGATAAAATGCAGTGATCCTCAGAGGGGACACTCCTTCTGAAATTTGAATGCTTGGGAAAATCAACTGAATATCTACCCTGCCCTTGGTTACAAAAGGTTTATTTTTATTTTTCGAACAGAAAGAAAACTCCTACTTTGAAGGCTCAGAGGGGTTAACGATGGTATAACTCCCTTATATCTCCAGTGTTTGGGAATTGAAACAATGCATGTACATCGTCAACAGGGTTCTACTCGAAAGCATACCACTACAGTCACTGTTTTTTAGCCAAACTCCTTCTTCCAAATTCTTGGTCGTGCAAAAGAATTGGCACAGTTGGTATGAAAAAACGATTAAAGAGTGATACTGGATAGGAAAAAAAATGAAACGAAATTTTTTCAAGGCAAAAATATTCAACGCATCAAGACTGACATTCAGCTATAAACATCCTATATGCAGACAATGCTAAAACAATCAATCAGGATAAAATATGAAAGTGCGGCAAAGAAACATAATAAAAGCCATAATGGGGAAGAAGTATCCCTAACCAGGTTCACCAGTCTCGCTGACCTGCCGTAATCTTGATATTATTCTGTTCCCTGACCATTACCAACAGCCCGGAGCTGTGAAACAAAACTGCCAGGCAAAAGCTAACAGAGTGAAAGAGGAGTCCACCAAACAGAGAAACAAACATGCCCCTTGCACAGTAGCAGTGGTGTTTGTTATCCGTATTTCAAGCGATCAACTAACCATGACTTAAATTACCATATCCCATATCTTTGTAAGGGCCACGAAGTTTATATGCTCATGCTTATCAAAAATATTGGACGCTTTTTGCAAACAAAAATAGTAAAAAGGGAGAAAAGAAAAGCATACATATACTTGAAAGAAGATATTCTATTGATTTTGAGAAATTAGCCTGTGAAAAAGGCATTTACATTTGGAAGAAAGCAATTACATAAATCAAAGAAAACAAGTGTTTACAAATGGAAATGTGAATGTGAACATCCATCGAGTCCCAACTCTGCTATGACTTTTACGACTTTCATTTTCCTGCTTTCAGACAGATCAAACTTAAATTGGCTTCGAACTTATGCCAGGTGACGGAAAGAAGGAAAGAAACAAAAGGATCCCATGATGAGCGTAGTCACTTGCTTTAAGTCCTTAGCTTTTGCCTGAATCTCCCTTTCGGGTTTTCGATTCACCAGGACACCTTCTTTTTGCCTAAACAGCCCTTTCAGGTTTTCAGTTTAGCGGGTTTTTTTATTTTTTTTATGCAAAGTATTTTTTAACTATGTCATCATTTATAGGGAGAGGGAAGTACTCTCCATCCATAGTCGTGAGCATCATCGCCCCTCCAGAGAAAACTTTCTTGACCACAAAAGGACCTTCATAAGTTGGAACCCACTTGCCTCTGGGATCTTCCTGGGGAAGAATTATCCTTTTGAGCACAAGGTCACCTGGCTTGTAACATTGGGGTCGTACCCTCTTATCAAAAGCTTTTCTCATCCTCTGCTGATACACCTGACCATGACATACAACCATCAACCTTTTCTCATCAATAAGTTCCAGCTGATCCAACCGATTCTGAACCCATTCACTTTCATCCAACTCAACATCTCTCATGACCCTGAGAGAAGGAGTCTCGACTTCTACCGGCAATACTGCTTCCATGCTGTAAACCAATGAAAATGGGGTTGCCCCAGTCGAAGTACGCACAGTGGTGCGATAACCATGCAAAGCGAAAGGCAGCATCTCATGCCAATCTTTATAAGTGACGACCATTTTCTGGACGATTTTCTTGATATTTTTATTGGCTGCTTCGACGGCGCCGTTCATCTTTGGTCAGTATGGGGAAGAGTTATGATGCTTGATTTTGAAGGACTCACAAAGCTCCTTCATCATTTTATTGTTCAAATTAGACCCATTATCAGTAATGATCTTCTCAGGCACTCCGTAGCGACAGATAATATTATGCTTAATGAACCGAGTTACCACCTGCTTGGTGACATTGGCATAGGATGCAGCTTCGACCCATTTTGTAAAATAATCGATGGCAACCAGAATGAAACGGTGTCCGTTGGACGCAGTTGGTTCAATTTTGCGGATCATATCAATTCCCCACATCGCAAACGGCCAAGGGGAGGTTAAGACATTCAAAGGTACTGGCGGAACATGCACCTTGTCAGCATAGACTTGGCATTTGTGGCAAACCCGTGCATGATTGTAACAGTCAGCCTCCATGGTGGACCAATAATAACCTGCTCGCAAGATCTTTTTAGCCGTGGTGTGCCCGTTGGAATGGGTCCCGAAGTCACCTTCATGTATCTCCTCAATGATTCTAGATGCTTCTTTCTTGTCAACACATCTGAGCAGTAGACCATCATGATGCCTTCTATACAACACACCACCACTGAGAAAGAACTTGGCTGAAAATCTTCTCAAGAACTTCTTATCTGTGACGGATGCCCCCTCAGGGTACTCTTGTGTTTCAAGGTATCGCTTAACGTCATAAAACCAAGGATTACCATCTGGTTCCAAACTGGCCTCAAAACAGAAAGCTGGCTCACTCAAACTTCTGATAGTAATGGAAGGTGCCTCATTAGCCCACTTAACCTTGAACATGGAGGACAAAGTTTCCAGTGTATCATCTAGATTGTTTTCTTCTTTGGGAATGTGTTCAAACGTGATCTCCTCGAAGTACGGAATCAGCTTCATAACATGCTCACGATAGGGAATTAGGTTCTGATGGCAAGTCTCCCAATCTCCATTAATCTGGCTGATAACAAGATTGGAATCCCCATAAACTTTCAAAAATTTGATGCGCAGGTCGATTGCCGCTTCAATGCCATAAATGCAAGCCTCATACTCGGCCATGTTGTTAGTGAAATAGAACCAAATACAAGCCGTGAAAGGAATATGGTATCCCTCAGGGGAAGTGATAATAGCTCCGACAACGTTGCCCGTGGCATTAGAGGCACCGTCAAAAACAAGCGTCCAACATGATCCTGGCTCGGGTCCTTCGTCTAGGTCTGGTATGTTACAATCCCGAACATACACAATTTCCTCAACTGGAAAATCGAACTTCATTGGTTCATAATCATTCATGGGCTGATGAGCAAGATGGTAGGCCTGTACACTACCCTTAATTGCCTTTTGGGTAGTGTATTGGATATCATATTCAGTGAGTATCATCTGCCAATGGGCTACCCTGCCTGTAAGAGCTGGCTTCAATTAGGTGGAGTGAGTTAACAAGTATTGCCTCATACGTTTGGCGGCCCAGGCAAGCGCACAACAAGTCTTTTCCAGTAATGAGTACCTTGACTCGCATTCCGTAAACTTATTACTCAAGTAGTAAATAGCCTGCTCTTTCTTCCCTGTCTCGTCGTGCTGACCGAGGACACAACCCATTAAGGTCTCCAACACAGTTAGATACATGATTAGCGGCCTTCCTTCCACTGGAGGCATGAGTATCGGAGGTTCCTGCAAATACTCCTTTATTTTGTCAAAGGCCTTCTGAAAATCCTCATTCCACTTCACCGTCTGACTTTTCTTCAACAACTTGAACATAGGTTCACAGGTGGTTGTGAGATGAGAAATAAATCTGGAAATATAGTTTAACCTTCCCAAGAAGCCACGTACTTCCTTCTCTGTCCTTGGCTCAGGCATTTCCTGTATCACTTTTACCTTGGTCGGATCATCCTCGATACCTTTTTCATTTACAATAAAACCCAACAGCTTGCCGGATCTCACCCCGAAGGTGCACTTATTCGGATTCAACCTTAGCAAGAACTGCCTCAGTCTCCCGAACAATTTTTCCAGATGAACAAGGTGTTCCTCTTCCGTGTTAGACTTGGCAATCATATCGTCTACATATACCTCAATCTCTTTGTGAATCAAGTCATGAAAGAGAGTGACCATGGCGTGCTAATATGTTGCCCCGGCATTTTTTAAACCAAACGGCATCACTTTATAACAGAAGGTTCCCCAAGACGTGATGAATGTTGTCTTCTCCATATCCTCCGGAGCCATCTTAATTTGATTGTAACCCGAAAAGCCATCCATGAACGAAAACACTTTGGAGTGAGCAGTGTTATCGACCAGCACATCAATATGCGGAAGAGGGAAATCGTCTTTAAGGCTAGCCCTATTTAGATCCCTATAATCCATGCACATCCTGACTTTACCATCTTTCTTGGGCACATGCACAATATTTGCAATCCATGGCGAATAACTGACAACCTTTAAGAAATTTGCGTCCAACTGCTTCTGGACCTCCTCCTTGATTTTCTTGGACATCTCAGGATGAGTTCTTCGGAGCTTTTGCTTGACAGGAGAACAACCTTCTTTAAGCGGTAGTTGATGCACCACTATGTTTGTATCCAACCCAGGCATATCCTCATAAGACCAAGTGAAGATATCAGAATACTCACGGAGTAGCTCAATCAATCTGACCTTTATACCTTCTTCGAGATGTGCCACTATCTTGATTTCTCTTCTTATCTCTTTTGTGCCAATATTCACCACCTCAATCGAATCTTGATTTGGCTGGATAACCTTCTCCTCTTGTTTCAACAGTCTTGCTAAATCCTCAGGAAGACCACAATCCTCATATGCTTCTTCTTCAGCTTGATAAATAGGAGTATCAAAGTCATAATGAGCCATAGCAGAGTCGTTATCGATAGAATCGGTGATGGAAGTGCATCTGCATGAATGACATTTTTGCGTTTTTTAGTGACAGTGTGTGAAAAGAGAAACATTGCCATTTAAAAATAAAAAGAAAAGAAAAAGAAGCAAAAATTTGAATGCAAAAACGTCCTTTATTTCATGATAAACTTGAAAAATAAACATGGTGGTCCTACACAAATGATTCACTACGCCTTGGGCAAAGCGTAGGAATTATGATATGATAATAAAAGAAACAAGAAAATTACTCCTCAGCGCTTGAAACTTGGATAACATCCACAGAAGTCCAATTGTTGAGTGCCTGTCCTGGAGTATTCGGACGAATCCATTCCTCGATATTATAGCCATCAATTTTATCGTCGCCAACTGCATTGACGTGCCCTTCTTGAGTAGCACAAGGACGGGAAAACTTCACAGGAGTAGATAAACCGGATGCTCTGGGAGCTGCACTCTACTGACCTGGGCTAAAACCAAGACCAAATTTATTAAACTTCGGAGTAACGTCCAGCACCTGACCCCAACCTTCAGGGTTACCACCTTCCACCACAGCTTTTGCATCTTTGAGAGAAGACATAACAGTTTCCAATTTCCTTCTCTGCTCTGGAGGATGGAGATTGACTGCATGAACCGTCTCAAATGCCTGGAACAGCGTTTCATGTATCTCACCTTCAACTTCAACATAGCGGAATGATGTCAAATGACTCACGATGTACTCTTCCTCACCGCATACAGTTATCATCTTTCCCTCTGTAGGATACTTGAGTTTCTGATGAAGAGTAGAAGTGACTGCTCTCGCTCTATGAATCCACGGACGCCCCAACAAGCAATAGTATATTGGATGTATATCCATCACAAAAAATGTAGCTATGAAGGTGCGAGGGCCAACCTTGATTGGTAGCTCCACCTCCCCAAATATTGACCTTCGAGACCCATCAAACGCCTTCACCATCAAATCGCTAGGGCGTAGCTCCAATCCGGAATAATCAATCTTCATCAACGTTGACTTGGGCAACACATTTAAAGACGATCATGTGTCTACCAAAACCCGGGATAAAGTAGTGCCCCTGCACTCCATTGAAATATGAAATGCTTTGTTATGGTCTGGTCCCTCTGGAGGAAGATCAAAATCTGTGAAGCCCAAACCATTCCCGGCAGATATATTAACACAGACATTCTCAAACTGATTGACTGTTATTTCATGTGGCACGAATGCATTCTTTAACAATTTCATCAAAGCATTTCTATGAGGTTCTGAATAAATCAACAGAGACAAGATAGACATCTTAGAAGGAGTATGGCTCAGATGATCAATTATGCTATAATCACTCTTTCTGATAATCCGCATTAACTCTTCAACCTCATCAGGAACTGAAGAAGCTTCTGGTATAGGAATTGGTTGAGTCACATTGGCTGGCGTAACACTTGGATTACCAATCATTACCTGTTGTTTTCCTTTTTCCCTTGCAGAAGCATCTTTCGCATCTTGCACATTGGAAGGACCAAATACTCTCCCGCTTCTAGTCATTCGACCCACACCAGAAAAGTTATAGACTTCCTCTTCATCACCTTCAACACGTTCTTCCTCAGACAAACGAGCATTAACCTCCTGCTTTACCCCATGGTAATAAACATCGGCACCATAATGCCATGGGATGGCCTTCTCACTGGTGTACGGCATGGGACCAGGTACTGTAATCATCAGAGGGGGTGCCCTTGATGGGGCAGGAATGTGTGCAGGGGTGTAAGGAATCGATATTACAGCAACATCCTCTCCAGTAACCTTGCGGTAGCTCGGTTTTCTATCAAACTGCAGGGAACCTTCCTTTATCAACAACTGGATACCTGCTTTCAAATCATCATAGCCCTTTGGTTGCCCACTACACTTGGCACACTCTAAAGTACAACCCGGGAAAATAGAATTGTCAAGAAAATACCTCTTAACATAGAACAACGGAGTAGTTACCTTCTCCACATTCATGATCAAGTTCAACACTTCAACATCATCATCAATCATGTTAACAACACCCCCTCCATGCCTAGGCATTGGGTTCTGAGTAACATTCGGACCAGTTACTGGGGTAAACTCAATTGCCTTAGCATCCAACAAGTCTTGTACCTTGCACTTCAATGTAAAACAATTGTCAGTAGAATGACCAACTCCTCCCGAATGGAATTCGCACCTTGCATTAGCATCATAGTTAACAGGGAGTCTTGCGGGTGGCGGTGGCATATTTCTCAAACTGATCAACTTCAAATCAAGCAGGTGGTGGAGCACTTCAGTAAGAGTTACTGGAAAGGGATCAAATTTCCTTGGTTGTCTCGGCTATTGGTTATTATACTGACGGGGAGCATCTTGCTGCCTTTGTTGCTGAGGCACTGCATTTGATCTTTGCTGCGGAGGAGCATTAACGGGAATAGAAACAACATTGATTTGTTGGTGCTGACGATCCTCTCTTCTTCCTCTATGAGAGTAAACCGCACTTGCGTCGCCTTCCCTTTTCTTAGTGTAAGCGTTGAATGGTTTCTTACTGCCCCCAGATGAGCCACTAGAACCTCCAATCTGAATTTTCCCCAATTTCAAACCTACCTCAATTCTTTCACCAGCCATAACCAAGTCTGCAAATCTTGTCGAAGTACTTCCTATCATGTGCTCGTAGAATGGCCCTTGCAGGGTACTCATAAACATATCAATGAGTTCTATCTCCATGAGTGGAGGTTGAACCCTCGCAGCCAACTCACGCCACTTCTGAGCATATTCATTGAAAGATTCGTTTGGTCCTTGCGACATATTCTGTAACTGAGTGCGATTAGGTGCCATATCCATATTGTACTGATAATGTTTGACAAAAGCCCGAGCAAGATCGTTCCAGCAACGAATATGGGTTTTCTCCAACTTCATGTACCACTCCAGGGATGCCCCAGATAGGTTATCTTGGAAAAAGTGAATCAAAAGCCCTTGATCCTCAGTATGTACTGACATCTTCTGGAAATAAGCAGTTGCATGAGTAATAAGACACGACGCTCCGTTGTACTTTTCAAATGTAGGAGGCTTGAACTTTGGAGGAACTTTCACCCCAGACACCAACCCGAGATCATTAGCATCCATACCAAGGACTCCTTACCCTTCCACAGCCTTCAGACGCTCTTCCAATAAATGATACTTCATATCCTCAATCTGAACCTCCGGCTCTGAATGCCAAACAGAAAACTGATCTTCATCTTGGTCAAAGTCAAAATCCTGCTCCTGATAATTCCTTACACCGCCCTGATTAACTCTTTTGTTCCCCACAAGACGAGGTCCAGGAGACGGAGGAAACTGCCCTATGTTGTGCACAAAAGGGTTTCCCGGCATCCCATGAAAATTTACAGCAGGCTGATCTTGCATATCCCTCATTCCTACAGAAATGTCCTGATAGAGCCCTTGATTTCCACCATCCCCTGGATGGCGGCGCAGGTTGTTGACAATGGCAGCTAGTTCCTCCTGTCGGTGATTCACATTGGTGATGACCTCCATGAACTGAGTCATCTGAGTATCCATCTGGGCCCTTATTTCAGCGAGTTCAGCTTGAACCTGTTCCATCTGTCTTGGCAAGTTGTTTCTGGTGGAATACCGATGAGTAGTCGTCTTGAATTCTGAATAAGAAAAGCAGCAGAATAAGAAAACCGTCTTGAGATAACCTGTAATGTTATGAAACACATGATGTGCATGATACGTTTGTCATTTCCAGGTATCCAAGAGTCCTTTTATTCATCAGTCACGGCGTGCGACCATACAATCAAAAGAGAAGGGATAATAAGATGAACACTTCAATTATTTAAAAACAAAAGAAACGATGTCCAAGTGACTTCGGACAATTAAGAGTAAGATGATAAACAACTAAATACATGTCTTAATAATAAAGCAAAAAGAACTGAATAATATCCATAATCAATTGGTCCCTTCCAACAATTCTGGGGGTGACTAAATATACCAAAAGTAAATAACAGAACTAAATCTCTGGAACTAGACATGCTTCAAGATGTTGACAGTACTCTTCAAGTTTGGCTTTCTCCTTCAAAAGTTGAGATGAGACTCTTTTACTTTCTCGGAACCGATCTTCTGCGACACGCTTCTGGGCTACTTCCTTCTCAAGCTGAGCATCTTTGTCTTTGAGCTACTTCTCCAAGTTTTGAATCTTCTTTCTGTAGCTATTCTTAGATACTTGAAGCTTCCGACACTCTTGCTGAGTCTTACTCAATTCTTCTTCCATTTCAGCATGAGACCTCTTCCTAAAACTGGTTGCATCAGAAGTTTCCCCTTGAGCTTCCTTGAGTTTGCGATCTAAGTCGGCCCTTTCTCGATCTGTCCAATAAAGTTTCATCCCTGCCTCACAGTCTTTTGCACGAAGCTGAATGTTCTCAACATGAACCTGGGTAAACATCTCGGTAGGCACCGTGTTACTCGGAACAACAGGAGGTTTCTCGTATAGAGGAGCCGACCTTGCAAATGGTAACCGTAAGATCTTAACCCTGGCAAGGAACCCTAGCAATAGGAACCTTCTTGCCCAAAGTAGTTCTATCCTTCCTGTGAATTCCCTTACAAGCACTTGTCACTCTTTTCAACATCTCAGGATCACTTCCTATAGCGAAATACACTGATTCAAATACCTCCTCAACCTTTGGCGATCCATCTATTGCATATCCCAATTGTCGATAAGCAAGCACGGGATTATAGTTGATACACCCCTTAGTTCCTATGAGGGGAACATTAGGGAAACCTCCGCAGCTAGTGACGATACTTCGCACTTCCCCCATGTCATAATTCCACTGGATATCGAATGAAGTAAGGTTGAAAAGCCTTGATGACCATCGGAGATAATGCCTGGTATCCACGAAAGGGCCACTTACTGGTAGATGCAGCTTAAGCCATTGATACAGCATCGAATGACATAAACCTACATTACCACCTTTTCCATGCCTGGAATGGATGGTATAAAGAGTATCTTACAAGAGTGTCGGTATCGGGTTCTTGTTTCTAAAAACACAAATAGCCGCCAAATCCACAAAATTTCTCTTGTGAGGGAAGAGGACGATCATGTATATCATGAGAGCAAACAGAGAGCTGAAGTTAATCCAATTCCCTTTCTTTGCCCAATCTTTAGCTTTCTTCACTAAGAAATCCAAATAAAACCTTGTAGTACCCTCACTCGACTTCCAATTGTCTTTCACCTCTTTCCAACTCAAACGAAGAATCTCAGCAATAACTTCGAACTTCGGCTTTTCCGGCACTTGGACAAAAGGAACTTCATCGGACAACTTGATATTAAGCAGGTACGCGTACTCTTCTAGAGTGGGAACCAGTTGATAATCTTGAAAAGTAAAGCATCATAATTCTTTGTCATAGAACTGGAAGAGAGTGATCAAAGCCATTGGGTCAACTGGAGTGTTAAGGACTAGTAACAAATTGCCATAATTTTTGTTGATTATTCAGAACATCACCCTTCAGATAAGAACTCAACCTCTTCAACTCAGACACATCAATGGTAGGAATCTGATAAGAGAAAGTATGTCTGGTAAGCTCTTTAACATGAACTGAATCAAACTCAACTGGAGGGGGACCGACCATTTCTGATGGAAAGAAGACTCTTGAATGTCCCTGGAAAATGACATGCGCATGCTAGTTATTTTTTTACATCATTTTTTTTAGAAATAAATATGCTATGATGCAATATGACAGGATCAAAGTTTCACACTAGATCATGGTTGGAGCATTACAGAACAACACCGCTCAAAATCGAAAGAGAATCTCGACGCTTCAAAACTAACACGGGAACCTGAGTCGCCTTTGCAACACAAAGTCACCAACAGTACCTGTACCTGTAAGAAAAGTTTTCCCGCCCCTCTCACGGGTGTAGTCTAGGTCAAGGTAAGGTTAAAAGCCAAATCAGAGTACGAGAGCTCGAATGTCGGTATCATCATACGATAACACCTATCCGAACTACCTCTGAAGTCATGGGTCTCATGGTCAGGTCTACAAAGCATCTGCCTCATAGCTGCCATGGCCACTCTATTCCTAGTTCCTATGGAATCCACTCATAGCCTGGGTATGAGGCCTTTTACCTCATGGAACAAACCCAACCATCAAGAAAATCCATGAACCAAACAGTCCAGCCAAATCCAGTATGCAGAAAGTAAAGCGCACATAGGATGCAATGCAAATAGATAAATATGCAAAGCGGTAAAATAAACACCCAAAAGGAAAACAAACAAGAGCTAGGATCGACTCCGGGATGGACCAGCAAAAGGTCAATCTGTCCCCAGTGAAGTCGCCAGCTGGAACTACGCGGCCGGAACCTGTCATCTGGATGTAATGAAACATCCATGAAGTCGCCACCGAACATCTTTTATCCCGCCGAAAGGGAAAGGTAAACATCGAGAAAACCTGAAAAGGGAGAAATCACGGTCTTTCGACCGAGAGATCAGGTAAGGGAGTCTGTTACGCGAGGGGAAGGTATTAGCACCCCCACACGCCCGTAGTACTCTACGGTATCCACTCTTGTTGTCTAATCTAATGGGTGTGGTCAAATCCTATGTTTATGGCTTATAATTGAAAAGGGAATGCATGTGAAACAAAAAGGAAACAATGTAGGGAAAATAAAAGTTGTTCTCAGTTGGGCCCTATCCCAATGCCTACGTATCCCTTTTAAGGAATCAGAGCAGCCGTAGTTCGGCTTATGTGTTTTGGTTGGTTTATGTTTTTTAATTAAGACAAACAAAGATAGTCACGATGGCAAAACATCAAGTAAAACAACAAACAAATGAGGCGATCTAACATCGACTAAATAATAATAAAGTAACATGTCAAAGATGGCAAAACATCAATAAAACGGATGGTAAAACATCACACCTAACGATGATATTGAGAATCAAAGTAGGATAACACACATGTGCAATGGCGAAACATCAGCTTTAAACAAATGTGCGATGGCGAAACATCGGCTAAGAGATAACATGGCAAAGATGGTGAAACATCAATAAACTAGATGAAGAAACATCACACCTAACAATGATATTGAGAATCAAAGTAGGATTACAAACACGTGCGATGGCGAAACATCGTCTTCAAACAAATGTGTGATGGCGAAACATCGGCTAGAAGGTAAAAAGATATCATGGCAAAGATGGCGAAACATCAATAAAACGGATGACAAAACATCACACCTAACAATGATATTGAGAATCAAGGTAGGATAACAAACATGTGCGACGGCGAAACATCGGCTTTAAACAAATGTGCGATGGCGAAACATCGGCTAGAAGGTTTAAGAGCAAAGCCAAGAGGTACACAGAGAAAGTAAAATTGGTTCGTATCTTTTACTTTGAAGTAGGGTTTGAGTTCATTAGAGGTGTCTTATGATTTTCCAAGAAAACAAATTTTGTTTTAAGATGCAAAATGCAAAGAGAGGAAAAAAACTACTAAGGGAAGCTAGCCTAGCACTATCCCTAGTGTTATCATACAATAGTTGATCCTATGGTTAAGGATAAAGGGAAAATCCTACCCTAAATTACATGTTAAAGGGGATTAACAAAACTATCCTATAGGGAACATGCAATGAGAGCGAAGTCGTGATCTCAATTCCTAAATTGAGTGACTCATCGATCAACAATTAAAGAAGAAAAGCAATAAACATCTTATAGGGAACATGCAATGAGAGCGAAGTTGTGATCTCAATTTCTAAATTGAGTGACTCATCGATCAACAATTAAAGAAGAAAAGCAATAAACATCCTATAGGGAACATGCAATGAGAGAAAAGTCGTGATCTCAATTTCTAAATTGAGTGACTCATCGATCAATAGCAAACACAACACATGTAATCAAACAAAATCCAGAGGGTCTCCTAACATATATCAGCAATAGAGATCCCATCATGCAGTCAGAGAATTATGCAAAATGAAAATGGGATAAAGGAAGTAGTACAATACCAAACAGATAACTATCTGAGGCAATCAAGCAAGAACAAAAGAAATCCAGAGAAACTTCAAGCAAGTTGGCATCAGTAGACAAATCGAGTCAGAAATTACACCATCAGGATGTAAGTGATTTATCAGATATGAACAAATCCCATGGGAAATGTGTGGTATTCACAATCATAGATATGTGTATCCTGCATAAACCATCAAGCATGCCAAACACAAAAATAATGCCAATATAACAAACGGTGTTCCACAAATAAAGTGGAACACAAAAGCCTCAAGCCAAAAGTGGCAACTTTCTCAGAGTACCTCGCATATTCAACAACCAAGTTAGTATTCCAAAAGTTGAAGAAGTGAGAATAACATGGTGGCAATTACCAAATATTAGACATTATAAGAAAGAGGAGACAAGCATATGCACAAATTAGGTCAAAAGAATCAAAAGAATATTGCTCCTTCCTATCACCATGTCGAATTGACAATTGAGTATCAATCAAGGATCATAAGAGCTTGAGAATAATATGAAAAAAAAACCATGAAGATCAGTAGCAAACATATTTTAATCATGCATAGTTAATTCAATCACAACTTCATAAACACAATAGGAAATGAAACCTACATAATGTATTAGATGGTTCAAAATATTCAAACATGAAGCTTATAAGTGAAATGGCTTGAGCTAATATGGACAATCAGAATCACATGGTCATTAGATTCCCAATTATAGGTCTCACTCAAGTTCATTAGCCTTCAAACAAATTGCAATAAGACATGCAAACATAATTGGGTACCTTCACTCTAAAATTATATCAAAAATAGAAACAAGGATCCATAATTCAAACCAAAAATATCTTAACATCTTGGGAGTGTTTAGAAGTCAGAATTCAAGCCCTAAGTTCATGAATGATTGAGGAGGAGACCAAATGAAGTCCAAAGTTCAAAACTAGTTGGCAAAACTACCAAACTAGACAAGTTTCAAAATTATTTGTGGAAAAATGTCAAACCAAGTCAATTGATTCTAGAAAAATGGTTTTCAAATCCCCAACACATTCATGAACCATAATCAAGACCTGAATTCCAAGAAAAGTCCAAGGCACAAAGGTTTTGAATATGAAACTTGCACCATAAACAACAAAACCCTAGATTTTGACTTTAAATCTTAAATATTGATTAAATAGGATCAAAACTCAAACAAATTAAACCAAGGTCATGCAAAACATCAAGAAACCCTAAATGTCACAAAATATATTTTTCACATTTTTTTTATTAGGAAAATACAAAATATGGAATTAAATTCAAACAAATATGCCATTAACAAATATTCACGTATCAAAATGATATTTAAATCAAAAAAGTCAAGAAAATGGCCAACCAAAATTATATTCAAACATTAGAGCCAAAAACACACACCCCTGAATTTTTGTGAATTTTTTGGATAAAAGGAAAATGTTAAAAATAAGAAAACAAACAATTAATAATTGAATTATTATTTAAGGGAAAGAAAATGCAAACCAGAACAAAAAATCATTAAAAAAGGTCAAGGTAAAAATATATTCAGATTCTATGATTAAAAACAAGATTACATGATTTTTTTGGGAATTTTTGAATTAATAGAAGTATTAAAAATTAAAAAATAAACAAATATTACAAATAACCTTTTGAAATTAAATTTTAAATCAAAAATAAGAAAAATGATGAACCAAAATTAGAATCAACTTTTACATTATTTTGTGAGTCTCAAATAATTTTTGTGGATTTTTTAGATCACTAGGACTATTAAAATAAAAATAAACTTTGAACAATTAATTAATTAAACCTATGAATTTTTTAAACCAATCAAATTATTTTTAAAAAAATCCAAAAAAATATGACAAATACTAGAAAATAATATTGACCTATGGTAATTTTTTGTGCTTTTTGAATGTGTTTTGATCAGAAAACAAAATTAAACAAAATGTCAAATGAAACAAAAATTCAAATAAACCAAAAAATTCAAACAGACCAATCATGATGTGCCACCACATCATCTTCAACCTCTGGGCAGTTCAAAAGCGCGCGCAACATCCATGTTTAGGGCTCACTTTCAGATCAACATAACATACTCAATTTTGCATAATTTTTTATGAAATCAAAGGCAAATCAAAGCTAGCATGGCAAGGAATCCATAGCAATTCGAATCAAATCAAATCATCAACCATATTGTCCACAATCAAGTTATGAATATGAACAAAAACATTCTAAATCGCGAGTTTCAGAGCATCCAATCATGCTTAATTCATCAAATTAAACGCTATAAAGCTTCAGAAACATTCCATTAACATTATTGAACATGAATCCAAGCTCAAACATCTCAATAAACAAGTGCATCTCAGAAATTGAAGTTTGGAATCATTACCTCAAGGCGAAAAGTGATCTACTGTCTCCTTCACTCCAGATGCAAACAAACGGTGCTAGCTTGATCTACTTGCTTTGCTGAAGCAGAATCCACAAGAATTTTGAAGAAAACACCAAGGAATTGAGAGAATCGAATCAAGTTGCAGAAGATGAAGGAAAATTTCAGATCTGGAATTCTTGCAAATGGAGCGTCCTCCCTCTCTCTCTCTCTCTTTGCTTGCTTCCTCTTATATAGAGTTTGTAGAGAAGGTTAGAAGTGGAAATCTGACTTTAAAACCGTTGGAGGGCAGGATTAGGGATTTTGGCCAAAAATGAGGTTCATACTGAATCAGCCTTTTTTCCCGTGCGTTCTCTTTCTTATTATATGCTTTGTGAGCCAAATAACTTCAGAAGATTGTACTTAAAACCCTGGCCCTTAATTCCACATGATCAAAGAATGTTGGAGTTTTTGCAAGTTTGGACCATTTTTGCATTTTTCATTCAAACAAACACCAAGGTCCATAGAACACAAAATGGATGATATATTGGGCCTTAGTAAATCACAAATAGGTCATGGGATGGGTTAGGGACAAAGAGAATGGTTGAAACCTGAGTTTTCATGAATTGGCCATTTTGCATATTTGCCAAATTTCAATAAAATGCCTCAAATTTCCAAAACTCATAACTTCCTCGTGCTTTTGAATTTTGATACAAATGAGCACAATTTGGGAAGGTATTGAAAAGATATACAAACCCTTAGTTTATAGTTTTTGCAATTAATCCATTAAGGCTCTCAAAATTTAGCTTGAAATTCACTAATTTTGAAAAATGACCTATAATTTTGTAATTTCAAAAGTCCATAACTCTTGATTCCTTGCCAATTTGGACATGAAACAAAAAGGAGGTGAAAGATAATTCTCTTAGATTTCCAAGCATATTTCATTTGCATCTTCTTGATCAAGGGTGAATAAAATATGAATTTTTTGAAATTAGGTCCTTATTTTCCAAAATTAGTAACTTTTAGGGTTTCTTCAAGAATAAGTTTCAATACATACTTCAATCTCTTTGATCCCATGACCAAAATGGACTTGAAATATGAAAATTACAACCTTGAATTGATGGTTGGCCAAAAATTCACTTGGTCAACCTTGACTTTGACTGATTTTGACCAAAATAACCATTTTGCCCCTCTGAATCAATTGATCCACCTCCCTTCAAAATTGATGATAAAAACCTCAAACATATAATCTTCCAAACATATAGAGGCCATGTGCAAAGTTTCACTTCAGAATTCCCAAGAAATCTTGATGAAATCCCAAACCCTAGTTTTGTTCAACACATTAGGAGACTGAGGAATCATCTTCAAAACTTCAAATCCTTTGGGCATCTTGATCAATTTCTTGTACAAAGACCTTTCAAATATCAAAGGTATGTTGTTGCTTCCAAAACCAAGATTTGTGCCTTGGCCAATAGCCTTAATCAAGCAAAACCCTAATTTGACTGGTGCATCCAAAGAGTGGTTCTTCTTGTGATCAAACACAAACTTCAATCCTCTGATGATCCAAAGGGATGGATAAAATTTCTTGAGATATGCAAAAACCTTTGAGCTTAAGAGATCCAGAGGTTTGGATGATAATATACTTCTTGAGCAACTTGAGGAAGACTTGATAACCAAAGTACTTTGATTCCATCTCAATGTATGAATGCAATGCAGTATGATATTCATAATGAAACATAAGCCAAAATCAAGAGGGTAAATTTTGGGGTGCAATAGACGCTCGAATAGCTTTTGTAAATGTATGATGTGATCCTCCTATGTATGAGACTTGGCAATTGTATCATCTACGTACACCTCAAGTTCTTTGTGAATCATATCATGGAACATTGTGACCATAGCTCGTTGATAAGTTGCCCCTGCATTCTTCAGACTGAAAGGCATCAGCTTGTAGCGGAAAATTCCCCACGGAGTCATGAAGGTAGTTTTTTCCATATCCTCGGGTGCCATTTTGATTTGATTATAACTTGAGAAACTATCTATGAATGAGAACACTGAAACTTGAGTTGTATTATCCACTAAAACATCTATGTGAGGTAATGGGAAGTCGTCTTTAGGACTTGCTTTGTTTAGATCCCGATAATCTACACATATGCATACTTTTCCGTCCTTCTTGGGCACTGGCACAATGTTATCTATCCAAGGTGGATAATATACCACTGCTAAGAACCCTGCATCAAATTGTTTAAGGACCTCTTCTCAAATCTTGCTTGACATGTCTGAACGAGTTCTTCTTAGTTTTTGTCTAACTGGAGAACAACCTCCCTTGACAGGTAGCCTATGCACCACAATATCTGTATCCAATCCTGGCATGTCTCTGTAAGACCAGAAAAATACATCCACATACTCATGTAACAACTTGATCAGTCTTTCTTTGACTATTTTCTCTAATGTTGCCCCTAGCTTGATCTCTTTCGGATCTTCCTTTGTGCCAAGGTTAATGGTCTCAATAGAATCTTGGTATGGTTGTATATTATCAACTTTATTCTCTATCTCCCTCGCCAATTTTTTGAAGATTTCAAGATCTTCATCATCTTCCTCTTCCGCTTGGTTGATGGGTGCATCAAAATTATATCGGATAATAGTAGTAATATTTTTGGTGATTTTAGGCATGGATCTGCACGCTTATCATGTTTTGGTGCAGTTTTAGTATGTGAATTTGGAAAATGCGTATGAAGAAAAGTATTTTCATTTTTAAATATAAGAGATAAATGCAAGAGAAAGACAAAGATCTTAATTCAATGCGAAATATAACTTTTATTAATTATGAATAATGTCTTAAACAAATTGGGGGACCCTTACAAGCAACCCCTATGCCTCGGGCTTGACATAGGTTCTTTTAAAAACAAGAAAAATTACTTTGGGAAGAAAAAGATCTTTGAAATCTCCACAGCTGTCCAATTCTTGAGTTCTTCGCCTTGGGGCGCATTCATGGATGAAGTTGGACGCCTTCTTGATGTTGCCCTTGTCATGTATCATTGCCACTTGTCTGCCATTCTCTACTCCTTTATTGACGAAGGTCTCCTGTATTCGAGAAAACTGTGCTTTTCCCTTCAGAGTAGCCTTTGATAACTCGTAGCCCAAACCAAAACGATTCTTCTTCTCAGGTATTTCTGGGAGTCTACCCCAACATTTTGAGTTACTACTTTCTATAGCTACTTTCAAATCTCTCCACAAAGTCACAGTAGGTTTCGTGATTTTTTCCACCGGTAAGGTTACCATTAAAGCAACCTCTAGGACTAGAAACAGTGTCTCTATGTAGTCTTTGTCCATACTGATATATTTTTAGACTCTATGTGACTTACAAAGATGTCCTCTCCACCGTCGATTATA
The DNA here is from genome assembly GCA_948472305.1 of Vicia faba. Lineage (NCBI taxonomy): Eukaryota > Viridiplantae > Streptophyta > Magnoliopsida > Fabales > Fabaceae > Vicia > Vicia faba. Next base: position 1,125,961,940 of record OX451735.1, read on the forward strand.
ACCAATCTCCCTTCAACGAGGAACTTCAATTTCTGATGTAAAGTTGAAGTGATTTCCCCTACCGCATGAATCCAGGGTCGTCGAGGTAAACATGTATATGCTAGTTCTATGTCCATAACTTGAAAATAGATATAGAACATATGTGGCCCAATCTTGACAGGAAGGTCCACTTCTCTAAATATTGAACTTTGGGAAGCGTCGAAAGCTTTAACTATCATAGAACTGGGCCTTATCACAACACCATCTAGTGTTAACTTCATTAAGCTTGATTTTGGTAGCACATTAAGAGCTGAACTGGTATCAGTGAGTACTCCGGACAGGCTTGTAGTGCCTATCTGAATAGAGATGTGCAATGCTTTGTTGTGAGCTCAACCTTGTGGAGTCAACTCGTTGTAATTAAAACCCGGATATGATCCAGATGTTAGATTTTCCACAACATTGTCAAATTTATTTACTGTAATCTCTTCTGTGACATGAGAAGAACTCAACATTCATTAAAGAATCTTGATGAACTTTTGAGTTCAGGAGCAACGAGAGTATTTAAATCTTGGTTGGGGTTTAGCGAAGCTGATCCACCACCCTATAATCACTTATTTTGATTATTTTCAAGAATTCTTCAGCCTCTCGGTTGGTAAAATTCTTGCTCGGGAGTTCTTGTTCTTGCCTTGACTTCACCACCGCTTTTCTTTATCCTTCACAATAGCCTCAATCTTATTTTTCACCACAACATCATTCTTCTTTTGTGATACGGGGCCAAAGATTCGACCACTGCAAGTTATGCCTCATGTTCTTGCTATATTTAAGATTGCAGGTCATTGACTTGTCGATGGCTCACATAAACCATTGACGTATACAGTAGAATCATAACTCCATGGTACTGCTTTGTCACTTTTGTAAGGGGTAGGAGATGGTCCCCAAATTACCATCGTAGTCTTTGGAACTACTGGTATCCTCAAAGTTTGTCTTGGTATCAATACTAGTGTTTCTGTTGATTCTCCCCATGGAATCACAAGAGTCTTTTTATTAAGGTTTGGCCCTTGGCAAGGAATTACCAATGGCTTCTTTGTACATTCTTCTATTGCAGCTACATACTCTCCTTTAGGGTATGACCAAAATTGGACTATCCCCTAATCCACCAACTTTTGTAAGGTCTTCTCAAAAGCTTCATTATGTTCCAAGAGGAACCCACACTCCAACAGATATTCCTTCAAAATATTTATTGGGGTTTTCACTCGTCTAACTGCCCTAGGTCGATGACTACTTCAATTTCATTTATCTCTGGTCCACCATGCGGAGGCATGGGGTTTGTCTTGATATTCGGTTTATCAAAAGGTATATACTGAGAATCCAACAAATCTTGAACCTTATGTTTGAAGGCCCAACATTTTTCCATAGTGTGGTCGGGAGAATTGGCATGATACTCGCATCTGGCGTTGGCATCGTACCTTGGTGAGGGTGCCCCGATTTATGGAGCTAGAGGTTTTAGCTCTACCAAAGATGCCTTAACTAAGTGTTGTAATAATTGACTGTGTGACATGGGGAGAAGATCAAACTTTCTCGGTGGCCTTTCAAACCTGTTCTATTGTTGTTCTCGTGGAATTATTAATGGTTATTGTACCCTTGGATGAGAGGCTACAACATTAATTTCTCCTTTCTTCTTTTTTGAGAAGTTAGGAACATGTCTTTTTGAATTGTAAGGGGTACTAGATGATGCCCCTGGTATATTCTCGCTCTTTATACTTGCTTCAATCCTTTCACCGATAGTCACTAAGTCAGAAAATCCAGACGAGACGCTTCCTACCATCTTCTCACAATACAACCCTTGTAAAGTTCCCATTAACATGTCGACTAACTCTTTCTCTAGAAGTGGTGGTTGTACACGGGCTGCCATTTCTCTTCACTGTTGAGCATGCTCCTTAAAAGACTCCTCCTTTTTCTGAGACAAGTTCTGGAGTTGCATGCGGGTAAGCGCCATATCTAAGTTGCACTTGTACTATCTCAAGAAAGAGTTAGCAAGACCTTCCCATATCTTTATATGAATTTGTTCCAACTGCATGTACCAATCCAGGGATGCCCCACTTAAACTGTCTTGGAAACAATGGATCATCAACTTCTGGTCTTGAGCATAGACATACATCTTCCTATAATACATGTGTAGATGGTTCCTTGGACATGTGAACCATTTGTATTTTCCAATTCAGGTACTTTGAATTTTGGCGGGATCACCATATCAGGAACTAGACCCATCTCTAGAGCGTCGACATCGTAACCCTCCACAGCCTTTAACCTTTCTTTAAGGGCTTTGTATTGGTTGAGTGCCAATGGATTTTCAGTGGCATGCGTATGGGTTGTCTTTTGCGGTGCTTGATTAATATCTTCTAAGTCATGGTCTCCATATTTCAAGTCTAAGTAGTTGTCTGTGTTGTTGATCGGAATCAACAAGGTTTGAGACGCCCCTATATTTGGTGGAGGTGGGACAAATCCTTCAGTATCAGCTGGTTTGACTTCTTGTTGAGCCATGGTTGACTTTTGGGGCCCTGACTCTGGTTCTCTTCTTGGTTGGTGACCTCTTGATACACCAATGTTTTGGGCTACTTCTTCAAAGGCTACTCTAGGGATTTGTTCCTGCCTTTCAATAATGTTCTTCAAGGCTAGAAAAACTTGACTCATATCTCCTTTCATTGATTCAACATTTCCCTTGACTTGTTCAAGATCTTCCTTGAATGCAACTTGATTCTCTTTGATCTATTCCATCACTTTCTGTTGATGGGCTCTTGTCTGGTATGGTGGTCGAAGAGGCGATGTTTTTCTAGCTCTTCTACCAATGGTTTAAATGGAGAATGTTTTGAAAAATGATGAGTTTTTTTTTTGTTATGAGTTTATGAGATGCAAATGTTTGTGAACTCATGAATGTGTATGAATATGCTAAGATTTTCGTTTTTGGGTGTCTTATTCACTTGGATATACATTATATATATATATATATATATATATATATATATATATATATATATATATATATATATATATATATATATATATATATATATATATATATATATATATATATATATATATATATATATATATATATATATATATATATATATATATATATATATATATATATATATATATATATATATATATATATATATATATATATATATATATATATATATATATATATATATATATATATATATAGGTTTTGTTTTTTATTGGTGAGTATCCAAAATAAATAAATATGCAAACAATATACGGAAACAAAATCTTTTATTGAAAGGATAACTTTCCTTTAAAAGAATACAATTCAAATATTGAAAAATATTTAAAAACATCAAAATTAAACTAATGCATAACAAAGGGAAACAAATAATCTTCTAAGTGCGTCTGCAGATGTCTGCTTTGAAACCATCGACCATTGTCCTACAAAGCTTGAGGAAGTCTTCAACTTCTTTTGGGAGAGGAACCATCGCATTTTCTGCGTCTCTCAAACTCCTAGGGATGTCTTCAATGAGATTGTTATCTAAGAAGGCGAGTCTTACATGCTTGTCTTTGTAAAATTTGTATTCTCGCTAGAGGTTACGAATTATCTTGTGATTATCTTCCCCTGCTTTGGCGATATTTCCATACTGCTCTTCCCAATATAACTTTTCAACCCTCATCTCCATAGTTTCTATTATATTAGGAAATCCTTTCAGAGGCCTTCTAATTCAAGACATATTTGCTCGTATTCATCAGTCTTCTAGGTGAGAAATCTTTCTGCCATCATCCTCTTGAGGCGTTCTCCTAGCTCTGATTCTTGGATATCTTGGACTCTGGTGGTAAGATACTTCATTTGTTCTTCTTGATCTAAATAAGCTTGCGCCAAACTTTGGATTTGAGCCATCATTTTTTCTTCCATCACCTTTTTGTCTTGCACAGCCTTTTCGTACCACCTATTTAGTTTCCCGATCTCGCTAGCAGCATCCTCCAACTATTAGTTTTGGGAATCTAAGTTGAAAGTGGCACTTAACAATCCTTCAATCGAACGCTTCCGCTTAAGACTCTCATTCTCAAATGCCTCATGATATTTCTGAATTTGTTGGTCTTTTGATTCAAGTATGCGTTGCATTTTTCTTTTCTACTTAGTTAAGTTATGGAGATTAATTTCTAATTCCTCTTTCTTCCTTTGAGCTTGTTTCAAAGCATTCTTCAAATCATCTATTTCTTCTAAGGACATAGGCGAAGAATCTGGGACATCTAGCTTGTACTCGGGATCTACGTCAAATTTTAACTTAACAACTCGTACCTTATCCAAAACTCAATGAGTGTAAGCTCTTTCGCCATAATATTATTTCTTTCGGCCTTTCTTTTATTAACCCTACTCCAAGCTCGGATGATCTTGTTGATCAATTCTTGGTTGTTCTTACCCATGTAATGAATGATCAGTTGTCGAAGTTGTTCATCATAGGGTTTTTCCTCCAAAGGATACCCTAGTTGTCATAGGGCCAAGGTAGGTTTGTAATTGATGCAACCACGTTATCCAATCAACGGAACATTTGGAAAGTCGCCGCAACTATAAATGATATCCCCGATGTCCAGCTTCCTCACATACCATAACACAAGCAGTAAGAGACCTTAATTTTATAGATGAGTTATAAACCAAGAATATAATAGTGGGATGCAACAATTTAGAGTACCCCTCCCCTTTTTATACCGAGTATGAAGTGCATAATAAATATCAGCAAGTAAAGCGGGAGTTGGGTCCGTATTGAAAACTTTTGCGCCCCAAAATACACTAATAGATGCAGGGTCAACATAGTCCAAAGTCCATGGAAATAAGATTACACCAAACACAAGTAGCCTTAAACAATCAACACAAGACTCCCATTCTTTGTTATCGGCAAAATCAAGAGCTTTAGTCTCCATATAGCATCTCTTAATCCCTCGTACATCACCTTCTTTTTTATAATTAAGTGACAATTCAGGATAAGGGATCCCTAAAACCTCTACCAAGATTCTAATGTCAATAGTCTGCCTGATTCCCACATAAGCTTTCCCTTTAGAGAAATTCAAAAGTCTATCAAATTCTTCTAGAGTCGGTGCTAGCTGAAAGTCTTGGAAGGTAAAGCACCTTAATGGAGGGTCGTAGAACTGAATTAAGGCAGAAATAACATCCAATTGTACCTCCACTTTTGTTAATTCAAGGGTATCCCCGTAATGGTAAGTAAACATCTTTAAAGCTCTTTCGGACAGTTTCCCTTTTATAGCCTTGATCTTTGTCATATCTGGCTTGATGGCATTGATACGGACAAGTTATTTCCCTATAGCATTCATTTTTAGGACACTTCACCAAAAACCTTTTATTATTATTTTCTTTTTTTTTATCTTGTGAATAAGAAAAACAAAAAGAAATGGAGGGTAATGAATATATTAAATGCAAGATGTATAAATGCATGATTGTGTGGCTTAATGATGGGATTTCGTGAAAAGGTACCCTTAGAAGGTAGGCTCCTAGTTTTGGCTTGCGTATATTCTACTCTCCCCATAAGGTGGTTTCCTTAAGGGTATCATGGATAACTCTAGAGGGAAAGGAACAAGGGCCTCCATTAAGTAGATCCTATTTGCATACTGAAACTTTCGTCTCTAGGTCATGAAAGGTCTCACCATGAGATTTTGGTTTAAGGGTTTAAACAAAGAGTCATGGGTTTCATTTCAAAGTCCTCCCTGCCAAGAGGATGTCTCTTGAGACGTATTTCTTTTTCGGAATTCCACTGACTCTATGCAAAGTCGTCACAAATAAACTCATAGGGATGATGTATCAGCTTGACTAATAGACGAACCTTCTTTCTAAGGTTTTTTTGAAAAAATATCATTTAAAAAAATCTGATCACATATGATAAATCAAAATAATAAATGTAAACAAATGAATAAATAAAATAAAATATTGAAAACAGTAAGTAAACCCAACAAAAACCCTAATCCTAAGAGAGAGGCTTCTAAACCCTAGGGTTGAGTCTCCAGCAGAGTCGTCAGATGTTGTAACCGGTTTTAAAATGAGAGTCGTCACCCTTAATTTTTATCTTTGAGAAGGGAATATAAAGAATAACCCTAATTTAGTCAGAGATTCTAAGTTGTTGGACTCGGTCTTAGACGAAGGGAAGGTGTTAGGCACCCTCATCAACCTTGTTCGTAAGGATACTAGGGTTTAGAACTACGACTTAGGAAATAGGGTTTTAATTTTTTATTAGGGGAACTCGCCACGATTTTATTTGTATGCCTACGTATCCTCTTATGAGGAATCAGAGTCCCAATTCGTAGTTCGTAGTTGGTTGGTTTTTTTTATGGATTGCAAAGATATTTCGAATTCTCCTTGAACCAAGTCTTGGTGTGTGAATAGCGGAATTGTTAGACGAAGTTCCTAGTTAACGAGAAATATCTCCATAATCCTTTTTGAAAATAATCTTGAGTTTATTAAGTTAGTAAAAAAATTGATTTGATGTTGGTTAGATGTTTTCAAATATATTATATGATGTAAGAAAAACATTTTTAATGCATGATAAAAAGAATTTTAATGCAATTTAAAACTAAATAATAATGAGTTAGTGAAACAAATAATTTTGAATTTAATAATAACAAATATATTAAGTATTAAAAATATTAATTATAATGAATAAAATAAATAAATGAAAATATAAAATATAATAAATTAATTGAAAACATATGGGGTGTAAATTATTTGGGCTGAGTAATTCATGGAGGTATGAGGAGTAAGGCCCTAAATCAGATATTGAATTTGGGTCCAAAATGCAGGGGGGTGCAAACTTAAACGCTGTAGCAAATCTGAGGGTGTAGGGCACAAGGGCCCAAGTCTAGATGTTGGGCTTGGCCCATTAGCACAGGGGGTGAGAATTGTTATTGGCGAAGTGAATTGAGGGTGCGCTTAGTAATGGGATGAGCCCAAAACAAATATCTGATCTGTTAGACAAAGTGTGGGAAAACTCACAGAGTTATGATGGGCGCGCGTTTGAGAAACGCTTGATGATGATCAAAGGGACAATGAGATGGGTGCATGGCAAGAGGGACATAAGGAATCATGGGGTATTATATAAACGAATCTCTGGGCTGAAAGCCCATTTTTTCTCTTCTCTCCCTCTCTCTACAATAAAGAAACCCTTTTGTTATTTTTAGAGAGAGAGGATTTTCCCTCTCTCTAGAAACCTGAAAACCGAAAATCGCCTCAGCCTTGGGCGCCACAAGCCGAAAATTGCTTTTGTCGGCGACTGCTCTAAGGCGCCACCAAATTAACACAAAACCACCGTCTGGGTTCATATGAACCCTAAGAACCCTAAGGGTTCTTGATAAACCTTAACCCCAAACTTAAGAACCCTAACCCTAGAACAAACCCAGAAAATCCTTATTCTAACCGGAATCCAGAAAATAACAATTAATCCACAACTACCAATTTTAAACCAAGCTAAGTGTTAGGCTTACTTTTCCGTAGTGAATCTTGTCGTATTAGTTCTTTTTCCCCTGTCTAATCTTCTTCTTCCTCTCTGATTGCAGGTATGAAGGATGATGGCAGCAGCAAAGATGAATGAGGAGTGGCAACAGATCTAGGGTTTCAGAAATTGAAATCTAGATCTCAAGGATGAAGCCTAGCTCGCAGATTCTGCTTCTTTATTGTGATTCTTTCTCTAATTTTCTATCCTCTGAATTTTTGTTCTATTTTAAAATTTTAGGATTAGGGTTTTTATAGTTTAGGTATTAGTACAAATTAGGAAATTCTTATCTGATTGTCGTTACGTTAGTAATGATCGAATCAATTAGTGATTTGATTTGATCTGATTTTTTGTATAATTTTTTTATTTTTAGAAATTGATTCTAATTGGATTTGATTTCATGTAATTGATTTGATTTGATTTTTTTTGTAAAATGTTTAGACAATTCATTATGTAAAGATTCAATTTTGTTTTGATTTGTTATTGTCTTGATTTTTGTCATTTTCTGACTTGAGCGTTTTTAGTAATTGTGGGCTTTTGTAGCCATTTTTGGGCTTGGATCGTTGCAAAAGGGATGAAGATGGTGAACATGGTGAACGGAGGCTTGGGTTGAGATTAGGGTTTTCTCCCTTTCAGTTGACTTGGTCAACATTCTCAGAAAATAAAATAATAAAGTAAAAAATAATAATAAAATTAAAGTTAATAGTCGTAATAAGTAAATAATACTTATAATAATAATTAAACAATAATTATAATAAAATAGATAACAATTAAAAAGGACTTAGGCTATAAATATTGAAGTGGGCCAATTACTTGTCCAGTCATTAGGCCTAAAAAAACGAGTTGACATGGGCCTTCCTGATCCAACTGATGTAAAACATACACCTTCTATCATGATTTTTAAAACAGGCCTCAACGCTATAACTGGCCAGCCTGATTAACAATAAACCCATCATGTAATTAGCACACCCCTTCTTCTATTTATTCATTAAATTCTAAATGGGCTGAAATATATCCAACAAAAACGCCTCCCTTCTTAATCGTAAGAACCAACTTAATGGACCATCCGATTTTGATGTTCCATTAAAGCAACACACCCCTCTTATCAATATTTAAACCTCCCCCCCCCCCCCCCCCCCTTTATTTTATAATATTCAAAACAAACAATTTGAATCATATGATTTAAGGATTCTTTTTTTTAAAGTAACATAGGATGATTATCTGAAGGATCAAATTTGGGGTATGAAAACATGAACCAATCAAAATGCGCCAACACATCATCCCTGTTATGCAAATAAAACCCTAACGCAAAGAGAAACAGATTCATCATGAAAAGTTCAGAGCCTCATATCTCTCTTACCTCTCCACGAAATTAAACAAAATCAAAACCAAAATTGAAGATTAAACTTCACAAAACATCATGGAACCAATAAAATCACCAAACAAACACTAAATCATGGAGATATTTGCATGCAAAGTCACATATTCGAACAATCTTTCAGAAATTCAAACTTCAGCACAAGCTTATACTTCACAAATCAGTATACATCACACCTATTGTGTGGCCAGCTAATGCACATAAACACATTTACATCGTTTTAGAGCAAGCTAATCAATGAATGAGAGAGATTGAAGTTTGGAAGAAAACTGACCTCAAGTGGAAAATAAATCCATTGTTTCTTCAAATTCCAAAGCTAAAGAAACCCAATGGCCTTGATCTACAAGCTCTAAAGGAGATAAAATGAAGTGAAAAAATAGAGCTAGCTCAAAAGGAAACTCAGAAACAATGAGGGAAGCTTCTTAGTGAACAACAAAATTTCATATCTTCTTTCTCTCTCCAAGGTGCGTATTCTTCAGTGTGTGTCTGTGTGTGTGTGTGTCTGTGTGTGTGTGTGTGTGTGTGTGTGTGTGTATTGAGAGTGAGGAGAGTGATTTATAGAGTGTGTAGAATGAAGGGATGAATTAACCATGGTTAGAAAAGAATTGGAGGGAAGGTTTGGCATTTTTTAATGCATGAGAGGGAATCTTTTGTTGCGTTTTGAGGAGTCCTTTGAAGGTAAAATAGGCGTTAGTTATGTGCTGGCATAGGTGATCACATAGGGTTTAGTTTTAAGTGGGAAGAAAGTTGCTTATTTTGGCAATTTGGTGAAATGCATGTGCATGCATGCTTCCTGCATTTTGTATAGCCATTTTAGGTAAAGAATGATTGTTATGCACGTGACGGAGTCAAAATGACAAGCTTGGTTGTAGCAACCCTTAAAATATGTGTATGACAACCATGTTAATGTAATGTCCAATTTCCTTGATCAATCCTCTTCATTCCTTCAAAACTCTTCCATGTTTTGGCCAAATGATGTGAGCTTTAGCTTTTCAGAAAGTTGGTAATGTGATGAACAACTTTGCTGTTAATGAGAAAATGAATTGGTACCTTGAGAATTTTTTTTATTAATAACCATGTATTAAATTAATATTTCGCAAATAACCGGGTTTCGGAAAAAATTACGCAAATAACCATGTTTCAGATGGCTCCACAAAGGAGGAGCCATCTCACTTGGCGCCTCCACCTAGGGTTTTGCCCTAGGCGCCATCTCACTTGGCGCCTCCCTTGTCTTTTAGCCAAGTGAGATGGCGCATGCTCCTTAAAAATGAGAGGAGGCGCCATCTCACTTGGCGCCTAGGGCAAAACTAGGGTTTTTTGTTGTTTTATAAATAATTCGTCCGTTTCTTTGAAATTTCTCACACTTTCTCGCACTGTATTTTTATTTTGTACTCCCTTATTTACGTAATGACGTCGCCTATGATTTTTAGCAGAGATGGTTACGTTATATTCTCCGCCACGAAACCTGCGATGAAAATGAAATTCTGGCACATTCACTCCATGGAGCGTCTGAAGCGGGAGTTGATGCGGTGGCTAGATGGAGACATCGCCGAGGGGGAAAAAATTTGAAGGATCCAGCGAAAACGAACAACAACCTCGCATGCGACAGGAAGACCTAATGTGTGGTTGGAGGAAGTCAAAACAGACAGTGATGTAATGCTGATGATGCATGGGTCAGATGAAATTGTGTTAACAGTTGTAATTTCCTAGATTGAATATCGTTAATCATTGTTGTACGCGAAAACCCTAATGTAATTTCCTATATTGAATTTCTTAAATTGTGTGAACAGTTTTATTAACGGAAAACCCATAATGTTTACAACACAAATATTGAAAAGATTTATTGTATTACAAAATTTATGTGGTCGAGCCAGACGCCCGATTCGGACAGTTTTTGCGATTGTGTCCGACCTGACGGCATAAACCACACTTTCTTTCCAACCTGTCAAGATCGTCCATTTCTGTTGTTATGCGCCTGCTTTTGGGACGACCCTTCTTGTTCCTTCGCATTTGGTCATTGTGCCAAACTATATCACCGTTGTATTCAGGCCAATAGTCCGGTTTTTCCACCAAAGGAAAGTTGTTGTTGTAAACAGTGAGCAACGTTTCAGATTTATAAACGTTTGAGAGCAGTTGAAGCACGTCTTGATGGGTATGAGCACAAGCGGCAATGACATGAGAGCAAGGCATACGAAAAGCTTGAAACCTGCCACAATCGCACCATTGAGAAGGTAAAATGACCCTGTATTCTTGTCTTGCCAGGCCTTCATTGTGGTCAATTGTCTCTTTCACAATGAAGTTGTGGCTATGGCGGTCAAACCGTGTAACCATGTGAGTGTTGGCTTTAGCACTTTCAGCCTTAATGTATTTCATACAGCTTTCACTCCATAGTTGTCCTGATTGCAAGACCGCATACCACATTTCACCTCTTTTGGCAAATAACGCAGCCATCCTAAAATACGTGGATTTCACCAAGGCAGTGATGGGGAGGTTTCGTATGCCCTTGAATACCCCATTCATTGATTCAATAAGATTTGTTGTCATATGCCCCCATCTTTGGCCATTGTCGTATGACCTAGTCCACTTTTCGACCGGTATATTGTTGATCCACGTACCGGCTTCTGGGTTAGACAAACGGATCTCGTTGCGGTAATATTTGAATGTGGGCTGTGTCAGTGCGTATCCGGCATTCATCACCGCTTTCCTCAATGTTTTGTCCTTGACCTCCCTCGAGAAATTCTGGAAAATATGCCTGACGCAATAGACATGCGTAGAAGGAGGGTCATGCCAACCATTTGCCGGATTATTATAGGCACTTTCAATGGAGGCATGTCTGTTCGAGATCAAACAGAGATCTGGTTGAGGAGCCACGTGTGTACGAAGATTTTTCAGGAAAAAGCTCCAAGCACCACCGGTCTCCCCCTCGACAAGGGCAAACGCAACGGGGAAAATGTTATTGTTGCCATCTTGTGCAACTGCCATCAAAAGCGTGCCTTTGTACTTCCCATACAACCAAGTCCCGTCTATTTGTAGAATTGGTTTGCATGATGCAAACCCTGTGATGCATGGTTGAAATGCCCAAAAGACGCGACTGAATATTCCGTTGCCATGTAGTAGACTACCATCTTGGGTGTACGCTGGCAATGTTTCCAGAACATAAACACTACCTGGAGAATATGTCTTGAGTGCATTTAGGTAGCGGGGAAGTTCTTAGTATGACTCCTCCCAGTTTCCGTACACCCTTTCAATCGCCTTAGTCTTTGCTAACCACGCCTTACGGTAAGATGGAGTGTAGTTAAAAACCGTGGTGATGTGGGAGATGATTGTTTTCACCTTCAAAGAAGGGTCGTTGCTGACCAGGGGTAGGATTTCTTGACAGATTAGATCATGGTTGAGTTTTCGGTGGTCTTGTGATTGAGTGGAACTTACACAAGTATGGGTAGTCATGGAACCTATGACCCAGCAGTCACCCCTTAGTCTGTATGAAGCGGTCAGCTTGAACATACAGTCAGGGTGGACACACTTGATCTTGTACCTTTCCGGGTTTACACGATCCACCTTATAATCAACCGAGTTGAGCATGTGAAATTTTTTGATGGCCCTTATGCATTCCTCTCTATTACGAAACTTGTCCTTCTCTTTTAAATTTTCATCCGACTGCATATACGGTTGGAAAAACAAGTCCGTAGAAGGTTCATCTCCGCCCATGTTGTAGTTTGTCATGTGCGTAGGTGGTGTGTAGATTTTGTCGGTAGGAATACTTGGGATGCCATCATCGTCAGAATCGTCGTTCACCATTTCATCAAACTCTAACTCGTTATCTTCTTCTTCATCATCAACCGCATCCACCTCATCTTGCTCATTCTCCAAAGGATCAACCTCCTGTGTCACCGGAGGCTCTACCTCCTGTGTCACCGGAGGCTCTTGAAACAAAACGTACAACTCAATAGAGTCGTTTCCAGAATAGACATGGCTGGAAATCATGTTCTGGAAATCCTCGTCATCTTGAATTGCAACCTTATAAAAAATAACTTGGTTGTTTCCAAAAAAGACTGGACTCTGATAAAATATCTGGGATACCGGGCCTCGTTCAAGTTTGGCCTCCAATCTTTTCTTAAAGTACGAGAAATTTGCTTTCCCGTTTAAGAGAAATCGAACATTGTCGGTGTTTCTAAACAAAAACCCAACTGTGGGACACATGTATGTCTCACCGTTGAAATGTGCTTTGACAACAAATTGTGGTGAAGAGGCCATTGTGTAGAATTGTTTTAAGGTATGAAGGTTGGAATGTTTTAGGTTTATTGATTGTATGAAGGTATGAATGTTGGAATGTTTGAAGGTTAGATGACTGATTCGAAGGTTGGAAAATTTTACAGTTTATGTGAATGAATGTTATGTTCAACGTAAGGCAAAAAATTTCAATTAAGTAAGTGATGCAACCCCCCAAGGCTGCCAATAATATTAAAAGCCAGAATGTATATTATGATACTTTTTGGTACATTTTTATTTCCCGAAAGTACGGGAAATAGTGTAAATTTCATGTACTTACATTTACTAACAAATTTTGATAAAACTAGAAAATATAGTTGGGGTTCTGCAGTATTAGCCCACCTGTACAGTTCCTTGTGCAAAAACGCAGTCAAGGAAAAATGTACATTTTATGGGTGCGCATTTTTACTACAAGCCTGGGGTTGGTGGAGGATGGAGTCCTTAAACCCCATCAACAACAACACTTTTGGTTTCCCGTACGCAACAAAGTAAGTCATTAAGTTATAGCATTTATAACTATTCTGCTCTTTCCAAAATATATGCTAAAAATGACATGTTTCTCATTTCCTTTAGGTACTGCGTGAGGGGTATGGATTACGGCAAGAATCCCAGATTCAATGTCGCACTCTACCGGAATCTGTTGGATCACTTAGGCCCAGATGACGTACGTCGTAGCTTTTTAACTTTTGTTCATTTTAATTATTTATACATTACTTTTGCGCTTACCTGATTTAAATTTTATCGCAGTTCGTCTGGAGACCATATTTGGGTTTGGGCCATTCTCCAAATCCAGAGGATGCAGCAACTTGGACTGCAAAGACTGCACTCATTCGGTTCAACATTGTGGAGATGCACCACAGCGACCGTGTGAAGATGCAGTTCGGAATGATCCAAGAGATACCAAGTGATCCAACAGATTTGTCCCCCTGGCATCTAAAAAGGGTCGACGCCCAGTGGGGTCTTACCAACTGGAAAGACTTTGCTCCAGAATGGTGTAAAATGTGGCAAAGGCGTCATCGCTACATCTTGCAATCCCCGGTTTTCCTTACTCAAGGTAACATGCGACACACTGATCAATATATGTCGTGGTACAGGTCGGTTAGTAACCCAGATATGCACGTGTCTCATCCGAGGTACTTGGTTGACCCACGCACACAATGGGCACAACCCTCGATTCCCCATCAACAAACCCAAAATCCATCAACCTCAAACCAACCCCCAAGAAGAAACAGACCAACAAACACACAACCACATTCCCCACCACAACACAACTACAATCAAATGCCGTACTACCAACCACAATCACCGCCAAACTACCAATACCCGGATATGCCTCAAACCCAACCACAATACCAACCCCAATACCAGCACACCCACATACCCCAGACACAATTTCAGTCTTCCACATATCCCAATATGGCGCCCTCAACATCCAGCCTTAGCCCTGATATGGGAATGTCAGAAGATTATGACCAAGCCGACCAAACCTACCATCAACCACCATATCACCAAACAACCCAACATCCACAATACCAAACACCCCAAGATCCATTTCTTTTCTACCCCCCATACTCAGACGACCAATGCTACCGACCAACCATGGAACCCCACCCACCGCCAACACGACCAAACTTCGAGGGTATGGGTAACCGACTGTACCAGAGAGGATCTTCGAGATATGGAGATCTTACTGATTTTATGGATTCGGATCGCATTGACTTCGCTGGGCCATCGACCTTGCCGCAGCAGGAAACGAGACGGCACCCAGCAAGAGAAAGGCGAGGACGGGGATGCGGAACTGGGGGTCATTACCGGGTTCCTGGGGATCACTGATGTATCTTTTTTTTCCCAGTATTTTTTGTATCCATTTTTTTACTGTTCTTTAAATGTAAAACAGTTGAATGTAATTATTTTTTTTTAAATAAAAAATCCATTTTGTTGATCTCTGTCTAATAGGCAACGCGCAGGAAAGAAAATAAAAAAAAAAATTTTTTGCCCTAATTTTGTACATAGGCGCCATCTCACTTGGCTTAGGGCTTGCCCTAAGCACTTAGGCGCCAAGTGAGATGGCGCCTCCCTTAAAAAAAGAGGAGCATGCGCCAATTGAGATGGCTCCTCCTTTGTGGAGCCATCTCAAACATGGTTATTTGCGTAATTTTTTCCGAAACCCGGTTATTTGCGAAATATTATTTTAACACTTGGTTATTAATAAAAAAAATTCGTACCTTGAAGATACTCAAATTTGGCCATGAAGTTTATTCCATGAAGCTGCACATGAGCTATGTAGAAATCCATCAGGTATCGTGTCTTTGGCCTCTTGATGATGCTGACTTCAACTCAAAATATATTAAGTGGTGTTCATCCAAATGAGACACTTTCTGAACCAAAGTTGGAGGTGGCAATGTCCTCTTTAGCTTCGATGTTGATCATTGAACCAGGTAATGCTTAGATCATGGAGAAATTTTGCTATCAACATGTGACATAGAGGCTGACTGAAGAACACCCACAAAATTCTCTAAGTGTTAAAAACTTATACTTATTTTCCAAGCCAAATATCTCTTCTTCCTTTCACTTTTTTGATATGAGCTCACAAGGAAAATGTTAGAGATTTTTATTCCTCTTTCTATGGATATAAGGTTTGTAATTTTCAGACCAAAACGAGTGAGATATGATTTTTCAAAGAGTGATAAATGAACATGCAAAATCTTATAACTTCAAAAAAAATTCTAAGTTATAAAGATAACTTCTTTGACAAGTCAACTCTAAAATCATTAAAACTTTTTATTTTCTTTCACTCTTTCCCATGTGATATTAAAATATGAGTTTTGACTTGCTTGTTGACATAAGTCCACTTGGTCAACCTTGACTTTTGTTAAAATGACTGTTTTACCCCCCAATTGATCAATTGGACTTCTTCCAACCAAAATTAATGCTCAATATCCCAACCATAGATACTTAGAAACATGTTGAGAAGCATGGAATCAAGTGTAACTCAAAAAGTCAAATATATAATGGTTTAAACACAAACCCTATTTTTGACTGGTTGTGTTAGAAGATGATGACCAAAGTTCAAAACCCTAATTCCATGGAGTATGATGGAGAATTCCTTGCACAAAGATGACTCATATGATTATGAGAGGGTATTACTTCAATAAATTGGCTCATACAAGCACCACACACTTCATCTGGTCAAAACCCTAATTTTAAGAGATGAACAGAAGAAATGTGATTCACTTCAAAACACTTGCAATTTTCAAAGTTTTGATGAATCAATGAGACAATTGATATGTCTTGAGGTATGAGAAACCCTTGTAGCTTAAGTGAACTAAAGAGTGAGGGAATGAGACCCTTTTAGCATTGATTGTCAACACAACCATTCTTCTATAGCTTGTAGAAGAACATGAGAACCAAAGTACCTTGATCCTATCAAAAAATGCATGAATGTGTATGATGAAACATAAGCCATATAAGATAAAAAGAATAGGGGAAATTTTAGGGTGTAACACTCTCCAATTGTCAGGATCAGAACATGTGAGGAAATCCAAGTCCCAATACTACCACCAGAAAAAGTCTTATGCATAACCTCTCAGAGGGTGTCATTGTCTTCAGCTTCAACAAGCATAAAGACTCAAAGATCCATTCTGAAAGTCAAGAGAAAAAATAAAAAGTAGCATTGAGGTAAGGCTATGCAAGTGGGAAGTCACTTGTTGCAAAAAGTGGAATCTATCTCTGAAAAAGATGGTTTACTTGTTTCAAAAAAGATAAGCAACAGGGTTTGGAAGCAGAAGTATCCCTTATAACATGGGGAATGAAGCGTCAACCTAATGATGGTAAATGAGCGCTTCTTGGGAGGAAAACCAAAGGAGGTATTCGTAATTTTTTATAGTATTTAATTTTATATTAATTCCGAGTTTTGTTTTGTTTTTAATTGGTGTATGTTCTGTTTGTTTACTTTCATCTGGTAATATGATAATTATAACTTTAGTGGTTATATGAAAAAGCATCCAAACTAACTGCTCGTGTGTCCTCTGCGCATGCTAAATCGCCAAACTATTTTGTTACATACTTTTAAATGATCTAATGTGGCTTTATTGAGTTATACCGACGGTGGAATAGGTTTACCATAACTAGTTGAGAAGCCCCATCCAATAGGAAGTATTGTGTAGGTTGTCAGCTCTACCCCACATGGTGAGAGTAGAAAAATCTAAACACAACATTCATAGTGAGAGAATATTCAGGTATGTCTTTATCATTCAGAACTTGCGTACATTCTTTTTTTATTACACTTGCGTGATTACAAACACTAAGGAACTTTTTTGTTATTACCCCTGTGGCTTTCCCCTTTTTATTATTATCCCTTATTAACCCAATTTGAGCCTTTATCCATTTATTTATTTTAATAACCGCGTCATATTAGCCTTTGGCCAAAACACTTCCCTACCCTGCTCATAGTAGTTACATGAGTTATTTGATCTATGTTCATTCTAAGTTTGGGGTTGCTGTTGGGATAGCAATATTTAAGTTTAGGGTAGTTGGGCAGTGTATTTTGACAAATGAGGGCACCTGATGATTAAAAAAAAGAAGATGAAAAGTTGAAAAAATTAAAAAAAAAAAAGAAAAAAAAAGAAGAGAAATACAAACAAAATTAAATAATCATCAAGGAACTCGAGAAGAGGGAGAATTCAGCAAATATGGAAAACAAAATCAAATACAAAAGTTGAATCCTTAATAACAGCTTCTTCGAAAGAGTCAAGACAAGAAATGACTTCAGTAGTAATTCCATATAATGATCATAGTGAAGGTAACAATTGTAGTAACTCTGAGCCTTAGGCTCTTTTTCCAAAATTTATCCCACCTTAATCCTAGCCACGTTATAAACTAGAAAGACCTCAAAAAGTGTGTGTGTTATGCATCTTGTAATTGAAATGGAATTTTATTCAAGCATATGGTATGGTATTGCATATTGTGAATATTGAGTGTAAATCACACTAACACACAAGAGATTTTGTGAGAGTGTGAATTGAGCTGACACATAAAGTAGTACTTTCAAGTGAAGGTGTGGCCGATCAATCGACCTCGGTAATCTAGCAAAAAACCGAAGGTAGCAACAATAGAGAGCCATTGAAGATCTCAGAGGTATTGTGGTACGTAAACAATTTTTCTTTCATTTGAGGGTGACATGAGTTCTTTGTTCTTAAGGTTTCTTGAGGACAAGCAACAAGCTAAGTTTGGGGTTGTGATCAGTCACCATTTCTGCTATAGTTATTATCATTTTAACAGGTGAACGTATGCGAGTTATTTGCATTTTTCATATAGTTTGAGTGGTTTATATGTCAGTTTCTTTAATTTTATATTTATCTGTGTTTTAATCAATTTTGGTATTTTTGATCTTTTTGGGAAGGTTAACGTGTTTTGTAGGTCGGAGGAAGTCGATGATATGGCCAAAAAATAAACGCGGCGAATTTTCAGAAAGATGTGAGATTCAAACATTTTCAACATGTTTTTCATCATGCAGATGTGTGGTATTTTGATCATAACTAGAGATAATTAACTCATAATGATGTGGGACAGGTAGCAAATGAAAGCTAACATCGAGGACTACAACTTTTATGAAGACATCGAAAGCTAATTCGGCTCTGATCATACGTGTATCGAGCCATTTCATATGCATATGAGATATGGAAATTTCATGTTTTTGCCTATACGTGTACTGACACTTGCCAGACATCCCATACGCATACCATATGCCTCATACGCACCATACACGTATGAGTGCCCAGAGTCGCAAAAAAACTCAAAATTGCTCTATTTAACAGCAGAACACGGATTACACCAGGTTGGACGATTTTTTACGGCAAAAACATGTTTTGAGGGCTGGAGAACTCAGATTTTTGCATGGAATCAAGATTTTCATGAGCTTTTCGTGATTGAAGACTTAATTTCATCTCATTATCTGTAATGTCTACACTTTATATCTTGTTTCTCTTTGGTATTATGAGTAGCTAAACCCCCTCCCCCCAAATGCTAGGGGGTGTCCCTAATTTGGATTTATTTATGATTTTTATTTGAACCTTGTAATGACAATTTTATTATGTTTGATTTACTTTCAATTTGTTCTTAATGCTTTCTCTTTAAAAAAAGCTGAGTTTGATTTACGGTTAATCTTTAGGTTGGACCCCCATTATTAACGTTCAATTGAGAGTATTTCATAGTAGATATCACCTAGGACTAGGGATACCATGTGGAAAACGGATTATTCTTGATAAATTAATGCTTAAATTCATCTGTAATTCACTATGGACATAGGATTTAATTTGAATGTTTAAATATTTTCTCACTAAGGACTTAGAAGTAAACACCTTTAAGAACCGGTAATCAATATTTTAAAATATGTTATTGCAAGGTCATGTTAAAATTGTTAAAGAATTCAATCATACATCTTCTCTAGCATGTTCACTCATATTATTTTAAACAGTTCAATTGCATTGTTTACTTTTAGTTTCTATTTTATTCTCTCTGTTTAAAACAACAATCCAAAACCACAATTCTTTTGTTTAACTAATTTAGAATACGAACTTTGTATCGTCGAGCAGTCCTTGAGATCGATATTTGAGATTTCTCATTATTACTATTTTGGAAGATTAGTACACTTGCTAATTTACCAGTCAAACTCATCAACACCAAGAGCGGATATGAGAATATTTTGCGCTTTCCAATCATTTCCCACTTCTTTCTATCATCATCATTCCATAGTGCTTCTGGCTTAGGTGTGGTAACATCATTTTCATCAGTTTGAGTAACCGGTGTTGGACCATTTAAAATAACTTTCCACACACATTTGTCATATGACTTGATATGAATATGCATACAAGTTTTCCAATAACCATAGTTTTCTCGCGTAAAAATTAGTGCTCTATTATACACCTATTTAGGTTCGTTAGCCATTTTCTAATAAGAGTTTCGAAGCAGGGAATTAATTGGAGCTCGTCATACCACTTGTTAGACAACAACGACTTATCTAGAATGGGCGAATAGATACCCAAGTAAAATTACCTTTCAAAAATATGTAATTAAAATTTTATTTTGCGTATAAGGTTTTTGGCCTAGATAAAAAAGTCGTTTAAACGAACTTAGTTAGTGGAAACCCAGATATGCGAGAGCCAAATGGAATAACAATTATGCAAACAATTAACCTAATAGTTTCACAATTAATCGTTACTAACAAATCATTTCAACAACTTATTTCCAATGAAATTTGTATTAAAAATAGAACAAGACAATTTATCGAACACTTGGCACACAATCAATTTTTCAAAAATTTCTTTTGAGCTTTGTTGAATTGAAAATAACATTTACAATTAAACTGATTATAAGGAGATCAACAAAGTAATTTAAACTTCAACAATCAAAGAAAACTCTATATGAATTGATCAATCAAACACCAAGTTCAATAAATTGCATAAAGAAAGTAAATAAGTGAGAGAGATAACGATACAAGAATTTATTTAGGAAGTTCACCAATCGTCCTCACAATGGCTACGTCTCCCTCCAATTCCGTTTTGAAATTGAGATAAATTTCTTACTTTGCAAAAAAATTGATTACAAGAGAAATATTCAAGAGCAACCCTATAAACTCTAACCGCTTGATGTTGATTCAACCCCTTCTCTTCTTTTGGTCTTGAGCAAGACCAAGATATAAATAGATCCAATCTCTTCACCACTTAAACTATTCCTTTGCGAGATCCCAAATCTCTAAAGCCTTCACTCGAGTGAATTCAATTGACTATTGACCATAATAACTTCCAATAAGATTCACTGTGTCGCGCTACTCCTTTGCAAGATCTCCAATATTCAAAGCTTTCACACAATCGAATATCATATTGTAAAGTATTGAATAAAATCTCCAAATCTACCAAAGATATTGGAGGAAAAACTCTAGATTTTTCCAGATGAAACCCCTCACAATTCTCAATCAAATATTCTCAGTTACACAAACCTAATTGGATGTTATCAAACCTCGTCTAGATGGAACCCCAACAAAAAATGAATATGTGTAGTTTGTTAGTGTGTATGCATAGGTTGGAGGTTGAATATGAAGAGCAATGGTGGTAAGTGTTTATAGTTTCATCAAGTTGAAATGATGCATGTATGATGTATTTATAGTTGTGGAAATCTGGTGGCAAAGAGGAAATTTTCATAATTAAAACAATTAAAATTTTTTGACCAAAGTAATAGGATGTGCCGACCTAAAACACAAATGTACCGACGCATATACTCAAAAACTGAAGCATGTGCCGACTTGAAATGAGTCATGTGTCGACACATGCGAAACAGAAGCCACATGCTTTAATAATTCAACACATGTGTCAACCTGAAAATCATATGTGTCGGCACATACTATTATTATTTCATCATGTGCCGACCTGAAATGGAATATGTGTCGACCTATGCAAGATATGAGCTACAACCTTTAAAAAGGCAATATATGTTATGACTCAAAAAGAGGATGTGCCGACACATGTTGTTATTTTTTATGCAGAAAATGATTTTTCATGTTTTGGGCCAAATTTAAACTCGTTTTGAATGCTTCCTAAGACTTCTAATGCAAGGGTGCACCAAACGACATAAAGATATCATCCAATATACAGAAATGCTAAGTTTTCCTTGTTTTGACATCATGCAAAACATATAATGATGAAGTTGCACTTACAACTTGACCCATAGATTGTCAAATTTCCTAAAGATATTCCAGAGGAATTTCATCATAGTTACTTGGTTTCACATTTCCAGATTGATAACATTGAGACCTCCCTGCTTTATAGGACTGCACACCTTCTTCCAAGCCACATGGCTTTTCCTACTAACATCATGATTACATGGCCAGATGGATGATCTACAGACAACATAAATCTTCTTAATAACACACTTGGGAATAGGAAAACACTGCATCTAATACTGGGCTATGGAGCAAGAAATACTCTTGACAAGATGGATCCTACTTGCATAAATCAGCAACTTGGCAGTCCAGTGTCTAATTCTATCCACAATGCGATCAATAAGAGGCAAATAAGAGTGAATAGTAAGCTTTTTCTTAGTTAAAGACACTCCAAGATACTTTACAAGGAGAACCCCTTCTTCAAAAGAAGTAAACACTTTAAGATTCTTCACTGTCAATACCCCTAAAATAAATCCTGCATTTACTAGGGTTAACAATAAGCCATGTGGACTTAGAAAAGCTATTAAAAGTATCCAACATTAATTCAACAAATTTTTTATCACCCCTCAAAACAACAACACATCATCAACAAAAGTTAGGTTAGTAATGGACAACTTCTCGCACTTAGCATGATAGTTGAATTTATAATCCTTATGAATCGTTATCAATCACCTATTCCTGTACTCCATCATGATGACAAAAAGAAAAGGGAATATGGGATCCCCTTGCATTATCCCTCTCTTAACCTGCATCACATCAAAATATTCCCCATTGATGTTGAAGTATAAAACATTGTAGTAACATCTATCATGATCCATTGAGTGAAACACCTAGGCATGCCAAGCTCCTGCAGAATATCCTCCAAGGCATTCCAGCTAACCATGTCACAGACCTTCTAAAAATCAAGTTGCATCATATACTTAGGGGTACCTCCCTTCCTATCATAACCTTTAAATAATTCATAGGCTAAAAGGATATGATTATGAACATTTTGCCCTGACACAAAAGCAGTTTGACTCTTATTGATAACACCTTGAAGCACCTTGCTCAACCTGCTTGTCAAAATCTTAGATATTATCTTGTAAAAAGTAGTACATCGAGCTATAGGTCTATAATCTTTGACACATTTAGCATTTTCACTCTTAGGAATAAGAGTAACAATAGTATTGTTGAAGGTTTTTTATACATCCTGCCATGAGCAAAGAATTTCCAAATGGATGAAACCACATCATCTTTAATTATAGGCCAACAAGCTTTAAAGAATTTAGACCCATAGTCATCTAATCCAAGCGCCTAGTATCACCAATACTCTGCAAAGTTGTCTCAATTTCCTTTATAGAAACATGACTCACTAAGTAGTATTTCTACTCCATATTGATCTGATCTCAATTCCTCATAGCCTCAATGTCAATGTGATTTAAGCAAATATCAACTATACCCATTAAATTGCCATAAAAGTCCACAACTTCATTTTCAATATTCTTTTGGTCAGTAATGACAGTACCATCAACCTTTTGGAGAACCTTCATACTTTTTGCATTATGTTTAGTCTTAAGATAGGTATAGAAAAAAAAACATTATTCCCATCTCTTTTCCTAATCCACTCAATCTTAGCTCTCCGCATCAACATATTTTCCTCCAAATCATTCAACTTAATAACTTCCTCAGTTAGAAGCTTGACCTTTTCAATTTTAGGACTATCCATTATATGGTTCATCAGATCATTTTGAACCATATTAATGTCACTTCTAACCTTAGTCAGTCTTTGATTCACATTTCTAATAGGCTTACTAAACTTTTTAAGGACAAGTTTAAGTCTCTTGAGTTTGTACCATAGCATATACATGAGAGTTCCCCTAAGAGGTTGACTCCAACTTTTTCTAACCACCTCCTCAAACCCCTCCATGTCCACCAAATAATTATTGAACTTGAACTTGCTTTTCCTATTAATCACTTCCACATGGCCATTAATACACAATAAAACATGGTCAAAAACGTTGGGAGGAAAAATGTTCAAAAGTATAATCAATATTATCTTGAAACAAATCCACATTGCCCAACACTCTATCAATTCTGGAATATATACTCCCCACATAATACTTATTAGACCAGATAAAATAGTCTCTTATGCTATCCATCTCATAAAAATCAATTCTAGCCATCATGTTATTCAAGTCTTCATACTCAGCCTCAGTGACAATTTTACCTCCTATTCTATCCTGAGTTTTAGCCATATTATTGAAATCATCAATAGCACACCAAGCCTCCTGTTGATTTCTGTGCAACATTTCCATATCCTTCCATATACTTTTGGTGTTTTTACTTGAATTGGAACACTAACCGATAGTGAGGTTAGTCTATCGAATTAGTTGATTGTTGAGTAAGTTACAAAATTTTTAAAACAATAACACTTTGAAATTAAAAAAAAAACAAATATAACTCACGAAGATTAAAGAAAGTGTGTGTCAAGTTCATTAATGGGTAGAGATTCTCTTTATTTTCTAAAAAAATGGACATCTTCGTTACTATACTTTTTATGAATAAATATTTATTTAATGTTACAATATTTAATATATTTAAGAGTTAAATATATCATAAATTTCTATAAATATGTAACGCTTCAATTTTGATTCTTCTACAAATTTTCTTGTTCTCTTAAACTTTTCTATTTATATTTTTAATTTTCCTGTAATTTAACTACGGATCAGTGATATTTTTTTACTTAAGAACTAAATTAATAACTAAATCATAACTGAATTGCATGATGATAAAAAAAAATAATGACAGAAAATTTTAAAAAGACTTATTAAAAAAAATTTTAAAATGACTAAAGTTACATCACCGAATGTTTATAAAGATTAAAAATGTGGACTTTTAATACTAGTTCAGTACTAGTACAATTCCAATTTTTAAAAACAAAAATAAAAAACATATATACCGTCAGCAACACGTAACTTACGTTAGGTAGGTGATATCACGCGCGTGTGAGTTGAGTTGTTGGCTGAAAAATGAGAAAACATCAAAAGAGTTGTTTGTTTTCAACTGTTGAATAATAATTCTAGGGGGACCCTACTCTTATTATTTCAAGGCACTGTGAAGTGTCATAAGAGTCGGCATAAGAGTCGGACAAGTACTAAAATTTATTGATATTTATTATTTATAATGTCGATTTTTAATATGTAGTAAATAAATTCCATTGGTATTCATTAGAATTTTTTTTCAAATAATTAAATTTTAATTTTTTATTTAAACAACTACATTTTCAAAAAATTTATCAAACTAATCATATTTTAAATAAATTTTTTTTGTCACACAGAGAAGTAGCTACTCTGTGTGACGCGTGCATACTATATAGAGAGGAGGCGCCATATTGTATGACTTGTCCTCCTTTGTAAAGTCATGCAGTGTGGCGCATGCATGTAATGTCAAAGAAGAAGCGCCATCTATTGTGGTTTGACAGTGTTATATGGTTTTCTATAAATACAATCACTTATCTTCTTCATTTTTTCACACTATTTGTCACATAATTCTTAGAAAATGGCTTTCACTCCCTTGCCAAGATTTTCACTGATCAAAAGTGATGCACATGTTATTTTTCGGCGACAAAGCCCCCGGTAAAGATCAAACTCTGGAACACGCAGACGTTCAAGCATTTTCAGAGGCACTTGATTCACTGGTTGAAAGGAGACATTCTTGAAGGTGAATAAATCAGAAAAATAGAAAGGCAAATTACAGTAGTGAGGAACGAAAAAGGAGTAAGTCGATCATGGAAAAAGGTGAGATGCGACTCTGATGCCATGATGATGATGCTTGGACCAGACGATATTGTGTTGATGGTTTTTATCTCTTAGATATTATGATTTGTTTAATTGTTTTGTCTGTTTATCATGTTGTTGTGTTGTTGTCCTGAGTTTGTGGTGTTGTAATTTTTTGGGTCATTATGTGAAGGTTGTTGTAATCGAATGATAAATTGAATACGAAATGATAACTCGAATTTAAATTGAAATTTATTGCGTACAACAAATTAATTACTCCAGAAAGTTTGCTATAAAAAGTTAGGTTGCAGAGCCAGACCCAATATTCAGATAATTTTTTCGATTGTGTCTGAGAAGACGACATGTATGCATAATCTTATCATTTTGTTGGCTGTATCTATTTCAGTTCTAATACGAGTGCTATTGGGCGCCCCTTTTTCTTCCGTCGCATTTGTTCATTATGCCAAACAATGTCCATTGATAAGCAGGCCAATAATCCTCCTTTTTCAACACGGAGAAGGTATTGATGTACACACTTAAAACGCTTTTTACTGTATAAATGGGGGATATATGTTGTATTGGGTCCAAGCGAACGTGCGAACATGTCGTTATGACATGAGAGTAAGGCATGCAAAATGCTTGAAACTTTTCGCAATCACACCAACCTTTATCTAGTTCGACCCGATAATATCCCCTTGGCTCCCCTCACTATGATTCATTGTCTCTTGTACACTGAACCAACCTTTAATACGGTCAAACACGGTGACACCATGGGTGTTTGTTTTCGCAGCCTCCTCGTTAAATGTTTTCATTATGTATTGGTAAGGCTGTCAATGGCCGAGTCAACCAAGACAATACCATATGCGAGGAACTTTTAGAAGTCTCTTTATTTGAACAAGGGTCTAGAGGCCAAGGTATTAATCTCCGTCTTCTTAGAGAATATCAAATAGTATCGTAATAACTGAAAACTCTACCGAGCAAGAAAAAATTGTGATAGCTTGGTGTTACATAATGATATTATTTGGCCACTTTTTATTTCCTGAAACAACGGGTAATACTGTTAATATCATGTATTTACCCTTATTAAGACAATTTGATAAAATAAACACGTATAGTTGGGGCTCTGCTATTTTGTCCCCATCTGTATAGTTCCTTGTGTAAAAATGCATCGAACGACAACTGTTCTTTCTATTCTTGCGCCTTTTTGCTCCAGACATGGTGCTGGTCGAGAATGCCGACACTCGCCCCCCGCAACACAAGATCATTCGTCTTCTCCTTTGCTACAAAGTAAGATTATGAAACCACAAATTTTACATACTAAATACTATAACTAACATGTATTAATTTATTATCCATTTTTTCTATGTAGGTGGTCTGTTCCTGGGATGAAATACAACAAATTCTCTCGAAACACAATAGTAGTCTACCGAAATTTTATTGATCATGTTGGACCCGAAGAGGTATTAAACTTGCATATTTTATACAACACTTTCAATATATTAATTAAGTTTAATATTTTATATAACTTTTTTCCTCTACAGTTTGTATGGAGGCCGTATAAGGATCTCGACCATGAGATTAACCTAGCTGATGCTGAAGTCTGGATTGCAAAAACAACACTCATCAGGTTCACTACTGTGGAGATGCACCACAATGATCGTGTGAAGCTATAGTTCGACATTCAACAGGGTATCTCAAACCCCCCTACATGTTTGGGACAATGGCATCTACTCAGAGTTGACGACAAATGGGAATTTAATGATTTGAGAGACTTCGCTAAAAATCAATGTCGTCAATAGAGGCATCGACGTGAATTGGTCCTAAGGGAGCCGATCTCGAAAGATGACTTAAAACTGACTCTCCAATATTTGAGATGGTACACATCGGTTTCAACAAATTTGTTTTTGTCTCAAGACATATTTGATCTACCCACGTCAAAGAGCTGCAACATACGCCCAAAAACAACCCCAACAACCAACCCCTCAACAATACCAAACCCAACAACCAACCCCTCAACAATACCAAACCCAACCACAATGTCAACCCACTCAAGCCCAACAACAATACACCACCACATTTAATTAAACTCGTCATCAATTCATGCCACACACACAAACACAATACCAAGAGCATGACCCGATCCACCACCAACAATATGCATAATCCTCATCCTACCACAACACCCAAGACACATATGATACATCTTCTTCCTACCATACCACCCAACCTATATACAATCAAACATCACACCATCGAAGTACCCAACCATCATACGAATTTCATACACCACAAGAATAATTGCTTTGTTTCCAACACGATTCAATATCCTAATACTATCAACCACCCCACCCACACATATCCTAACCAACAAGACCAAACTTTAACAACATGGACACCGATCTCTTTAGAAGCACAACACATTGGAGCGAAATAATCAATGAGATGTATGATCCTGATGTACCAGGACCATCACATCAAACACCTCATAATCAAGCGAGTCAGAACAGACCCCAAACACCTTAGGAAAATCAACAGAGAGGAGTGAGACAAGGGGTGAGGCAAAGGCGGGGCCGTTTATCTCATACTGGGACCCGCTTAGGTTGAGGGGACGTCCAAAAAAAATATATCAATGCGTTGTGTAATATAAAATATTAATATAAAATATTTTTAGTTACTTTTATTTTTATTTAAAAAAATTAATAAATATAATTGTCAAGCCACAGTAGATGGTGCCTCTTCTCTGACATTACATGCATGCGCCACACTGTATGACTTTACAAAGGAGGACAAGCCATGCAGTGTGGCGCTTCCTCTCTAAATAATATGCATGCGTCACACAGAGTGACTACTCCTTTGTGTGGCGAACTTTTTTATTTGAAAAGTGGTTAATTTAATAAAAAATTTTAAAATGTGATTAGTTAATTTTTTTTTTTGAAAAATATGATTATTCAAAAAAAATTCTATTCTTCATGTAATATGTTATTTAACATTATATATGTACATAAATATATAATTATTTGATGCTAAAAAACAAACGAGACATAAAAGGAAGCACCTTCTATTTGAAATTCTAGTCCTTTTTATTTTGTTTTTTAACTTTGGAACTGTTCTGGACTGGGCCCGACAGGCCCAATAGCATTGATAAGGTCCAATCCAAATGGACTTGCTGAGGACCACGCCGACCAAAGGGACACAGTCGTGCCCGACGTGCTCCCTGAGATTACTTGCTCGACCTCCAACTGTCCAGCTCGACATCCTGCCGTCCAGCTCGACATCACCGCGAGCATCCCAACTAGGGCAGACTCATTCCACTGCACTCCCAACGAGACCCCGAAAAGACCGCGTCTCTGTCCGCCCGCACTTCACGCCGAACATCCAGGGAGGGGACCACGTGCGGGTCCCCACTACGCACGTAGAACCTGGAAGTTCCTCCATTGGGCCAAACCTGCCCGGCCCAATGAAGGAACCTTGGCCCAGCGCTGGGGGCTATAAATACCCTCTGTTTCCAGAGGGTCAGGTATTCATCATTCTACCCATACTTACTATTGTCTGCTCGTGCTCTTACTTACTTCAGCATCGGAGTGTCTTGCAGGTACCCCCCACCTCGTTCAAAACTTTCAGCTCGGAGCCAGCCGTAACGATCCAAGTCTGATCAGGTCAGATCAGTAACTTAAAAAAACATTAAAGAAAATGAGTCAACCCAATTCAAAGCACTTAATTGAATCAAATGACATAATATTATTTTGGGGAAGCATTCCAATTTTCAAACCAAATTTCACACTACTATATGTGAATTTGTAACACGTGGGACTTTTGACTTTGAAACCAATTCAAACACATTTGGGAACATTCGTAGAACTAACATGGCATTGAAGATGTAAGATATAAAAAAAAAAGGGTTTTGAATTATGTTAAAGTTAAAAACTTTTACGTAAGTAATTTTCAAAACCTTTATTTCTTTTAGAAAATAAGATTTTTTTATTTATTTATAAAAACACAATAAAGAATAAACACAACAAATGTTATAAAGACCCAAAAGGTCATAAATTGAATGATGAAGAAAGTGAAAAGTTTGAAATGCAAAAATAATTATCTAAAAAGCTTGCTTAGGAAGTTTAGGTGCAGTTAAATTAAATAAAACCATGTGTCATGTAATTTATAGTATCATTTTTGTTGAATATCTTGATATTTTAATATGGAGATGAATTTGAAAAAAATCTTAAGTATATGTTATAAATGTTAAATGTGTAATTCTTTTGTGTCGAAGCAGGTTGTTGTTCGAATATAAGGTGCGTCGAAGTGTCATAAGCAGGTTGCTATACATAGATTTGATTTACGCCTAAAATAGGTATTTTGTGTTTTTATAGTTTTGAGCTTTTTGGCTTAGGGAGAAAGCATCTCAATTATAAATAGAGAAAGTAATTCATACTTTGTAATCAATTCATTCATTCATAGTATTTGCAGTTGCAAGTTGTTGTACCCCAAAATTTGCCCTCCCATTTTCTTCAAGACATTTTCATGAGGTCTCAAATACTCAAAGCTATTCAAGAGTTGACTGGTCAAACCTTCTCCTAAGCAAGGGTCTTCAACTAGGGTTTTGTGCTTCTCAAGGAAGATTGGGTTGCAAGGGTCTCAAATGACTTTCATGGTTCATCATAGGTCCTCAATAATGCTTATGTCAAGTTTCAAGTCTTGCATCACATGTTTGCTCAGTCAATGACTCAGAAGATTGAAAGTCAATTATATTATGTAAAAAGTCAACTATGGTTTACATACAGTCAATCTTCAAGATTTTTTATCACATCAACATTTTGAGGTGATATTCATCATTTGATCAAGGGTTGATCATGATTCCTCAAGGAAAGCACACAAATCATCAAAGGTCAAAAAATTGCCAAATTAAGGTTTTGATTGAAAATTACTGATCATTGACTTTTAGCCTAGTGCATGACCTAATTGCTTAAAGCATGATTTCAAGGGCTCAAATATAACATTTTGACCTAATTAGATGGCTCAAGACATTTCTAAAGATATAAGTGATTGATAGTTGAAGAATTGAATCAATCGATGAAAGTCAACAGTCAAACAAAAGTTAAACTTTGACTTTTTTTGTCAACATTGGAATTCAAAAATCAAGAATCATCAAAATATTCAAAACTATCAAACTCTGTCATCAAGAATCAAGAGAATCAAGAAAGTCAACAAAAGTCAAAATTGAAGATTTTCAAACAATTAGAAAAAATTCAAGTATTTTGTGCCTAAAAAACCCTAACTTCACAAGCAAGTTTCCTCAAGATACAAGATGATTCAAGGAAAACTTTCAACATGAGAGATGTAGGGATTAATGAATTCTACAACATTGTTAGTGTGGTATGATCCTTCAAAAGTGCTTGGATTAAGGGATATGAGGCCATGAAGTTTTGATATTTTTATCCAACACTTAGAAAAATTTTAAAGTGTTTTGTTTTTACAAAGTCACTATTTATGGACATTTTTCACTAAGATCCAAATTTATTCAGCAAAAACTTAAAACATGAAATTTGTAGATCTTGATTCAAGCTTTCCAAAATGTCCAAGAACACAAATTTATCATACTTGAGCTAGAAGTTTCGAAGAGATGAAAATATCATGTCAAACTTGAATTATAGGTCATTCTTTTGAAAATCTTATGACCAAATCTCAAACCTAAACTACATGATCTTACTTTGAAGGCCTCTAAACTTTTAAATCTATCTCTAGTCATGAAATTTCACAAGCTTTTGAGCTATCGTCCATTTGATTCAAGCATTATCCAATCCATTTTGCCATTAGAGGAGAAAGGTTGCACTTCCATTCTAGTAAAGCAAGCCTTTTGCAAAATGCCAATGCATTAAGCTCATAAATTGTTTCTCTCTGATCACACTCAATAGGAAAGTTAAGAAGTAAACCCTATGCACCCAACAACTACAGAGCACACTTGTACTCCTCCATTGGAACCACCATTTTCACATAAACTTGGTTTTTCACTTCAACCAAGCCAAAACTTGTTATCTCAAGATTCTAGTTACTTCAAACTCTCAAACCTCTTGCCTATAAATAGTATGGTCATTTGCAATCCAAGGCACGGTTTTATAAGTCTCCTAAACCTCTCGTACTCTCAAAAATCAGAATTGGCTTCAAACCTCCATTCTTGAGCTTCAAGGTCCAAAAACTTGGAAACTCATAGTTCTTGCAATATCTTTGCAAACCAACCATCAAATCATCATTAATACATCATGTATAAGTGATCTAAACTCCTGTTTCATCATGGTAATATCGTTTTCATCATCCACCATTTTCACTTTTCATACTTGTAAGTCGACTTGGTCAGAGGTATCTAGAGGTTCTCAGCACCAAGTGAGTATCCAAACAGCTTCCTCAGGGTCCAAGCAAGCTCACCAAATCATCATTTCACCTATGGAAGTTGTGTAGAGGGCATTAAAATTTTGTATCAAGAGGTAAGTTTTCCAAACTTTGAAATCTCTGTACGAGCATCATTTGCATTTACTTTCTAAAGATAAAATATAAATATCATGTTTGTGAAGCTAACCATGCCCTTAAATCTCATTTTAATTGATTGTGTGATGAGAATTTTGGAACTCAGTTTTCTGAAATGTTAGGTTTTCAATTTGGTACCAAACAAAATTCGCACTCATCTTTAATCTATAGCTTTTGAAATTTATATGGTTGCATTCCTTGTAAAATTTCAAGCAAGTTTCATTTCGGAAGTTTTCAATTTGGTTGAGAAATGAGCATTTTACAAAATCAAAAATGAAAATGGTTTTGTTGTTGTTCGTGCGCGCGAGGAAGATGAAGATGGCCATTTCAAAATTTTCAAAACTTGTTTTATAATATATTTACTGGGGGCGTTCCATAACTGGATGAAACAGCCACCTCAGTGGTAAAACAAGCACGCGTTAACCTTAGGGACCTGGGTTCGAGCCCCAATGGTACCCTTTTGTTTTTTCACATATTTTTCATTGCAGATTCAGTGCAAACAAGTCCAACACGCACACCATGCATCTTCAGTCTTTGACCATAAGATCTCATCAAGGACATATCCAACGCACCAAACGCGTGCCTCATGATGCACCTTCTGAAGCCATCCCCACTGGATCTCAAACAGGCGGCTGGGCTTAAGGTGTTTGGGCCTGGCAAATTTCTGATTCCATACCCCCATTTTGCTTACAACCCAGGCCCATTTTTTTTCTTTTTCTTTTTTTGTTTTAATAAATTCTTTTATTTTTTAATCAATTTTATTTTATTTAAAATCAGGAAAAAAAATCATAAAATCATAAAAAAATCAGATTTAGATTTTAATTAATTAATTTAATTTTTATAAATAAAAATTAATTTAATTTAATCACTTTGTTTTATTTTATTAATTAATATGTAAAATAATTAGAATTAAGTTTTGTTATTATTTTACACTATAAAATTTCTTTTTTAAATAAAACACCAAAAATATTTTCTAAATACTTAGAATTCTTTAAGTTTTAAATATCTTTCCCTTTTCACCACCTTCGCGCACTTTACTTTCGCATTAATATTTTTCAATATTGTAACTGTTAATAGTCTGTAATAGCTTTAAATAGGGATTATTGGTTTCCTCCCCATTTTTTTTATAATTTGTACCCCCTTGTAATACAGTGGGAGAACTGACTTGGTGTTTTGCATTTTATTGCAAATGTTGCAGATAGCAAGAGTCGCCACCGAATTTCCTTTTATCCAATAAAGGAAAGGGTAAAAAGAACAAGAAAGACCTTCTGAGAATTTTCTTGAGTTCGGAAGGTAGGTTATGAAAAGGGAAGGTCTTTGCTAAAGCGTCCCATATTCGAGGGACATGACTGTTTTTTATCCGAGACAACAAGTGAGGGTCACCCTAGAGGTGCACATATGAAAAGTGTTTTGATTTCAATTAATTTATCTTGATTAGGGTTATCCAGCGGTTGATTTTTAAATCTTGCCATACACGCCTAATTAGTATACAATGATAAGTAAAAGTGGTAAAATGTAGAAAAATAAAATTCTACGCTATTACAATGCTTCAGGAATGAGGGTACAAATTTATGAATGGAGAAAAGTAAAAAGAAAGCCTAATTAAACTATTATAAACCGTAAACAGTTACAATAATCGAAACATGCGAAAATAGTAAACTATACTAAAATAAGAAGAAAAGGGGCATTGTTTTTTTTGTGATTTTACCAAGTAAGGAAATTCAATCAAATAAAAGTTATGAAACGAAGATTCAAGAATTAAAATTCTAAATAATATTTTTGTTTATCATGAAGAAAATAAAACAATTATAAGAAATCAACTAGGAAAAAAATAGAATAAAATGTTAACTAAAAAAATTGATTTTATTCACAAAAATGTTAAACTAATTTTTAAAACTAAGAGAAATTAAGAAAATTATCTGGTTAAGAAACTATATTGATTCTAAGAAACTGGGTTAATTAAACTTAATAAAACTAATAAAAGAAATCATACTAAAATAATAAAAAAAAATTGATGTTTAAAACAGAAAATAGGGATGGAAGAAGTAGAATTTTCGGTGGGCTTTAAGTTGAAGGGAATTGCATGAGCTTATGATTGGGGATTAGACCCAGAACAACATTATTAAAATAAAATAAAAAACAATGAATGGGCTGTAAATAAGAGGCCCATACGATTTTTTTTCTTTTCAGCAGCAACAAGAAAAAAAAAAGTTTTGGCTGCATTAGAATCGGGTCAGGTCACTCATGGGTTAAAGGCCTAAATTGAAGATTGCAACTCCCTAAAACCTAGGTCTGACCGTTCCATACTTTCCATTTTCCTATTCTGCTTTCTCAACTGTGAAACTTATTCCATTCCTATATTTTTACTCGCTAAAGAAAACACACCAACCCCACCTGATCTTTTCTTCTTCTTACAAACATCAACCAAAAATTTTCCTCTAATTTCAAGAAATTTCCTCTGCTTCTTCCATTGATGAACTACAAAAACAACAAAATTCTCCCTTCGGTTCACTCTCATCTCTCTCGGTCGCAAGCTTTGTTAATCAAACAACTGAATGATTCTCATAGTCTCATGCTCTCTCGAAATCAACAACAATTTCAAAGTTTCTGAAATTTTTTCAATCTTTCTCAGTGATATCTCATGCTGAATAGAAAAATCAAGAGACAACAACAATTATTCATACGGTTCCGATTCAACACTTTTTGGCTCAGATTTCATTTTTCAACGGTAACAAGTTTTTTTATTCTGCCTCGTTTGCTCCCCGTCTTAACCGAACAAAACAACAAAAATATGATTGCTCTGTTTTCTGAAGCCACGACAATAAATAGTTTCTGGGTTTACTCACAGTATAGTCACGATTTCATTTCAATTTAGTAACAGTAACAACAAAAATATTACAATATATTATATGGAAACAAACAACAACAAGACGACAATAATTTAGAGAGAGAAAAAAAATGAGAAGAGAGCTTACAAACTTGAAGCTAGCTTGAGTGATTCCGACGTTGGTGAACGGTTGCAAGTGCCCTGATAAGTTCAACTCTGTTTCTTCGCTCTTCTACTGCAGTTTTGAAAGTTTATGGATGTATGTTGTTCAAGATGTTGTGGATGAAACTTTTGTATTGTCTAATTTGTGGTTGAAGATGAGTGAGGATAATGATGTTTAGGTATAGATTTGTGTTTATGCAAAGATGTTTATGGAATTGTGGTTGAAAAATAGTGGTAAGGTATTGTTTAAGGGTTTTGTATGTTATTAGTTCTGTGTGTTCTTCTGCGTTTTCTCTGTGAAAGAAATTTTGTGTATTTCTCTTCTGGTTTTCGTTAAAAAAAACTCTCCCTTCTTCTGTAATCTGAAAATGGTTTATATAAGTGGATTAATGGGTGTTTTTGGGGGAAAATGGGATGACATTTAAACTGTTTTGGCATATTGTTTTAGCACTTTCTAATGTCGTTTCTGTTTTTTCTAATTTGGTGCAATATTTGGCCTAATATGATGCAGGTTTACAACAATTATTTGGACTGGTTTGTGGACTGGTTTCTATGCATATAGAAGCAAGGTTTTGGACTGTGTGATGGGAAGGTTTTATGCAGTAATAACAGCCTGTTTGGGACAGGTTCTGGCTTTCTAAGATGAAGGTTTGTGCTTTGCTAAGTTAGTGCAATTTCTGGACTGATGTTTGCAGCAGGTTAATGCAGGTTATGGTCTGCTTTGTGCAGGTTTTGCAGGGTTTAAAGTAGGTTGGGAAAACGCATTTTGGGCTGGCTGTTTGCATAGCAGGTCTTTGATGCAGGTTTGAGAGCAGGTTTTTTTGGAGTGTTTCATATAGTGGACAACATAGCAAATTTTGGATAACATTTTTACTGTAATGCAAGGTGGTTTAAATGTTTGTAGCAAGGCTTGAAGTGGCATAGAGAAACATATTTTTAATTTGAAACTCAAAAGTCTTGTATCATGATGAATTCATTCAAATTTCATTTTGAACTCTATATAATTCTTCTTCTTGAAGCTTGAATGCACTTGAACAAATTTCTTTGGTGACCTCATGAAAATTAGGAACTTAAATTGATTCTTGAATTTAAAATGGTAAATTGAATGATACATGAATGAAGTTTGATATTGAGAATGGACACTTAAATAATGATACATGAATGATGAATGTATTTGAAACTTTCAATCAATTCGAACCTAATTCCATTTTCCAAGTGAACCTTCAAATCATTTCCAATGAGACCCTAATCCAAATATTCAATTCATGGTAACTTGCAATACAAGCCAATAGTACCTGAAAGAGCAATGATGCCTTAAGAACTTTGGTCTAAAATCCACTTTCATCCAATAATCACCAAATGCTCAGACATAAGTAACTTGAAAAAGCAAAAAACGTTTAAAGAATTCTCGAACTCGACATCTTGTACCATGAACAATCCTAACATAAGAATCAATGTCTCAAGAAAACAATTATGGCACGACTTGGAGTTAGAAGTTAAGAACATTCTAAATCAAGAAAATGACCTATAATGTTTCGATAAGTTCCATAGCCCTCAAATCATAATTTGATTCCTATCCTTGGTTAAAACTTGTAGATGACATCGTCTGTGAGAAAGTGCAAAAAGAATCGCCTTAAAATGTTGAAAATTGATGAAGTTATGATCCGCGGAAGTCGGGTAACAACTACTTGAAATTAGGTCAAACTCACAAAATGACCTCTAAAGCATTCAAGATTCTAATGATCCTCCGGGCATAATTAGCTTTTGACTTGTAAAGAGAAGTTGGAGATGACGTTAAAGAGATTCATACACAAAAAGAACCACTCAACAATATTTAATAATGAAGAATTTATGATTGTTTTAACTTGAACTTGCGAACATTGACTTTTTGCCCAATACAATTGATTTTCAGTCATCTAAACCATTGACTAAGCAAACTTGTGATGCAAGGCTTGAAACTTGACATGAGCATTATTGAGGACACATGAAGAACCATGAAAACCACTTGAGACCTTGGAAACTCAATTTTCTTTGAGAAATACAAAACCCTAGTTATGGATCCATTGCTTAGGAGGAGAATTTTTCTGATCAATTCTTGAGCCACCTTGATCATTTGAGAGCCCTAGGAGAATATCCTGAATGAAAAAAAGGGAGGGAAAATTTTAGGGTACAAAAGCTACCCCTATTCAATCTTCTTAAACCGGAAGAGTTAGAATGGCATGTCTTCCATTCGTGGCTTGAAGGTAGAAGATGATTGAACACTTAAATGCCCAAAAATTTGCACTCACATGCGCGTGAAGTAAAACTGTTGGTACTGGGAATGAGCTTAAAGATGCCATTTGGAGAGGTGATGAAGAGTCGTTGGAGATGGTCTTATAGATGCCATCCAAAGTAATTGTTGATAGAAGTTAGACTAACTCTACGCTCGATTTTAATTGGGAGAAGTATCAGAATAAATCTTTGGTCGATTTAATCTGAGCCATAAAAGGTCTACTGGAAGAAGCATCAGAATAAATCTTTAGTCGATTTAATCTGAGCCGGAAAATGTCTACTGGAAGAAGTATCAGAATCTATGGTCGATTTAATCTGAGCCAGGAAATGTCTATTGGAAGAAGTATCAGAATAAATATTTGGTCGATTTAATCTGAGCCAGGGATTGCCTACTGGAAGAAGTATCAAAATAAATCTTTGGTCGATTTAGTCTGATCCAGAAAAGGTCTACTAGAAGTATCAAAATAATTTTTTGGTCGATTTAATCCGAGCTGGAAAATGTCTACTGGAAGAAGTATCAGAATAAATCTATGGTCGATTTAATCTGTGCTAGGAAATATATACTAGAAGAAGTATCAAAATAAATATTTGGTTGATTTAGTCTGAGCCAGCAGAAGCTTGAAAGAAATGTTTGTCATGTAGATAGTCGCCCCATCCTGTTTCGGGAATTGATCTTTATATGACCAAAGAGAAAGAGAGATAGTTTCATCGTCCTGTTTCGAGAGTTAATCTTCAATCTGTTCTTGTAGATAGTCACCCCGTCCTGTTTCGAGAATTGATCTACAATCGGTTTGTTGGTATACCCGTCTTGTTTCAGGAGTTCATACCATTGGTGATAAAGATAGTCGCCCCATCCTATTTCAGAAATTGATCTTTATCTGACCAAAGAGAAAGAAATATAGTTTCCCCGTCCTGTTTCGGGAGTTAATCTTCAATCTGTTCATGTAGATAGTTGCCCCGTCCTGTTTCGAGAATTGATCTTCATCTGACCATAAAGGAAGGAAAATAGTTTTCCCGTCCTGTTTCGGGAGTTAATCTTCAACTTGTTCGTGTAGATAGTCACCCTGTCCTATTTCGAGAATTGATCTACAATCAATTTGTTTTTTATAGGTAGTTGCTTTGTCGTGTTTCAAGAATTAATCTATGGTTGGTCATTCAGATAGTTTCCCCGTCTTGTTTCGGTAATTAATATGGAACCTGCTTTTTATTGGCCGTTGAGATAGTTTCCTCGTCTTGTTTTGGGAATTAATCTCTGACCTGGTCACGTAGATAGTTTCCCCGTCTTGTTTCGGGTATTAATCTTGGACCTATTTGAGAATTGTTGTTGATATTTGTCTGTTGATTTATCTTTCCTGAAAAGGTAAAGAGTTAGCTTTATGCAATGTCATGATGTATGAAATGCGTTGCATAATGATGTTCTCAAAATAAATGAGACTGTGCTATATGCGTTTCGTATGCATATGCTATGACGTATGAATGTGAAATGTTGTTGAAGTGTATTTGTAAACCCGTGCAGTATCTTTGTCTGGGAAAATAAATCCCTGACTATTTTTCGTATGCTCGTTCCTGTTCTTATGCACATATTTATTAATAGTTAATCATGTTCATATGAATATGTTCATTCAATTTTAGTCATTGGACATTTTTGCAAACAAAACAAAAAAATAAAAAGTTTGAACTTCAAGGTGTATTTGTATTGATAATTTGCCTATAAACAAGCGATTTTGTACAAAGAGACAAAAATCCTAGTAAGAGGAAGTAGTCGTGAAATGAAAAAAGTACAAAGTAAAATATATATATAGCCTTGTGGAAATGATATCATTGGATTCCAACTCCGCTATTTCCCCTATATCTTCGAACATCTCATCCTTTGCTGTCAGAAGAAGTTGATTGAACTGATCTGTACCATTTGAATTTTTGACTTTGGTAACAAAGCTGGTTGTAAGTGATCCAACGAGACATAGTCATACATTTTCAATTCCTAACTTTTTCCTGGACCACCCTTTCGGTTTTTCAGTCCACCAGGATACCCTTTTTTGCCCAAGCCGCCCTTTCAGGTTATCGACTTGTCGGGTGCACAATCTTTTATATATATCTCTAATTTTTTCCCGAACCTTTTAGGTTCATCGAGATTCCCTTATTGTTTCCTAGGCATGTCAACCTAGCGGGTCATTCTTATGCATAGTATTTTTTGACTATGTCCGCATTTACAGGGTGCGGGAAATCTTCACCGTCCATGATGGTTAGTATCATAGCACCGCCCAAAAATACTATCTTGACAACAAATGTCCCTTCATAGGTGGGATACCATTTCCCCCTAGGATCACCTTGTGGTAGAATGATGCGCTTTATTACCAAGTCACCAGCCTGATATACCCGATGCTTGACCTTTTTGTTTGAAAGCCTTAATCATACGTTTTTGGTACATCTGACTGTGACAGATAGCAGCCAGCCTCTTTTCGTCAATCAAATTCAACTGATCCAACCTAGTATGAATCCAATCATATTTGTCTAAGTCTGCTTCTTTCATAATCCTTAGAGAAGGAATCTGAACTTCGACGGGTAGGATGACTTCCATGCCATAGACCAAAGAGAACGGGGTTGCCCCAACTGATGTTCGCGCCGAAGTATGATAGCCATGAAGAGAAAATGGAAACATATCATGCCACTCTTTGTAACTAACAACCATATTTTTCACAATCTTCTTTATATTCTTGTTGGCAGCTTCCACTGTGCCATTCATCTTAGGTCTGTATGGGAAAGAGTTGTGGTGCTTAATCTTGAACTGCGTGCAAAGTTTAGTGATCATAGTGTTGTTGAGGTTGGTACCATTGTCATTTATGATCCTCTCGATGATTCCAGATCAACATATGAGGTTATGCTTGATGAATAAAGCCACCACATTCTTGGTAACTGAGGTAAATGAAGCCGCTTCAACCCATTTTATAAAGTAGTCAATGGCGACGAGAATGAAACGATGTCCATTAGAGGAAATAGGCTTGATTTCTCTGATCATATCAATGCCCTACATTGCAAATAGACAAGGAACATTCATGACATTCAAGGGTATTGGAGGCACGTGAACCTTGTCAACATAAATTTGGCACTTGTTGCAAGTCCTCGAGTGGTGATGACAGTCGCTTTCCATGGTCGACCAATAGTAACCAGCTCTCAGAATATTCTTGGCCATGGTATATCCATTAGAGTGAGTACCAAAGATGCCTTCATGCATATCCTCTATAATTTTATCTGCTTCTTTCTTGTCCACACAATGAAGAAGAGTTGAATCATGTTTGCGCCTGTACAAAATTTCGTTGCTCAGGAAGAACTTGGATGAGAATCTTCACAGGAATTTCTTATCGTTGTTTGATGTCCCTTCAGGGTGTTCCTGAGCTTCAAGATACCTTTTTTACTTTATGAAACCAAGGCTTCTCCTCTACCCCATCAGTGTCAATCTCATAGTAATGCGCCATTCGTAAAATATTTCAACAATAATTCGGGGAGCTTCATTATCCCATCCGACCTTGAACATGGATGACATACTGGCTAAGGCATCTGCCAACTGATTTTCTTCCCTTGGGATATGTTCAAAGGTAATCTCTTCAAAGTATGGGATCAAGGTTAGCACAAGTTCTTTATAAGGGATAAGATTTGGATGTTTTGCATCCCAATCTCCTTTAACTTGATTGATCACCAAGGCTGAGTCTCTATATACACTTAAGAGTTTGATTCTTAGGTCAATAGCAGCCTTAAGATCCAACATGCATGCTTTGTATTCGGCCATATTATTGGTGGAGTCAAAGCAAAGTCTAGAAGTAAATGGTGTATGGAAACCTTCAGGGGAGATGATCACAACACCAATTTCGTTACCAAGTGCATTAGAAGCTCCATCAAAAACCATAGTCCATCGAGATCCTTTCTCAGGTCCTTCATATGGTCCAGGTTCTTCACCATCTGCTATTAGCATGATATTCTCATCCGAGAATTCGAAATTCATAGACTGGTAGTCATCTACAACTTGATGCGCCAAATGATTGGTCAATACACTTCCTTTGATTTCTTTTTGTGTAGTGTAATGAATGTCATATTCAGTTAAGATCATTTGCCATCGGGCTATTCTTCTGGAGAGAGATGGCTTCTCAAAGATTTATTTAATGGGATCCATCTTAGAAATCAACAAAGTAGTATGCGTTAACATATACTGTCTTAGTCGGCGAGCAGCCCATGCCAAAGCGTAACAAGTTTTCTCGAAAAGTGAATATCTTGTTTCACAATCGATAAACTTTTTTTCTTAGGTAGTATATTGCATTCTCTTTTCAACCAGACTCATCATGCTTCCCCAACACACACCCCATTGAATTCTCTAACACAGTCAGATACATGATCAGAGGTCTTCCTTCAACTGGTGGCATCAGGATTGGAGGTTCTTGTAAGTACTCTTTAATCTTATCAAAAGCTATTTGGTAGTCTTTATTCCATTTTACTACTTTATCTTTCTTCAACAACTTGAAGAGTGGCTCACAAGTAGCAGTCAAATGAGAAATGAATCGGGCGATGTAGTTTAGTCATCCTAAGAAACCTCTGACCTCCTTCTCAATACGGGGAGCTGGAATTTCTTGGATAACTTTAACTTTTACAAGATCGAATTCAATACCTTTACCACTGACGACGAAACCTATGAGTTTTCCAGACCTCACCCCAAAGGTGCATTTGTTTGGATTCAGCCTCACTTTGTACTTTTTCAGCCTTTCAAATAACTTGTGCAGATGATCGAGGTGTTCTTCCTTGGTTTGTGATCTCTCTATCATGTCATCAACGTAGACTTTTATCTCATGATGAATCATGTCATGAAATAAAGCCATCATATCCCGTTGATAAGTTACGCCTGCGTTCTTCAGCCTAAAAGGCACGACCTTATATCAGAAGGTCCCCCACTGTGTGACAAAGGTAGTTTTCTCCATGTCTTCAGGCGCCATTTTGATTTGGTTGTACCCTGAGAAACCATCCATGAAGGAGAATACCTTGTGTTGAGCAGTGTTGTCAACCAATACATTAATATATGGTAGTGGGAAGTCATCTTTGGGGCTCTCCCTATTTAAATACCTGTAGTCTACACACATACGGACCTTACCGTCTTTCTTCGGCACTGGAACGAGATTTTTAACCCATTAGGGATATGACATCACTGCCAAGAAACCTGCATTGAACTGTTTCATCACCTCAACCTTGATTTTATCTGGCATATTAGGACGCATGTGTTGTACCCAAAAATTTTGCCTCCCATTTTTACACAAGACATACTCCTAGAGGTTCTCAATTGCTCAAGGTTGACCAAGAATTGACCAGACAAATTCTCCTCCTAGGGCAATGAACCCCCCAACTAGGGTTCCAATTTTCATCAAGATGGTCGAGCTCCAAAGGTCTCAAATGATTTCCATGGTCCTAATATGTCTTCAAGATCACCCATGCCAAATTTCATGCCTTGCACAATAAGTTTGCTCAGTCAATTGCTCAAGTATTGGAAAATCAACTGTGCTAGGGCAAAAGTCAAATGTGGCCCATATACAGTCAAACTTCAAGATTTTTGGTCAACATCAGCATTTTGAAGTGATATCCATCATTTTATCAAGGGTTGATCATGATTCCTCAAGAAATGCTCCTAATCTATCAAAAGTCAAGAGTTGCTAAATTAGGGTTTCTATAGGAAAAGCCTACTGAACTTTGACCAGGCATAAATTTCACATACTTCATCCATTTCCCCCCAACCAAAGCTCATTTTGAGTATAATATAATTCCCTACAACTACTATTATTTACTCAAGTTAAATAGATGCACCATTTGAAAGATACAAGCTCATACATTACATGTCATTTTCAGAAAGTCAACATAAGACACTTTTTGTCAAGGCAACTTACATCAAGATAATATCTCCAAATGAAAAAAATGATTAAAGGAGAAGGTGTAGAGGGCACCTTGACTTTCCAAAAAGTTCAAGATCACATTCAAAATATGAAAATTGAGCAAGTTATGAGGTGCACAATTTGGGAAATTTTCAAGAAATGCGTGAAATGCAAAGTGAGCGAACTTGAAGTTTTGAACTAGTGGGCCTAACTTTTGATGTTCAAACATGTTCGTAAGGTGTTAGAGGACCTATAAATCCATTCACATATTTTTTATCATTTTTATTTCTTTTATTTGAATTTCTATTCATTTAAATGCAAATAAAATCAAATAAAATATGAAACAATGGTATAAAGGCTTGGGCTTTTTGTTTCAATCATCTAAAGGCCCAAGACAACTCATGACAACTCATTACAACCTTGTCAATTTCGTGGGGACTCAAGAAAGGAAGAGACATTGTAAATTTGGCAAGTTTTAAAGTTTTTTTCTTGTTTAAACCATGGCATGATTACCTTGATTCCATTCCTTATTTGTCAGCCCGAATACAAGCCAGCAACATGTCCAGATTCGTGCAAGGCATCCAAAAGACAAGAATCATGCAAAGAAGGCAAGTTTTCAATATGCTGGATATTAATTTTATGGGCATGATTACCTTGTCCCTTTCCATACTTGTTGGCTCCTATTTTATTCTCTATATAAAGGAAACCAAAGGCAGAAGAATGACCAGAAAAACCATTTCATAACAAAGCTCTACAAAATTCTAAGAAATTTCTCAATGTTGCAAAATTCTTAACCACACTTTCAGGTGCTCTCAAGAAAAACAAAGGATCCATTCATCTCCCCGAGGCTCTCAAGAGTTAAACTAGGCTCATAACCAAGCCCTTCCATGTCCACAACTCTCACATCCAATTGTACCAGTTTTGGTAAAATTTTCTTGAATCTCAAATTGTCTATTCATGTCATATAAATTATTTTTGTGCATTGATATGTGTTTGTGAGACCATTTAGAACAGGTTAGGACGATCGCATGTACAGATGAACACCCTATGCGCAAGATGCCATGGTTAGGGCTATAAGCTTTTTGAGCTTCGAATTCTGTGATACGGGGACTTTAAATCCAAACCCACGATAGGCCTCATGGGAGAGATACACATGATTCTGAAGACTTTTCTCCAGCATCTGGGCACTCTTGCTAATGGGCCTGGGAATTTGCTTAGCGCATCCCCCCATTTTCTTTACAACATGACCTATTCTTTTATTTTTTTTTGCTTTAATTATTTATTTTCTTTTCATTTAAATTAATTCTTTTTTATCAAAAAAATCATAAATTTATAAAATCACAAAAAATAGATTTAGTTCTTTTCTTTTAATTAATTTAATTTTCATAAATAAATTTAATTTAACTTAATCATGTTTTAGTATTTATTTCATAGTTAATATGTAATTAATTTAGACTTAGGTCTTAAATATTAAAATCAAATCACAAAAATACCAAAAATATTTTTCTTAATACTTAGGCTTTTTAGGACATTTGATTTTCTTTCTAAACAATCTCTTCTTTTTTTTCTTCTATTTTTCTTTTGTTATTTAAATTCTAGAAAGAATGTATAGGTCGCACATTTTATTTTGTAATAGTTAGTTTATCTTTTCGC
Source organism: Vicia faba (assembly GCA_948472305.1). Lineage (NCBI taxonomy): Eukaryota > Viridiplantae > Streptophyta > Magnoliopsida > Fabales > Fabaceae > Vicia > Vicia faba. The sequence goes on from OX451735.1 coordinate 1,126,006,874, forward strand.
ATTTTTTTCCTTCTAAACATTGTAACTGCTCATGAGATGTAATAGCGTAGGATTTACAATTCCTGCACTTTAAATTTCAGCAAGATATTAACTGTTAGTAATTAGGCTTGTATATAATTGCTATTAAATTAGGTGTGCATGACAAGATTAATCAAATTAATCATTAGATCACTAACATAAGATAAATATCTGAAAAAGGAACTATTGCACACTTGTACCCTTAGGGTACTCCTTACTTGGTTGTCTCGGAAAATAATGGTCATGTCCCTCGAACATAGGGATATCTTAGCAAAGACCCTCAATCTAAAAGTCATCATAAAAGATCATAGTCCCTTACTGTCCCTCGATTTGCTTACGAGACATGATCTTATCCCTCGATGTTGCCTATATGATGAAAATCCCTTCGAATGCTAAGATATCCTTACTTGTTGCCTTCAATGACAATAGTGTCCCTTTAGATAGTCCCTTAACATCCAACGATAGAGCTAACTATTTACTAATAGTAGGATAGCACTATCTAAAGGAAAGGAGGAAAAGAACGTCCTTTTTCGAGTAGGTAGATGACTCTTAAGTACTTGCTCAAACCTAAAATTTTCACACTTACACACTTTCAAAAATATTTTCTAAACGCTTTATCACACTCTTAAGGACTGATACAAGAGTTACCATAAAGCAAACAAAAACTTTCAAAACACACAAACACAAACAATTTTAAAAAATGAGCAAGTACCTAAGAGCCCGTGGAAAACCACGGATGGAAAGGGTGCTAAAACCTTCCCTTTCCATAATCTACCCCCTTACTCAAAAAATCTCAAAAAAGATATTTTTCTGTTCTTTTCACCCTTTCCTTTGTTGGATAAAAGAAAAGTCGGTGTCGACTCTTGCTTACCGCGACATTTGTGAACAAAAAACGCAAACCAGTATTAAACTGTCGATTCTACCACCGTATCACAGAACTGGCGACTCTGCTAGGGAATAATAAAATTGGGGTTTACCTTAGGGTCTAGATCATTTTGCTTCTTTGTTTGTTTGTTTGCTTTACTTTTAAGGGTATTTGTTTGGGTACTATAGATCCTACACCCGGATCTGGGGAAACCTTTTAGGTAAGTAGCAATAGATCGTGAAAACTGTGCGGGGTATACCGACATGGTTGAAGCGATGGCTACATTGATGCGACACTTTGGTTGGTATCGGTAGCCCTTGAGTTAATCAAGGAGAATACGAGGCCGCTGCGTGGTGTCATGAAGCGTCAACTGACCTTAGAACCTTTAAATGAACAACTTAGCCATTAGGACGTAGTGAGATGGCCGTCTTTGGTGTATTCCCAAAGTCGGCAGATACTCGATGCTACACTCATTGAGATTTGACTCCTAAGTTTTGTTTGGTTGCGAGTCAGTCGCCTATCGGAACAAAACTTATGGGAAAGATCAGTGATATTGAGATCCCTTAGAACCCGGTTACTATTTATAGGACAGGTTGAACCAATCCAACTTCAAGAGGGTATGACCTTAAAACCCATGCAAGCCTTAAACCTAAGGTTTTTGGTGTGATTTGCTTGTGCTTGCTATATCAGTGATTTCTTAGCATATTCATGACATTATAACATGGCATATCGTACTAACCATTTCAAGGTTTTTCTAGAGCTTATCTTTGTCTTGTTTTGTAGGACATGACATCCGCCCGTAGGAACACTATCCAAATCAACCTTGTGAAAATACCTCCCCAACTCAAGGAATTAGCATCCAGGATTCCTGAAAGCTCTCCCTTCACTGAGAAACATGGTGGACTTCTCAACTTGGTCACTTCAACCCCTGATGAAGAAATGTTAAAGGTGCTCTTTCAGTTCTTTGACCCGTGCACCACTTCTTCACTTTTCTGGATTACTAGTTAGTGCCTACTATGGAGGAGTTTTCTCAAATATTGGGGGTACCTATCCTTAATCAACCACCATTCAAAGGTATGGAAAGAGATCCAAAGCCTGAAGAGATTACTCAAACTCTATCTTTACAACGGTCTGATGTAGTGGCAAATTGGGAAACCAGAAGAAGTCTCCAAGGATTTCCAGCTAAGTTTTTATTTGAGAAAGCTCGCCATTTTTGGGATAGCCTGGATTTACAAGCTTTTGAAGAAGTGTTGGCCCTTCTCATCTATGGGATGGTACTATTCCCTAACACATACCAACTCATAGATGTGAATGCAGTTAAGATTTTTCTGTCTCATAATCCAGTACCTACTTTACTTGGGGATATTCTACACTCTCTGCATACTCGCACTCTAAAGAGAAGATGGACCCTTCTGTGTTGCACTCCTCTATTAGCTAGGTGGTTTATTTCGCACCTACCCCGGTCTATTTTGAAGAATGATCAGGGTATGAGATGGTCTCATAGGATGATATCCCTTACACATTCGGATATTCATTGGTGTTCCCGATCCTTGGAGAGTATCACTATCATTAATCGCTGTGGGGAATTCCCTAATGTCCCTCTCTTAGGCATTAGGGGAGGAATCACTTATAATGCTTGTTTGGAATTGCGACAATTTGGTTATGCTAGAAGGAATGATCCTCAAGACACACTCGTCCAAGGAATCACATTTGACTATGAGAATGATGTTCAGGGTTATCGCAAGAGGTTCATTCGAGCTTGGGGCGTGATAAACAGAGTTGATAGCAAGACACTGGGGCACAAGAATTCCATCCCTCTTGAGCCTTACCTCAAATGGGTGCGAGCTCGTGCTCAATGTCTTATGATGCCTTACCCGGCCATCTTACCTGTGATTATGGAGCCAATTGCTAAGGGAGACACTCCTTACATTGTGTTTCATCCTGACATGCCAACTGACCTTGAGGAGCTACAGAAATCCTGGATCCAACTCAAAGAAGAACGAGATGCTTTTGAAACCCAATTTTACGCCAGCGAGAAGAAGGTTTTAGAGCTCACCAGGTTACTTCACGAGGAGAAGAGTATAAACGCTTACATTGCACCAAAGAGGATGGGCCAGTGGGAAGCTTAAGTCTCTTTGCTTTGAGAGTTATTTTTGCTTTTTATCTCCTTTGTAAGCCCAAGAGGCATCATTGTGATTGATAAAACTTCTTAATGCAATTAACGTTTGTTCTCGTTCTGTTTAAGAAATTTTAAGTCTTAAAAATCCTTGAAAACATTGCATACATATATCATACATATCATCGCATAAGCAGGTTTCATAACAGGTCTCTCATGTTCTCGCTATTTATTTCAGCAATGGCTCTCAAATAAGACAACAAAGATCTCCAAATTCAAGAGGCTCAGTTCATGGAAATGTTCCTAAAACTATCTAATGGGCAGGAAGAGTTGAAAGCACTCCTCGCTGGGAACATGGCCAAGAAAAATCCTGAAGACAATAAGGACGAACGGTTGGAACAACTGCAAGCTGAGGTTGAAGCAATGAGAACCCATATGGTGGGGCAGGTGGCTCTTATCCAAGGCCTGGCCTGGGTACAAGAAGAGCTGAGAGGCATTGTCAATAAGCTTCATTAAGACAGATGCAACCGTGTGAAGTAAACAGTCGAGGTTGGGGACCAAGTCATTGATCAACCTCCAAGAAGACAAGAGGTTGGTTTAGTGAAGAGTGGACCTTTCCAAATTGCTACCATATCACGGGTCCAACAACAACCTCGCAAAAAACAACGGGTTAATCAGAGTAAGCCGGATACACCCAAGAGGCAGTTTACCAAACTCAACATGCCGTTGTCTCAAGCTTTAAAACACATGTTGAGGATGAATCTGGTTACATTGATAGGGCCTCCTCCGAATCCCAAGAGTTCTTCCACTAACTACAATCTTGATGCAAGGTGTGCATATCACTCCAACAGTCCGGGGCATGATACTGACGATTGTTGGATGTTGAAATATAAAATTCAAAACTTGATTGATGAAAGAGTGTTGGAGTTTACACAAGATGGCCAGGCTGAGTTCTTCTGCCATCCCTCCAAGGCACGCCATCTGAAGTAACAAGATCAGACGAAGAAGCTTTTGTTCATTAGAATTTTCAATTTGTATTTTTCTTTTGATTGTTAGAACATTTATTCATGTCAAACTTTGTTACTTTATCAATGCATTGCATATGTCTGTTTTGAATCAATTCATTCTGTTGTACCCCAAAACTTTCCCTCTCATTTTACTTAAAACATACTCCTAGAGGTCCTCAACTCGCCCAAGGATGCCTAAGGATTGACTAGACAAATCCTCCTCCTAAGACAATGAGCCTCAAATTAGGGTTTCACTCCTCATCAAGATGTTTGAGTTCCAAGGGTCCCAAATGATTTCCATTGCCCTAATATGTTCTCAAGATCATCCATGTCAAGTTTCATGCCTTGCACAAGAAGTTTGCTCAGTCAACTGCTCAAATGCCTAAAAATCAACTGTGCTAGGTCAAAAGTCAATTGTGGGCCACATACAGTCAAACTTCAAGATTTTTGGTCAACATCAACATTTTGGAGTAACATCCATCATTTGATCAAGGGTTGATCATGATTCCTCAAGGAATGCCCCAAATTCATCAAAACTCAAAAGTTGCTAAATTAGGGTTTCTGTAGGAAAAGTCAACCAAACTTTGACCAGGCATAAATTTCTCATACTTTATCAGAAATTTCCCATCCAAGGCTCATTTTGAAGAGGATTAAATTCCCTACAACTCATCTTCAGCCTAAAGTTCAAAAAATGCACTCATGAAAAGATATGAATTCAGACATTATAGGTCATTTTAAAAAGTCAACAAAAACACCTTTTGGATCAAAGCTTCTTACATGAACATGGAAGATCCAATTGAGGTGAAACCAAAAGGGTTATTTACAGGACATCCTAAGATTTCTAAAAAGTCCAAGAACACCCTCTTAGGGTCAAAATTGAGAGAGATGTGCATTGTCAAAGTTGGTCATTTTTGGAAATTTGCACAGTCAACCATGCCCAAAATGCATTTTTCTTCAAATGGCCCCAACTTTTTGTGCTTGCATCTTGTTCCTAACATGGTTCACGACCCATGAACTACTCCATCCATCATTTTCTTATTTATTTGACTTATTTTGATTTTTAATCATTTAAAATCCAAATTAAATCAAACAAATGATATAAAATTATGTTGGGATGATTTTGCATTAAATAATGAGAATACAGGCTGTATGATAGCAAGCAAATCATGCAAGCCAAGAATAGACATAAAATATCCACATTTGGTAATTTTTCAAGATTTGATTTCCTATTAAATCCATGCCTTTATTCTTTGGATTTGATCCAAATTTGTTAACCTATTTGATGGACATACATATAACAAAGCATTGTCAACCCTAGGAAAAGATTACAGAGGCGCAACTTGTTCAAAAGAGTCAAACAGAGTTTCGAATTTCCAAAGAAAAGTGCAGACCAAATTTTTCTTTACAGTCCAATTCAAGCAATTTCAAAGCCATTAACATGTTCCTGGACGTATTCTGAAGCGATTCCAATCACTCTCAAGTCACAAAGCATCCAGAATCGTAAGATACAAGATCCAATTTTCCAATTTTTCTTGATTTTCGATTACATGTATCCATGCGTTTTTAATGAAATTTAACCATGCATTCATGTTTATTATAAGGTTTTGATGTTATCTGAAATGTTTGATTGAGTTTTAAGTGCAGGAATTGAAGGATGCCATTCTTAGGGTTTCCAAACTCGTTTAAGGGCTTCTTGATATAGGCAAAATTAGGGCTAGATATGGATACCATGGTATTCAGGGCTTCAAGCCCGGTTGATTCATGGTCGCCATTAAGATTTATGTCGCTTGTATTTAATATTTGAATGATGCAGGGTTATAGCTACAAACATCGTCTGTAGGTAAAAGTCCAGGCCTAAAACGACAGTCCTACTAAAGAAGGCGGTTGCGTGTCAAAGCCCGGTTGGATGATTTGAATTCTACGCGCGCGTTTCGGAATAATGATTAACATGTTCTATATATTTTATTTGTGTTATTATATTAACAAATGAATAAAACATCACGAATGGCAAAGGGTAACGCTAGTGAGAAAGGACTTGGGTTCGATCCCAGGTCCAAGCATATTGTGATTTTATTTTCTTAATGTGTTTTACAGGATCCCATGTGCCTCCCAACCAGTGCGTCTGTTGTACCCCAAAATTTTCCCTCTCATTTTATCAAGATTTTCCTCACAAGACTCTTTGGACTCCAGACAGGATTAGGGTTTGCTCAGCTCAAGACATCTCCTTGCACTGATAACCTGAGATTAGGGTTTGAGTTTGCACAGATATTTTTGGACTTCCAATGCCTCATGTGACTTTCATACTTCATGTTGGACCTCTAAGATTGCTCATACCAAGTTTCAAGCCTTGAATCATATTTTTGCCCAGTCAATTGGACAATTGACCTAAAAATCAGCTGTATTAGGGAAAAAGTCAACCATGGCCAATTTACAGTCAAACCTCATAATTTTTTATCCACATCAACATTATAGACACATATGAACCATTTGATCAAGTTTGGACCATAACTCCTCAAGAAATTTGATCAGATCATCAAAAGGGCAAAATGGTCAAAATTAGGGTTTTGACTGTAGAAGGGCAATTTCTGATTTTTAACCTAGCTAATGACTAATTGGGTTCAAGCATCGTTTAAAGGGCTCAATGGCATCATCTTGACCTAATCACAAAGTTCAAAAGATCTCAAATGCATTGGATTGACAGATGAATTTTCCAGTCAACTGATCAAAAATCAACTGTACACTAAAAAGTCAAACTTTGACTTTTAGGTCAAAATCAAGTGCCAAGGGTCATAATTCATCAAGATGTGTCAAAATGTGAAACTTGTTCACCAAGAAACCTAATTTTGAAAGTTAGGGTTTTAATTTGAAATTTTCCATAACTTAAAATTTTTCAAAGTTATGAAAATTTCTTATTTTCCCCCAACTTTTCCCAACTTTTTCACCATGATGCAATTGGATTCAAAGAAAACTTCCAACATGAAAGTTGTAGTCCTCCACAAAATCTATAACTTTGATACACAAATTTTTCCCAAAATATGCTTGGATCTCAAGTTATGGTTTTATGAATAAGGGTCCATAAACTTTTTAACTTAGTGAAATTTTGCCCTAGTTTAGGTAGATTTTTGACCTAACTTCATGGCAACTTTTAACCTAGTTCCAAGAGGAATATCAAAATGCATTTCAAATATGGATTGTAAAGCTTGTTACAAGATTTCCAAAATGTCCAAGAACTCTCCAAGATCATTTATGGTTAGGAAGAATCGAAGAAATGAAAATGGCAATTTATAACTTTTGTTCAAGCCATGTTCACCAATGTCACAAGTTGCAAATCAGTTCCAAACATACTTGTACTTGGTTTTACAGGTCCTAATCCCTTCTACACTCCATAATTGAATGCTAACACATTGGGTAATGGTATTGTTCTGATCTTTGAAGCATTGCACAATGAATTAATCCAAAAATGGCATAAAGTGTACAATACCATTTTCATAAAGCTTGCTTTTTCCAACTTTGCATATCTTGAGCCATGGACCTGATCTTTTGTTGAAAACAAGATCCACAAACACCAGGAAAAGTACACCAACCTTATGCAGTCCATAAGCTAGCCTGTACAGGCCTTTGGCTTGGTCACTTCACCTTTTCTTCAAAAACAAGCAAACTTGCAAAAGTCAATACAACTTGTGTATCTGATAAAGGCAAGGCTTTGTATCATTTCAAATGACCTCAGAACATTGTAACAAGCCAATACACGAATTCATAACTGCTCAAACACCCTAAAACACAAAAAAAAAACATTTTCTGCCCAAACAGGGCATCATCTGCAGAACGCAAGCCATTTTGAATTTGGCTCGTGCGTTTTGCCTTTCAACCCTTCAAACATCTTCCCTACAACACACCTGAACTATCCAGGCCGCTGTCCAGCAACTGCGAGCTCAATTTCACACTTCACCATTTTCATTTTGCAAGTTTGCAGGTTGACTTCTACAAGGAGATTCAGACATCTACAAGGCAAGCTGAGCAATGGAAAAGGTTGAGGGAACTTCAAGCAAGCTCACACGACCTTCAGGCCTCACTCAAAGATCCCACATTTCCATATCCAAACTCAACTGAACAAGGTATTTGTCAAGTTTCTATCTCTCTATTTAGGCATCCTTAAGCTTAGGTTTGTGAAGTAAAAATGTAGTCCTTAACATGCTTGAGCTGTACATATGCATAAGTTCCATTTATATTAACTGAGTTAAGAGTATTTGATTGTTGAAGTTCATGATAAAATTAGGTTAGGAATTAGGGCCACTGAAATTCTCCCTGGTTTCTTAGAGTTAGGTTTCAAATCTTATATCATTGGAATCGTGATTAAAAATGCTACAAGTTTCATGTTGCAAGATTTTATTTTTATGCACGTATGTAAGAGTTACAGGTTGAAGCACATAACGCGTGTTTGGAAGTGGACAGAGGACAGGGACGAAGCTGTCCTGGGCCTAGGCGCGCTTGGGCCTCTGTTTTTGCTTCCTATACCCCCCATTTTTCTTTTGCACCCCCCTGATTCATATTTTGTTATTTTTTATATTTTCTTGTTATTTTTATATTTTAGACTTTTATTATTTTTTTCTGAACATTAAAAAATCCCAAAAATATTTTCTTAATTTTTTGCATTTTATTTTATTATTTTTATTATTTTTATTATTTTTTATGGCATAAAAATAGTTTATTAGGTTTAATAGAATTTATTTTCTTAAATAAACTTGTAAATAATATAAAAATATCATACATTTTTATTTTTATTATTTATACACTTAAAATAATATTTTCATACATATTTCCATTTTTTAACATTTTGTATATATTATTATTATTTTTTCTTGAACAAAATGAATAAAATAAATGATTAGAAAACAATATTTATTTTAATCAAAAATTAGGGTTTCCCCTTTCAAAAATAATAATATTATTTTTTCTTATTTTTAGGACTTAAATAATTTTATTTTCTCATACATAAAACAATTCGAAAACAATTTTGCATATTTACATTTTATTGCATATTCAAATAATTGTTTATTTATTTTATTGTACAATAAAATCAATTGGGTTGTAATAGTGAATTGGGGTTTTATTTTATGCAAATATTCCCCCTTCAAACTTGTATCCCCTTTCACATAATATTGTTGCAATAGTCTAGATTTACTTTACGCATTTTATTGCTTTCATATACCATGATAGTAAACTAGGGTTTTGTATGCAAAGACCAAAAATCAAACAAATAGCATGACCTAAATACATGATAAAATGCATGAAAAATGACAACACATTGCACACAAGAACCTCTAGGGTTTCACCCACTTTGTTGCCTTAAAAATGGTCATGGTATGCATGCTAGGTATCTTGGCAAAACAAAACAAAACAAAAGATCATAGTCCCTCGATGACGCTATCTTGGTTGCCTAAAAAAATGATCTTGGTCCCTCAAAACATGCTAAGATACTTGGCAATATTGCTATCATGGTCATACGATGACCCACGCCCGTCCCAATTAACATCCAAAGATAGGGTTGTTTACCAATGCAATGGTAAAACAACAATGTCAAAGGAATAAAAATGTAAAAGAAAGACTTTTGAGTAGGTAGATATGCTTCTAGTTACTTGATCAATTTGCAAACCATCCTTGCTATTTTCAAAAAACACACACACACATTTTCAAAATATTTCCAAACAACTTTCAAAAACATTGAAACATTTTTCAAAAGACAAACATCTTTGTATACATTCTTACAAACGAGAATCATTACAAAGATTGCCAAAACAATGGCCTCTTTTCAAAATACTTTCAAAACCACACAAAGCACCATTTCAAACAATTGGAAAAGCAAAGCAAGTGATCTAAACAAGTAACTAAGAGCCCATGGAAAACCATGGATGAAAAGGATGCTAGCACCTTCCCTTTTCATAATCTACCCCCCGAACTCAAGAAAACATCTCAAAGGTCTTTCCTGTGGTTTTTTACCTTTCCTTTTGGATAAAATAAAAGTCGGTGGCGACTCTTGCTAAACCGAAACATTTGCGAACACAAACGCAAAAACTCAAGTCAGTTCTCCTACCGTATCACAAAACCGGCGACTCTGCTAGGGAAGATATAAAAGTGGGGTTACCTTAGGGTTTTAGATCACCTTTACATGCTTATCTTGCTTGACTTGTTTTCTTTACACTTTGGTTCTATTGTTTGGGTTTGAATCCTCTACCCGGATTTGGGAAACATTCATAGGTAAAAAGAAATACGTTATGGAAACTGTGCGGGGTATACCGACATGGTCTAAGCAATAGCTATATTAGTGCGACATATTTGTGGGTACCGGTAGCCTTTGAGTCAATCAAAGAGAATACGGGGCCGCTGAGTGATGTCATGAAGCACTAATGGACTTTTAGAACCTTTACTTGACCAACTTGGCCTTTTAAGATGTAGTGAGATGACCGACTTTGGTGCAGTCCGAAGTTGGTAGATACTCGATACTGCACTCATTGAGGGTTGTTTTCTTGGAATATTTCGGTCGCCAGTAAAGTGGCTAAACTGAAACAATGAACACAGAAAACAATCCAGTAATATTGAGCTCCTTAGAACCCGGTTACTATTTCTAGGACAGGTTAAGCCAACTAAACTTCAAGAGGGTACTTACCTATGAAAACCCATGCAAGCCTAAACTAGGAACTTGTATGACTTGCTTGTACATATATACTTGTGCATAACATCATGGACATCATGAAGCATCATATGCATCCACTAACCATTTCAAGGATTTTGGAAGTTCATCTTTGTTCCTATTTTGTAGGTTATGGATTCACTTCGCAGGAAAACTATCCAAGTCAACCTTGTTTGAATTCCTCCACAACTCAAGGAGCTAACTTCAAGGATTCCTGAGAATTCTCCATTCACCGAAAGGCATGGTCGTCTTCTCAACTTAGTCACCTCCAACATAGAGGAAGACATGATGAAAGTTCTTTTCCAGTTCTTTGACCCTTTGCATCACTACTTCACATTTCCTGACTACCAACTTGTGCCCACTTTGGAGGAATTTTCACAACTCTTGAGGATTCCTGTTCTCAATCAACTACCCTTCAACGGTACAGAAAGAGATCCAAAGCCAGAAGAGATTACTCAAGCCCTACACTTGAAATCATCTGATGTCACAACCCATTGGGAGACTAGAAGTGGTGTCAAAGGTTTCTTGTCAAAGTTTCTGTTTGAGAAGGCCCAAAGCTGCTGGAAATTCTTGGACTTACAAGCTTTTGAGGAGATTGTAGCTCTTCTCATATATGGGATGGTCTTGTTCCCTAACCCTGACCAACTCATAGATGTGAGTGCTGTCAAAATCTTCATGGCTCGCAACCCGGTGCCTACTTTGCTTGGGGATATCCTCCACTCTTTTCACACTCGAACAATGAGGAAAAGAGGTGTTCTCATGTGTTGCACTCCTCTACTAGCAAGATGGTTTATTTCTCATCTTCCCCAATAAGTCTTGAAGAAGAGGAGGATGAGGACTACTCAGAACAACAATACCCTCCTGCAGATGACAAATACAAAAATCTGGAAGAGCGTCTAGCTGCCATGGAGATACAGAGAGTGCCTGGGATGCACTTTAAAGAGTTAGGGTTGGTATCTGGAATTGTAATCCCTCCTAAGTTTAAAGTACCTCTATTTTCCAAGTACGATGGGGTGTCTTGTCCCAAGATGCACCTACAATCTTATGTCAGGAAAATTCAACCACATTCTTTTGACAAAGACCTGTGGGTCCACTTTTTCCAGGACAGTTTGTCGGGGACGCAGCTGGATTGGTTCTACCAGTTGGAGAGGTCTCATGTGCATAATTGGGAAGACTTGGCAGCCGCCTTCTATAAACAATATCAATACAATACGGACTTAGCACCAACCCGTACTCAATTACAGAGTATGGGCATGGTCTCCAATGAAGGTTTCAAGGAGTATGCCCAGAAATGGTGAGACTTGGCAGGACGAGTACAACCACCTCTATCTGAGAGGGAGCTAGTAGACATGTTCTTGGGAACTCTGTCAGGGTCTTTCTTTAATCATCTGACTGGAAGCTCCTTTGCGGGGTTCACTGAGTTGATTCTAACTGGTGAGAGAGTTGAAGCCGACCTAAAAAGCGGGAAAATTCAAAAAGATGCATCTGCTTCCGCTGCCATCAAAAAGACTTTTCTGGCAAAGAAGGAAGTATCAGCTGTCTACTCCCAAAGAGGTCAAGGAAGAGTTGAGCGCCCGCCAGCGGTGGGGGCCGTAATGATTTAGAAGTCTGCAACTGATCAACCCAGAAACAATCAACCCAGAAACAATCAACCCAGAACCAACCAAACAAGGGTGGAAAGGCCTGTACGACAATTAACCCGGATAAACATGACTCCTGCTCAGGTTCTACCCCATCTCTTAAAGTTAAACCTTGCAAGTTTGAAAGAGGCCCCGAAGAACCCGAATACTGCTTCTCTGTACTACCATTCGAATGTCAAGTGCGCTTATCATTCAGAGAGCCTGGGGCACGACACCAATAATTGTTGGGCCCTCAAGAATAAGATTCAGGATTTGATAGACGCTAAAGAAGTTGAATTCGACGCCCCTGAAAAGCCGAATGTAATCTCTGCTCTAATGCCAAAGCATGGCCACAATGCCCATGCTGTTGAAGAGGATCTGTTTGGTACCGCTGTTGATGATTTGATAACTCCGCTATCGATAATCAAGTTGAATTTGCTGAAGGCTGGGATTTTCCCAGGTTGTGAAGAAGATTGATGCCTTTGTTCATCCTTACCAACCGACTGTCCATTGTTGAAGTTAGGCATCCAACGCCTAATGGATAACCAAGAAATCCTTTTTGAAAAGACTCTTGTTACACCGACTCCTGTCAATGATGTTTCAATAATAACCATATCCGCCAATCTTTCCAAGGTCTTCAAAAGACCTGTTAAGATTACATCCGCTCCAACGACTGCACCATTGAAGATAACCATGCCCGGGCCCGTCCCGTACAAGTCCGACAGATCAGTACCGTGGAACTATGGTGGAGAAATCTACTACCACAGTATTAAACAAATTGAATCAACGGAAGAGAGTTCTGATAAAGAGACTTCTGACATTGGAAACATTGCTGGAACGAGCAAAATCACCCGCAGTGGGAGAATTTTCTCTCTACAGATTGCCCCTCCAAAGGCAATCTTTGGACCCTCAGCTTCTCCTAAGGTTACCCCTGCACCGGTAAACATATCCGCGAGAACTCCAATTATTGAAGAAGTTGTAACTCCTGTGGTTGTCCCCTCTGCTGCTGCTGATGATAGAGGGAAAGGGATCCAAGAAGAGCCCGTCAGGACGAGGGCTCAGCCACTAGTCATCCCTGAAACCTCTCAAAAAGAAATGGAAGAGATTTTGAAAATAATCAAGAAAAGCGATTATGTTATTGTGGAACAACTGGGGAAAACGCCCTCAAAGATCTCTATGTTGGCCCTGTTGCTTTGTTCAGAGGCTCATGCTAGCTTAACAACTGACAATGGTCTAGGATTCTCCGATGCTGATTTAACATCCAAAGGGAGAAAACATAATGACGCTTTGCATGTCTTGGTGTAATACAGAGGGACTACTCTAGCACACGTACTGGTAGGCACTGGTTCATCGCTGAACGTCTTGCCGAAGAAAGCTTTGGATAGATTGGATTGTGAAGGTTTAACCTTGAAGCCCATCAATATAAATGTCAGAGCCTTTCATGGTTCTAAAAGGATGGTCCACAAGGAGGTGGACATCCCGATTAAAGTGGGAACTGAAACCTTCAACTCCACATTCTATGTGATGGACATCCGTCCGTCCTATTCTTGCTTGTTGGGAAGACCCTGGATTCACAATGCTGGAGCCGTCACTTCTACTCTGCATCAAATGCTCAAGTACCCAGTCTAGGGGAAAATCATAACTGTTCATGGCAAAGAGGAATACATGATAAGCCATCTAAATTTTTTCCGCTATGTTGAATTGGATGGCGAATTCATCGAAATCCCTTTCCAGCATTTTGAAGAGGTAGCTCAGGAGATTGCAGCAACCAAGACGGTGTCTTCTGTACCCATGATTACCAGACCTCCACCTCGTATGTTGTCTCTCATAGATGCAAAGGCTGTGATTGAAGAAGGAGGAAGCACAATCTGGGGGCAACTTCCATACTTTCCTTACAAATCAGATAAATTCGGCTTAGGGTTCATTTCTTCTGCTCAAAAGGCCGTGCGCCGCTCCCGTGCCGGAGGGCCACCTGTGAAGATCACCCATCATGGAATCAATGCTTTGGAGGATAGTGAAGAGGAGGGCAACCTGGAAGACTGGATTTTTCCAACTGTTGACGGAGGACTGTGCAACTGGGAAGCAAAAGACTTTGTTCCGATTACTTTCATACCACAGTAATTTATCTTTCAATCATTTCTGTTGGTTTGTAATAATTCTCAAACAATTCGTACACTTTTAACCTTGTGCCTTACCCGAGGCACATAGGTCCATTTATAAGGGTTTGATTTTTCATCTTCATATGCCATTTTAATGAATCACGGACGTTTTCACATATAAACTTTTGTGTTCATTGTCTTTCTTTTTATATTTCATTTGTTTAAAGGTGGCTATCCCTTACACACACCACACTCACAAATGCAGGTACCCTTCCATTCCGGATTCCATGGGTAACAATTCTGCTATGGCCTTCAGTGACTTTGAATATCTGGTCTACCATGCCGAATACGAAGGTGAGGAAGATTGTGAGGTGCCGAGAGAATTGGCTAGACTGCTACAACAGGAAGAAAGGGTTATTCTACCTCATGAGGAGCTGTTAGAGACAATCAACTTGGGTACTGAGGAAGACAAAAAAGAAGTCAGAGTGGGTGCCAACCTAGAACCAAGTGTCAAAGAGCACCTAATTCAGCAGTTACATGAATATGTTGAGATCTTCGCCTGGTCATACAAAGACATGCTGGGACTCGATACAGACATTGTGGTACACCGTCTACCCACAAGAGAAGACTGTCCACCAGTCAAACAAAAATTCCGCCGCATGAGGCCCGACGTGTCAGAAAAGATCAAAGCAGAAGTTATGAAGCAGTTCAATGTTGGATTTCTTGCTGTTACTTCCTATCCACAATGGGTTGCTAACATTGTGCCCGTGCCTAAAAAGGACGGCAAAGTGAGAATGTGCGTGGATTATAGAGACTTAAACAGGGCCAGCCCTAAAGATGACTTTCCACTTCCGCACATTGACATCCTGGTTGACAACACAGCTCAACACACGGTATTTTCTTTCATGGATGGATTTTCAGGTTACAACCATATCAAAATGGCACCTGAAGACATGGAGATAACTACTTTTGTTACACAGTGGGGTACGTTCTGCTATAAAGTGATGCCATTCGGACTGAAGAATGTCGGGGCAACCAATCAACGCGCCATGGTAGCTTTGTTTCATGATATGATACATCATGAGATAGAGGTCTACGTAGATGACATGATAGCCCGATCACAAACTAAAGAAGAACACCTTGATCACTTGCAAAAGCTGTTTGTCAAGTTAAAGGAGTACAAGCTCAGATTGAAACCAAACAAGTGCACTTTCGGAGTCCGGTCCGGTAAACTCTTGGGTTTCATTGTCAGCAACAAAGGCATCAAGGTTGATCCTGCCAAAGTCAAAGCTATACAAGAAATGCCAGCTCCTCGCACTGAGAAGGAGGTCAGAGGTTTCTTGGGACGCCTAAACTACATTGCTAGGTTCATCTTCACCTAACATCTACCTGTGAGCCAATCTTCAAGCTGTTGAAGAAAGATCAGGTGGTTAAATTGAATGACGAATTCCAGTTTGCCTTTGACAGAATCAAAGAGTATTTTCTTGAACCTCCTGTCTTGATGCCTCCCGTCGAAGGAAGACTGCTAATCATGTATCTGACCGTCCTAGAAAATTCAATGGGGTGCGTACTAGGGCAGCATGACGAGTCTGGCCGAAAAGAGGATGCCATTTGCAAAAAGTTTACCGAATGTGAAACTAGATATTCACTGCTCGAGAAAACTTGTTGCGCTTTGGTATGGGCTGCTCGTCGGCTAAGGCAGTATATGTTGACCCATACCACTCTGCTGATATCTAAGATAGATCCGATAAAGTACATCTTCGAAAAGCCTGCTTTGTCTAGAAGAATAGCTAGATGGCAGATGATCCTGACAGAATACGACATACAATACACGACCCAAAAAGCTATAAAGGGGAGTGTGCTAGCTGACCATCTGGCTCATCAAACTGTCGAAGATTACCAATCCATGAAGTTTGACTTCCCTGACGAAGACATCATGACATTGGACAACGTTGAAGATTTCAGACCATATGACGGACCTGAACAAGGATCCCGATGGACCGTGTACTTTGATGGGGTCTCTAATGCGCTTGGTAACGGTATCGAAGCGATACTCATCTCCCCAGAAGGTTGCCATACACCTTTCACAACTAGACTTTGTTTCAACTGTACGAACAACATGGCCGAGTATGAAGCTTTCATCTTTGGTCTCAAGGCTGCAATAGACCTGGGAATCAAATCTTTAGTTGTGTTTGGAGACTCAGCTTTGGTCATCAGTCAGATCAAAGGAGATTGGGACACTAAACATCCCAATCTCATTTGTTACAAAGAACATGTCTTGACATTGTTATCACATTTCGAGCAGATTACCTTCGAGCACTTCCCGCGAGAAGAAAATAAACTAGCAAATGCTCTAGCTACAATGTCATCCATGTTTAAACTTAACTAGGATAATGAGGCTCCCCAAATCACCATTGAACGGATGGAAGAACCTCCACATTGTCATGAGATTAATACCGAAGAAGTAGTGGACCGACCTTGGTTTCATGAAGTCAAAAGGTATCTCGAGGCTCAAGAATATCCTGAAGGAGTTACAGTCAACGACAAAAAGTTCTTGAGGAGATTCTCTACCAAGTTCTTCCTGAGCAATGGTATCCTATACAAGCGCAATCATGATTGCATTCTGCTCCGTTGTGTAGACAAGATTGAAGCTGAACAGATCATGGTTGAACTGCACAATGGTACCTTTGGCACTCACTCTAGCGGGCATACGATGGCTAAGAAGATCCTACAGGAAGGCTATTACTGGTCTACCATGGAAGCTGACTGCTATCAACATTCTAGAACTTCTCACAAATGTCAAATCTATGCGGATAAGGTACATATACCTTCAGTTCCTCTCAATGTCTTAACAACTCCTCGGCCCTTCGCTATGTGGGGAATCAACATGATTGGAGAGATCAAGCCTACAGCATCTGTTGTACCCCAAAATTTTCCCTCTCATATTTCTCAAAACATTTCAAGAAAGATCCTCAAGTTGCTCAAGGTAGTCCAAGGGTTGGCCAGACAAGCTCTCTCCTAAGGCAGTCTACCTCAAATTAGGGTTTCATGTTGCATCAAGATACTTGAGTCCAAGTGATTCCGAGTGCTCACAAATGTCCTAATATACCATCAAGACCATCCATGTCAAGTTTCAAACCTTGCAGAGAAAGTTTGCCCAGTCAATTGCTCAAAGGCCTGAAAATCGACTATGCTAGGGCAAAAGTCAACTGTGGCCCACATACAGTCAAACTTCAAGATTTTTGGTCAACGTCCTCATTTTGAAGTATATTTAATCATTTGATCAAGGGTTGATCATTATTCCTCAAGGATTTCTCACAATTCATCAAAACCCAAAAGTTGCTAAATTCGGGTTTTGTAGGAAAAGTCAACTTAACTTTGACCAAGCATAACTTTCTCATACTTTATCAGAAATGACCCATCCAAATCTCATTTTGAAGAGGATGCAATTCCCTACAATTCATATTCATCTACAAAGTTCAAAATATGCACTCACAAGAAGATATGAATTTGGACATTATAGGTCATTTTGAAAAGTCAACAAAAACACCTTTTGGGTCAAAGCTTCTTACATGAACATGGAAGATCCAGTTGAGATGAAACCAAAGAGGTTTCTTAGGGCACATCCTAAGCTTTATAAAAAGTTCAAGAACACCCTCATAAGTTTAAAATTGAGAGAGATATGCATTGTCAAAGTTGGATAATTTTTGAAAAAATGCATGTAGCAAATATTGACCAAACTTGGATTTTTCCAAATGGGCCTATCTTTTCAAGTTTGAAACTCATTCCTAACATGGTCCAAGACCTCTAAGACCACCCATACATTTTTCTACTATTTATGCTATTTATTTTGATATTTTATTCATTAAAATTCAGAATTAAATAAATAAATAAATAATAGAAATAATGTAAATTTTGATGTGAATCCATTTTGGGAAAGTTTTATGCTGGTTTATATCAATTTATTTTGTGCAATAACTCTTCAAATATGTCCAACTTCATCCACATGTGAAATGGCATAAAATCATCAAATATGACATTTTTTTCAAATTTTGATCATGGTCTTAAAACACAACATTATGAGGGAGATTCTTTCCATGCTTTCTTGTCTCCTCATTCTCCTCTATAAATATAGAGCCATACAAGCTTGAAAGACACGAAATTCCTCTCTAAAAAGCTCTCAAAAAGCTCTTCAAAAAGCTCTCTAAAAGCTCTTCAAAAAGCTCTCCAGAAATTAAAGAATTGGTGCAAGTCATATCTCGAGGTTCCGGTCTCTCTCAATTGACATCAAGCCTCAAACCATCCTCTTGAAGTCCTCAGGAGTCTTACAAGGCCCAAGAGAAATCCTTCACACGCCTAGCACGCCTCCATTTGACAACACCGACTTGGTAAAATTTTAATTTTCGAATCTCTAATTTTAATCACATTTTATGGTATGCTAACGTTTGTTTGAGTTTATATAGAACAATTATGGATGGTTGAATCATAGGTTCCACGCAAGAATAAAAAAAACACCATAGTTAGAGCATCAAGCTTTCGAAGATCCGGGCCTAGGGATTTCTGATGATTGCACCCCCATATTGCAGGCCCAATTTGCTTTTCTCTAATTCTTTTATATTTATATTATTTCATTTATTTATTTTACTAACCCATAAAATTATTTTCTTTTTTATCAAAAAATCACAAAACATTTTTCTATCCAATTAAATTCAAGATATTTATTTTTATTAAAAAAAGTAATTAATTTAATTAGGTTATTAATTATTAGACAACTTTAATTTCTTTTTACATAATTAAAATTAATTAGAATAAATAGGTTTTATTACTAACTTAATTATTTTATTTCTTTCCTAAAATAACTAAAACCCAAAAATATGTCATGTATTTATTTTCATTAATTAATTTAATAACTAATTAATTTTGCATTTTATTCTAAAAACCTAATCTTTTTTTCTTAAAAAATATTAAAAACAACAAAAAAACAAGTTTTCTTTTCATTAGGATAGAAGGGTCAAAACCCTAATTTCTCGTCGATTTAATTTATCATCGCGCGCTTTATTATTATTTTGCCCAATTATTGTATCTGCTCACAGTTTGTAATAATTTAAATTAGGACGTTTATTTACTTTTACCGCTTTTAATTTCAAAGGGTTTGTTTTTGGCTATGTAAATACCTGAAGCCTTGTAATAGCTTAGTTTAAATTCCCCACTTTAATTTCCGCAAATATTTAACTGTTAGATATGTGAATAATTAGGGCTCGCATGACAAGAATGTATGTTTAATCTTAAAACGGTTAGATAACCCTAAACATGTGCAAAGATAATAAATCTGAAACTGAATCACTCACACATACGCACTCCTAGGCTACACTCCCACTTGGTTGCCTTCGGTAAACGGTCATTGCGTATAGGGTGCTTTAGTGGTCGTCCTTTTGTCCAAAGATCATAGTTGCCTCGGAAAGGTTGCCTCGGATATTGTTGCCTCGGATAAATGATCTAAGACATTAGGGTTACCACTAAGACGTCCTAACGTTGCTTTAGTGACTGTATGTCCCTTTCGAATTGACCCTCAAACTCCAACGACGGTGCTACCTACTCACTAATAGTGGGATATCATTGTATAAAGGAAACGAATACAGAACAATTCTTTTTTTCCGAGTAAATAAATTAGCTCTTAAGTACTTGCTCAAACAAAATAAAACCTTTTTCCACACTTACACTTCTTTACAAAACAAAGGTTTCAAAAAAACTTCATTACACTCTTGAAGACAGAAGCAAGAGTTAAATCAAAGTTAAAACAAAAACTTTTCAAAACCCAGAAACACCAAGAAAACAATTTTGAAAATGATGAGCAAGTACCTAAGAGCCCATGGAAAACCATGGATAGAAAGGGTGCTAATACCTTCCCTTTCTAAAATCTACCCCCCTACTCAGAAATATCTCGAAAAAGGAAATTTTTTGGTGCTTTTTTCCTTTCCTTGTTGGATAAAATAAAAGTCGATGGCGACTCTTGCTTACCGCAGCATTTTGCGAAAACAAACGCAAAAGGAAAACCAGCATTTCAAAACAGTCTGGTTCTGGCCACCGTATCACAACATCCAATGGACACCGATTCACCCTAGTGGCCATTGATTACTTTACCAAGTGGGTCGAAGCAGCTTCCTTCGCATCCGTTACAAAGAATGTTGTTGCCCGCTTCATCAAGAAGAACCTCATTTGCCGGTACGGCATCCCCAAAAGGATCATCACTGACAACGGTACAAACCTTAACAACACTGTGATCACCGCCTTGTGCAAGCAGTTCCAGATTCAACATCACAATTCATCTCCCTATCGGCCAAAGATGAACGGTGCTGTCGAAGCTGCGAACAAAAACATTAAAAAGATCATACAAAAAATGACAGTCACCTACAAGGACTGGCATGAGATGCTACCGTTTGCTCTCCACGAGTACCGTACCACGGGCAAATGGAATCCAGGGGCAAATGGACTCCTACTTATGAAGGACCATTTGTAATCAAAAATATCTTTTCTGGTCGGGCAATGATCTTAACCACCATGGACGACGACGACCTGCCGCACCCTGCGAACGCAGACATAGTCAAAAGATACTACGCATAAATGACCCGTTAGGTTGACACACCTAGGCAAAAATGGGCATCCCGGTGAATCGAAAACCCGAAAGGGAAGTTCAGGAAAAAATTAGGGATAAAACAAAAAAATCTGTACACCCGGCAAGTTGAAAACCCGAAAGGGCGACTTGGGCAAAAAAGGGTTTCTCGGTGGATCGAAAACCCGAAAGGGCGGTCCAGGAAAAAGTTAGGGAATTAAAGCGTATGACTATGTCTCGTCGGATGACTTTAAGGATAATCTCTTCACAGACAAGCTCCGGGCTTCTGATCAACTCAATCATCTTCGGACAAACCAACAAATGGACAAGATATTCAGAGTTACGAAGGCTATAGCAGAATGGGAACCCCATGGAATTTTTACACATAGCCATCTTTCTTTGTATAATTTTTTCTCATTTTTATGACAACGTTCTCTTACTAGGATGTCTGTCTCCTTTGTACAAAATACTTACACAAAGTTAATACAAAGATACTTCAGAGTGTAGAAAACTATTTGTCTTTTCCTTTTTACACTTGTGTTTTATTTGAAAACGTCCAATGATTTATTAATGAGCATATGCATTTGAATATAATCACTGTTTACAAATAATCGATTTGGAAAAGATTAATTACTGACAAGTTGAAAGTATAGGAAAACGTCTTTAGGCTATTCCAAGGGAAATCCCTACAATACATCATCTAAATCCCCATCAGAGTTAAAATTTCAAACTCCCAATCCCCAGCGGAGCCAAACCTTTGAACTACAAATCCTCAGCGGAGATGAAACTTTCTTCTCCAGCGGAGCTAAACTTCAACCTTTAAACCCCAGTGGAAATCCTCCAGTTTCCTCAAATTCCCCTGCAAGTTATCTTAAAACCTGATAATTTCCCAACAAATTGCTTTGAAGCCTGACAGCTAACCAGACGACAACTTCAGATAATTCCCCAGTAGATTGGCATACAACCCAACCTCCTGATTTCCCCAGCAGTATAGCTACTCCCCACAGAGTTTTCACTACTCCCCAACAGGATAAACTTCTTCCCTGCAGAGTTTTTTTATCAATTCTCAACAGAATAAAGTCTGCCATCCCCAACCATAGTCATCAAAGTTCTCGGGTTTCCCCAAGCAGGTTACTCAAGTAACACTTGGCATTATTCTCACAACAGGATGTTTATCATCCTCCAACTTCAAAGACATGAAGGATCTCTATATCCCTAGAGAAGTCAGGATTTCTCTTAATCCCCAGCAGTCAGCAAGGATTTCTCATCCTCAGCAATCAAAGATTTTGAATCTCCAGCAGCAGTCAAGGATTTATCTTCCCTGGCAGTAGTCAAGGGTTTTGTTATCCCCAGCTGTCAAGGTTTTATTTTCCTCAGCAATATAGCGAATCATCTTACATGCACATACATTACATTCATATATCATAAACATTGATAAAACACATTTTATTGTATCATACATTTCATACAACATAACTTTGTGTTTCAGCTAACATTTTACCCTTTTCAGGATAAGATTAACACATATCTTTAACAAATATTCAAATATTTCAGATACAACACAGATACACTCTAGACACGGAAGTCATTCTGTTACTCATTCAGATCTCTTATTCAGATACAGTACGGATACACTTCAGACACGAAAGTCATTCAGTTACTCATTCAGATCTCTTATTCAGATACAGTACGGATACACTCCAGACACGAAAGTCATTCTGTTACTCATTCAGATCTCTTATTCATGATACAATAAAGATACACTCCAGACACTGAAGTCATTCTATTACTCATTCAGAATTCAAAGTCAAGATACAGTATGGATACACTCCAGACACGAAAGTCATTCTGTTACTCATTCAGAACTCTTATTCAGATACAGTACGAATACACTCCAGACACGGAAGTCATTCTGTTACTCATGCAAATCTCAACCCTCAGATACAGTACATATACACTCCAGACACGGAAGTCATTCTGATACTTATTCAGATTTCAAATCAAGATACCGTTCAGATACGCACCAGACACGAATGCCATCCTGATACTCATTCAGATTCAACTTGCAGATCACTTATTCAGATACTAATCCAGATACGCCCTAGACACGGTTGCCATTATGTCACTTATTCTGATTTTCCCCAGCTCAGAGACGCTCCAGACACGGATTCCATTCTGTCGCCTACTCAGATTTCAGACTCAGATACAATACAGATACACTCCAGACACGGAAGTCATTATGTTATTCATTCATATTCAAGCATAGTTACGGCTCGGATACGCTCCAGACACGGACGCCATTCCATTGCTCATACAGACTCAGTCTCCAGATACAATTCAGATACGTTCCAGACACGGATACCATTCTAATACTCATTCTTTTGACTAACAACTGACAACTCAACAAACATTCTTGGATGGCATCTACAAGCCCATATCCGACAAGATTCTGTCACATCTCCAATACAGATACACTCCAGACACGGAAGTCATTCTGTTATTCATTCATATTCAAGCATATTTACGGCTCGGATACGCTCCAGACACGGACGCCATTCCATTGCTCATACAGACTCAATCTCCAGATAGAATTCAGATACGTTCCAGACACGAATACCATTCTGATACTCATTCTTTTGACTAACAACTTACAACTCAATAAACATTCTTGGATGGCATCTACAAGCCCATATCCGACAAGATTATGTCACATCTCCAAATGACATCTTTAAGCCCATTTCCTCAACTATACTTTGACGAGTGCAAATTTACGGGCACTCTAGTGTCCAATCATCTTTTACCTTCGAGTCACGAACGACAAAAATCGCCAATCTAACTCTTCAGGTTCAAGAAGATTGAACAAGGGTAGCTGTTGTACCCCAAAATTTGCCCTCTCATTTTATCAAGATTTTCCTCACAAGACTCTTTAGACTCCAGACAAGATTAGGGTTTGCTTAGCTCAAGACATCTCCTTGCACTAATAACCTGAGATTAGGGTTTGAGTTTGCACAGGGATTTTTGGACTTCCAATTCCTCATGTGACTTTCATACTTCATGTTGTACCTCTAAGATTGCTCATACCAAGTTTCAAGCCTTGAATCACATTTTTGCCCAATCAATTGGACAGTTGACCTAAAAATCAGCTATATTAGGGAAAAAGTCAACCATTGACAATTTATAGTCAAACCTCATAATTTTTTATCCACATCAACATTATAGACTCATATAAACCATTTGATCAAGTTTGAACCACAACTCCTCAAGAAATTTGATCAGATCATCAAAAGGGCAAAATGGTCAAAATTAGGGTTTTGATTGTAGAAGGACAATTTCTGATTTTTAACCTAGCTAATGACTAATTGGGTTCAAGAATGGTTTCAAGGGCTCAATGGCATCATCTTGACCTAATCACAAAGTTCAAAAGATCTCAAATGCATTGGATTGACATATGAATTTTCCAGTCAACTGATCAAAAATCATCTGTACACTGAAAAGTCAAACTTTGACTTTTTGGTCAAATTCAAGTGCCAAGGGTCATAATTCATCAAGATGTGTCAAAATGTGAAACTTGTTCACCAAGAAACCTAATTTTGAAAATTAGGGTTTTAATTTGAAATTTTTCATAACTTAGAATTTTTCTAAGTTATGAAAATTTCTTATTTTCCCCCAACTTTTCCAAACTTTTTCACCATGGTGAAATTGGATTCAAAGAAAACTTCCAACATGAAAGTTGTAGTCCTCCACAAAATATACAACTTTTATTCACAAAGTTTTCTCAAAAAATGCTTGGATCTCAAGTTATGATTTTGTGAATAAGGGTCCATAAACTTTTTAACTTAGTGAAATTTTGTCCTATTTTAGGCTGATTTTTGACCTAAATTCATGGCAACTTTTCACCTAGTTCCAAGAGGAATATCAAAATTAATTTCAAAGATGGATTGTAGAGCTTGTTACAAGCTTTCCAAAATGTCCAAGAACTTTTCAATATCATTTATGGTTAGGGAGAATCGAAGAAATGAAAATGGCAATTTATCAATTTTGTTCAAGCCATGTTCCACAATGTCACAAGTTGCAAATCAGTTCCAAACATACTTGTACTTGGTTTTACAGGTTCTAATCCCTTCTACACTCCATAATTGAATGCTAACACATTGGATAATGGTATTGTTCTGATCTTTGAAGCATTGCACAATGAATTAATCCAAAAATGACATAAAGTGTACAATACCATTTTCATAAAGCTTGCTTTTTCCAACTTTGCATATCTTGAGCCATGGACCTGATCTTTTGTTGCAAACAAGATCCATAAACATCAGGCAAATTACACCAACCCTATGCAGTCCATAAGCTAGCCTGTACAGGCCTTTGGCTTGGTCACTTCACCTTTTCTTCAAAAACAAGCAAACTTGCAAAAGTCAATACAACTTGTGTATCTGATAAAGGCAAGGCTTTGTATCATTTCAAACGACCTCAGAACATTGTAACAAGCCAATACATGAATTCATAACTGCTCAAACACCCTAAAACACACAAAAAAACCATTTTCTGCCCAAACAGGGCATCATCTGCAGAACTCAAGCCATTTTGAAATTGGCTCGTGCGTTTTGCCTTTCAACCCTTCAAACATCTTCCCTACAACACACCTGAACTATCCAGGCCCTTGTCCAGCAACTATGAGCTCAGTTTCACACTTCACCATTTTCATTTTGCAAGTTTGCAGGTTGACTTCTACAAGGAGATTCAAGCATCTACAAGGCAAGCTGAGCATTGGAAAAGGTTGAGGGAACTTCAAGCAAACTCACACGACCTTCAGGCCTCACTCAAAGTTCCCACATTGCCATATCCAAACTCAACTGAACAAGGTATTTGTCAAGTTTCTATCTCTCTATTTAGGCATCCTTAAGCTTAGGTTTGTGAAGCAAAAATGTAGTCCTTAACATGCTTGATTGTTGAAGTTCATGAAAAAATTAGGTCAGGAATTAGGGCCACTGAAATTCTTCCTGGTTTCTTAGAGTTAGGTTTCAAATCTTATATCATTGGAATCGTGATTAAATATGCTACAAGTTTCATGTTGCAAGATTTTGTTTTTATGCACGTATGTAAGAGTTACAGGTTGAAGCACAAAACCCGTGTTTGGAAGTGGACAGAGGATAGGGACGAAGCTGTCCTGGGCCTAGGCGCGCTTGGGCCTCTGTTTTTGCTTCCTATACCCCCCATTTTGCTTTTGCACCCCCTGATTCATATTTTGTTATTTTTTATATTTTCTTGTTATTTTTATATTTTTGACTTTTATTATTTTTTTCTGAACATTAAAAAATCCCAAAAATATTTTCTTAATTTTTTGCATTTTATTTTATTATTTTTATTGTTTTTTATGGCATAAAAATAGTTTATTAGGTTTAATAGAATTTATTTTCTTAAATAAACTTGTAAATAATATAAAAACATCATACATTTTTATTTTTATTATTTATACACTTAAAATAATATTTTCATACATATTTCAATTTTTTAACATTTTGTATATATTATTATTATTTTTTCTTGAACAAAATGAATAAAATAAATGATTAGAAAACAATATTTCTTTTAATAAAAAATTAGGGTTTCCCCTTTCAAAAATAATAATATTATTTTTTCTTATTTTTAGGACTTAAATAATTTTATTTTCTCATACATAAAACAATTCCAAAACATTTTTGCATATTTACATTTTATTGCATATTCAAATAATTGTTTATTTATTTTATTGTACAATAAATTCAATTGGGTTGTAATAGTGAATTAGGGTTTTATTTTGTGCAAATATTCCCCATTCAAACTTGTATCCCCGTTCCCATAATATTGTTGTAATAGTCTAGATTTACTTTACGCAATTTATTGCTTTCATATACCATGATAGTAAACTAGGGTTTCGTATGCAAAGACCAAAAATCAAACAAATAGCATGACCTAAATACAAGACAAAATGCATGAAAAATAGCAACACATTGCACACAAGCACCTCTAGGGTTTCACCCACTTTGTTTCCTTAAAAATGGCCATGGTATGCATGCTAGGTATCTTGGCAAAACAAAACAAAAGATCATAGTCCCTCGATGACGCTATCTTGGTTTCCTAAAAACAAATGATCTTGGTCCCTCAAAACTTGCTAAGATACTTGACAATATTGCTATCACGGTCATACGATGACCCACGCCCGTCCCGTTTAACATCCAAAGATAGGGTTGTTTACCAATGCAATGGTAAAACAACAATGTCAAAGGAATAAAAATGTACAAAGAAAGACTTTTAAGTAGGTAGACATGCTTCTAGTTACTTGATCAATTTGCAAACCATCCTTGCTATTTTCAAACAAACACACACACATTTTCAAAACATTTCCAAACAACTTTCAAAAACATTGAAACATTTTTCAAAAGACAAACATCTTTGTATACATTCTTACGAACGAGAATCATTACAAAGATTGCCAAAACAATGGCCTCTTTTCAAAATACTTTCAAAACACACAAAGCACCATTTCAAACAATTGGAAAAGCAAAGCAAGTGATCTAAACAAGTAACTAAGAGCCCATGGAAAACCATGGATGAAAAGGGTGCTAGCACCTTCCCTTTTCATAATCT
The DNA here is from genome assembly GCA_948472305.1 of Vicia faba. Lineage (NCBI taxonomy): Eukaryota > Viridiplantae > Streptophyta > Magnoliopsida > Fabales > Fabaceae > Vicia > Vicia faba. Next base: position 1,126,034,523 of record OX451735.1, read on the forward strand.
ACCCCCCAAACTCAAGAAAAAATCTCAAAGGTCTTTCCTGTGCTTTTTTACCTTTCCTTTTGGATAAAATAAAAGTCGGTGGCGACTCTTGCTAAACTGAAACATTTGCGAACACAAACGCAAAACCTCAAGTCAATTCTCCCACCGTATCACAGCGTCCATCCTATAGCGCAGGATCTGGCCATTAGATCCATCCTCAAAGCATATCTGGTGCTCATGCAAGTAAGTTCTATGGTGCATCCTCAAGCGTAGCCCTCACTGAACCAGACGAGGCTGATGGATCTGTGGGATTTGGGATTTGCAAAAAATCAGCAATACACCCCCCAGATTACTCAATAGTAACAAGCCCATTTATTTCTGTTGCTTTTAATTATTTGTTAATAATTTTTTACAAAAAAAAAACAATAATCATTTTTTATTTATTTGATTAAATCAAAAAATCACAAAAAATAGATTTAGGTTTTTATAATTAAAATTAATTATTTTAATTATTTCAACATTGATTA